>JARBWK010000009.1:118837164-119437164 GCA_030556195.1 Anolis apletophallus | reverse complement strand
ACTTCAGTGATGTGGGATCATGGGGGGTTGTAGTTTACAGGTAAAGGTAAAAGTTTCCCCTTAGTTGTGTCTGACTCTGAGGTTTGGTGCTCATCTCCATTTCTAAGCCAAAGAGCCGGAATTATCCATAGACGTCTCCAAGGTCATGTGGCCAGCATGACTGCATGGAGCGCCGTTACCTTCCCATTGGAACGGTAATATAATAATAATAATAAACTTCATAGACGTCTCCAAGGTCGTGTGGTCACCATGACTGCATGGAGCGCCGTTACCTTCCCATTGGAGCGGTAATATAATAATAATAATAATAATAATAATAAACTTCATAGACTTCTCCAAGGTCACATGGCCAGCATGACTGCATGGAGTAATATAATAATAATAATAATAATAATAATAAACTTCATAGACTTCTCCAAGGTCACCTTCCCATTGGAACGGTAATATAATAATAATAATAATAATAATAATAGTAATAATAAACTTCTTAGACGTCTCCAAGGTCGTGTGGTCACCATGACTGCATGGAGCGATAATTCCCATTAGTAATAATAAACTTCATAATAATAAGGAATGTGGCACAGCTGGCTGGGTGTCAGCTGCATAAGATTTCTACTGACCAGAAGGTCATGAGTTCGAGGCCTGCCTGGGTCGAGGTGGGTTCATGACTGCATGGAGCCTGTTATTGATAATTAGTAATAATAATAATAAGTTGCATCTGTCAAGGTCACATGGCCAGCATACTGCATTAGTGGGAGGCTAATTTAACTGATTTAATAGTAATAAAAAAGATCTCCAGGAAACACGCTGAGGAATGAAGCAGTGCCATTACCTTCCCATTGAGTGGTAATAATATAATATTATAATAATGCCTCTGTCTGTCTTGTGTGTTTGTGTGTCCAAAATGTAACAACAAAACATTGTAACCCCACCCTAAGATCATAGAACACAAACTATAAAATACTATAATCAATATAAGATTACAGTAAAAATAAAGCCATTTATGACGCAGGACAATGAGCGGTACCTATTGATCTACTCGAAGAGCCGGCGTTGTCCATAGACATCTCCAAGGTCACGTGGCCACCATGACTGCATGGAGCGCCAGTACCTTCCCATTGGAGCAGTAATAATAATAAACTTTATTTGAACCCCGCCACCATCTCCCCAACGGCCAAGCCCAACAACACAACATCAAAATAAAATCAATTTAAAAAACCCCAATATAATCAATTACATAAAACATAAACTATAAAATACTACAATCAATATAACATTACAGTAAAAATAAAACCATTTATGACAATGAGCGGTACCTATCGATCTACTCACATTTGCATGTTTTCGAACTGCTAGGTTGGCAGAAGCTGTGACTAACCAGGAGCTCACCCCACTCTTCAGATTCTAACTGCCAACCTTTCGGTCAGCAAGTTCAGCAGCTCAGCTGTTTAACCCGCTGCACCAACAGGGGCTCTATAGTTGTACAAGGTTTCCTTAAAACGAGCACTTTCCCTGTTTGTTGTTGATGTTGTTTTGTTGTTGTGTGTCTTCCAAGTTGTTCCCAGTTTACAGTGACTCCCATCAAGGGTTTCCCTACAGCTGAGAGTGTGGTGACACACCCAAGGTCAATCAGTGGGTTTCTATAGCAAGGGCAGGACTCAAACTCAGGTCTTCAGAGCGACAAAATGCATGTCCAGCAGACATGGGCCCATAATAATAATAATAATAATAATAATAATAATAATAAGCGGCTGAGGAGGAAAAGGAAAGGGCCTGAAGCTGTTAGGAATGGTGGGAGTTGGAGTACTACCTGGAAAGAGGGCCCAATTTTGCCCATGCCTGATTTGCACTGCAGAATTAATGCAGTTTGAGACCATTTGGGAAGGCCATAGCTCAGTGCTGCGGAATCCTGGGAAATTGTGGTTTGGTAAAGCCAAAGACCCTGCAAAACTACAACACTCATGATGCCATAGTTTTGAGCCATGGCAGTTAAAGCGGTGTCGGATTGCATTGATTCTACAGTGTACATACATCCATAGTCCCAACACTCATGCTGACCCGACTCCTTGTTTATTAATCTGGAGGAAATGGATATTCTGATACTTCCAGGGTTTAAAATCTGTGCAATCAGTAAGTGGGGATTAAGCGCCTCCACTTCGTGCAAGGCTTCTTCTTCCCTTCCTTTCCTCTCCCCACACTGGCTGGTGTCGTGGCCGTGTTGCGCGTGGGCGAGGGCGACGCAACTGATCCCTGCAGTAAGTGATTCTCTCTCACCGCAGCAGGACTCCTTTCCGGTGTGTTCCCTTCCTTCTGTGGGAGCAAATATGACAGTATTGATCCCACCACATAGGCATCCTGCCCTCTCTCCAGTTAATTTTTTTTCCAATTTTCTAACAAGGTGCAGTTCAGCATTTAAGAAATACAAGAGTGGCATCCTTAGGAATGTGAACAATGTATATTGATACAATATATAATACTCAGAGTATCTGAGCCCCCCTTTGGGGGTGGGGGGAGAAGAGCGGGGTATAAATATATTTATTTATTTTATTTATAAAAATATAGGAAATAAATAATATATAAGTGTGTGTATGTGTGTGTGTAATATATATATATGAGTGGCAGGTGTGAATACTTTTAGGTATGTACCTTACTCTGCAGTGCTGGAAATGCATTACTGGACATGTGAGGGCAGTGCTGGAAATGTGGGGGCTGAAGGAACATTTCAGGGGAACAATGCCCTTATTTGGGGGGGGCATGCCCTCATTTGACCCTCCAACCCAGAGGTGTTGTGCCAAAAACGGCAGCCAAGTCAAAGCTCTGACTTGGCTGTTGATTTTGGCACACCTACAAATAGGAGGGTCAAATGAGGGCATGGCCCCCCAAATTGTCCAGTTTTCCATGTCTGAGAGATTAGTGGAGAGCGTGGCATTGTGGTTTTGGTGTTGTGCTTCAATGGCATCCAATCCCTACTTGATCATGGAAACCCACTGGGTGACCTTGGGCAAGGCACACACTCCTAGATACATAAAAACCTTTCCACACAGCCCTATATCCTAGAATCCCACAATATGTGCTTTGAACTGGGTTATCTGAGTCCACACTGTCATATATTCCAGTTCAAAGCAGATAATATAGGATTTTATTCAGCTGTATGGAAGGGGCCTGTGGGTCATCACAAGAAATAACTTGAAAGCACACGACAACAACAGAAGTTGTCAACTTTCAGTTTTATCTCCCCCGCCCCGCCCCCAATTCCTTTGCATGTGAGGAGGGTTTTGGAAACATTTAGATGACAGTGTTGAATTTCTGAAATGAGCATGTTTTAAAGCCTAACAGTTTGTTGCCCATCTTTACAGGGCAACCTTTTGATCCAGGTAGTAGTGTTGCCAATAGGAGAAGGAACTTTTTGTATGGTCAGCCAGTGTTTCTGTATATAGAGGTTGAGTGCCTCAAGAAAGTGTGGCCTGAGTCCTGCTTTCATGACCTCTGTAGTTTAAATCCGAATGTTTGGCAATTCCATTGTTAGTACTAAATATAACTATTGGATCAATGGGACTTTGGTAAGTCAACATTAAATGGCTACTTCAATGACAGAGTGGGTGTGTTGTAGTTTGGAATAACAGTTGGATTGAGGTCAAAATTGAGCTGCAAGCAGATTAATCCCTTGAGGAGACCCAAAAACCAGATTGTGGGCTGGTAACTCTCCATAACAACAACAACAACACTTTATTTGCATTCCCCCCTATGCTGGAATCAGGGCGGATTCCAGTATATACAGACACAAGGCAATGCCTCAAAACAATGAAATGCAGATACACACAGATCCAGCTTTTGGGGGTGGTTCTCATCTCCATTTCTAAGCCAAAGAGTCTGTGTTGTCCGTAGACACCTCCTAGGTCATGTGGCTGGCATGGCTGCATGGAGTGCCGTTTACCTTCCTTCCGAGGCGGTACCTATTGATCTACTCACATTTGCATGGTTTCAAACTGCTAGGTTGGCAGAAGCTGGGGCTAACAGTGGAAGCTCACCCCGTATCATGGATTCGCACAGTCAATCTTCCAGTCAGTAAGTTTGGCAGCTCAACGACTTAACTCATTGCGCCACCATGGCCTCTAATATATGTGTGTGTGTGTGTATATATATACTGTGTATATATATATATATATATATATATATTCATGTAAACAATGACTTTGAAGGAACTGGGGGTGGCCACAGCCAACAGGGAGCTCTGGCATGTGCTGATCCATGAGGTCACAAAGAGTCGGAAGAGACTGAATAAACAACAACAACAAATTATTAACACCATGGTACTCACCCAGCTGAATTATTGGGGAGAAGTTTACTATGGTACCAAGAGACTTTTTTTTGCTGGAGGAGCCAGTATGTGGCCTGAGGATTGGAATATGACTCTGGAGACCAGGGTTTGAGTTTCCACTCAGCCATGACACTTTCTGGTGCATGGCACATTCTGTCAACTCAAAGGCAGGCAATGACAAACCTCCTCTGAACAAATATTTCCCTGCGATAGGTTCACCTTAGGAGGAAGATACACAGTACAGGTAGTCTCCGAGTTACAAACATACAACTTCCAAATGACTCTTAGTTAAGAATGGGGGTGAGGCAACAGGAAGTGAGATAAATTTTCCTCTCCGAAGGGAAATTCACTCATGAATTACTTACTATGGGGAAAAAGTTTCTCAACTTAAACCTTATCACCAATCCCTGTTTCCACAACAAGTCACATTTTTTCAAAATCCAATTATTACAGGGACAGAAAGTGAAGTAAAATCTGAACAGGAGCAAAGACAGCAAAGCAAACACCACAGGGGCATAATAATAATAATAATGAAACTTTATTTATACCCCGCCACCATCTCCCCGAACGGACTCAGAGCGGCTCACAAAAAGCACACAATAATGCTGCGACACACACAATACATCAAAGTCAATTTACAAGACAATATAGTGCATAAAACAGCATATCTTTACATAAAACAACATACTATTATAAACCCTACCAATTTAAAATCCAACAAATGCAGCACGGCTGCGGATAAAAACAGGCTGTGTACCGTCTCAGTCCATAAGGTGCTAACACGAATCGATCACTAGGTCCTTGAGTTTCGTGATTAAGGTACTAATCATGGTCCAAAGGCTTGTTCAAAAAGGCATGTTTTCAATTGTATCTGGAAAGCTTGGAGAGTGGGGACTAACCTGATCTCTTTAGGGATGGCATTCCAAAGCCAGGGAGGCCACCACCGAAAAGGCCCTCTCTCTCATCCCCACCAGACAGAGGTCGAACCGAGAGAAGGGCCTCCCTGGCAGATTTTAGAGCTTGTGCCAGTAACTCTTCCCTATGCTATCCAAAGTTAATATAGATATATATTTGGCTGGAGTTACACTTGAAAAGTCCCTGTTCCAACTTACATGCAAATTCAACTTAAGAACAAACCTGCAAAACCTATCTTCTTTGGAACTTGGGGAGTGCCTGTATAGTGAGAAGTCTGGCGATGAAGAGGGAGAATAGCCAATTTGGGGGAGTGTGGTAGAAAACTAGGAAAGTACAATAGGCAAGTTGGTTTCCTCCTTTTCTCCAAAGCCTCCTTTGTGCCGGACAACTCAACCCCCCTTAAAGGGATTGTTTTGTGTATTGCGTTCCACCCTTTACTCCAGACACTCCTTATGCCAGACAGAGAGTGAGATATTTTTATGACAGATTCGTGGGGCTGCGTGCATGTGCTCACATGTTCTGTTTTGAGCATCTCTTGTGTGGAAAAGATCATTTTGCTATGTAGTTAGTTCTTCAGATGAGCCTGTATGATATAATGTAGGTTTTAAAAAAAAATCCGATGAGACATAGGAGATGCAGAAACCATTGAGATCACTGAGTTAAATAGGATGCCTCTACTTTACCCTGGGAGAGGTGGAAGGAGCAGGGCTTTTGCCAAGTTTATGGTGTGACAGTTGAGACAGTTGTATTACAGTAGGCGAATTATGCCAAATGCCTTCTTAAAACAGTGCGTCAAATGTGAATTTAGGATTTAAAGATCTCTTCCACGTGACTGTTTTATATTAATATGGTCTAGTTCAGGCCTGGGCAAACTTCGGCCCTCCAGGTGTTTTGGACTACACTCTCACACTCCTAACAGCCGGTAGGCTGTTAGGAATTGTGGGAGTTGTAGTCCAAAACACCTGGAGGGGCAAAGTTTGCCCAGGCCTGAACTAGACCATATTAATATAAAACAAACAAAGGGTTCACCTCAGGGTCGCAATAAGTCGGAAATGACACAACAACAACAACAAAGTTGAGCTGAAGGTGATATATGCCCGAATTCTATTAGTAGACCCATTAAATCAATAGGATTTATGTAAGTATTGACTCAACAGTCAGTAACTGATTTAGTGGGTCTGTTCTACCAATAGGATTCAGACCTATGCGTAGAAATGCAGATATGCAAATACAATGTATTCTTATCTCATAGCCTATATAGGATCTGAATTAATTCTTTGGTTGTTTACTTGCGAACCAAAATGAACAATTTGAGAAGGTATTCAAGAGACAACTCCTTGATGGACATACACTGCTGTTCATTTTGTGCCACAGTGCTTTTTCTCACAAGCAGATTCTTGCACATTGAAGTGATTATAAAATCCCCAAAATGTTCTCCATTCTGGATGACGTATTGTCAGTAATGTGAAAGAGTTGTGAAATACCATAACTAGTGGTTCCCAACCGTAGGTCCTTATGTGTTGTTGGAGTGCAGCTTCAAAAAGCCATAATTCGCATTGCCAATGGACAGGTCTTACAGGAATTGTTGTCAAACAGTATCTGGGTTAGCTCAAGATTGGGAACCTTGTCTTAGGGCAGGCTTGGGCAAACTTTGGCCCTCCAGGTGTTTTGGACTTCAACTCCCACAATTCCTAAAAGCCTACCGGCTGTTAGGAATTGTGGGAATTGGAGTCCAAAACACCTGGAGGGCCGAAGTTTGCCCAGGTCTGTCTTAGGGACTCTCTTCTCAGTGTTCACATCTGCTAACTTTTTTTATCTACTCTCACTTTCCTCCCTCCTCCTTTTAAGAGGACAGAATTTTAGGGTCAGTTTAGCATGTTCAGAGTCCTTGGCCATCTCATCCCCGATGCATCGTTGGTTTTCCTTGATGGTATGGTGCCTGTTAGAGACTGGTTGAAATGTTAATTTGGCCCCGATTATTCTGACCATACTGGGATCATCATTTCCATTTTGCTAGAAGATTGTAGCAGCCTAAATACTAATGCAGTGTTTCTCAACCTGTGGGTCCCCAGGTATTTTGGCCTACATCTCCCCAAAATCCCAGCCAGTTTACCAGCTGTTAGGATTTCTGGGAGTTGAAGGCCAAAACATTTTATTTATTTATTTATTTGTTCCATCTTGTATTCCGCTCCTCCCTGCAGGCTCGGGGCGGATAACATCGTAAAAACTCGGCAGGCATGTCACATCCATGTCGCCGTACAATAAAATACAACATAAAATACAACAAAGGTCCCGAGATAAAATTATGTACATGCTAAAGCATTCCCTGAGCCAGGGTGCTGATTAAGAAGATGAGTACGTTCGGCTTGCTAGCCTAGCCGAAGGCCAGTTTGAACAGGGCGGTCTTACAAGCCCTGCGAAACGGGATAAGCTCCGTGGCGGCTCGGACATCGTCCGGGAGAGAGTTCCAGAGTACCGGAGCCGCCACAGAGAAAGCCCTTTGCCTGGTAGCAGACAGGTGACAGGTGCGGACCGAAGGAATCAGGAGCAGGTTCAACTCCTCCGAACGTAGTGATCTCGGGGGAATGTATGGGGCAAGGCGGTCCCTCAGGTACGCAGGCCCTAGGCCGTGTAGAGCCTTAAAGGTTAACACCAACACCTTGAAAACAATTTGGTACTCAAAACATCTGGGGACCCACAGGTTGTGGACCACTGTACTAAAGGCATTAGGTCCAGTTTGATATTGGAAACCAAGCTGAATCAGCCCTGGTTATTATTTAGCGTCTAATTAACGCTTCCCATCCTGCCATACCACTACCATTCTCCATGTACCAGCTATGTCTGGCTATGATTTTATGTGACTGTTTTAAGATGTAATTTTATGTGTTTTTAACCATGTGTTTTATATGCTGTTTTATATGCTGTTTTTATATGTTGTAAACCGCCCTGAGCCTCGGGAAGGGCGGTTTATCAAATCGAAATAAATAATAATAATAATAATATCACCAAGGAATGTATATTTTAGGGGGAAGGAACTATTAACACCATCTCTGAATATTCCTAATCTAAGAAAACTCTTTGAAGCCCATGTGGTTGACAGATTACTTAAAGACACCTGCACACAATTATTTATTTATTTATTATTTCGATTTCTTGGTCGCCCCTTCCAGATGGCTCGGGGCGACTCACAAATCATTCACGATTACCAACCTTAAAAACGCAATAAAAGACAATAAAAACGCAATACATAGCACAAATTAAAACATGATACAGGGTTACATCCACAATTGGGTCAGACAATGACGTCCGCCCGCTACATGAAGTCATAGCCCATAGTCATATCGTGAGGCCCCAGCATTGTTCCTACCCAAAAACCTGTGTAAACAGGAGGGTTTTACAGGCCTTTTGACAGCCCAGTAAATTGGGCAGCGCACGAATGGTCGGAGGGAGAGCGTTCCATAACAATGGAGTGATGGCGCTAAAGGCTCTCCTCCACGTTGTGGTCAAGTGGGAGAGATTAAGACTTCCCCATCTCTGTACACTAAGATTTGGGTGTGTGATGTTTCTCCAAACATCCAGCTATGTGTAGTTTTGGGACCACTAAGATTATCCGCTCCTCTTGGCCTCAGCAAAGTCCCAGGTGCTCTGATCTCTGCCAGAACGTTTGTCATTTATTGGAGATGCTTTTCTCTTGGGTCTGTGGGCCTGCCATCTGTAGTGTTGACTGTGCTGTGCAGCAGAGAAATGGTAAAGGATCTTTATTTAATGGTTTCTTCCATAAATGATCCATTGATCAATAGGGTGAATTTCTGGTTTCTTAACAGCAACCCTATAATGTGGTTTTGGCTGAAAAGTGGTTATTTATCCATTTATACCGATATGGGACATAATAGTAATTCAACCATACGAACCTGGGGTTCCCGTGACCAGTAGCCACTAGCCATTACATCACATAGTCCAGTAAGACTCTGTCTGATATATATCACCTGAGGTGTGTGTGTGGTTCATACAAATACATTCTCTGCACAGAATACTTCCCGTACATAGAAAAGTAACATGTCAAGGAGCAGGTTACTTCACTTAGGCGTGTGGCTTCACAAATGCAAGGGAGTATTCAACCACATGTGCCCTGCTTGTGGTTTGAAGTGATTCAGCCAAGAAGTTAGGTTAATGAACCTGCTGATTATGTGAGCTAGACCAAAAAGGTAGCTGGAGGTGTCTGAGAGAGTAGTCATTGTGAAAGAACAGCTGTTAGATACTCAAGGCAACTGCCTACTTGATTTGCTCTCCATTTGAGCCTACTGAGAAGCTTGGGAGGTTGCTTTTAATAGACTGTAGGAGATGTTCTGTTCTGTATATGTGCCATGGTCTTTCTGTCTCTGCTTCTGGTCTCAAGCACAATGAAAGGGAGTTGGGAGGCATGTCTTACTTCTGTACAGCTAATGCCGTACCTGTTTTCTCAGAAATAGTGGCTATGGTTTTGTTTAGTTTACCAACATGTAGGTGATTAGAGTTCACACTTTCCTTCCTGGAATGCTCAACCCAGGGTTGGTTGAGCGTTCTCCCACTATAGACCAACTCGGACACTGCGGTCATCAGAGGAGACCCCCCTCTTAGTCCCACCCCCCTCCATCCCAAGCGTGGCTGGTGGGAAAGAGAGAAAGGGCTTTTTCCGTGGCCGCCCCCCACCTCTGGAAGTCCCTTCCTAAGGAGTTAAATATGGTCCCTCCGTCCTCACCTTCAAGAAGACGTATCTTTGCTCACTGGCTTACGACGAGGAAGAGGAGTTGGTAATACTATCATTATACTTCTGATTAATAACTACCATCCATATCCGTGCCCTGTTCACCCCACCAACTCAATAGACACCTTGAACAATGATCAATCAATTTGCCCCCAAGAAACTGGGAAATTGATGCTTCTGTTCGATGTTTGATGTTTTTTCTTATGTCTCATATAACAGGTTGTGTGTGTGTGTGTTTTTTAAAAAAGTTGTTAAGTCATGATTTGTTTTTATATGTTGGGTTGCCAAATTTCGTTACTATTGGTGTATTATTGTTGTGTTCGGGCATTGAATGTTTGCCTTTTATGTTTGGAATTCACTTGGAGTCCCACTGGGGAGATAGGGCGGAATATATTATATTATTATTATTATTATTCAGGTTTGGACAAGTGGTACGTTGCCTAGGTAACCCTAAATTTTCTCCAGGACACTAAGATGGTTTGTCTATTAGACCACACAAAGAAAGATGACAAGTGAAATCTAGCTGGCTCTATCACTGATGTATCTGACTGCTCCCAAGTCTATCACTTTATAAGACACTGATTTTAGATAAATCTGTATTGCACGTGATAGCAAGCATGTTTTAAGAGGACATGACAAAACATTAACTTCATCCCAAGGTCTCTGTTGTGAAAATAGATATAGAATAGCTGCAGATTAAATATATTATTAGTGAACACCCATCCTTAGGACATTTTATATGTGCTACTATGTTTTCTCAATCAGTTTTCCAGAATCTAAATTTTGCAGGTCCTGGCTTCCAAGCATTAAACAAAATATTAAATGGGAGCATGTGAACAGGTATCTGGTTAAAGTTTTTATGAATTGCGCTTTAACCTTCACCATGATGCTTCTCCTGGTCTACTTTTACACTGCATTCCAAAGGACACAATGCGTAGTTCATTCATTTAATCAATGCCATCTTGAAATGAATGTCTTGTTATAATTTATTATAGCTAACAGAGGTCCTGTTTTATACTCATGACTTAGGGAGGCTTACTGGAACTCCAAAATACTGTAGAAAGGGTGCTCTGTGACACAGAGGCCTGTTAGGGAAGGTCCCTTGGTGTCCTATATGTCAGCCCATGACGATCTGGGGAATTTCTTGACCACCTGTAGTTTTTTGTTAAAGATATTTTAGGAAATCAGGAAGTAAAGAAGGGGCTATCTTCCAGGAAGTAGTATTGGATGCTGATCAGGGAAATAAATTAATCTAAAAATAAGTATATTATTTCTTTTTTGAAGTGGCTACAACATATATATTTTGGTGTCTAGGAATGGATCTAGTTTGAAAGATTCTGGTGAACCCTTTGATGCCCATAGATACTCAATGCTTGAACTACACTATTCTCACGGTCCTTTGTATAGTTGTAATGACAGGATTACAATCTTCGTAAAGTTGTAATGACAGCATTGTTGGTAGCTGTGAGAAGTGAATAAAATATATACATACATGTATGATATATGTGTGTATGGCATACACAAACAAACATATATTGTTATGCCATTGATACTATATTTTTGTTTTTCTTTGAGAAATTGTATGGGTTGTTTAAACGTTTTTTAATTGTTTCAACTTGAGCTTTTTATAATATCTTGATACTTACTTTTTTTTTTGAGAAATTGTATGGGTTGTTTAAACGTTTTTTAGTTTCCATCGGTGCTCATATGTATACACACTTCATTTCCATGTAACATTGCTTTCATCGGGGCCCACTCTTAAAAATAAGCATATTACCTAGCAGGCCAGATGCTTTTTGGATAAAAATGTTCTCTTCAAATAGCAAACAACAACAACAACAACACACATAAACAGCAAGCAAACAGCAAGCAAAGATGCCACATTGCCATAGGGAAGCTTCCTTCTTACAGCTTCTAGCTGAGAAAATTATAGCAGCCATAGTCCAAAAAAGTAACTCCAACTCCTCTCCTGTTGGCCTTTGCTCTTTCAGAGTAATATTCTCTCCCCTCCCTCTAATTTACTAGTCCTTTTGCCTGCTTTTTTCTCTCTGAACATTGGAGCCACTGGCATCCAGAAACCCTTCTGCCAGCGATTGCCTCCTCCATGATAGTAGAGGATTTTGCTCTCTCACTCAAATGTCAAAAAACTGTGTGCAATCTCAAAGAATTCTGCGTTAAAATTTAAAAAATTCTTTGGATGACATTGAGTTTGCCCTCTGAGAATCCTTCTGACTTCTACCCAAAACTTGCATTGCAGACATGGTAAAGGTTGTTGAAATCTTAGAACCTTGTTGATGTCGGTGGTACTCAGAGAACTGCTCGCTGGAGAGGAGTGATTAATGCCCCTGAAATGAGAATGTTGCAGATTAGGTCTTAGATAATATGGCATATCTAATCAGTGGTAGGAATAAATTTTGTGAGCAAGTTCAGAGCATGTTGAGACCTCTGAGTCATTGCTTAATTAGAAGTGAGAAACATTATCTAACACGCATTTCCATCTTATCAGACCTTCTTTTGAAAATTCCAACTTTTTAAGTCTTCTGGGTTAAAAGCCTGGATGTCTTGAATTGCAGAGCGTTCTACATTGCCCAGCTTTTTGGCCTTTAAACATCAACTGTGAGGCACTATCTTATTCTTGGTTTATTCTCCCTTTTCGCCAGCCTTTGCATCACTCTTAAGAGTTGCAAAATGTAGACACACATTCATAACAAACTTTCTCTTGAGAGTTCAAGATGTAAAGTCTAAAATAATAATCATGCTGTTGTTGCTCTTGCATAATGGAGACACTTGTTTTCAAATGCTAAGTTTGGAAAATATTTGGCAGCGCTCTTTAAAGCAATCAGCTGTAGATTCAGTGGTGTGCGCGCATGTGCTTTCAAGTCTTCTGTCAACTTATGGTGACCCCATGAATTTAATTGGGTTTTCTTAAGCAACAGATACTCAGAGGTGGTTTTGCCAGAGGCAGAAAGATTTAAAAGCCACTATATATAAGATAATATAAAATTCTTTGCACAAAACATAACTTACATATGTTTACTTCAAGTGTCATGTTAATTTGTTTCTGTTCGTTCTGTAGTTGCATTGAGATTAATATACTTGGCATTTCAGTTTAAGGTATTCAGTTACATGCAAGATCGTAATTAGTGTCCTAGGTATAATATAATCCTCTCACTTGGACATTAATGGGGCCAAGTTAAATTTAAGGCAATAAGACCAGCCATTGCTTCCCAAACCTCATTCTGGCTCAAGCCTTTGTGTTCTATAGACTCATGCAACTGTGGGAGTAGAAATATTCCCCATGTTAGAGCGTGTTTCTCCGAATACACATGGACCATTGTTTTGGAGAATCCATAAAGCCAAAGAGGTACAGTAGAATCTCTTTGCATTCACTGAAAGTACACAATGACCATTCTGATACGTTTCAGTGGTTGTGTGTGAACTTTTCAGGATAAGGACTCCTTAGTTAACTATATGGTGCAATCAGTATTTTCCCCCCTATGGTTGGAATCCTTGTGGGACATTGTACCAGTGTAAAAGCTGTTGCTCAGTTTCATTTTGTCAGGGGTTGTTTGAGTGCAATCTCTAGCAGTTAATTGTTCTACAATGACAGCTCTCTCTCTCTCTCTCTCTCTCTCTCTTTCTTTCTTTCTTTATCTCTCTCCCCCCACTGTTGACTTGGTGGGCAGGGAGCTAAATGGCTGTGGTGTAACATGTGGGTGCAAAGCCATTGGGCCATTGACTACACAATGGAAGGATCCGGTGTTGTGTTGTAACACGTGGGCGCAAAGCCATTGGGCCATTGACTACACAATGGAAGGATCCGGTGTTGTGTTGGAGATGTATATACGGTAATCTTTGCCTATGAAATCTTAAGTGTAGGACTTTTGGCTTCCTTATAGCAGTGAATACATTTTTGTCCCTATAGTTCATCTCAGAAACCTGTAACTTCATATTACTACTTTAAAACTGTCGATGTTGCTAATGCTGTATGATCCTCTACTTTTTCTCAATGATAATGAGAAAAAATGTTGAATGCCCATACAAGGTCTTCATAATAACAAAATTGGGAGCCAACCTGATAATAGGATTAGGACTACAGCTCTGGAGACAGGTGTTAAATCCATGCTCAACTGTAGAAACCCATTGGAGGACCTTGGACAAGATACTCCCTTATAGCCTCAAGGCAAACAAATACCTAGATAGCCACATGATAGCCTTGGGGTCACCAAAAGTTGGAAACATTTTGAAGACTTTAATATTGTTACTTGGAACTAATCCGTTATGTTTAGAAAAACTCTTGGATACTTCTCTTAAAGGTCTCTGAGTAGAGAGAGCAAGTTCGCTTCATATATAAGGTTGGGTAATATTCCTGGCATGAGAGAGATTATATGAAGTCTAGCATTAAGTACTAGAAAAGCAAAAGTTAGGAAGTCTCTGATTAAAAAATCTTACTGTAGCCACAAAAATCATTCAGTAGCCTTACAGAGACCAAAGATCTTCATGCTTCTATGCTCCCCATTAGTACTATTACTATATTGTCTACCTTTTTCAGTACTGTCAAAAATATTCATTCTTGTCATGGCAAACAGGACATTTCTGTATCCCAGAGTGCTTCTCTGCTGCAGAAATTATACAGACCTAGATCTACAAAGTAGCCATTTTATGGCATTGCCACCTGAAGAGATGTAAACTATGTACCTTGTCTTCCAGCCACCTGCCATATACACTACACCAATGTTTACCAACCAGTGTGCCGTGGCACACTAGTGTGCCGTGAGTGATCATCAGGTGTGCCGTGGGAAATTGGAACCTCCAATATCCTTTCTTCCCACTTTTTTTTTCTCCACTCGGGCTCCCTTCTTTCCAGCCTCGCTCTGCTTGTTTTGCCTCACTTTGCTCACGCTGCCGCTTCTGCGGGAGGGGGGAGGGAGGAAGACATGACCTGTGCGGGCGCTACTGCGCAGACTCGCCCCACATCTTCCTCCCTCCCCTCCACAGTGCTCTCTGGATATAGGTGAACTACAACTCCAAAACTCAAGGTCAATGCCCACCAAACTCTTATAGTATTTTCTCTTGGTTATGGTAGTTCTGTGTGGGAAGTTTGATTCCATTCCATCATTGGTGGAGTTTTGATTGTGGGTGAACTATAACTCCCAGCTGTTGAGCAAGACCTTCATGTGTGCCTTTCTGCCATTCCTGCCAGGATATCTAAATTGTGTTCATCGAAACAGGCCCAGGTTTCACACTGAGTGCATAAATACATTTAAAAACATATTAACTATATGTATTACTGTGTTAGAGTGTCATTTTGTGTCATTTTGGTTGGTGGTGTGCCCCAGGATTTTGTAAATGTAAAAAATGTGCCGCGGCTCAAAAAAGGTTGAAAAACACTGCACTACACAGCTAGTTTCCATTGGAAAGAAATATAGTGAGGGACTGTATTTTCATCAGTAGTAAAGCTGGCAGAAGGTCTGAATGTTCCCAAAAGACCTAAAGTATGTGGGAACCATTTGACAGATTTAACTGTCCTCCTCCTACTTCTGCAGCAGTTAAGAAAACCATCCCTGGGTGTTGGAAATCTGTAGCTTTGAAGTGACTCATGTTGGTTGTCTGTAAGTGGCTACCACAAAAAGTAATACTTCCTTGGAGTGCCTTTCTGTATAGAGCTTATTTTGTTACTGGGGTAGAAAATTACCTCATGATACCATTAATATTAGGTTTCTTTTACTTTATGCCCTTTCCAATTTTAGTATGGTATTTTAGGACTTAAAGTATGGTGCTTATGACCTTCATATGCTTTGTTTATATATGAATGAGTCAATTATAGCAGTTTAATTTCACTTTAACTGCTGTGGTCCGTTCTATGGATTTGTGGGATTTATGAGGTACTTAAAATTCTCTGTTAGAGATATGTTGTTTCATCAGACTACCAACTGCGGGAACCTGTAGGTTGAAGCCATGACAATTAAAGTGGCATCAAACAACTATAATTTTGCCATGTGGATACACCCTTCAAAAATAGTAGACTTGTTGGAGCAAAATTCATTTTTGCTGACCAGAGATTCAACATACTGAACATCTGTACACATTTCTAGTTTGCTTTGTTTTCAGTAGAAAATGTTCTGTGTGTGTGTAGCTATTGCAATTAAATAAGGCGGTTCTCTTTTCTGTGATGGTAAGCCAAGTTGACCTCAAGAGTACATGGAAAGTAAGCAACCTGCAATTGAGTTCAGCACTAACAGCAGTTCCTCTTATCAAAATGCTGGTGTAAAATCCTGTAAGAAAACTGGCGAGAGCTATAGCAGAAATGAGCAGTCAATTGGCAGGAGAATCACAATGAGGGGAAGATATTTAACCCTGCTGTTCTGTCAGGAAAAAACTTACACTTGTTATGTTCGGGTCATTTTTGACCCGGATGTTATTTTGAGCCACTGAAAAGTTCTTTTTGAATACCTGTTGCATTATTATACTGTGTGTGATCATAGTTGTTCATTATCAAAGAAAAATTGAAAAAAAAATTTCTTTTTTAAATTTTGTGTTGATTAATGTAAAAAAAAGCCTAATTTGCATGTTACACCAAAGTAACAACTTGTGCGTGAATAATCAGCTATATATTTTACAACAACATCAACAACAACTTCAGGTAACTATTAGTACAACTAACTTAAAACTAAAATAAATTTTAACAGTATAAAAACAATTTGAAAAATAATAATAAAATAATCAGAAAAAATAATCAGAAAAAAAAATCAAAAAATCAGTTTTCCCCAAAAGTTTTCTGCTAATCTATTTATTCAAAGGCAAAGAAAGAAAAGCACTTTCCACACCCCTTTCTCATCTAAATCTTTTCCCCTTCTCCAGTTTCCCCTTCCCACTGTCTTTCTTCTCCAGAAACCTCCTTTCCACCTCATAGCTGCCTCATTTCCCACCCTCAGCCTATACTCAAGTCAGTAAGTTTTCCCAATTTTTGTCATAAAATTAGGTGCCTTATATTATATAGCTGTCAGCTTATACTAAAGTATATACTCAAGTTTATATGATATGTGCTTTCTCCCCTGTGTGGGTCCTTTGATGGATACGCAGATGTGCAATCCGACTGAAGCTCTTTCCACATTCCATGCATTTATGTGGCTTCTCCCCGGTGTGGGTCCTTTGATGGATACGCAGATGTCCAATCCGACTGAAGCTCTTTCCACATTCCATGCATTTATGTGGCTTCTCCCCTGTTACTGTTTTGCATAACAAAGGTACCATTCTGAGGGCAGGGAGGAGTCACACACACCTGGTAAATGCAGCCAGGCAGGCTATGAAAACAGTAGAAACACACTGAGGAAAAGTCACTCTGAATAACCAGAAACTACTCACAAGGGTAGCAAAATATCAATAAACTGTAATATGTAGCAAAAAGTAAAAGGAAGGACATCCCAATACAAAGCATGGGACAATATATCTAACATCAGTAGTAATACATATCATAAGGAATAACAATCTACATGTATACAGTCATAGGTCAGATGTAATGCCTTCCAGGTGGGAGGTAACAGTACAAAATAGATGATCACAAATGGCTATTACATATCAGTCATATAGCAAAACACATGGCAATCATATATCAATCACATATCAGATATAATAACAGGCATATGAAAACACACAACAGTAAACATTCACATTACTTAGTCTGTTCACAATGAATTCAAGGCTTTGAGGTAAACTCTTTCAGCTGCTTCAGAAAGCAGTTATTTTCAACAGCTTTGCAATTTCTGACTGAGGAAATGGGAGAGGCTAGTATTGTGTTACTGTTTTGCATAACAAAGGTTCTATTCTGAGGGCATGGAGGAGTTACACAAGTAGATAACTTGATAAACAATAGTAGATGCAATAAGTAGTCTCAAAATAAACTAAACATCCTTTGTTTTACTCAAAATATGGTATTAGATTAGTATAAAAGGCTACCGGGTCATTTTTGACCCGAACATAACAAGTGTATAAAAAACTGTATCTCAAAAAAGTAAAGCACGAAACAAAAAAATTTTGTACCCTTAGTATAAACCCCATAACTTAGGAAAATAGAAGGAACCACAAGTTTCAAAATCAAACAGGAATGAAGAAAAATATTTCTAATTTTCAAAAGGGGTCATTTCATACCCGAACAGAACAGCAGGGTTAATCAGTGATATAACCCATACAGTTAGACCGCTGTATCCATGAAGAATATATACCTGGCTGGACTACGATTATATGCAGCCACTGATGTCACCAAATACCATTAAATTGTCTAATTGCGTGAGAGTACCTACAGCAGGGCTGCCCAGTAAGTCGATCGTGATCGACCAGTCAATCTCGGGACCGAAGGAGGTCGATTGCAGCTGGATGGGGCGCTTCTCAGAGGGGGCAGAGCCAGGCCATCCGGCTGCGATCGACCTCCTTTGGTCCCGCGATTGACTGGTCGATCGCGATCGACTTACTGGGCAGCCCTGCTGTAGGTACACTCCTAGCAGCTGCTTCAGCCTTGAGGAGGGCAGGGCCAAGCCAGCCTTGTGGAAGCTATGCCACCACTGGCTTGGCACTGCCATCCTCAAGCCTGGAGAAGCTGCTGGGAGCTCCAAAGCCAGAGGGAGGGAGTGGGGCTTGGCAGCCTGGCCGCCCCTCTGGCTTCAGCTCTACCAGCAGCTTCTCCAGGCTTGAGGATGGCAGTGCCAAGCCAGTGGTGGCATAGCTAGCACAAGGCTGGCTTGGTACTGCCATCCTCAAGCCTGGGGAAAGTGCTGGTAGAGCTGAAGCCAGAGGGGGGCGGAGCCAGGCTGCGCCAAGCCCCGCACCCTCCCCTCCCCAGCCTTGAGGAGGTAGGTAGATCTTTCTGACTTGGTTTTATTATAAGTAGCTCGCATGCTGAAAAAGTGTGGGCACCCCTGACTTAGAGCGAAGGAAGATAGACACTTTTGAACTGTGGTGCTGGAGGAAAATTCTGAGAGTGCCTTGGACCGCAAGAAGATCCAACCAGTCCATACTCCAGGAAATAAAGCCTGATTGCTCACTGGAGGGAAGGATATTAAAGGCAAAGGTGAAGTACTTTGACCACATAATGAGAAGACAAGAAAGCTTGGAGAAGACAATGATGCTGGGGAAAATGGGAGGAAAAAGGAAAAGGGGCAAACCAAGGGCAAGATGGCTGGATGGTATCCTTGACTGACTTGACCTTGAAAGAGCTGGGAGTGGATAGCACCGACAGGGAGCTCTGCCGTGGGCTGGTCCATGAATTCACGAAGAGTTGGAAACAACTGAGAAAATCACCACAAACTTAGAGATTCCTAGAGAAGTTTCCTCTCTAAGAATTTCCTAGGTCCCCCAATGCAATTATATAGTCGCTTATAACGGAAGTGACCCAGAGAATTGCCTGGAGGATTTCCCAAATATCATGAAAGGCCATTTTCTCTCTGCATGTAATTGACTGACACTGCAAATATGGGGTTCTGTGGGTTTTTATTGTACTTTCTATAGAGAACGTTCTGTATTTAATCCTTGGCATCCCTGTGCAAGACAAAGAAAGAATTCTGCTTGAAACCTAGGACAGCCAATGCCAAACAGAGTTGGCAGTTCTGAGGTCTCAATGGCCCACCTGTTTTTAAGGAGGATTCTTATGTTCCTTACTATGAGAATATAGATCAATGCGTTACCGTCTTCCTCTTTTTCTCTCTCTCTACAATTCTGCTTAAATATGCAGGCACTGTTTTCTTCAGTTAGATCAGTCAAACTGTGTGTAGTTTTTAAAAGCATGTTGAATGCTTTCAAAAATATTTATATGCATAGGTAACAACATTGCAACATTGCTTTAAAAGATGGAAACATCAGTGCATGAAAAGAATGCCCTTCACTTTGACAAGATGTCTCTCCAGGTGAAAGCATCTTCTGTCAGGATTTGTGGCTTAGTTTCAGACAAAGTAACATGTATGTTCTATGGGGCAGGTAGTGAGAACTTGGCATGTGAAAATTTAAAAATACAGGTGCCAAGGAATTCTGGATGTTGCATTTTTAAAAAGAATGTTTCCAAGTTTTGGTGGAAAGGAAGTAAAGAATAGTAAAGTGGAAAGAGGTACCTATATATACTCAAGTATAAGCTGATCCAAATATAAGCCAAGGCACCTAATTCTACAGCAAAAAAGTGGGAAAACGTATTGACTCGAGTATAAGCCAAGGGTGGAAAATGAAACAGCTAAATTTCAAAATAAAAATCGATACCAATAAAATGACAGTAATTGGAACATCAGTAGGTTGTTTTTGAATATTTACATAAAACCGTAATTTAAAATAAGACTGTGCAACTCTGATTAAACAATTATTCTAACCTTTTCAATGTAAATGTGCTTAAGTATCCCTTCCAACAATAATAGAGTAAAATAATAAATGTAATTAAAAATAATCAATAATGGAAATGTGATAATAATAATAATAGAGTAAAATAATGGAAATGTAATAATAATAGAGTGAAATAATAAATGTAATAACAACAACAATAGAGTACAATAATACATGTAATAATAAAAATATAGTAAACTAATAAATGTAATAATAGAGCAAAATAATGTAAATGTGGTAGGCTAATAATAGAGTAAAATAATAAATGTAATAACAATAATAGAGTAAAATAATAAATAACTTTGACTCGAGTATAAGCCGAGGGGGGCTTTTTCAGTCTAAAAAAAGAGCTGAAAAACTTGGCTTATACTTGAGTATATATGGTAGTTTTTTAATGTGAATTTTAGGCTGTATAAACTGAGATGAGGACAACATTGTTTTACCAAAGACAAATGAGATATATACTAATCAAATTTTCAAAGCTGTTTTGTCCTTAAAAGCAGAGTAGGTAGTTGTCATCTGAAGTAGTTGTCATCTGAAAATTAAGGGCAAAGGGTCATTTTCGTTTTATTTTTTTAATGGAGGCTGGTTACCCATAAACATACATTAGCAATGAGAAATATAATTTCTCTGTAGGCTACACATTTAACACCTTGCTTTTTAGAAGTAAGAAATCCTGTTGGTGTTAAGATGTAATCCATTCTTGATTTTTAATTAATTCTCAAAAAATTGTGTTACATTTTCCCATTATGCCTGTAGTCAAATTTGGCTTAAATTTCAATTAGATTTAAATGCACATGAGCAGTTCAGATGTCTTATAAGGAGCTTAGCAGGATTCAGCATTTCTTCAACTTTAACAGATATTATTTATTTTTAAAAAAAAAGGTACTCTCCATATTTGCAATTGTTCCCTTAGTGGCCTCGTAAGATATGTATTGGAACTAGCCTTTAAGAAATAAATAATCCACGTGGCTATAAACCTGTCAGAGCTTTCACTTCTATGTATAATTTCCATTTTTAAAGAAGAGGTTTTCCATACAGGACAGTTGATATTATGGCAGTATTACTTGTTTTGTTACCCGTTCTTTTGACAGGTGAAAAGTTAACAAGAGGATGTCTTATAACTTGAAAGAGAAAATTGAAAATGTCTACCCGCCCTTTAAAGGGAGGGTAGAAAAGTGTACTTATTAAATTTGCTGGAAAAAAACCACAATTTGAATTAAAGGAGAAGATTGCTAGAAATTATAATCCTGCACTGATTCTGAAATCAGTGTCATACTGATGTGCTAAGCTTTTGTGCCATCATGGGTATGTCCAACTGAGAGTAACGTGTAGGATTTCTCTCCCCCCACCCCCACCCCCTTTCCCCGAAAGACAGGGATTTAATTATAGCAGTTTGGAACTCCAGGATTAGCTATGGAGGGAGTGAGTTCACTTTGGAAAATCCAGTGGTCCAGTAAGAGATTCCACTTGGCCATTCATGCTAAGGACTTTGAACCTAGTGAGGACAACAGTGTTTGGGTCTCTTGCTTAACTATGGAGGAATTGCTCTGGGCAAGCAGCACTTGAAATGAATGATGGCTGGCAGGTGGTTCTTAGTGTAGAGTTTTGCGGGCTAATAGGATAGTGAAAGGTGAGAAGGCAGCTTAGTAGAACAAGGCACAGATGCTGTAGTGATTTTACGTCAAAACCAGGGCTAGATTTCGCCTTGGTGTGGTGTCATGTAGGATCCAGCAAAGACTGTTGACTCAAATTCACTCAATGCAAGTGAAACAGCCTTAATTACTTTCTACTATTCTGTGAAGTTTACAGCAGAAATGGTGAAATGAACTATTCTGTCCTTGTAGCAACCCAGTTCTCTTTTGTGCCTGGGGGGCAGGGGGCAGCACCGGGGGTCCCACTTGCATTGGAGCCAGCCGCAGCTGATGAGGAAATGGAGGAAGGGGTTAATGAGTTAGCTGGGCCTTCCTCTCCCACCGAGAGCTTGGCTTGGGATGATGGATGGCCGGACGGCTACGATAACTGGGAAGGTCAGACTGATTCAGAAAGTGTTGATAGTGACGATTGTTATGAGAAGCCAGGTGGTTTCGGGTCGCAGGAGAGAATCAGGGAAACAGTGGAGGATGAACCCATGGAAGCTGAAAGGGAGTTTGGCTCTCATGAAGATAGCGAACCAGGTGCTGGGAGGCAAGGATGGGGCTTCGATAGGAGAGAGAGCATCGAGTCCAGCAGGAGGGGTTGGCACCGCAGCCTAGAGCGTCAGAGAAGTGCAAGATCCCGTAGCACAGATTGGCGCCGAAGCCTAGAGCGTCGGGGACCTCGCCAAGGGGATTAAGTATAGGATCCGTGGGAACGGATCCTCAGTAGCTCGGCCACTTCTATTCTAAGAGGAGTGAAGCGAGCAAAGGACCACGGAGCCAAGTTGCTGGCTCGTGTCTTGCCAAGAAGTTTCTTGGGCCCTGTT
This sequence comes from Anolis apletophallus, assembly GCA_030556195.1. Taxonomy (NCBI): domain Eukaryota; kingdom Metazoa; phylum Chordata; class Lepidosauria; order Squamata; family Anolidae; genus Anolis; species Anolis apletophallus. The sequence goes on along the minus strand of JARBWK010000009.1, from coordinate 119,414,367 downwards.
TGAACCTTGTCTTGTTCCTTGATCCGCATTGCTTGCGGAGCCGTTTGCCAAGCCTTTGCCAAGCTTTTGCCAAGCTATTGGATTTGGATTACTACGGACTCTTTCCTTTGGATTGAACTTTTCAATATCTTATGGACAATTACCTTTTCACCTGTTCTTTATTATTCAATAAATAGTTTAGCTGATTACCGTCTCTGTGTGTGTGATTAAGGGGCCGGCCGAGTCCTCGCATCGTGACAGACATTTTGTTGTTGTGTGCCTTCAAGTCCTTTCCAATTTTATGCCCACTCAAATTGTTGATAATCCTATTGAACCAGTGGATATAATTCTGTGTATTTATTTATTTATTTACTTCATTTCTATTCCGCCCTTCTCACCCCGCAGGGGACTCAGAGTGGATTACAATGTACACATTACATTTAGACACACACACACACAGACAGAGGCAATTTAACATCTGGCCACCAGGGGGAGCTGTCGCACTCCTTCATTCCTCAGTGTGTTTTCTGGAGATCTTTTTATGGCCTCTTAAATCAGTTAAATTAAGCCTCCCCACTAAGTGGTACCTTAATTTCCTACTTGACAGATGCAACTGTCTTTCAGGTTGCAAAGGTCGACAACAGGCTACACAATAGGTCGAGAGCCCACCTCGATCCGGGCAGGCCTCGAACTCATGTCCTTCTGGTCAGTAGAGATCTTATGCAGCTGACACCCAGCCAGCTGTGCCACATTCCCAGGGTAAACATAGGGTTATGATTAATATGTGAGAAAAGATCAAAATTATAACCTCTGTTAGTTATTGAACATGTGGAATGTGCAGTAAAGTAGTCTTGACTTTTTAATGTATCATAAGAATACACTTGATATTTTCCTTGCGTCAAGTAGAGGACTGGAAAAGTTTTCTCAGAGGCAGCGTGTCTTTTTAAAAGTTTTTCCCCCCTACAGCAGTGGTCCTCAACCTGTGTGTCCACAGATGTTTTGACCTTCAACTCCCAGAAATCCCAACAGCAGGTAAACTGGCTGGGATTTCTGGGAATTGTAGGTCAAAACACCTGGGGACCCACAGGTTGAGGACCACTGCCCAAGAGGATATCTTGAGATAATAATTTTCAGACCTCAGAGAACCACTGCAAAAAAATATTACCATATGTATGTCTAATTGTTATAAAAAGGGTTTTCCCCCAATCATTATGGCTCATGTAATCCCTAGTGATTTCTTGTAGAACCTCAAGGTATTCGGAAACTGTAGTGTAGAATCATAGAGTTGGAAGAGACCTTGTGGACCAACCAGTCCAACCTCCTGCCAAGAAGCAGGAAAAACACATTCAAAGCACACCCCTTACAGATGGCCATTCAACTTCAGCTTAAATCTCCAAAGAAGGAGCCTCCACCAAAGTTTGAGGCAGAGTTCCACTGCTGAACAGCTCTCACGGTCGGGAAGTTCTTCCCAATGTTCAAGTGGAATCTCCTTTCCTGCAATTTGAAGCTATTGTTCCACGTCCTAGTCTCTAAGGCAGCAGAAAACAAGCTTGCTCCCTCCTCCCTATGACTTCCCCTCTTATATTTATACATGGCCCCCATCATGTCTCCTCTCAGCCTTCTTTAGGATAAACATGCCCAGCTCTTTAAGTCGCTCCTCATAGGGCTTCTTCTCCAGTCACTTCACTATTTTAGTCGCCCTCCTCTGGACACATTCCAGCTTGTCAACATCTCCCTTCAATTGCAGTGCCCAGAATTGGACACATTGTGATTCCAGGTGTGGTCTGACCAAGGCAGAATTGAGGAATAGCACGACTTCCCTGGATCTCTAGACACTATACTCCTATTTATGCAGGCCAACATCCCATTGGCTTTTTTAGCTGCCACATCACATTGTTGGCTCATGTTTAACTTGTTCAGTATTCCAGGTGTGGTTCTGACCAACGCAGAATAGGGGGGGGGGAGTTGCATGACTTACCTGGATCTATACATCATACTCCTATTTATGCAGGCCAAAATCCCATTGGCTTTTAAAGCCACCGCATGACATTGTTGGCTCATGTTTAACTTGTTGTTTATGAGAACTCCAAGATCTTTTTCACATATACTTCTGTCGAGCCAGGCATCCCCCATTCTGTATCTTTGCAGAAACTCTCTTTTTGTTTTAACAGCATGGACTTAAATTTATATTAGTGGAATTCAATGTACATTTCAGCCTAGGTTTAAGACAGTGCTGTGATCTCTGTCAGGCCCGGATTACCTATAAGACCACCCTAGGCCATGGCCTAGGGGCGCAAGCAAAAAAAAAGTTGAAACAAAACCGCAACGCGCGGCATGGAGATGACTTTCTCTCTCTCTCGGGGGAGAGAGCGCTGCGAGGGGGCGGGGGAGGAGGGAATGGTGTCCCCCCTCGCCATCGCCCCCACCCCCTTGTCAAGGAAGGAGGGTGCAAGGAGGAGGAGGCTTCCCTCCTCCTCGTGCCCTCCTTCCTTGACTCAAGGAAGGAGGGCGTGCACCGCCGCGATGAGGAGGAGATGGGGGGTGCGGTAGAGGTTGGCTTGGGGGCGTAATTCCAAAGGGGTTAATCCGGGCCTGATTCCTGTGTATCTCTCACACTCTTATTTTTAGGGCCATCACAATAATAATCAGTAATCCCTCCACACTGTACTTACCCCAAAGTCTTTCCCAGTTAGGTGTTCTACAGATGCTTTGAATTGCATCATTCCCATTCCCAAGGATAGTGACTGCCGAGACATCTGGAGACCAATGTGTTGAGGAAAAGTTTGTGTCTTTGGCGGTATGGGAATGCAATCAGTTAATATATACCTGTACATATAGAATTGTCAAGTCAGCAAAGTCTGTTTGGCATTTCTGGGCATGTTGTGGTTTGTGCTGCTTATCAACCAAGGAAAACAAAACTGCCTTTTCATCTTCTCTTTGATCCTAGAGGATTTCAGACTGAAGCTCTGCAGAAATCAAATTATTAATGAGCTCCCCCCCCCCCCTGCACACAGGAGAACATGGTGTTCCTCTCACCAGATACTGAGATTTAGTTGGTTACACTTTGCAGCAATTGTATTCAGAACTGGTTTTTGCAACCCATTTTCTGAATGTTCTCCACTCATCTTTTTGTCTTCAGTTTTGTGAGCTAGTTTGTAATTAACAAGTCTGCAAATGGAACCCATTGCGTATATTCAAATACAAGAAGACTGATCTAGCTGTGAGTACATTAAAATACATCTGCATACATCATGCAACTTAGTTTTAACTAACCGGAAATGCCTTTCTTTGAGCTTTTTATTTTCAGTCCTGTTTACAGCATATTTCTAAAGGAGACCTGTCATTTATGACTGTCTTATACGTTGCATGCCTCTGGGTGAAGTCAAAAAGATTATCTTCCCGGTGTTTTAAGATGTAGATTATATGCCTGTTTAAGAACCATTTTGTTGTCCTTTTCCATGCATATGTAGCTAGTTAGCAAATGGGTGGAAAGCACTTCAACATGGATTGCCGGAGCAACCAGGCAACAGATTATGAAAGCAAACACTAGTGTCTATTTTGTTTGAATATTTTTGAGATGATGAGGCAGTTATGTTTTATAATTTAGTGTCTGTGCCTGTTACCTAGATGTTTCTTTTATATGCCATTTTTTTCTAGGACATTTTTGTCCTTGGGTGTGTTCGCAATGAGTAAAGTACATCTGCTGTGGCTGAAGCAAACTACCCAACCATCTTGCTAAATAAAAATATATAAAAGGTTTACGGGCCATAGTGGAACCTGTTAATGGCTGTGTGACATTCCTAGCATCCTGTTTCAGAGAAGTAAGTTATCCAGGAGCCATTCTTTTGCTGGTAGATACATTACAAATAAATTACAATTACAATCGCTACCTATTCACTTTGAAGCTCGGTTGAAGGTAGAGTGGTGTTTAATTTATGAGGATCTCCACAGTATAGCAACCGTGTACCCTAAGGAATATCTCCCACTGTGTAACTCTTTGTGCCCATTAAGGTCTGCTGGGAGGCTTCGTTAAGGGGACGTGTCTTGTAGAAAATTAAAAATGAATAAATGCAGGAGTACGAACGGGAACATCTCACAACTTTCATCAGAAATAGATCTCCAAGAACCAAACTCTGAATTTCAGAAAAGAAATTGTTTGGGCACTTTATTTACTTTGTGTCAAAAGCAGTGCGTGATAAATAAGTTTAAAATGTATAAAATAAAAGGGTCACAAGCAGCTAAATAGTCTTAGACTAAAAACGGGCAACAGCAACTGCATTGTCTGTAGTTTTAAACAGTTCTTCCTCTGTGCATGAGGCAGGGTGTTGTGGGCAAGCATACGATGCCGAGTTGTTTGTTCTGCTCCACAGTCACACAAGGTAAAGGATTCTTCTAGATACGTAGTGCCATTTTGCCAGGTTGTCTTTGGATCTGCTAACTCCACTTCTGAGTCTGTTCAGGGACTTCCAAGTGGAAAGAGCCTCCTCAAAGACTGAGTAAATACAGTTGGGCGTCCCCTGGGCAACGTTCCTTGTAAAAGGCTAATCTTTCCAAATCAAAAGCATTGCTTTTAAAAATTTTGGGCACTTGAATTCTTATGGTTTAATCCAAGCTGATCTATTTGAACATAAATCTAATGGTATTGATATTATGTTGCTTGATGGTAATTGGTCTCGATTGTGGAGTTTTTGTATTGTAATGGCATGTTTAACCAACTTGGCAGCACAGCTTCACTGAGGCACAGTACTGTACTTTGAAAACTGTAAATTGGAAAAAAGCAGGCTGCAGAACCTTCATAAATGGTTAATTGTCTCCTAGACATGGAAACTAGATGTGGTGCACACTCTTGCTACATCCCAAATAGACTACTGCAACACACTCTACGTGGGGTTGCCTTTGAAGACTGTTTGGAAGCTTTAAGTGGTCCATTGGGCGGCAGCCAGATTCCGCACTGGGATGGCAAGCAGGGAGCATACTACTCCCCTGTTATGCCAGCTCCGGTGGCTTCCAGTTTGCTACCGAACACAATTCAAATCACTGGCTTTAGACCAGTGTTTCCCAACCTTTTTAGAGCCGCGGCACAGTTTTTACATTTGCAAAATCCTGGGGCACACCACCAACCAAAATGACACAAAATGACACTAACACAGTAATACATATAGTTAATATGTTCTTAAATGTATTTATACACTCAGTGTGAAACCTGGGCCTGTTTCGATGAACACAACATAGATATCCTGGCAGGAATGGCAGAAAGACACAAACTTCCCACACAGAACTCCCATAACCAAAAGAAAATGCTATAAGAGTTTGGTGGGCATTGACCTTGGGTTTTGGAGTTGTAGTTCACCTATATCCAGAGAGCACTGTGGACTCAAACAATGTTGGATCAGGACCAAACTTGGCATGAATGCTCAATATGCCCAAATATGAACGCAGATGGAGTTCAGGGGAAATAGACCTTGACATTTGGGAGTTGTAGTTGCTGGGATTTATAGTTCCCCTACAATCAAAGAGCATTCTGAACCCCACCAATGATAGAACTGGGCCAAACTTCCCACACAGAACCCCCAGGAGGCAAGAGGAGGTCTCTACTTGGGGAAAGGGAAGCGGGCCTTCCCAATGCATGGAGAGGGAGAGACCAAGTAGACAACGGGTGGGGAGGGGTGGTGGTTGTAATTTTGTGCCTTTATCGAGGTAGGTTTCTTAGGGTTTTTATACTTCAACTCACTAGACCCCCCCCCTTCCTGGAGGTTCCAATTTCCCACGGCACACCTGATGATCGCTCACGGCACACTAGTGTGCCCCGGCACACTGGTTGAGAAACACTGCTTTAGACTATACAGCCCTAAACCGGACCTGGGCAATTACCGGCCCTTCAGGTGTTTTGGACTTCAAATCCCAGAAATCCTAACAGCTGGTAAACTGGCTAGGATTTCTGGTAGTTGAAGTCTAAAACACCTGGAGGGCCGGTAATTGCCCAGGTCTGCCCTAAACGGTTCTGGCCCAGCTTACCTGTGTGAACATATCTCCCTCTATGATCCACCTTTTATTCCCATCTCCTTCGAAGGCACAGCTGCTGGGGACAAGAGACAGGGCCTTCTCAGTGGTTACTGTTGGGAACTGTACGCAAACTGGATAACTTTTTGTCTTGAAACCATGTGTACCGGCTGTTAGGAATTGTGGGAATTTATTTATTTACACTATTTCTACCCCGCCCATATCAGCCCAAAGGCCTAAGTTCCCCATGCCTGATGGAGAAGATATGGTGCTTTCTAACTGAGTTCACGAGTGCATTTCCTGAAGTGGGTTTAACCTGGATTAACCAAAATAGCTTGCTTGTTGTAGTGTATTGACTATATTAGTAACACAAGGCACTTGCTGTTTGCTCTGAATTGCTATTATCTCAACTGCAATCTGCATAGCCAATGCCATTCAAGGCCTTTGTTCTACGTGGGAGGTTTATTCTGGTATATATATATGTCATCTTGTGGAAGATATTCAGCCTGGAAGATTTTGTTTGGCTTGTGTTTGATAGCACCTGTGAGGGAATTGGATCCCCTTTTTGTGCTGTGGTTGTTTCCCGTGTAGGGTAGATTATCTTCCCAGCGGGACTTAACTTTCTGACAATTTGGGACAGTTTTAAACTATGGCTCAGACTCTACCAGCCACCCTGTAATCAGAAAAAGTCACACATACAAGTTCCATTTAACTCCATGTAAACTTAGCTAGTACAGCAGCATTCCTGAAACTGGCGCCTGTGAAATATTTTGGGTTTTGTTTCTCACTATCCCTCAACAAAAGCTATGTAAACTGGGACTGATGGGAATTCTAAATGAGCTGTGTCAGATGTGGAGGAAAAAGTATAGAAGTGTGAAATATCTTTTTGAGAATGAGTGTAATTGCGTTAAAATACATTATGGACATAAATGTTAATAGTTCATTTAATTCCCTACCAACTGTTAGAAATTGTGGGAGCTGAAGACCAAAACACCTGGAGAGCCAAGGTTTGTCCATAGCTGCTATATACTCATGTGTATACTCCACTGTAATGTTGAATGATTAATTCATTGTATATACAGAGTATATGTGAGATTGTGTGTCGTAAATTAAAGTTATTCTGGGCACCACAACCCTGGGCACAATTGAAGGGGGATGTTGACACTAAGCTGCAGTGTGTCCAGAGGAGGGCGATTAAAATGATCAAGGGTCTGGAGAACAAGCCCTATGAGGAGCGTCTTAAAGATCTGGGCATGTTTAGCCTTCAGAAGAGAAGGCTGAGATGAAACATGTTGAGGGCCATGTATAAATATGTGAGGGGAAGTCATAGGAAGGAGGGAACAAGCTTGTTTTCCACTTTCGTGGAGACTAGGACCTGGAACAATGGCTTAAAACTACAGGAAAGGAGATTCCACTTGAACATTAGGAAGAACTTACTAACTGTGAGAGCTGTTCAGCAGTGGAACTCTCTGCCCTGGAGTGTGGTGGAGGCTCCTTCTTTAGAAGCTTTTAAACAGAGGCTGGATGGACACCTGTCGGGGGTGCTTTGAATGTGTTTTTCTTCCTTCTTTGCAGAATGGGGTTGGCCTGGGTGGCCTATGATATCTCTTCCAACTCAATGATTCTATGGCTGTCTAGATGTAGCAACCCAACGGCAATACAATTAATTTCTATGTGAGGTCACTTAAACGCTTCTTGAGGAGATTAAGTTGGCAATCAGTGCCTCAAATATTATTGAGCAATGTGCTTTATAAGGCATTTGTTTCTGATTCCTTGAAACCTGTATGTATATTAGTGGTTTCTTTGCACTGTGCTCAGAAATAGAGATAATCTCATCCTGGATCCCATTTCCAGTGGGTGGACAATAGGAAGGAAGCACATGTAAAGCACATCTTGTCAGCAGGCAGATTAAAAGTGGGTGTTGTCTTACTGGGATTCTGGCAGTGATTTAGCGACAGATAGCTGGAGAGAAGGGAACACTGATTTAAAGTATGTGCATGTCCTTTAAACATGTACTTGATATTCTCTGTGGAAGGCAGGAGCCATTAAAAAGGGGGATCAAGTGTTCTCTCAGCAGGCCACTGCATAGTTTGGGCCTGAGTCTGACTTGGCGCTGGTCAAAGTTTACACTCCGATCAAAGATACCTAATATTTACAAATAGTGCAAGTTTGACTGCCCGTTAATCCTATAGGTCAGTTGGGTGAATTCATTTCAGAACTTCAGTTAGGTGCAACTTCTTGTTATGAATACAGATTTAGATCACTTCCCACATATTGCATGGAATTAGCCTGTTTGGTTCAAAATAAAAACTCCAGGGCTGGTTGTCCCAGGACTAAAGCAGAAATACGTAGCCCGCCTGTGTGTTTTCTTATGAGCTTTTAGGCTTCCTCATTATATTGGCATGGTCTCAGTTCCCTCTGCTTTCCTTTTATGGTGGCAGGACCTTCAGTTTTTATCTGTTCCCTGACCCTTTTCTGTCCTTGGATATGCCAGCAGCTCTGATTGATGCAAAATGCCTTCTGTTTTTGCAGAGGAGTGCTTTTCCATCATTGACACGAGGATGTTGCTGCTACTTGGTTATATGGGCTACTCTGTGAAGGAGTAATCTTTAGGGCTTTCACATCCAGAGGCCTGTTCAAACTACAGAATCATTGCATTATTATTCCAATGGTTAACTGAAAACCCATGGATCCATCCCATAGCTGTTATGTGGGACAACAATGGTGACCAAACTAGAAAACCCAGGATTCCACAGCACGAATCCATGGCTGTTAAAGTGGGACAACAATGCATTATTTTTTTCTGTTTTCCTAAATTTCTTTAAACTACACATCCCTGAAAATATTTTTCAAAAATAGGATCTTTTCAAAAAAATAAAGTAAAAGTACAACATTACTTTAAAAAATTTTTTTTTAATTTTTCCCTACATTTTCCTAATTTTCTTTATATGACTATTGTTCCCCCTCTTTTCCTGAAAATACTCTCTTTTTTTCAAAAATAAAAATCTTTTCAAAAAAAATAAAATAAAACTACACGTCCCTGGATTTCATAGGATGGAGCCATGGCAGTTAAAGTACAACAATTGCATTATAATTCTGTAGTGTGAATGGGCCTCGGGCATCCTCTTCAGATTAAGTACCTGTCCAAAGTTCCACTGCTCAGTATTTTTGCATGGATGCATTTGTGACAGAGATTGGTAGGTATGTAGTTCATTCAAGGTACTGGCTTTAGTCTATAAAGCCCTAAACGGCTCCGGCCCAGTTTACCTGTTTGAATGTACCTGCTCCTATGAACTACCTTAGAGATTAAGATCATCTGGGAAGGTCCTGCTCTGTGTCCTGCCTCCTTTGCAGGCCCGTCTGTTAGAAACAAGAGACAAGGCCTTCTCAGTGATGGCCCCTCGGCTGTAGAACTTCCTCCCCAGTGATATTCGAGCAGCTCCCTCCCTCCTGGTCTTATATGTGCAATGATTTTTGGAACGGTCCCGGAATACAATTGTGAGTGGCATTATTTTATAGTGTTTGCAGTGTTTATAATTTTTAATTTTTAACTTAATTGTATTTTAATTGTTTGTTGTCCAAAGTCATTAAATAGTTGCCATATGTAAGGCTGCATTGAGTCCCCTTCAGGGTAAAGAAATGCGTGATACAAAATTTCATTATTATTTCGTTGTTGGTGATTTTTATGACAAAATCAATTAGAAACTGCCATTTATAATGAAATTTTGAAAGTTTTGTTAAGAGTTCTGAAATTTTCACCACCAGAACTTTAGCAACACTATAGAAGCAAAGAACCAGTACCCCCTAGTTTTGTAAGTACTTTAGAACCATGGATTGCGCATGCCTACATAGCCTAAATAAATTTTAATCGGCTCTATTTTACCTTCAGGATAGTGCTGCTGACATCTGGCCTCTGAATGTTTTTTCCATTGTTTTCAAGAACGCTCCTAGAAACAAGCAAACCAAATTCCTTTTCTTCCATTGTTGTGCCTCTCCCCCAAACTGATTATCTTTAGTTACCTGATAACGCATTGTCACCAGGACTGTGCAACTGTGATGAGAACACAGTGTATAATTTTGTGTGCAATGTTCACCTTTTAAAAAGGCCTGGCTGTAATTTCACACTGACTGAAATTTCGTGAGTATTTCAGGAGGAAAGTGTTTCTAAACTTTATGATATGCCTTTTAAAGCAAGACATACTTTTTTATACATATAGGTGTCCGTCCGTCCGTCCCCCGGTCCCCCGGAAATTTGAGGAATTCCATCAGGTCTACAAACTCTTATTCTTTTCATTATAGATTACATATTCTGGAATTTAAAAAATAACCCAATTGCTCACGTCTTCATGTTTGCTTGGTCTGAAGAATGTCATCTGGATAGGGAAATGAATAGTTAATCCTTGCCAGAGATCCAGAAAGGTGGGATAAGGGTATGATTGGGAACAATCTCTTCTCATGTTCTTGTCAGACAAGATTAAGTAAGAGGAAAACATCACCTTGTATAATTAGGGAGGTAATTGCTTGAGATTGCTTGCTGTAGTGGTTTCTTAAGGAAATGCCTTTGGGGCATGAATGGGGAATTTAGGAAAGAAGTGGGTGGGTTGGAGTTGACTTTCCTGTTACAGGAATGCTGTAGTGTATGGTGATTACACCCAAGAGTAAGGTAAATATAGTACAACAGCAAACTCAGCAATGTAAAGTTTGTGCTCAGATTTACAACAGCACGTGCTTTGATGTTGATGTTCTCCCTAAAACATTAACAACTATCTTACACATTTTGTTTTAAGAATTTTCTGATTAGTGTTTCTGATTATTTTCTGATGATTAGTGTTCCCATGATCCAGTGTTGTCCAAGGTCACCTATTGAATTAGTAGCCAAGTCTGAGATTTGAATTCAAGATTCTATATTCAAAGTGCTGGCTTTAGCCTATAAAGCCCTAAATGGTTCCGGCCCAGCTTACCACTCCCTATGAACCATCTCAGAGCTTAAGATCATCTGAGGAGGCCCTGCTCTCGGTCCCACCTCCCTTGCAGGTGCAATTGGCGGAGATGAGAAACAGGGCCTTCTCAGTGGTGGCTCCTCAGCTGTGGAACTCCCTCCCCAGGGATATTTAGATAAACCCCCCCTCCCTCCTGATCTTCCACAAGAGAATGAAAATGTGGCTTTGTGACCAAGCCTTTAGAGAACTTGTGCAATGGATAGACTTGGAACAGTGCGCAATGACCATTGGAATGACTGGGTTACAGTACCGTAGCCAGGATTTTGATTCCGGGGGGGGGTCTGAGTGAGATTGGATCTAACCTAGCAAACCTTTGTATCGTTATCCTAATACCCCCATGCATATGGGATATATTGAGCATGGTGATCAGATCATGACATGAATACACATAACAGTTTAAATAATGTACCAGTAAGGCCTTCTCGCGGACCACCCTGAGAATTTAGGGGGGGGCTGAGCCCCTCAAGCCCCCCCGGCTACGACCCTGCCGGGTTGCGCTCGTGAATTACGTGTTTAACTCTGTATGTATTGTTTTAATTGTTTCCAATGTACTTTTAAATTCTATTTTAATATTTATTTAAGTGTGCATTGTGTTTTAAGGCATTGAATCATGTCAAGCCACCTTGAGTCCCCTCCGAGGTGAGAAAAACAGGGTAGAAAAGTCATAGATAAATAAATACATAAATAAAGATATTAACATGGCTGGATTTGTACCAGACATGTTAGTTCAGAATAATTCTGAGTAGCATCAGCCTTAGTCACAGGCATCCATGGGGAAGTGGTTACTATATTTCCCCACAATGTGTGATCTGTGGTTTTCTCTTCTTTCATACCACTCACCCAACCAAAACCTCTAAAACCATCCCCTATAGTTTCTTACTATTATGTTAATGTAGTGAAAATAAAGTGTAATACCCAGATCTCAATGTAACTAGACAAAAATGGCAAGCTTGACAAAAAGTCATTTGTGTATTAATTGGTATTTCTTATTGTACAACCTGACTATCATGTATAGTCTGTGGATTTACAGGTAGTTTCTGGTACTTAAGATTTGTATAGTGTTCTTGTGGGGTACAAGCACTATATGTACTCTTTTGTTAAGCATACAACAAGTAAGTGCTAATCAACTTATAAACAAGAGTCTCTTGCAGTATATGCCCCATTTTCAAGTCAAATTATGCCTGATTTTCCCAAAAGTGGTTCGTGATAGGCCAGATAAAAATAGGCATTTATCTTTAAAACAAGATGCATAGGAGGTACACAGCTTGTCTACATATTGCTCATTGCTTCTGGAATGGTTCAAAGACTACTAAACATTTTGTAAGCATGGTGCTTGCTCCATTCATGCTTTATGAAAAGGAAAATTATGTTGTCCCCCCCATTGTGAAGTTGTCATAGCTGACATTAAATGCCATATTCAGTTCATATGCTGTGTGCAGCTCACCCGTGTCGTACATGAAAATAACCAGATGGCATTGTTGTTGAGTTTCATTGGGGGGAAAGCGGGATGCATGAACTAAATCACACGCACACACACATTCATATTCCATGCTCTCATCCTGGATGTCTCACCTATAAACAGGACACAGTGATTATCTTTGTCTCAAAGGACTCTCTATGAAGTAGAACGTAAATGATTAACTGACTTCTGTTTACTTGTGATCAAGAGCTCTTGTTTCTTTGGATTTTTTGTTGTTGTTAATTTAGATTGTAAGGCTAGTGGATGAAAGGAAGCCTTTTAAAAATACCATCCAGTATGCAATGGATAATAATTCTAAAATCTGGTCATTGCCTTCACGTGCAATAAAAGTTAAATATTTAGGGATTTAAATGATACTTAGAGAAAAAGCTGGTGTCTCCTAGAAAAGCAGCTTAACTATATAGCCAGAGTAATTGGTTTCTAAACATTAAATGGCTCTTTCTCCCTTCTATATGTTAGCTAATTGGAGTTTAGCTATAAGTAGTTAAGAGTCTAATATTAGCTGGAAGCTTGTCAAGTTACTATTTATTAAAGATATGTGGTCTTATCTCTTTCCTTAATACATAGACTTCATTCTCTTCCTCATCTGCAATGTATGAAATTCAAGCTATTTTACATATATTTACATATGTATATTCATATGAATATACATGTACAGTACAATCCTAACCTCTGCGGGGGATACATTCCTGAACTTACTGTGGAAACAAGAAATAGAGGATAATATTGAACCCTATTGAAATGAATTACTTCCATAGAGTTGCATTGGCAGACTTAGAGAATCCCTTGAGAGGTCTGCTAGTGGTAACTTCTGTTGGAAACTCTATGGTAACTTCTGGAAAAGCTTATCCTAGCATTGAATGCAGAAGCTAGAATATTCTTAGAGAGGACACATACTTTGTTGGGGGCGAGTAAGTGAAACCCCTTTGAGTATGCCATTGGTCTGGAATGATCTTTGTGTATTCCAAGTAGACAGGAACATACTTAGTACTAATCTTTTTTTAAAATACTGTTTTAAACAATCATTTGATGTGTTGCAAAAGCAGATTCTCAGATTAGTTCAGTGTTTACACCTTATTTTATTTTTCTGGTTATTTAATAAATGTTAATTTTACATAAGTGATATTTGTCTTTACTGTTCTAATGTAGAACAAATCCTATGTAAAATCATACTACGTATTTTTGACATTAATATTGAAATCTGAAATATATAAGCACCGGGAATGTTGCGCACCTGGCTGGGTGTCAGCTGCATAAGATCTCTACTGACCAGAAGGTCATGAGTTCGAGGCCTGCCTGGGTCGAGGTGGGCTCTCTACCTATTGTGTAGCCTGTTGCCGACCTTTGCAGTTGCAAAGACAGTTGCATCTGTCAAGTAGGAAATTAAGGACCACTTAGTGGGGAGGCTAAATTTAACTGATTTACGAGGCCATAAAAAGATCTCCAGAAAACACGCTGAGGAATTAAGGAGTGTGACAGCTCCCCCTGGTGGCCAGATGTTAAATTGCCTCTGTCTGTCTTGTGTGTTTGTGTGTCTAAATGTAATGTGTACATTGTAATCCACCCTGAGTCCCCTGCGGGGTGAGAAGGGCGGAATAGAAATGAAATGAATGAATGAATAAATAAATAAATATACAGAAAGTCTATTAAGCACCTACAGATCTTGGTATTCAGAGGGGCCCTGGAACCAAACCCCAACAGATACCATTAGTCCGCTGTAGTTTAAAGCTGATATAGCTACTTCAGTGTATTTCAGTGCAGAATGCACCCCCCCCCCCCCAATGTTGTGAAGCAAGTTTCCTCAGCTGTTACCTAGGATGAAGGAATCTGTTCAAGTGCTGTATCAGACAAATGTTGGAAACCAGAGATCCGCAGCACATGGGTTACCTTGCAACACTTGAGCTACTTAATCTAAAGGATTAACAAGCACTTGCAAACTTTAAGACCTGGTATAAAGACAGACTGTATGGCTTTGTTATTTGAGTGGTTATTTCTTTGGGGCAGGCAAAATATTTGCCATGATAATGAATACACAAATCACATTAATTCAGTGCCCCAATTTCTTGAAAAATCAGAACTAGCCGTACTCGGTATGGTCAAAGAAAGTCAAATAAGGTAAGAGGTTAAAGTATGTTGCATGTAGATTTGTAGAAAGCTAGGGGTTTTGCCAAATCCTGGCTCCCATCAGATAAGCTTAACATCAGGAAAGGTGAAGAGAAGACTTATTGCAGGACATTTGTCCTCTGTTCCATCATTTTAATATTCCTGGGCAAATTAAGACATTTTATACTACTGTTGACGAATCCTGCCTTGTTTCTCCTTAAAGCATAAGATTTAAGCAACAGGTTTAATTTGAAAATATCAATAAATAACGATTTGCTGAAGGTAGAAAGAAGGGTTAGGTCTCCATTATTATACAATAAGATATACATCCCTAATAGAATACTCCAACGCACTCTACATGGGGTTGCCTTTGAAAATGGTTCGGAAACTGCAGTTAGTCCAATGGGTAGCAGCCAGAATGGTAACTGGGGCGTCATACAGGGAGCATACCACCCCTCTGCTGTGTCAGCTCCACTGGTTGCCTGTCCATCTCCGAGCCCAATTCAAAGTGCTGGTATTGACCTCGAAAGCTCTATACGGTTCTGGCCCAGCTTACTTGTCCGAACGCATCTGCCCCTATGTCCCATCTCGCAGTCTAAGATCATCTGGGGAGGCCCTGCTCTCGCTCCCGCCAACATCGCAAATGCGGTTGGTGGGGACGAGAGACAGGGCCTTCTTGGTGGTGGCCCCTTGACTATGAAACGCACTCCCAAACGAAATAAGATTGACTCCATCTCTCCTTGCTTTTGGGAAAAAAGCTAAAGTCATGGTTCTGGGACCAGGCCTTTGGGCAGCAGATGTAAATTGTACCTTTGGATTTGACTGGATTGATACTTTGGACTTGACTGGACTGACAATGTGTTCCGCTTGATGGCTTTAATTAATTATTGTTGTATGTAGTGGTTTTTAATGTAATGTTTTTTTAAAATGTTTTTAATGCTTTTTAATGATGTTGATTATATAGTGTATTTTTATATTGTATTGTAGTGTTGTGGCCTGTAGTGCTGCAAATGTAAGCCGTGCTGAGTCCCCCTGCGGGGGTGAGAAGCTACGGGGTACAAATACCATAAAAATAAATAAATAAATAAATAAGATGGGAAAGAATAATACCATATGTTTGAGTATGCTTTGTGCGTAATGTCCAGGACTGTGAGAATAACCGAGATTTTTTTTTACACACTCTTTCCCTGTGTCATTTCCACAAGCCTCCACCTGTTATTCCATAATTACTATGTACTTCCCTTAAAGCGACAACTTACCTCTCCATGACTAATCAGATGAATCATGTTTCCAAGTGGGATGGTGTCTTTCCCCTTTACTAGACCAAAATTCAATGAAAACACCAACCCAGTGTTGGGCAGCTGTTCAAAAGGAAATTCCAATGTAGGAATCGCTTGGAAAGGGAGAGTAAAGAAAATTTGTAAATATCATAATGCCTTTGTACAAATCTTTGTGCAACGCTTTCCCCACTGAGATGCCAGAAACCTCTCTGTGTTGTAGGAATTTCTTACAGTATGTCACCTCAAAGACTAACATGATTTTAATGCTTTCGACAATATTCTGTTAAATTTCACAACAAATGAAAGAATTACTTTGGTGGCTTCTGTGCTGCATTATGTTAAGGTCAAGTATCAATGCCTTGCTTTGCTTTGAACAGCAGCTAGAATAAGGATGTGGCTTTTAAATTGACTTTTTCCTATTGTACAGTCTAGACCAGTGGTTCCCAACCTGTGGTCTGTGGACCACCAGTGGTCCGCAAGATTGAAAATACTGTATGGTCTTTGGACTCACCATTTCTACACCGTTGCCTCGAAACCATGTGGGCAACAAGAGTGACTGGTTTCGAGAAACCCTCTTATATTGCTGAGGCAAAGGGGATGTCGGAAGGGGAGAGGCAGACTACCCACGGAAGATTATGACTACCCAGGGGGCCCCTCCCATTCCGCCCGACGTGGCTGCATAGGGCGACGGCACCTAGGAGGGCGTTGCCACCTGGGAAGAGCGCGCCGCTGGGTAGGCGTGCTCGGGAGCTAGTGCTGCCCGTGCCATGCCTCCACCGCCACACAGGTCTGGGATCATTAAATGTGGTGCGCGCCGGCTGCGTGTCCAGGAGCCACGGGGGCAAAATAAGGTTACGTACCCCGGGAGATGGCCACCCCTGTGACTACCACACAGGTCTAGATCATTAAATGTGGTTTTGTGTGGGCGAACAGATGGCGACTACAGGATGGTATTTGCTCTGAATCAGAAACTAGAGCTGATGTGGTCTATCCCATGCAATTTTCTGAATCAGCACCCCAAATAACCAAACTGAATCTAAAGTTAAAACCTGATTTGTAACGCTTTTGCTACTAATGTTGGAGAGTGGTCCCTGGTCAAAAATAAAAAAGTTGGGAGGCACTGGTTTAGACAAAGACTGATCAGCCAATGGAGTTTTCCAAAGTTTGCTTAAACTTAAAAGTGGGGTCCATGTACTTCTCCCATCAAACTACCAAATTGTCTATTTTGGATGAATCCGGGGTATAGCTACACTTACACAGTGGTGGCAGTTTGGTGCCATTTTAAATGTGACGGTTGCATCCCATGAAATTCTTGGATTTGGAGTTTAGTTTTGACCTATAAAGCTCTATACGTTCTGGCCCAGCTTACTTGTCCAAACGCATCCACCCCTACTTCCCACCTTGTAATCTAAAATAATCTGGGAGGCCCTGCTCTCGCTCCTGTCAAACGCACAAATGCGTCTGACGGGGACGAGAGACAGGGCCTTCTCGGTTGTGGCCCCCCACCTATGGAACACACTGCCAAATGAGGTAAGATCCGCTCTCTCCCTCCTAGCTTTTAGGAAAAAAAATTAAAATCATGGTTCTGGGCCAGGCCTTCGGACAGTAGGTGTATGTAACATTTTAGAGGGACATTGACTGGAACAGTGATTCGACTGATGAGACTGTTTTATTGTTTTAATGCTTGTTGATGTATTGTTTTAATTATGATTTATGTTTAATTGTGGTTTTATTTTTGTAATTGTTTGTATTGACATTGGTGCCCAATGTAAGACATTGAAATTTGCCATTATTTAGGTGTAAACCGCTTTGAGTCCCCCCAGATGTGAGAAAGGCAGCATATAAATACTGTAAATAAATAATAAATAAATAGTAAGGCTCTGATAGAGTAGTTATGAGGGAACATACCAGATAATTTGTAAGTATTCCACTACAGCACTAGTTCCTAAAGGCAGTCATTGCAAATAAAGTAGTATCAGACTTCTGTGACTGTGTAGTGTGGATGCATCTCCAGACCTACATTGCTGCTTTTTACAGGAAGTGCTGCGGGTTGGACCTGGTGCCATATTCATGCAAAGCATATGTTTTACCTTCCTCATGTGTTACCCTTAATTCCTTATCTTCAAAACTGTTGGGACTAGCTCTTCAAAGAAAGGCTTTGGCTAACCATTAAGCAGACAGCTGGTCAACAATTATGATCTATGGCAGACTTCGGGGCTGGAAAGGAGAGCTGAGGGGAAAATATATTTAAAGGACCCTTTGCAGTAAAGAACCACAACAAGATAGGTAGTAGGGTAGCAATCTGGAATGTCATAGGCTGTGATATGTGTCCTTTTATTGGCACATACAGAGCCGCACAAGAACACACGTTATACAAATATAACTGGATTTTTGCTTGAGGGGATGAAAGGTGATTTTGTTTTCTTGATGTTCCAGATGTTCCAGAGCTCTGAGGTGCGTCTGGACTAGGTTTCCACTATTTCAGAGAGTCTGTGGTGGCAGTGAGTGCATTGAAACAGCAGGTTTGCAAGTCTTTCCCAGAATAGTGAGAGGTGAATGGGAAATATTGAAAGGTACGATTTGCCTTTCAGCATCCTTTGACAAACTGGAGCACCTGGTAGTGCAATAGCTTAGACCCTTGTGCCAGCAAGACGTTGGCAGTTCAAATCCAGGGGAGAGCGAACTGAGCTCCTTCTTTCAACTCCAGCTTCCCATGTGGGGACATGAGAGAAGCCTCCCACAAGGATGGTTAAAATATCAAAACATCCGGGTGTGCCCTGAGCAATGTCCTTGCAGATGCCAATTCTCTTTCATCAGAAGCAACTTGCAGGTTCTTAAGTTGCTCCTGACATGAAAAAAAATCCCTTGACAAATAGCACTGCTCGCCAAAGGAGATGATGTTTGTCCTCTACCTCAGGGCTGCCCAACTGGCGCCCTTGGGGCCGTATACGGCCCCCCAGCCCCTTCCCTCTGGCCCCCTAAGCTTTTTAATAAAAAATAAAAATTGAAAAATAAAAGAAATAATAATTTTAAAAAAAATACCTACTTCTGGGTTCGGAGCAAGTATCGCGAGAATATGCAATCCACACGGGATTTCGCTGTCAACGCGAGATCACGCCGGCGTTGACAGCGAAATCCCGTGTGGATTGCGTATTCTCACAATACTCTTCGGCTACTCTACTACTGGATCGCTGAGGCACACAGACGTGATTAGGACCTTCTTTGACTCAGTCGGTCGTCGCCTCTCTCGTCGTCCGGGTACTCCTGGAGCCTGCGCGTTTGGAAACGGTAGGCCGAAGCAGGGGGCTCCTCAGGGGGCTCCTCATTCCCTCCCCCCATCTTCCCTCATGTATTAAATATAAAATTAAATATATTTAAAGATGAAATAAGGAGAGATGGGATATACATTAAAATAAGGGGAGAGGGGAGGATGGAATTAAATATATTTAATATTAAATTAAAATAAGGGGGAGGGGAGGATGGAATTAAATATATTTAATATTAAATTAAAATAAGGGGAGGGAGGATGGAATTAAATATATTTAATATTAAATTAAAATAAGGGGGGGAGGGGAGGATGGAATTAAATATATTTAATATTAAATTAAAATAAGGAGAGGGGAGGATGGAATTAAATATATTTAATATTAAATTAAAATAAGGGGAGGGGAGGATGGAATTAAATATATTTAATATGAAATTAACATAAGGGGAGAGGGGAGGATGGAATTAAATATATTTAATATTAAATTAAAATAAGGGGAGAGGGGAGGATGGAATTAAATATATTTAATATTAAATTAACATAAGGGGAGGGGAGGATGGAATTAAATATATTTAATATTAAATTAAAATAAGGGGAGAGGGGAGGATGGAATTAAATATATTTAATATTAAATTAAAATAAGGGGGGGAGGATGGAATTAAATATATTTAATATTAAATTAAAATAAGGGGAGGGGAGGATGGAATTAAATATATTTAATATTAAATTAAAATAAGGGGAGAGGGGAGGATGGAATTAAATATATTTAATATTAAATTAAAATAAGGGGAGAGGGGAGGATGGAATTAAATATATTTAATATTAAATTAAAATAAGGGGGGGGGGAGGATGGAATTAAATATATTTAATATTAAATTAAAATAAGGGGAGAGGGGAGGATGGAATTAAATATATTTAATATTAAATTAAAATAATTTAATATCTTATCCCTGCATTTTATCTCAGTAAAAGATTATATTTGACTGTATGGATGCCCCTTTTGAATGCCCACCCTGCATTTTATCTCAGTAAAAGATTATATTTGACTATGCATGCGGGGGCGGGGGTGGAGCCGGGGGGAGGGTGGAGCCGGGGGGAGGGTGGAGCCGGGGGCAGGGAGGGGGCGGAGCCAGGGCGGGGGCAGACCCTACGGCCCCCCAGGTCATCAGTGACCAGAATTCAGGCCCCTGGGCCGGTAGAAGTTGGACAGCCCTGCTCTACCAGATGAAAGGAAGCAAATCTTTACAGTCTGGTTCTTGCAAGCACCCACCGAAGAGACAGGTTGCTTTAATCATTCCCTGTCTTTCCTTACATTGGGAAGGGAGAAGAAGGATCAGAACCAAGAAGGAAATCCCTCCTATCTCCAATCAGCAATTGGAAATAGAAAGAATTCCTTTCAGTGTAGCTTCCAGGGATTCAGAGGGCATGGCTTGGGGACCCCTGCTGCCCTGTATTAATAGGACTTGACAGTTGGCATTAAGCACAAGATCCTCCCAGCCCATCTGTTTTATTGGATGGTTTCCTTAACTACCTTGATGGCAACAGGCAACTGAAGCATAGATCTTGCATGTATCCAGCAATTGGATCTAAGGAAGACTACCAAAATACCCTTTCATTTGGATCTTAATTTAAATTCAGTTGACCCAGGCATATATCTTGGATGCAAGGAGACAAAACTGATTTTTTGACTGTGATATGAATAGGTTTTGGGGTTTCTTTCTTTCTTGCCAAAGTGACCACACTTTAAACAGCTACTGTTTGACTGTAATGCTTCAAGGGAACATAATTGTCTGCCTTGCTCCTCTTTACGGGAAGCAGAAGCGTAGTCCACGAACTTAGTAAACAAAGGCTTGAACTAAAATCATAGTTGGGAGAGACCACAAGGACCATCCAGTCCAATCCCCTGCCAGGCAGGAACACACAATCAAGACACTCCTGACAGATCGTCATCTAGCCTCTGTTTAAAAACCTCCAAAGGAAGGAGAGACTCCACCACACTCTGGTGACTTGAAATGAGCTGCACAACACAGCAAGGGACTCAGATAAATACTGGATTATAGAATCATAGAATTGGAAGAGACCACAAGTGCCATCCACTCCAACGTCTTGCCACACAGGAATACGTAGTCAAAGCACTTTTGACAGATGGCCATCCAGCATCTGATTAAAAAACCTCCACTACCCTCAGAGGCAGCGTATTCCATTGTCAAACTGAACTTCTCTCTGAAGCCTTTCCTCATGTTTAAAGTGGAATCTCTTTTTCTGTGGATTGAATCCTTGTCTTATTCTCTGGAGCAGACGAAAACAAGCCTGTTGTCTCCTCAATATGATGTCCTTTCAAATATGTAAACACGGCACTAAAAAAACAGTATGTTAATATGGTATGCTGTATTCCGGCAGTCACTTAGACTTGCTTTTTTCCAGGGTATTTCATTTCACACTTTCCAGGTAACATTATTTCGTCACATTGCATGCTCAGTTCTCATTAGGCAGCCCTCTGCCCCACGTTGCACTCCAGGGTTGTTAGCGTGCAAGTGCTTTCCATGTTGAATCCCCATATATACAATCCATCCTTGCCCCCAACACAGCAAATACATGTTTTTAGTAATAGAAACCTGAGTAAGAGATTCAGTTCTTTGCAGAAAAGAGGAATTAGGTCAGGGGCTATTCTGTCCAGTTTTACCCCAATGAGGAATAAATAATAGTGTACTTATCCTAAAGTGTATGCATCTGTTTAAGAAAACGCTTCTATTAGAAAATATTGTAAAATATTCAGTCATTTTGTATTGTCCAAATTTAATACAATATTGAGATTTTTGAGGGTGGGGGGGTCATGCTGCTTTATTTTAAATTTTGGAAAAGATCATAGGGTATTGGCAGGTAACACATAGACAAAATAGGTTTTAAAAATTAGGTAAACTTAAGTACAGCCCTCGGTGGCACAGCAGGTTAAATGGCTGAGCTTCTGAACTTGCTGACCAAAAGGTTGGTGGTTCGAATCCGAGGAGCGGGGAGAGCTTCTGCTGTTAGCCCCAGCTTCTGCCAAGCTAGCAGTTTGAAAACATGCAAATAGTAGACCAATAGGTACCACTTAGACGATAAGGTTGCTGGCCACATGACCTTGGGAGTGTCTACGGACAACGCCGGCTCTTGGGCTTAGAAATGGAGATGAGCACCACCCCCCCAGAGTTGAACACGGCTAGACTTAATGTCAAGGGAAACCTTTATCTTTACCTATCCTAAAGTGGATGCGTCTGTCGAAGAAAATGCTTTTGTTAGAAAACATTGTAAAATGTTCAGCCGTTTTGTAGTGTCCAAATTTAATACAATATTGAGATTTTTGGAGAGAGAGGCATCATGCTGGTTTATTTTAATTTTTGGGAAAGATCCTAGGATACTGGCAGGTAGTACATAGGCAAAATAGGTTTAAAAATGGACAAACTTATCTACAGTTTAGTGTTACGAGACAAACTCCTCCATTATATAAAAATGGAGTTCTGTGGAATGGGACGAACTTATAAAGAGGTTCTTTTGATACATCCTTATGGCATGTCTAGTGAAAGAACCTGCCCTATGTTTATGTTCAGCCCTGTCCCCTGGGCTGTATTTGCAATTTTCTCTTCTTTTATTTTGCAAATGTTACGTGACTTGCCCTGGGATATATGTATAGTAGTTGTTGGAAATGGGACACACAGCTGAGGATTGAGAGCTTTCTCCTTTTCTCTTTATATCAACTGAAATTGCCATCTTGGTTCCCAGCGTGAATGTGGTTTCCATTATCATCTGTGTGCCCCAAACCCCTAGGCCACAAAGGAATGAATAATGGTTTAAATTGTACACTGGAGTAGAATTTTAGTTCCTACATAATATTTTCCAAGCAACAGAATTCAGACTAGTTCGCTATACATGCAGCTGGTGTTAATAATAGTAAAGTATGAGTAAAGTGTGGCTACTGTGCCAATTTGGACAGTGTCCTATCATTTGGAAAAGAGTGTCTGAAAACATCCCTTGCATAAGGCTTTAGCTAGAAACTTCACAGCTTGTTGCCATCTTAATTGCTTTCTGAAATCTTCAATCTTCCCAGCTGTAGCAGTGGCCACAGCTTATGCTCTTATTTGACAAATACTGATGGACAAAGTGTAGTGATTATCCAGCTTGCTGATGCTGGAAAAGAACAGCAGCTTGGCACATACCCAAAACATCTGCTGCATTGCATCTCATTGCTAAAGGCAGGGGAGGTAGGGAGAGAGATGGGCAGCTGCCATACTTGAAGGAGACACAAAACCTAGTCTCTGTGTCAGAAAGATAACGCCAGGGCTGGGCACTTTCTGAAGAGGGTTTGGCTCTTATCTCCGGGTGTTGTTGATCTAAAAGCACAAGTGGAGCTCATTCTTTATGCGTCTCTCTGTGTGCAAAACAGATGCTTGCTGCCTATGGAAGCACTGTGATGGGTGTCCTGTCGTTGTGGGGAACACGTTGTCATTGTGAACAGCCTTCCATCACCAGATCTGATGGAGCATTGTTGGCCTCGAGTGCTCAGCCACCAGCGAGTTAGTTCTTCAGATTAGTTATTTAGATCAGCACATGTGACCTCAAACACAAGTGGGCCTTTGTCTTCTATTGATCAGCAAGGGACACTTTTCTAACAAACAGTGCCCCTTAGACACCCACCCCTCACAGTATATGTTGAAAGCATTCCATTCCATTTATTCAAGGGCATGTTTATGTCAGAGCTCTAGTTTGCGTTCTTGTAGGTTTTTTTCGGGCTATATGGCCACCATGACCTCACAACCTCTGTGGATGCTTGCCATAGATGCAGACGAAACGTCAGGAGAGAATGCCTCTAGAACATGACCATATAGCCCGAAAAAACCTACAACAACGCAGTGATTCTGGCCATGAAAGCCTTCGACAATACAGAGCTCTAGTTTATTAGGAACTAGCTTGGGGACCCGGCGGTGCCTGGGTTATTTGAGAAAGACATTGTTTGTTTTTCGGAGTTTGGTAATATCAGTTTAGTAATGTATAACTTTATTTATCAGGGGGGAAACAGTATTTTCTTTTGTTTTTTTATGAATGTTCCCATTAGAAAATGCATAGGGATGTGGGTGAACGACAATTCCCAGAATCGTAGGTCAATCCGTCCCAAACCCTGCCATTTTATTTATTTATTTATTTGCTATGCTTCTCTTAGCCCGAAAGCGACTCGAGGCAGTGAACAAGCGGCAGCAAGTGCCCACATACAACACATCATAATAAGATAAAAACAATCATATAAAACCATATAAATTAACAATTAAAACTACAAAATACAAATCTCAGCTCCACAATCTTAAAATCGGTTTCCCTTTCGTCGTCATACTAATCCTTTGATCTCGATTAATTAAAGTTCGTCTGTGAATGCTTGCTCGAACAGCCATGTCTTGACTTTCTTACAAAATGTCAGGAGGGGAGGGGGCCGATCTGATATCACTAGGACATTTTTCAAAGTTGGCCATGTTGGGTCTGTGTGCCACGTTTGGGCCAGATTCGATATCAGCTGGGTTCAGTGCTCTCTGGATGAGGATGAACTACAATAATAAGAATAACTTTATTTTTATACCCCGCCGACCATCTCCCCTTGGGGACTCAGGGCGGCTTACAAGGGACAAGCCCAACAAACAATTAAAACACAGAAGATAACACATTACAGATTAAAACATCAGCTAAAAGCAATACAACATAATTATACACAACATAAGAACATTATGGCTGAAAGAAAATTAGCTGAGGTACAAATACAATGAGTGCAATACATTTTTCAGGAGCACCAGAGAAGTACAACAAACCAGTAGATTGGGCAGAAAATACATAAAACATGTCGAGGTAGGTCAAATGAGGGCCAGAATAAAGTGCTATACTCAGTGAGGACAGGAAAATTACTAGTGAACTGCCAGATTCCCAGGGCAATCGCCCACAAACGCAGCCAGTATTCACGGTTGGCCATGCTGGGTCTGTGTGCCAAGTTTGGTCCAGATCCGTCATCAGCTGGGTTCAGTGTTCTCTGGATAAGGGTGAACTACACTTCCCAGATTCCCAGGGCAATCACCACCAAACCATTCCAGTGTGCACAGTTGTCCTTGGTGGGTCTGTGTGTCAAGTTTGGTCCAGATCCGTCGTTGGCTGGGTTCAGTGTTCTCTGAATAAGAGTGAACTACAACTTTCAGATTCCCAGGGAAATCACCCCCAA
The DNA here is from genome assembly GCA_030556195.1 of Anolis apletophallus. Classification (NCBI taxonomy): domain Eukaryota; kingdom Metazoa; phylum Chordata; class Lepidosauria; order Squamata; family Anolidae; genus Anolis; species Anolis apletophallus. Next base: position 119,389,031 of record JARBWK010000009.1, on the reverse strand, counting down.
ACCCTGCCATGATCCATTCCTCTGTGTTTGCTTTGTGCCATAGATCAAGGTAGTAAAAGGTTAAGCAACGGCAATGGGCAGGGTCACGCAAATCCCACACAGGGAACCCTGGGATGCCTGCCTGTGGTGGAAGAAAAATGTCAAATCTAGGATGAAATTGTCCCTGAATGAAAGCATTCCTTGGGTGGTGCGCAGTATGGTGTTTAAGGAGGACATGGGCAGTGTTCGGGCTATGTGTTCATGGTGCTTGCTATAACCAGCAATGTCGGTGGAGGGAGTGCCTTTGGAGGCTTCTCAACACTTGGAGCTATAACCTGTCTGTGAAGGCCAGAGACTGGCTGTGTAAATGGACACCTCTCCCACATACACACATATGCATTTTTCACTTTTATTATGTGTATATATAGAAGATAGATTATCCCCTTGTGACATGACAGTCTTCTTAGCCCAATTTTGGATATATCACAGAAATACTAATGGTGATTGAAAGACGAAAGACACTCAATGTCTACTTATTGTCTGCAGAGGATGAATAAGAATTGAATTGCAGTAGGTTTCTGCCTTAAGAACAAATCTGCAAAAGTATTTTCAGACACACCACAGTGAGATCCCTTCTTGGAGTCTGTCTTCTATTTCCCCCGAATTGGTTACAGTGCAGGGCAAGCACTGAATACATAAATCTGCAGTCGGATCAGTAGCACCCAGTCCTTTGTATGGCAAAACATTCTTCTCTGCCAAGGATTAGCTGGTGGAGGCTGAGGTTGGCAGCCTTGCAGGAAGGTTATTGGTCGGTGGAAGTAGTCACAGTCTCAGATGAGTAGTGAACGTCTCTGCTTTTGACCACAAGGCATCCACAGTTAAGAAAATAATTGCAGAGGTAAATTTTGAAAAGAGGTTAGGTTGAGTGTGGTTTCCTTTCCATTGAAGTGCTTACTTGGCATACTGGAGTGAAGTTCCAAAACTTTTCTGCTGCAGCTCCTCTGCCTGCTCTTCCCTCCAAATGGTATTTCCGCTTGACTTTTGTTGGGACCATATCCTGTGAATTGTTGCCAGTGCGCTTGACAATTGCATTCCCTTCCTTCATTCAGGAAACAACGGGATTACACTTCATAAGTGAGGGAGCCAAAGAGGGACTGTTCCTTAAATTGAAGTCTTGTTGTTCCTGGAGACATCCGTTTCTGATTCCCCCGCTTCAGATTTGGAAATCTACGTCTTGAAGTGTGCTGGCAATGAGGATATGTCCATAACATTAGAAACGTTGCGTATAATATGTTTATAAAATCATACATCATGTGGAGAAAGCAGATGGAAAGAAAAGCCATGGTGTTTTTAACTCCCCCCCAATAATAGTAAAATTGAGGGTCACCAATTGAAAACTGTGCACGAAAGCATAGACTAGATAAACTTTTGTTCTGACCTAGTCAATACATTTATTTATTTATTTATTTATGACATTTGTATCGTGCCCTTCTCACCCCGAAGGAGACTCAGGGCAGCTTACATAATTGACATTATTCCATGCCCAACCAAAAATAACAAAATCAATTAAACAACACTTTAACACAATATTAAAACAACTTATGTAAACATTAGACGACTATTGTGCATCGATCCAAAGCCAGATAGTCAGTAATCATATTCATCAATCCATGGTCAATTCCAACTGTATTGCACAGATAATTATTCTGGGCCAAATGCTTGCCCCTCAAAGCCAAGTTTTCACTTGTTTTTAAAATGACAGGAGAGAAGGGGCCGATTGAATCCCACTAGGGAGGGAGTTTCACAGCCGAGGAGCCACCACTGAAAAGACCTGTCTCTCATCCCCACCAGTCGCCCCTGTAAAGGAGGCGGGACTGAGAGCAGGGCCTCCCAAGAAGATTTATATATTTTTAATTTTTACAGTTCTTCCAATTTTATTAGTTGGGATGTTATGTGTGTTGTCACGATGCATGGACTTGACCGGCCCCTTAATCACACACACAGAGACGGACTGAAGGCTAACTACTTTATTGAATATATAAAAACAGTTCAAAAGGTAAATTGTCCATAAAAATAGCAAAAGCAAATCCAAAGGCAAAAGGCAATCAAATGTCCAAAACAACTTGGTAAAGTATCCAAAAGACTTGGCAAGGCTCCGCACAGCAATGCGGGTTCAGGAACAAGGCAAGGTACAAGATGCAAAACAAGACTTGGTAAGCCACTAGCCAAACTAGCTCCGTGGACTAGCTTCGCTTCACGTCTGTTCAGATGAGACGTGGCCGAAGTACTGAGGATCCGTTCCCACGGATCCTCTACTTAATCTTCATGGCGAGGACCCCGACGCTCTAGGCTTCTCCTTCTCCAATCTGTGGTGCGGGACCTCGGTCTGTCTAGGCTATGAAACCAACCCCTCCTGCTGGACTCAATGCTCCGTCTCCTATCAAAGGTTCGGCCTTGCCTCCCAGCACCTGGGTCTCTATCTCCGTGAGAGCTCTCCTCCCTAGATTCTTCCCAGCCGCTCTCTTCCATGTTTTCACTCAAAGGCTCCTGTGAACCTCTCCCCCCTGGCCGTTCATAAGTTTCGCTATCACTGCTTTCCATTTGCACCTGGTTATCTGTCTCGTCGTAAGGGTCAGGCCAACCTTCATCCCAAGCCAAGCTTTCTGTGGGAGAAGGAGGCCCAGTGATGGGAAACTCTCCTTCTGCTAACCCTTCTAAATCCTCTTCAGAATCCATCTCCGCTGCTGCAGGCCCCAATGCCAATGGAACCCCCGGTCCTGCCCCCTGCCCCCCCCGGCACAAACGAGAACTGCTGTGCTACATGTGTTGACATTTTCATATTTATGTTACTGTGTATATACTTATGTACTGTTGTTTATATTGTGTGTGTCGCGGAATTATTGTGGGCTTTTTGTGAGCCGCCTTGAGTTTCTTTGGAGAGATGGTGGCAGGATATAAATAAAGATATTATTATTATTATATTCAGAGATAGTGTTTCCAGTGCCTTCCTTGGACATAAAACCTCTACTACTTGGTGTGTTACTCCTTTTTGGAACTGAGGGGGATTAATTCTTCATCCCAGTGTTTAATGCTCTTTATTCCAGTGCATTGTAACCAAACCATCTGGTTGAAACATTTCTCAAAAGTTAAACCTGTGAGTTCATTTCCGTACCTAGATCCGAAGCCTTGCTTGAAAGAAAGTTAAGATATACAGATCCAGGTAGGGTTATCTAATGTTTCTTGGTGTCCATCTGCATTGGCTTGTTGTTTTTATAGTAAACACAAAATCCATCATTTACAATAGGCACAGTTCTTTCTACCTGAGGAAATTTCTTGATATGAGTTGTCCTGTAGCAGCCGCATAGGACTGGGTCTCATTGAAAATGTGGATCGTGAACTTAGATTTGCAATTGTGCATATTTTCGTCAGCACTTTTTAATTTCCACACATTTTAGTGGTTATTAGCACTTGTTACTAGATAACATTTTCTGTATTCTTATGGCAGATTGTGACCCTTGAATTGCAATCCAGATATAATTACTTTGGGCCATGTTAATTCATTGCAGCCCTATGTGATTCTGCCATCTGCAGCAAATCTTTTAAAAAATAAATCCTTTAAATTCTTGGCTTCTGTCACATCCTGTAGCAGTGTGTATTCTATAGAATAATTGTATGTGGTGTGAGGGAAGTATTTCCTTTCTATCAGTATTAGATTTGCCATATGGAGAGCCTATAACCTCAGAGAGTTGGGGCTTTGTTGGAGAGGGATGTTTTTTTGATACTGCAGCAGCGCTTGAAAAGGTAAGTGGAGCAGATATGATGCTTTCATTCAGAATAGCTTTTGGTTTGGAGTAAGTGGAGCAATGAAAAAGGAATCTGAGTGTCGATTCTGTCCGTAGGGCTTTCATAGTACAGCGTGTTCTCTTTAAGTCTCTGCTAATTTTTCCTTGTTCATTGCCAATATCATATTGAATGGGCTTATAACGCTCAGAAAGCATCAGGCTATAGAAAATTGTCTTTATAATTCAAGCAATGCAATATGTTTCCCCAGTGACTCAGTGGTATGCAAAAGAAGATTAGTTGTTGCTTAGGTTGCAAAAATAACTAGTCTGAACACAGTTTCTTCTACTCACTTGGGGCGGGATTTTTTTGCTTTTAATGAAAGCAGACAAAGACAGTAACAATGAAAAACTATGCTGTACGGTCCCACTTGAGCTTCCCCTCTTCCATGTCAACATTCTCTCTCATTCACCATATTGTTTCATCATATACAGTACAGATCCTGTGTATCCCATTGGATTGATACCCACAATTTCATCTATCTATGTCTGACAGAATAACCGGGGCTGGGTACAGGGAGCGGTCGACCCCCCTGTTTAAAGAGCCCACTGGCTGCTGTTTATTTTCTGGGCCCAATTCAAGGTGCAGGTGATTACCTACAAAGGCCTAAACGGTTTGGGACCCGCCTACCTTTGCGACCGGCTCTCCCCCCATGAACCAGCTCGAGCCCTTCGCTCCTCGGGGGAGGCCCTCCTTTCGCCTCCACCAGTTTCACAGACCCGGTTTGGGAATACTAGGGAGAAAGCTTTCTCCTCTGTGGCCCCCCCGACTTTGGAACTCCCTTCCGGGAGAGATCAGGAATGCCCCTTCACTGGAAGCCTTTAAGAGACAATTGAAAACCTGGTTTTTCCGCCTAGCCTTTGGAGACTAGATCCCTCAACACCCGTTTCTTGGCTTTCCTTCCCCTTTGTGACTCTTCACGTTTTGGCCCTACTCCTTTTATCTCCCCCAGTTTTTAAACATCTTATATGTACATGTGGCCCGCCCTCTCATCTTCTTTTTTCCTTTTGTTTTAGATGCATTTGTTATTGTGTTTTTGTTAGATGTATTCATTTTACTGTGTTTACTGTTTTTATTGTGTTGATTGTTTTTCTTGATGTCTGATATTGTGTGATTTGTGGTTTGGGCACGGCCCCATGTAAGCCGCTCCGAGTCCCCTTTGGGGAGAGGGAAGTGGCTTATAAATAAAGTTTATTATTATTATTATTATTATTATTATTACTCTCTAGACATTTTCTACGTCCTCAAGCACAACTGTGACATTCTTGGGCCAGAAGTTCTTGAATTCAGTAGGGCTTGCTATTGTCTGCATTTTTATATTTCCAGGAGAATTTGCCCCTAGAAATACTAACTGTATTTCTAGGCGTGAAAATGACTGCAGACACAGAAGATTTTTACTTCTTGGGAGGAGAGCAATAACCAATTTTGCTAAAATAGTGAAGTCTAGAGACATCACACTGGCAACAATGGTCTTCATAGTTAGAGCAATAGTATTCCCCATGGTAACCAATGGATTCAAGAACTGGACCATAAGGAAGTCTGAGTGAAGGAAGATAGACACTTTTGAACGGTGGTGTTGGAGGAAAATTCTGAGAGTGCCTTGGACTGCAAGAAGAACAAACCAGTCCATACGCCAGGAAATAATGCCCAGCTGCTCACTGGAGGGAAGGATATTAGAGGCAAAGATGAAGTACTTTGACCACATAATGAGAAGTCAGGAAAGCTTGGAGAAGATAATGATGCTGGGGAAAATGGAAGAAAAAAGGAAGATGGGCCAACCAAGGGCAAGATGGATGGATGTTATCCTTGAAGTGACTGGCTTGACTGTGAAGGAGCTGGCGGTGGCGATGGCCAACAGGCATGGGCTGGTCCATTAGGCCATGAAGGGTTGGAAGCGACTGAACAAATAAACAACAACATAATTCTGGGAATGCATCCCTGATGGATATGGGGGTTGTACTCTATATTGTATATAAGAAACATGATCTTTCAGTGGATCACTTTTTGGATGCTGTTGGGCTCACCCATGGGTCTCTCCTATTGTGATTGCTGCTTCTAAGTTTTAGGACACACTTTCTATGGCAGTGGTTCTCAACCGTTGGGTTCCCAGGTGTTTTGGCTTACAACTCCCAGAAATCCCAGCCAAATTACCAGCTGTTAGGATTTCTGGGAATTGAAGGCCAAAACATCTGGGACGCATAGGTTGAGAACCACTGTTCTAGGGGTAGATATGGGTATAGTTCCTAATTTGTTGGCTTGCCATGGCCCAGGTTCTCTCCCATACTTCATGAATCCATGTAGACTATTTTAGTATTAAATACAGGGACACTAAGATTATACAAAACAGTAGATTCAATATATTGATAATAGAGAAAACAAAATGCAGCATGTATTTATTGTCTTTCCAGTAATATAATATGCTTTTCAATGATGACGATGACAATGATGATCAAAGTAATAATAAATTTATTGTCCACCTCTCCTTATGGCTCGAGGCGGGTTCCAACAGGGTTAAAACAGAACAATAAAACACCACACTATTAAAATACATATATCACAAGACTGCATCATTAAAATCTCGTTTAAAACTCACAAGTCAGAATTGATTGGGTAGACCTGCCAGAAGAGATAGGTCTTCAGTTGCGTCTTGAATTCTGGCAGCTGATTGAGCTGTCGAATCTCTTCCGACAAGTTATTCCACAGTCTTGGGATTCAGTGATGTGAAAATTAAAAAATACATTTCACTTGAGATTGTGACTCCACTATCTTTCATCATTTTACAATAACAAAACCCATCCTTCCACCTGACTTTGGTCTGTCACAATTCAGAGAAAAACATGGCCTGCGATGAAAAGACAGACATTGTGCTTTGGCGGGACCTGTTTGTGTTGGAAAGGGTTTGCTGTTTTTTTGTGTCCAACTTTCCAGGCTGCCAGGGTGAGTAATGCAAGAGCAAGATGGGTGGATGTTTTACATAAACATCTGGTCCTGGAAACAACTCTGGATCGGTACTGAACGTCAGGCAGTTCAAGATAATGTAGCACTTTGCAAACCTCAACGCAGATTGAAAACGAGAGAGTGAAATATTCTCTGGAGACCGAGCAGTACAGCCATTATTCAGTCCTACATCAGTAAGTCAGCTGGAATTACCCTGCTTCAGTTAGGCTTCTCATTTTGCCTAAAATGGCTAAGGTCAGGCTTAATAAGATAGTTTTCCTAGAAGAGAGCAAAAATGGAAGTGTGGATATGTTTACGTGAGCTGTGGTTGCCCAATATAAAAACTTGTTCACATTTACTCTGAAAGTTTAGAGCAGCATTGGGAACACGGAGTAGTAATTTACAAACTTTGTGTCATGAGGGAATAGTTTGTATGCCAAGAGAAATAACACTACAAATTTAAATTCTCCGGGGACCTCATTTATCACAGAAGAAGCTATGCCCTATTTTTCTGTATGGTCAGCTGTTTTGCCTTGCATCTTTGGGCATGATGTAGTGGTTAGACTATAGATAGGGTTCACATCCCAATTAGCTATGAAGCCCACTGTGTGACCTTTGGTTAGTCACCCTCACTCAGTCTAGCCTACCTTGCAAAATTGCTGTGAGAGTTAACTGCACAGGAGAACCATGAACATCTCCATAAGAGGCATAGAAAAGTGGGCTACAAATCCTAATTGAAATATAGCAGAAGTACCTGTGCTCACACATGATTTCTCAGACCAACCGCTTACTCAAACTGTGTTTTTTGGATCTTGGGAAAACAGTAATGTAGAGATTCTTATATCTAGACATCAGAGAGCTGACATCTAAATTGTAAACTGCCCTGTTTCTTTTGATTCATCTGTGAGCATCCTGCACCTGTTTCCCCTAAGCCAGTGTTTCTCAACCTTACTAACGCCGTGACCCCTTAATACAGTTCCTTATGTTGTGGTGACCCCCAACCATAAAATTATTTTCAGTGCTACTTCATAACTGTAATTTTGCTACTGTTATGAATCATAATGTAAATATCTGATATGCAGGATATATTTTTATTCACTGAACTGAATTTGGCACAAATTTGAATACTAGTGGGGTTGTCATTTGGGAGTTGCAGCTGCTGGGATTTATAGTTCACCAACAAGCAGTGAGTATTCTGAACTCCACCAACGATGGTATTGAATCAAACTTGGAACACAGAACTCCCATGAGCAACAGAAGGGTTTGGTGAGCATTAACTTGGAGTTTTGGCAACTGCATTTGGGGGGCTACATTGTTCTCCCATGGAATTTTGGGGATGTGTGCTTTAGTTTTTAAAACTTTGCGAGATTTTTTCCCCCTTAAAAGTCACTGCATGTCTGGGCAACCAGGGACAGATTTTTGGAGAAGTTTCAGGTCTAAGGGAGGCCTTTTTAAAACTAGGAATAAACTAAAAGGGGGAATAACAACATCAACAACAAAAATAACAATAGCACTTTATATTCCGCCCTTCTCCCAGTGAGGACTCAGAGTGGATTACAGTGTAAACAGATACTGGCAAACCTTCAATGCCTTGTTACAATCCAGTGAGATACACAAACAAAGCAAATGCTTCTCCTTTGATTTCTGGTTTTGTAGGCGGTGCTCATCTCTGGGTCAAGGGGAGGTGCTGTTTTGTATTTTCAAGCTGAGGAGCCTGCGTTGTCACCTTCTGGTTGTGTGAACGGCATGACTGCTTGGAGCGTCTTATGCCAAAGCGGTACCTATTTGTCTACTTACTTTTGCATGTTTTTGAACTGCTACGTTGACAGGAGCTAGGGCTAACAGTGGGAGCTCATCCGTCCCGTGGATTCAAACTGCCAACCTTCAGGTCAGCAGTTCAGCAGCATAAGGGTTTAGCCCATTGCACCATTGCAGGCCCATTAGAAAAAAAATCAGATACATTTGATTTTTTGCAAAGATTATTTGGTGAGGGGGCCCTAAGTCCTCAGAAAGGGTGCAAATAACCCACAGGCCATACCTTATCCATTCATGCTTTCCTTGGAGAGCAGAAAGAAGGATGTGACAAACCTGCCTAGATAAAAATCTGATGACTAGACTGTTGGCTGCTTTTGTGTGATACAGATATCGAACATGTCTGCCTTTGCAAGTGAATAAAGGGCTATTGGCTTGAAAGATGCTAATAAAAAAGTCTGCAATCTAAAAAGTTCAATTGGATTAAGTTGTGTGTGTGGCATGGACTTTAGGCTTGCTCTTTTGTCCTTTTGCACAGTTTAGCAAGAGGCTTTATAAAATTTTAGCTTTCCCTGTTTCTAAGGAACTCGAGGAACTGCATGGTTCTTTCTTCAACTACATTTCGTTTGCATAAGAATTCTACAAAGCGATTAGTCTAGGACAGGGCTTTCCAACAGGCGGCCCTGGGGCCGTACACGGCCCCCCAGCCCCTTGGCTACGGCCCCTTACCCTCCTGCAATAAATAATATATTTTTAAAAATATTTTTTCAATTAAAAATATTATTATTTTTTATTATTATTTTTGGTCCCGCCTCCTTGGCTTTCTATTGGTCGCCTCCTCTTCTCCTGAGGGAGGGGGCCAATGGGAGGGAGTGACGTCTCTCGGGCCCCGCCCCCTTGGCAGCAAACAGGAAGAGCGACCCGGCCGCATGGCTCGGCAGAGCTCCTTCCTCCTTCTCATCCTCCCTCCCTCCCTTCCCAGGGAGGAGTTATTGCAAGGAAGCATGCAGCGCTAAGGTGAGCACATTTCTTCTCCCTCCCTCCTTCCATTCCACCCTTTCATCCTTCTTCCTTCCCTGGCCCTGCCCTCTCACTTTCTCCTCTCGCCGCTTCCTCCTCCTCAGGCCCTCAGCGCACTTTCGCCTCCATCACCCGGCCTCTCCCCCACTTCCCTCTCCCTCTTTCTACTCCCCCTCCCTTTCCTTCCACTCTTTCCTTCTTTCCTCCGTCCTCTCTTTCACCTTCTTTCCTTCCACCCACCCACCCACCCACCCTTTCAGCTGTTCTCCCTCCCTCCTTGCCCCTCTCTGTTTTACCTTCCTTTCTTCCTTTCCTGCCACCCTTTTATCTTTTCTTCCTTCTCACTTTCCCTCCTCCCTTTCCTCCCTCCATTCCCTTCCATCCTTCTCTTCCACTCCTTCCTTCCTCCTCCTGGGGTTTGGAAGCAGCCAGGCCCCGAGAGGCATCTCCTCCCTTTCCCCAGTCTCTCTCTCGCTTGGGAAGGGGACTTGGAGAAAGGGAAGAAATCTCAGAGGCTGGCTGCTTCCAAACCCCAGGTTTGGAAGCAGCCAAGCCCCGAGAGGCATCCCCTCCGTTTGCTTGCAGGGAGCCTCCCGGTTCGCGGCTCCACCAAGCCCGGGAGCCGCAAACCATGCTCTCGGCTTCCTCCGGCTCCTGTTTATTTTCCCCAAATTCCATCTGTGTTCACTTTTGGGCATATTTAGTATTCATGCCAAGTTTGGTCCTGATCCAACATTGTTTGAGTCCAGAGTGCTCTCTGGATGGAGGTGAACTACAACTCCACAACTCAAGGTCAATGCCCACCAAAGCCTTCGAGTATTTCCTGTTGGTCATGGGAGTTCTGTGTGCCAAGATTGGTTAATTCCATCATTGGTGGGGTTTAGAATGCTCTTTGATTGTAGGCGAACTGTATGATATGATAGCTCTGTACACACTGATTTTGGTGCTTTGCCTCAGGTGCTTGTTGCTCCAGACTCTTTTGTGAAGCCTTCCAAATGCACTGTATGCCTTTCCTAATCTGTGATCTATCTATATATGGCAGGAATGGAATAATAATAATAACATATGTATTTTATTAGAAATAAAGGGGAATATGAGTTTGTGAATATATACATGTGGCAGGAATGGAATAATAGTAATAACAAATGTATTTTATTAGAAATAAAGGGGAATATGAGTTTGTGAATATATACAGCGGGCGGAGCCGGGGAGGGGGCGGAGCCAGGGAGGGGGCGGAGCTGGGGAGGGGCGGACCCTTAGGCCCCCCAGTTGATCAGTGTCCGGTAATCAGGCCCCAGGGTTGGTAGAAGTTGGACAGCCCTGGTCTAGGAGTTGTCTGGTCCTAACTCTCCCAGTACAGTTCTTGGATGACTCAAGTTGGACTGTTGTCATCCCTAGTCCTTATCTGATAGTGTGGATCACATATCTTTGAATCCAAGGTGGCGGTACCAAAAAAGAGAGCTTTGTTGTGGGCACTGAACAGGGTTCTTGGCATCACAACTAAGGGACTAATATGGAATGTTAAACCATCTAATTGGTTCTTGCAAGCTTGAAAAAAGTGCCATGCTATAATTCAGGCACCGCAGGCAGCTTAAGATGGAGAGTTTACTATACGCTAGCAAAAAAAATATTTTTCTGATGTTAAGAATCAGAAGATAACAGAGGGCCAATCTGGTGCAAGTGTCTGCTGTAAATCTCACAGTTGGTGCTCAGTGTGTCGCTGAATGAGGTCACTTGTTTATACTCTTGGTAATTTCGAACTATTTGCCACCTCTTTGCCTGCTTTAAGTAGTTGGCATTTTTGAACTTTGATTGAGTTATTTGATCTCTTCACACTCACCATGCTCTACTGGCATTCCAGAACAACCTAAATACTTCATGGTGGTGATGGGAAGTGACTGAAATAGAAATGGGTTTCATTATTCAAAGTGGTTGGGATGATCCACTCTGTTATGTTTCTGTCTCATATTTTTCCCCAAAAAGCACTTCAGTCTACGTCTTAGAATTGGGGCCTGGAAAAGATTCTTTGGAGTTCTCAAATTCTCAGATTTTCACTAGTCAGCATGGTCACTTTATGCTAGTTGGAGGATTCTGGAAATTCTAGTTCCAGTGTGGAAAGGCAGTACAGTCAGTCTTCCACATTTCTGGATTTTACTTTTGCAGACTTCGTTTTTCAGAGATGTGATTTAAAATGTTCTCTCTAAGAATTTCTAGATCCTCCATGTGCTAGAAAGTGTTCACAAGGGCATGCTAGAGCACACCTAAAGACGTAAAGGACCTAAAGAGAACACCTTTATTGGAATCCATAGATCCTCTAGTATGATCTGGTGGAAGTTCTCGTGTTGGGGAAGCTAGATATTCTTATAGAACTGTTGTCTTGGGTTAAAAAAATAGCAGTGTTATTATTTGTGGTTTTTTGGAGGACCCTGTGTCCCCCAACCCCAGGGAATATTGTAGTTACAAAGAGGAAGGCTGCACTAAAAGGACATCGAATCAATCCAAGGAAACAATCGCTCTGAAACTGTAAGATCTGAGTTGAGATGTTAATTACAGGGCCTTTTAGAAGTCTGTCCTTCATAGGAGCTCCTGAAGTTGACCTGACAGCACATATCAACTAGTTCTAAAAAGTAACATTCCCAAGCATTGATTAAAACTTCAGCATAGAACTTTGTGGGTTAGGTTAGTTGCCACATATATCAATTAAACCCATTGTGGGATAATCTAAAGAACCTCAAGTATGGAGGCTGTGGGCACCAGATATATCTCAAGGATATCTCCAAGTCACCCAAGGCATGCCTATGCAGGCCTGGCTCCCAGTTTATCTTATAGAATCTAGATCCTTGTCCCAGTGTTAGTCTCCCCTTTCCCTTTCCTGCAGTGAGATTAATGCTAGAGCGCTGACAGCAATTGATTGTCCGCTTGCCTGTTTTTAGTTATCGATTCTTATGCTTTGGAGAGCCTGCATGTATTTCAAAGTGAAACCTTTAAAGCCTTCTAACCTACCTCTTTCATTTTGTAAAAAAAAAGGGAAGAGCGCCATTCTAGTGAAAGCAAATGAGTGTTTTGTTTGTTCTTGAATGGACCTTTCATCAGAGTAATTGTTGACATGCCTAAGTGCCATTAAAGCTGTTTTTCTCAACCCCCCATTCTTCCCAGTATGATTAATTTTGCAACTGTCCTAAATTCTCTCTCTCTCTCTCTCTCTCTCTCTCTCTCTCTCTCTCTCTCTGTCTGTCTGTCTGTCTGTCTTTACTTTTTGCATAGGGCTCTGACAGCCAGAGTACATACCATATAGCAAGCAGTCTTAGGAGTGGTGGTGTCCTGACAAGTTCCTGGGTGGTTTGCAGTCTAAGGGCCTCTTTCTCCCCAATTCACACTCCTCCTTTTCCCCATTAGAGTGACAGTACATCATCATCATCATCATATCATTATTATTGTTAAATTATTCCCGGGGCAAGACAATTTAGATCCCTTCTGATTTAAGTAGGATCAGCCTGCTTGGATAGGACACTGGCAATGAATACAGTTGCTGCAGGCTATATTTCAGAGGTAAATAATGACAAGTATTCCTTGCCTAAGAAATTCATAATGTTGCCATACGTTGACAGGCAACCTGAAGGCACATACACACATGTTCTGAGTGAGATCATTTGTTTTTATTTTAATTGCATTTTATCTTAGCCTTGAATTCAGCTTAATATGGCCTTTCTTCTCCTGTTGACCTTCACTCCAAAATGCAGTAGGTCAGGCCAAGAGGGAGTGACTGGCCCAGGCCACCAATAAATGTAATAGCTCTTTGCGAACTAGAAGCCTAGATCTCTCAAATTCCAGTCTGAGACTATCATTGTACTATACAGGTTTGGGGACGTTGGATTTCTATCTGGTTGAGATTTTTCCTCTCTCTGCTGTTGTAGAAAAGGTATGTCAAGGGTCTCTTAGATACTGCATGAAAGACATAAGATTTCTATAAAGTAGTAGACTTCTTAAAAAGGTTGATGAGCTGCTTGCCCCCTTCCCATCGCCAATAATGTTGAGATGTGATTTGGCCACCCAGAAATCCTCAATCGTGCCAAGGGAGAAGCTCGGAGTCCTCTGTTGCTTTGGCTACTGCGCTCATAAAACTTCCCTTGTAATGCTGCCCCTGTGCCAGTTAGCTGAAAGTATGAAGGATGAGGTGGTACTATTCTCCATCCTGCCCCCATTCCTGCCTTATTGTTTGGGTTTCGTCAAGCATAATATTAAATTAGGTTGCTGCAGTTTGGCTCAGCGTCTATAAACAATATTTGCTCTGTCACTTTCCTGCATAGCCCACCCCTTCCACCACTCTCCTCCGACATTCTTCACGCATGTATCATAAACCTAGTTAAGGTGGCTCCATCCATTATAAGCTGGTTGTTCCTTCGAATGTGATGGAATGACAGCTAACCAATTTTGTAAGCAATTATGTTGAAGAGTGAGGGTGGAAACTATAGACCAGGGGTGCTCACACTTTTTCAGCATGCGAGCTACTTATAAAACAACCAAGTCAAAATGTCAAAAAACCTACCCACTACAAAAATGTGAAACATATAACACAATATCTGCTTTGAACTGGGTTTTCGGAGTCCACACTGCCATATAATCTGATTCAAAGCAGATAACATGGAGATTTTATTCAACTGTGTGGAAAGGACCTCAGATAACCCAGGGCTCTTCCACATATCCTATTTTACAGTTGACACACACAAACTGATTTCTTACTACTGAATGAATTGCTGCCAAATTTGGCCACAAGACACCTACAAGGAGTGACCATCACTAAAAAAAATGATTTTGTCATTTAGGAGTTGTAGTTGCTGGGATTTATAGTTCAACTACAATCAAAGAGCATTCTGAACCCCACCAACAACAGAATTGGGGCAAATTTCCCACACAGAACCTCCACAACCAACAGCAAATGTTCAAGGCAGAGAGGAAGGAAAGAAAGGAAGGAATGAGGGAGGGAGGAAACAGAAAGGAAAGAAGGCAAGGCAAGAAGGAGGGGAGAAAGGAAGGAAAGGAAGAAAGGAGATGAGGAAGGAAGGAAGGAATGGCTCCCATATGGGCCATAGCGACACCGGTCACGCCGCCGCCACGCTGAGTGGCCGGCAGCACTTGGGCGGCGTCGGGAGCGTGTGGGTCGGGACTAAACCTTCCTCCCACCCTGCCTGCGATCTACCAGGATGCCCTACGCGATCTACCAGTAGATCGCAATCTACCTAATAAGCACCCCTGCCGTAGACCAATACCTTGAGACCAGTCATCTAGAATACCCATTCAGACCGTGGGAGCCCTGGCCCTAATAAGAAAGCATTGCCTGAGTTCTTGCTTCTCTGGCATTTGTTTCAACAAGAAGAACCCTCCCACCAAACCCAAGTCCTTTGGCAATTTTTTTTTGCTCCCTGGTGAGTAGTGCCTTGCATTTGAAGGTCAATATCATTAGCAGCTCTGACTGGCAGATATCTGAGAGCCCTTGTGGTCCAGAAGGAATGTATCAGTAAAATTGGCCGGCCATATTGAGCAACTCCTTCACTGTTTCTCCATTGCCCATTGTACAGCTCCGCTAGAGGCTTTGTTTCATTGTTTGATATCTCAGCATGGAAAAAAATTAATATTTTTACAGATGGATGTTCACAGTAGGGTCTCTTATAATGTAGTCTTTTGCCCTGCCAACAAGGAAAATTTCAGAGAGGTTTGTGAAAACTCACTACCTAGGCTTCGCTATCTTAATTAAATTCTTCTGTCTTGCTTTATTGCTCTGTTATTAGCAATAACCTTTTGATTGTTCAAAAGCCTTCTGGATAACAGGGGGGTTTTTTTGACCTGTGCATATACTCCCTTGTATTTTACCATTTTTTGCATTATGTTTCCATCTGTTTTGACTTCTGTATCTTTATTGTGCATGTTTTATAGTGACCTTTGATCATGAGTAATGAACTGATATTTACACATTTGAAGGTGCTTTGTAAACTGTGCCTATGAAGTGGACTCCCATCCCTTCATTGCCCATATCAGCTAGGAATCCATTTTCCTTGAAGAATATAAAATTAGAACCGTCATTCCATTGAATTAGTTGATTGTTTTGGTTTTCATTGTTTCAGTTTAACATAGCTTTCTATCTTGTCTTCTAATTATGTTTAATTACACTGCAAATCACCTGAAGCATTCTATGGGAAGGTGTTTAAGAGTCTGATCTGGCCATGGTGGTCCATCGCAAACAGATTACTGCAATGCATTATATGTGGGGTTGCCTTTGAAGACTGTTCAGAAACTCCTCCTAGTTCAGCGGGTGGCAGCCACATTGGTCACCGGAGCGACATAAAGGGAGCATACCACCCCCTTGTTGTGTCAGCTCCACTGGCTGCCGGTCTACTTCCAAGCACAATTCAAAGTGTGGGTCTTGGCCTATAAAGCCCTATACGGTTCCGGCCCAGCTTACCTGTCCGAACGTATCTCCCTCTACGTCCCTCCTCGTAGTCTAACATTGTCCACGGAGGCCCTACTCTCGATCCCACCACCCTCGCAAACATGTCTGGTAGGGACAAGAGTCAGGGCCTTCTCTGTGGTAGCCCCCCGCCTGTGAAATTCGCTCCCCAGTGAAATTAGGTCTGCTTCATCCCTCCTTTCCTTTAGGAAGAAGCTTAAATTATGCTTCTGGGACCAGGCATTTGGGCAGCAAGCATGACAGTACAGGTAATGGTATGAGAATCGACTACGGACAGGCTTTGAATTAAATTGGGTCTTTGGTTGCTGAAGCGGACTTGGAAATGGCTATACAGCTGATAATACTGTTTTAGATTGATTTTAACCTAATGTTTTTTATTCATTGTGTAATTGTGTTGTTGTTTTTGTATGCCGCAGCATCGAATTGTTCCCAGTTGAGTCCCCACTTGGGGGTTGAGAAGGATGGGGTATACATGTTTGAAATAAATAAATAAATAAATAGTTTTTAAATGACAAGAAAGCAGAAACTATGAAAAGGAAAGCAGGGTCATAACAGAGAGATGTGTCTCAGCATCATTTGCATGCTGAATTGCAGTGTAAGGGAAAAAACTGTTTTGGTTTGACCTTGCATACCCTTCTATTTAATATCACACATCATACCAGATCCATTGTTAAGGATACTTAACTGTTTTCCAGCCTAATGTCTGAAGCTGCCAGTTGTTAATTTGTAGCTCATTTGGCAATACATAAGTAGAACTTGTATTGTCAAAGGCTTCCAAGGCTGGAATCACTGGGTTGTTGTAGGTTTTTAGGGCTATATGGCCATGTTCTAGAACAGTGGTTCTCAACGTCCCTAATGCGGTGACCCCTTCATACAGTTCCTCATGTTGTGGTGACCCCCAACCATAAAATTATTTTCATTGCTACTTCATAACTAAATTTTGCCACTGTTATGAATAAGTAATGTAAATATCTGATATGCCAGATGTATTTTCACTCACTGGATCAAATTTGGCACAAATACCCTATGTGCCCATATTTGAATATTGGTGGGGCAGAAGATTATGTTCTTTGGGACTTGTAATTGCTGGGATTTATAGTTCACCTACAATCAAAGAGCATTCTGAACGTCACCAATGATGGAATTGAACCAAATTTGGCACACAGAACTCCCCATGACCAACAGAAAATGCTGGAAGGGGTTTGGCGGGCATTGACCTTGAGTTTTGGAGTTGTAGTTCTCCTCTAACTCCTGAGAGCACTGTGAACGCCAACAATGATGGATTTAGACCAAACTTGGCAATATGCCCAAATATGAACACTGGTACAGTTTGAAAAAAAAAAAGAGACTTGATATTTGGGAATTGTAGTTGTTGGGATTTATAGTTCACCTACAATCAAAGAGCATTCTGAACGTCACCAATGATGGAATTGAACCAAATTTGGCACACAGAACTCCCCATGACCAACAGAAAATGCTGGAAGGGGTTTGGCAGGCATTGACCTTGAGTTTTGGAGTTGTAGTTCTCCTCTAACTCCTGAGAGCACTGTGAACGCCAACAATGATGGATTTAGACCAAACTTGGCAATATGCCCAAATATGAACACTGGTACAGTTTGGAAAAAAAAGAGACTTGATATTTGGGAATTGTAGTTGCTGGGATTTATAGTTCACCTACAATCAAAGAGCATTCTGAACCCCACTAATGATAAAAATTTCTCACACAGAACCCCCATGAACAACAGAAAATACTGTCTTTTCTGATGGTCTTTTGCGACCCCTCTGACATCCCCTCGCGACCCCCCCTAGGGGTCCCGACCCCCAGGTTGAGAAACACTGTTCTAGAAGTATTTTCTCCTGACATTTCACCCACATCTATGGCAGGCATCCTCAGAGGTTGTAAGTTTAACTGGAGTGTACTGTAATACGTTTTTTTTTAAAAAAATATATATATTGTACAGTATCCTGAAAGTACATGTAATGAACAGTAGACTAGAAACGTTTAAATATAGATGTTAAAACAGTAGCTGTGGTTTCTGGAGAATACCGGACTATTGAGACAGTTTACATTTGGGGAGCTGAGTGTGCAGAAAATGGCATTAAACAAGATTCCCACCTTATAGTGTCACACATTTCCCCTTTTCCCCTGACCAGTTTGTCATTTGAAGGGTAACTTCCTTTTCAAGATAACAACATTAAAGACTTATGCCAGTTTGCAATACTAACAGATGTACAAGTGGAATGTATCTGGAGGAAAATAATAATAATGTTTTTGCTGCTTTTGCATCCGATTCCAAAGAGAAGAGTCTGGTGTACCAGGTGCTTATGTTTTACAGCTTGCTGCATTTTTCTCATAACTATTCCAGATCTTTTGTTTCCATGCATTCCACTAAAATAAAGGTAAAGGTTTCCCCTTGACATTAAATCTAGTCGAGTACGACTCTGTGGGGTGGCGCTCATCTCAATTTCTAAGCGAAGAAGAGCCAGCGTTGTCCATAGATGCATCCTAAGTCATGTTGCCAGCATGACTGCCAAAGGGTATCTATTGATCTACTCACATTTGCGTGTTTTTGAACTGCTAAGTTGGCAGAAGCTGGAGCTAACCACGGGAGCTCACCCTGTACCGCAGGTTCGAACTGCCAACCTTCTGATCAGCAAGTTCTGCAGCTTAGCGGTTTAGCCCACTGAGCCACCGCAGCCCTTATTCATACCAGTCGCTTGCCGTTTTTCTATCGCTGGAGATATGGAATAAGGGTGGGGTGACAATGTTGTATTTCTATTGTGAATATTCTTTCTGTAGTGGTCTCTGTATCAAGAAACCATCTTCTAAAAACTGGATCACATTGAAAGAAGTAATCTTCAGAGGCTGGACAGCAATTCTTTGGGAGGGATGGTTAGGAGTAGAATTGCTAGCATTCACCATATTAGGATTGCAAACTCAAATCTGGCTAGGTGTGAGGGGAGTCACTGAGTGATGGCCACACGTTAAAAGGACCTATAGAATTTTACAGCAAGCATGGATGGATGAAATATTTTCTGATGATGCAGAACTGGAAATTTTGAGATTGAACCTTCATTGTTTCAATCTGCTGAAATATCCTTTTTTGATGATGAGTCTGGAGAACAAGCCCTATGAGGAGCAGCTTAAAGAGCTAGGCATGTTTAGCCTGAAGAAGAGAAGGCTGAGAGGAGACATGATGAAGGCCATGTGAGAGGAAGTCATAGGGAGGAGGGAGCAAGCTTGTTTTCTGCTGCCCCGGAACAATGGCTTCAAACCACAGAAAAGGAGTTTCCACCGGAATGTTAAGAAGAACTTCCCAACACTGAGAGCTGTTCAGCAGTGGAACTCTCTGCCCTAGAGTGTCTTTGGAGGCTTTTAAGCAGAGGATGGATGGCCATCCATTGGAGGTGTTTTGAATGTGATTTTCCTGCTTCTTGGGGGTTGGGCTGGATGGCCCACGAGGTCTCTTCCAACTCAGTGATTCTATGATTCTATATACACAAGAGAGAAAAGATAGTTGGGAAAGCTGACCTTGCACAGGACAGGATGTGGAATCGCCAAGCCTCTTGGAGATGTGGGTGCTTGGGCTTCCAAAATAGTCCACATAGGCAGTCCGAACTCTTGCACTTTCTTGAGCTGGGCTTGGACAAGGCTTCTTTCCCTGCTTTTCAGCAAACGTACAATCACTGGTCTATCTTTAGTCAGTCTGTGGCTTAATTCACCCCAGGAGGCACAGAGCATTGCAGTTGGATAACATTTCCCTTGTGTGAAGCACTTCCTTGCTAACAGAGGCTACGTTCTTTATTCCTCAACAATACCTGTGATGGTTTCTTACTCCCACAAAGCATTGTTAAAGTGATTCCCCCTTGCTTTTGTAATTTCCTCAAGGATTGGTGGATTAGGCGGATGTAGTGCTGAATAAGTCCAGGAAATGAAACTTTTATGACTGGCAATTTCTGTTGATTTATTTTTCTTCCTTTTAGACCATCTTATTTTTGAAATTGTTTGTTATATACTGCAGGTTTATCTCTTATTCAGAATTCCTAAATTTGAAATACTCCTCAATCCAAATTTGTCCACATGAGGTAGCGAAACCTTTGCTTTCAGTGTACACAAACTTTGTTTTATGGACAAAATTATTTAAAATATCATGTATAAAATTAGCTTCAGGGTGTGTGCATAAGATATATGTGAAACATGAATGAATTTGGTGTCTTACTATGCATATGCAAGTATTCCAAAATCTGGGATAAATCCAAAATACAGAACACTTTTGGGTCCCAGGTGTTTCAGAAAAGGGTTATTCAATTTGTATAAGAAAATTGGATTCTGGTCACATTGATTCAGATGAATGCAGTTTTCCTTCTCGCCATATGTGCTGTTAACATAATGTTGGTTGCCTGCCTCAGAGCTTGGAAAGTATACTTTGGGAGATCACAAACCCCCCCAAATCCACAGGTGGCAAGTTCTAATATATAGGTGTTGCTATTGTGTGCCTTCAGCTTGTTTCTGCTTTATGATTATCCTGAGATTGAACTTGTTGCAGCATGCAAGGAATCAGTTAATGTGTGCATGTCAACTGTAAAATAAGATGCATGAAGCTGATAGGTTGGGTAATGCGCAGGGAGATGGCTGAGCCTGGGACTTTTGGATACCATTACATTTTTGTTTAGGCTTGAGCTATGCACGTGCAGACAGCTTGAAGAGAGAAGCAGAGAGAGACAGGTTTTGGAGTTTGCGCTCACTTCCTGAGTTGCTGAAGGCGTTTCTCCACAAGTACAAAGACCATTGTAAACCTCCCTCTTTAAACCTGGATGGCTATCTGTCGGGGTGCTTTGAATGCAATTTTCCTGCTTCTTGGAAAGGGGTTGGACTGGATGGCCCATGAGGTCTCTTCCCACTCTATGATTCTATGATTCTAAAAGGATATTATGTAAGTTGATACAATTGATCACATTGTACATATGTTGTTCTGAACTAGGAAGAGTAATCTACTTGTTCTTTTCTGTTCACCGGCATGACATATTTTCTTTCTCTGGCAAGGCAGTGTGTGGGCTGATCAAACGTGAACTACACGTGGTTTATTTCACATTACGCCTCAAAACTATCATAGGCTTTTCTTGGTGAGATTTGTTCAGGAGTTATGGTTACCCATACCTTCCTCTGAGGCTGAGAGAATGAGAGCTGCCCAAGGTTACACAGTGGGGTTCCATGGCTAAACCTTTGTTGCGTGATATACACAACAGTGTGTTCAGTTGAAGACTTCAATAACCTCTTGTACATGCCTGTGTTTTCAGGTTACATATCTTGTAGTGTTTGTCCCTGGCTTTGCTCCTTCTTGGGACTATGTGTAGTGCCAATCAACATAATACTTAAAAGTCTTGTGAGTTACTGTGTACAATAATGCAATATTTTTAAGGCATTGGCAGTAACAGCAGTTATAACATTAGAGATAACAGCACATGTTAGTAAGAAAATAATGACATAAGCCTCAGCCAACCTCCTCATACCTCCCAAAAACAGAGTCAGACCAATATTCTCAGTATATCCTGTTTATGTAAGAGGCCATGCATCTTTTATTTGGCTTTCATAGGCACAAAAAATAGTTTAACCTTTCAACAGATTTTGAGTTGTCATTAGTAAGCTGAACAAACTTATTGCAAAACTTATAATTGTCCAACTGACACTCTGTAGCCTTCAGGATGCTTTTTAATTACGTCACATCACTGGGTCTTCTAGAAATGGTAAAGGAAACTGTTGTCTAAAACAGCTAAAGAGTGATTGATTTAGGTAGATTCAAGGGAAGCTTAAGCCTTTTTTATTACCAGTTCATGACACAGTTTTCTTAGCCACATTGATATTTGTTTTGTCTTAAATTTAATAGGCAAAACAGGCACACAAGTGTTTATCCTGGTTGCACATTGCTTTCGACATCTGTTCTAAAACATGAGTGATCTGTACTTCTGAATTTGCATACCCAAATATCTGAATTGTCCTTCAGGCTCCTGACCTTCTTTTAAAGCTATCTTTCAGGGATGTATCGGTCTTAAAGAGGAAAGATGTTGAAATACTGATGTGGGCGAAAAGGAAGTCTGCACTGTTTTTGTATCCAGAGAGCAAATCCCACGAGTGTCATAACAATTGCATTCTTTGAATTGAATCAAACCTTTAACTTCACAGAGTGCATGGATCTAAAGCCAAAGGCATTGTGAGACTACATTAAGCTTTAATAAAACCATGAACGTATATCAGAAATTCTACTTCACAGCATTATATGAAAAATCAGTTGGTTTTTGCTTTTGTTTTGTATTATTTCTATAGCAGTGCACCCTTTCTGGAATATTGCTTCTGCAGGTGTGACCCAAAATTCTTGTGCAGATTTACCAGTATGCAGGACCAGTATCCAGCATGGTACAGTGGTTCAATGTGAGGATGAGGGAGAGTGTGCGAGGTTGGAGGGAGGGTCGTGCCAGCAAGTCCTTTCAAAGCATTGGTTCAAGCATTGGACTAAGGTTGAAATCCCAGCTTGGCACTAAGTGACCGTAGGCAAGTTATGTTTCTCAGTGTAAGTGAAAGGCACAATTTCAAACTCCCTCTGACCAAGAGTTGCCAAGAATACCCTGTGATGGGTTTGTCTTCGCATTGTTGTAAGTCGGAAACAACTTGACGGCACGCACAATAATATATTGCGATCTATTTACTGGAATAAATCTCACATGAATTTGTGTAGAAGTGATGCATGCATAGCTAACTGCCAGCTGGGATTTGTGGGAGTTGATGTCCAAATCCTTTGGAAGACCTGGCTTAAATCAATGCTTTTCAAGTGATGGTACATGTACCACTTCCAACTCACAAGTCATTGGCTACTGATCTCTCGTGAATTTCCAGGATATAAATAAATAAATGTGGTCTCAGTCTCTGGCATATGGAAGAAAGAATGGCCAGTTTACAATTTCAGATACAGTAGCTTCAGATAACACTGACAAACAATATTGAAGGTCAGAAATGAACTGGCCAGGCAAATATTATTGTAGAAAGTCTTCCACACAGAGGATCTTGATTTAATAGCCATCCACAAAATGTTCTGGGAGCAAAGCAGAATTGTGGCTGAAGACACAGTTATGGATTGGGTAGACTTCCTTATTATATATTTAAAATTTTTGTACCCCAATCTTCTCAACCTCACTTAGACCGGCAGACAGCAAAAATTCAATGCTAACATTAAAATCTAGACATCATAAAACGACAATAAAAATACCAAATACATATTAAAATTACATTAAAAAACCGTTTGTCAAAGTAAAAGCATGTCCAAATCAGTCCATGTATTCCAATCCATATATTGTGGTCTGTGCCTTAGTCGATTAGTGATCTCCGCCCTCATTCTGTGAAGGCCTCGTTCCACAGCCATGTTTTTACTAGCTCCCTTACGGTTAGTAGAAGTAAAGATATTTCTTAAATTTAGGAAGTCCTTCTCTTACGTGATTGTGCCTGCCTGCTTAATGCACTTTGCCTGGCATAACAGACTTTCAACAGCTGTTTGGGGAGCTAAGCTGATACCACCCTCTTTTCCATTCCGTAACAGTAGGTGGGAAGGCAGCCTTTTGCAATAAAACAGCCAAGTCCTAAGTCTGGTATCTGTATATAGAAGGGTTCCGTCTGTTCTCTTCCTTAAGAGCATTCCCTCTCCACTTCCACAAAAATAAATGCATTTAAGACGACAAACAGGAAACAAGATGTTGCTTTGCATCATAAACAAATATATTAGCTTCACCAGGACCGTAGTTGCTCTGACATAATAATAATAATAATTTATCTGTACCATTTATCTGGGTGGACGGGACTCAGGGTGGTTTCAAATAAAAGATACAAACATTCAATGCCAATAACACACAAACAATGGATAATAAACAATTTGTTGTCAAAGGCTTTCATAGCCGGAATCACCGAGTTGCTGTGAGTTTTCCGGGCTGTTTGGCCATGTTCCAGAAGCATTCTCTCCTGAGGTTTCACCCACATCTATGGCAGGCATCCTTAGAGGTTGAGGGGTCATCTGCCATAGATGTGGGTGAAATGTCAGGAGAGAATGCTTCTGGTACATGGCCATACAGACCGAAAAACTTGCAGCAACCTAATAAATGATTTCTTCATTATTCCATATTTATCTTGAATGGAGAGGATGGAAGGAGGGTGCATTCTTTGCAGGAAACCAAGGTTTGCCTTCTCTATCCCAGCAGAAAGGCCTGTGGATTGCTGTCTGCTTGTATCTCCTCCCTTCGTTCTGAAAATGGATGTCATTGGTCTCCAATCAGTCTGGCTTGGCTGCAGGCCAAAGGTCATTAAAGGGACACTGTCCACTGTTTGCCTGAATTAGTTACCTTTTCCAGTTTGGAATTGTAGGCACGAACCTTTCCTAATTTAGCCAGGGATGTATTTAATCATTTTTAATGCAACCTGTTGGAGATCAGAAGCCTGTTACCTGGTATCCATATTGCTACTTTCCTTTGATGCTTCCCTTGGAAATGGCTGCGTTACTGCAAAATGCTAAACCATTATTGCTGATGTGTGAGTGTACACCATGCTGGGAGCTGTAGTCAAGATAACAACAAGTAGCCAGGGCAAGAGACAAGGCAAAGGGCAGTGTGTATAACCCATGTTCTCTCTTGTAAAGACCTCTGAGAATAGAAGTTAGCAGAAGTCGGCCTGCTCAGACATCACAGTTACACTGGCAAAATTGGTCAAATTAATGGAGTGTGAATTCAAGAATCCTGTTTACATTGCGCCTGTTCCCAGTCTTCTTGGATATTTCCTTTCATTTAACAGGTTCGACAGGAGTAATAAACTGGGTGTGTGGTTTTTGGGTAACTCACACATATTTTGCAATCTAGTCTTAGTAGTAGTCCAGAGGAACGGTGTTGTGATTTTTGATGGGAGTGTAGAAATAGAGCATAAAAGGGGCATTGACTCCAACCCTTTCTTCTCTGGAGGAGGCTTTAAAACCTTCACGTCTTGCACTGATCCACTGCCTTGATTGACGGTCGCTCTGTCGCCATTTTTTGTCCTTGAAATCTGCCTTTTTCCCCCTAGCAACACTGTTAAATTTGATTATGTGACAAAGTCACTGAGGGAGACGGAGCTAATCCCAAACCGAGAGCATGTATGTTCCTTGGGGGGGGGGGATCATGTAAACTAGAAGGGACATAGCCCTTAATACAGCATTTCCGAACCTGGGGGTCAGGACCCCTGGGAGGGTTGCAAGGGGTTTCAGAGGGGTTGCCAAAGACCATTAGAAAACATATATTTCTGATGGTCTTAAGAACCCCTTTGGCAGAGAAGGCTGAATATCTCTCCGCCTGTCCTTCTCTTCCTTTTAGGAAACAGACTGCAAATCCTCCCACCAAATGCCCTCCTCCGCTGTGATTGGCCGGCCTCTCAGCCAAGCGGAGGGCTTTTTCTGAGACTCCCAAGTGGGGAGAGCAGGCGTGCTCAGCGTATGGCAGCGTAGTGCGCATATGAGGATGAGGGGGAGTGTGCGAGGTTGGAGGGAGGCTTGTGCCAACAAGTCCCTTCAAGGCACCGGAGTTCTGTGTGCGAAGTTTGGCCCAATTTTATCATTGGTGGGGTTCAGAATGCTATTCAGAATGCTATTTGATTGTAGGTGAACTATAAATTCCAGCAACTACAACTCCCAAATGTCAAGGTCTATTTTCCCCAAACCCCACCAGTGTTCACATTTGGGCATACTGAGTATTTGTGCCAAGTTTGGTCCAGATCCATCATTGTTTCAGTCCACAGTGCTCTCTGGATGCAAATGAACTACAACTCCAAAACTCAAGGTAACCCTTCCCACGTAACCCTTCCAGTTTTTTCTCTTGGTTATTGGAGTTCTGTGTGCCAAGTTTGGTTGAATTCCATCGTTGGTGGAGTTGAGAATGCTCTTTGATTGTAGGTGAACTATAAATCCCAGCAACCAAAAACTCCCAAATGACAAACTCAATCCTCCGCAACCTGTATTCAAATTTGCATGTATCAGATATTTGTGCCGAATGTGGTCCAATGAATGACTATACATCCTGCATACCTGATATTTACATTACAATGCATAGCAGTAGCAAAATTACAGTTCTGACGTAGCAACGAAAATAATGTTATGGTTGGGGGGGTCACCATTAGGAAGGTTGAGAAACACCATAATGGGATGGAGGAGGACATTGGCCCCTGTGGTTCTGATCCAGTTTCTCCTTCCCATACTTGCTCTTAATGTTTGAGAGGGAAAAAAGCCCTGGAGATCCCATACACTAGTCATCGGCCCTATTGTGTCTGGTTGTTGCCTCAAATGGGCTAGCTGCCCAGGTTCCCATTCATTTGTGCAAACTGCAGCAGTTGAATTGTGCAATTCCCTATTTGTGGAGGTTTTGTAGCAGCTCCATTTTGTATCGTGTGCCAGGCATTTTTCTTTTACATGATTGTTCTGGTTTTTCTGAAAGGCCTATTATATTTCATCCTTTATAATAGGTTTTTCTTGACCACTTCTAGTCTGTCATAATCTAAAATTTAAGGGATGGGTTTTAAAAATGTGCATGTTTAGAATCAGACCTTTTCATTGTCCTTCTTTCGCAGATTTCAACAGAAGCTTCCAAAATTGGTTGAAACTGTGAAGCTGTGCCAGAGCTTTTTGCCTGTCTCTCCTTGCTTTGTTTTTTGCTTATGGGAAACATGATGCATAGTTTGAATATTTCCTTTATTTAATCCAGTAACCTGGAATGGTCTGTCTTGTGGATATTCTTCAACAATGTTTGTTTGCTTAGGAAGGAAGAATCTACAAATTCAGTTATTGGAAAATGCTGGCATTGAGATAGGTTTCCTCAACCTTTTATTAGCAAAAGTTATATTCAATCTATTTTTCATTAATTTCCCATTTTAACAGCAGCCATTTGATTTTTTTTGGCTTTTGAGCAACTGAGAATCCAGGCAGCATTTCCCAGTGTGCCAGAATTGATTCAACAGTCTTCTGTTACATTTAATGTTTTGTTTTTTATTCTAGAGGTTAGATGAGTGAATGGTTTTATGTCAGTGCTTCATACTTTGTTCGAGTCCTTAGATTTAGCATTTAAGAGAAATAAGCAGTAGATTGTCTATGCAGGCAGTGGGAACTATATGGCAGAAATATAAGCATGGGCTCTATTATATTTATATTTATTTACACACCTCCCAAAGATACTACTCTATGGTGAACTCGCCACAGGCCAGCGCAAGAGAGGCGCCCCCAAAAAGAGATATAAGGACTCCCTGAAACAACATCTCAGGCTCGGCCAGATTGAACACCAACAATGGTCCACCCTGGCCTCACATCGGGAGGCATGGAGACGCACTATCCACAATGCTGCGGCCTCTTTCGAGAAGACACGCCGAATGGATCTCAAAGAGAAATGACAATGCAGAAAGAACCGCAACTTGGAAACAACATCACCCAAGGAGACTTTCTACTGTGCTTTCTGCAACCGAACTTGCCTATCTCAGATTGGCCTTTTTAGTCATCAACGCGCTTGTAAAAAGCGTGGGATGAGTCCTTCCTAAGAATCTTCGTTTGCGAAGTAATGCCGAGAGAGATTTACACACCACTTTTTTTTTCTCTAAAGGAGATTCAGAGCAGTGAAGAGTGGTTAAAATCAATTCATTAAACAGTGGTAAAAACACTGCAATAAATTCCCACTAGTATAAAGCTAAAAACAGGAGAAAACATAGTGAATTTGAAAAAAAACCCCTGTTAGTTGATTTCTGCTGTAGATCATATGTTTGCTTATGTGCAAAAAGTTTAATTGATTCTATCCCCCCAGCACACTCACTATGTTTTCTATATCGCTTTTATTTTGTATTTTTCTTGTGCTTGTCGTGTTGTCTGGTTCTATCGCTGATCTTCAGAATTGAATAGAGCTACTGTTACTGAGATTAGCTAGCCACTAGAAATGGCAGGTGAGAACAGGTGCCCAGCATACACTGCTACTTTGAAATCAGGATCATGGAGATGTACTGGGTGAAGGCAGTAGAAGCAAGGATTTATTCAACTGGCCAGATGGATGTCAGAACAATGTAAATACTCAAAGAACTGACATAACACATTTTATACAGTTTGACAGTCATTTAAAACCTCCAGCACCCTCCCCTGGTTGGTCAGGAACTGCGCCTTCTAGGATCCGCCTTCTCATCCCCGGAGGCGCTCTCCTGTTGTCACAGATTGAGATGGAGAGAAAGAGAGAACAGCTGGGATCGGCGGGGTTCATAATTAAAGCTCCATTGCTGTGCCCGCCTCTGAGGGGTTCGGGCTCAAATGTCCATGCTGGAAAGAATAGGTTCTTGGCAGTAATGGGCTGTGCAGGCTTGGAATAATCCTTTACAAAGAGTGAGGCTTAGGACAGTGTTTCTCAACCAGTGTGCCGTGGCACACTAGTGTGCCGTGAGCGATCATCAGGTCTGCCGTGGGAAATTGGCACTCTCTCCCCTCCTAGCAGCTCTTTCTCCCTCTTTCCCTCCCCAAAGATCCTCCCCGAGGCAAAGGAAGGGCTCTCCGAATGCCAGGGCCAGGCCCGCCTTGAGGAAGCCTTCAGGAGCCTCGACTCAGCACGGCTCCAGCTCCCGCTCAGGGCTGCTTCAGCCTCCCGATACGTTTCATAGATCTGTGTGGCCTCTTTCGCTGCCTCCCTCCTCCCTCCGCAAAAGCAGAGCACTGTTGGCGTGATCGAGTTGGCGTTTTTGCGTTGGGTTGGATTTCTCGCGAGAACAAAGCCGGAAGCTCCACGTCGGTGAATTGGGCAGTGAGCAAACCTGGGAGCATCAGGAGACTGAAGCATTCACAGGTTTCCAAGAAACAAATTGAGCCTCTCCGCTTGGAAATGTTGTTTGTTTGTTTTTTACTATTTTACGGGATTTTTCGAGAGTTGCCCCCCCACCCCAAGGAATTGTTTATAACAGCTTCATGACATCCATAGTTAACTGGAAGCAAGTTTCACTCAGGGTGAAATTTCACAAGGGTCTGGAGAACAAGCCCTATGAGGAGTGACTTGAAGAGCTGGGCATGTTTAGCCTGAAGAAGAGAAGGCTGAGAGAAGACATGATATCCATGTATAAGTATGTGAGAGGAAGTCATATATATGTTGTGTTCATTGAAACAGGCCCAGGTTTCACACTGAGTGTATAAATACATTTAAAAACATATTAACTATATGTATTACTGTGTTAAAGTGTCATTTTATGTCATTTTGGTTGGTGGTGTGCCCCAGGATTTTTTAAATGTAAAAAATGTGCCGCGGCTCAAAAAAGGTTGAAAAACACTGGCTTAGGAAACCAGAAAGTCAGTGGGTAAATAAAGTCCTTGATGAGTCTTGGATCCTAGGGGTTGCTGGCAATCAATCTCCCAGCGGGGAGTCCCCCCACTCACTGTAAGAATATGTGTTGTTTCCCAAGTCAGGTACATAGTCCAAATAATATATATATATATATGTCTTGAGGCTGAGAGGGTGAGGCTCGTGAGGTGAGGGAAAGGTCAATGCTGTGGTGTTGGAGTCACAGCTTAATTGTGGCTCCAGGGATTTTCTCAGAATCACAAAAGGAGAGTTCATCAGATTGAGGTGATAGGCTTTCCTGTGAAGGGTGCAGACATATATTCCCACCAAGTTGGGAGGGAACAATTTGTGGTGGATTTAATACTTAGTAATTAATATTTCCAGTTAGTATGGGTTATAATTGGGGTTTTGCTTTGGGGAAATATAGCTAGGGAACCTCTGGACAGAAAGGGACAAGACCCAACAACCATGGAAACTTGGTTCGGGCTGATATAATAAAATATAAAAAGGGGGTCTATTTTTGATGACACTACTACTCGCAGGTCACTCAACATTCTTTGAAAGATGTAGCTGCTGGTACTTTGTGTATATATACCTTAATTGCCTGTCTACTTATGCTAATCATCATGTGAAACTTCATATTCCTCTGAAATATAGTCCACGGCACTTGAAATTGTGGTGGTCTCCCATGCATGTACTCATAGGTTTGATCCTCCTTTCTTTCCACCACCAGGTGTCTTTAGGATAATTAGGTTTTGATTATTTCTACTATGCAGACAATTTACAATTTTGATTCTAAAAAATTGGACACTTCATTATTCTAGAAAGCATGATTAAGGTTCTCATTGTATAGTTGAAGCGTTACTAATGAAAGCCAATTTCATTTCTCAGGTACTACTTTTGAAACTTAATAGCTTAAAAAAATAAACTTTACGTGGTGTTCCGGAAAATCAGTGCTCATATCCTTTCTTACAACAAGTGTTCTCTAATACTAACAATGATTTCACAAAATGATAGGTCAGGATTCCAAGCATAGTCTGAAAGAACATGATGTTGAAGTGTACAGCCTGTTAATTTATGCCAGCGAATGAATTAATCAGAAAGTAGCCAGTAAGTTGATCTGCACACCATGTTCCTTTTTGCTATTGATATATCTTTTCTGACTGCAGAGCATGTTGTAATATGGTTTGATTTTTATTACAGTACTAGCTTGGGGACCCGGCCCTGCCCGGGTAATTTGAGAAAGGCATTGTGTGCCAAGGGTGGTCCTTATGAGATGTTTACGTGGCTTGCAGTGGTCTCAGGAAGTTAGTGAAGGTACTTCAAGCCCCATCATCTGTGGTCCAATATCTTCCAAACTGGAGTATGATGTGGTGTGGGTCATGGGGGCTCTGTGTGCCAAGTTTGGTCTTGATCAGTCAGTGGATGAGGGTTGCAGCTGTCTCAGGAAGTGATTGGAGGTACTTCAAGTCCCATCATCCATGGTCTGCCCTCTTCCAAACTACAGTAGGATGTAGAGTGAGTCATGGGTACTCTGTGTGCCAAGTTTGGGCCTGGTCTGTGATTTGTAGGGGCTTCAATGTTCTGTGGGAAATGAATGGAGTGCAGGTACTGCAAATCCCATCATTTGTGGCCCATCCTGCCCTACACCGCACCAGGTTGTAAAGTGGGCCAGTGGGCATCTGTGTGCCAAGTGTGGTCCTGATCCTTCTATGGTGTGGGCCAGAGTGCTCTAAGCAAGTGAGTTAAAGTACTGCAAGTCCCATCATCCATGGTCCATCCTCCCTCAAACTGCACCAGGATGTAGAGTGGGTCTTGAGGGGTTCTGTGTGCCAAGTTTGATCTTGTTCTCTCATTGTTTGGGGTTGCAAAGGGGTTGCAAAGTGTTCTGGCCTTAAACTCCCACCATGCCTGACTGCCTCAGGCCTTTTCCTTACCCCCTCGGAATGTTCGTGTTGGCGACTGCCTCAGGCCTTTGCCTTATCCTCCTCTGCCAGTTCAGAGGGTCGGAATGTTCATGTTGGCTGGCCAATAGAGGCATTATGCATATGCTCCCTCAGTGGCAACCAATCATGTTGTCAGAATGTAGAGGCCGGGAGCCAATCAGAACGCTGCCACATACATACATGCAAACATACATACAAACATTCCGCTTTATTATATATAGAGATTATGATTATGATGAGCACTTGTCCAGAAATGTCAAATTGTTAACCACTTCTTATTTGCTTGCATCGGTGGTTCTTTTGTATTGTAGGAAAGGGGTTGTTTATTCTTCAAAATAATTTACTCATCAGCAGTCAGGTCACTATATTTTACCTGATCTTGAAAGTAGGGTCAGTCCTGATTAGTACTTGGATGGGATACTGCCAGTAAATGCCAGGTGATGTAGGCCATATTGTAGAGGAAGGGTCTGTTGAAACCACCTGTGACCATAAGTCAATAGGTGATTTGAAGGCACATGGCCACTCAAGTTAACTGAAATCCATGCTTTCATTTAGTTTGTAATGAGAATGGGAACTGGCTAGGAACTACTTGTTTGTCAACCCTGTTGTTAACTTCTGCGAAATCAATTTTGATTTATGATGATCCTGTACATCCCCCCCAATACACTTTATTTATATTCCGCCCTTCTCACCCCGAAGGGGACTCAGGGTGGATCACAAGTACACATAGACGGCAAACATTCAATGCCGTTTTGTATGGACGTACACAGACAGACAGAACATAACGGAAGGAGGTTTTAAATTTATTTATTTATTTACGACATTTCTATCCCGCTTTTCTCGAGCCCGGTTTACAAATTGGCAGCAATTCAATGCCATAACAATCCACAATATACAATTAAAACCTTTAAAACAGCATTATAAAATCAATACCATACAAACACCATTAAAACATAGAATAACCAGTGCCTTCCTGTTAATCTCACTTTCCAGTAGCATTGTAAATTTAAATGTTCACATTACCCCAAACAGCTAGAAGTTTTATTGACCTAACACACAACTTGATTAATTTTTTTAAAAAAACATCTGCATAATCATATTTGTTTCCATTATCAATTATTTACACCATAAGTCTATACTTTTGCTATTTCTTCAAGCAGGCTTTTTATCTTTGCCTTCGCCAGCTCCTTGAAACTGCCTTCTCATACCAAATGTGCTGTTTTGAAACTTTAATTACTAAACCTAGCCCCAGGTGTTGAGAATTAGGGGAGTTTCTAGGTGAGACAGTAATCAGTGTCAAATTTGGAATTTACTGGAGATAAGGTGAGATGGGATGGGAATAAGTGATCTGGCTGACATTGTTTTTTTTAATTATTCTGTTTTTTATTATTGGCTTTATTCCCCCCACTCACGGGGAAAAAATAGTGAGTCTTAAATCTGAATCAGCTTCTGATTCTTCAGTGTTTCCTAGTTGGACAACTTTTAAGATGGGTTTGCAGCATAGTTTATCTTTGGTCACTAAAAAGAAGAATGCGAATTCTGCTAAAGGAGAGAACCCATCGTTCATTGCTTCGGCCTGAAAGTCACACACAAGAGGTGGATGTCCACTATCTTTTAATTTCAGATTTCATTGCTAAATTTCCCTTAAGTGATTTGTTATGGCTGAGATGATTTGTTTGGTTCCAAAGTGACTGTGTGGTCAATTTCCAGTGGAAGGTGTGATTGCTAGTGATTTGTAGGTAGGTCCTCCAACACAACTGACATATAGAGTTGTACTGCAGGAGCTAGAGATTCTGAGAGATAGCATATTATCATGTCCTCAAACAATCAGATCGACAGAAGTTAAACCTGCAAATGAGGAGGGGCTTAAATTTGCCCTTTACATTTGGTGAGACTTAAAGACTGATGGAAATTACTGTCCAAGAATAGAAATAATCACTGGCCAACACACATTTTGGTGCCTCAAATGTTAGACTTGTTTCTGTCACTCACAAAATGTAATACAATATTAATTAAAAAAAATCATCACCTGTTGATTCCAAATATGGCTACAAGTTTCCCCCTATCTAGTATTTGAGATCCATAGCATATGTGTATAACAGTCTTCATCTGCTCACCTATAGAAAGTAATGATAACCAAATCTAAGAAACTAGAGCTGATGCAGTGTGCTTCATGCAATTTTCTGAATCGGTGTCCCAAATAACTCCAGGAACAGGCCTAAAAACCAAGATACCAAGAATGTGTTTTTGTTGGGCTGTGTAATTTGAAAGCATCCATAGTTTGCACATCATAAAGAGGTGCACCTGGCTTCCAGAATTCTGAAGTCGATACTGGGTTGGATAGTACCAAAAATGACTTAAATCAAATGTACGGTATGTTTTGAGACAGACAACAAATTGCTAATTTTCTTGAATTGCTTTCTCCGTGTTTGGATCTATTGAACCTCCTACACATAAGAGGTCATAGTGTGGAGGCATAACATGCAAGTACTCAGTGTACAGTTGACACCCTTCAATTCAGTTTTATATTCGTCATAACAGTGCAAACTCTTGACCTCTGATATAGTGAACTTCAGCAAAGATGGAATTCCACCGGAGCATAATCTCTGATTTAGAATATTATTTTATTTTATTATTTATGATTTTTATATGATAAAGCATTTTGCTAGCTCACATAGTCCCAGTGTATTTTTGTAATAAGCATGAAAGGAAGAGACTTTTCAGGCAAAGGCTGCTTGCTCTGTAGAAGTGTTGTTTCTTTCTGTGGGATTCCTACAAGATTTGTACATCACTCCTCATCCCATTTAGTCTCTCTTTTGATTTGATTACATGCAAGATTAGTAAATATTGTAACTGGAACAAAATATAGATTTACTTTAAAAAGGTAAAAGTTTCCCCTTGACATTCTAGTCGTATCCGACTTTGGGGGTCATGGTCACCTCCATTTCTAAGCCGAAGGGTCAGCGTTGTCTGTAGTCGACTCCAAGGTCATGTGGCAACCATGACTGCATGGAGCACCATTACTTTTAAAGTCACTTTAATTCAATTGTTAGAAAGTTCCATGTTGAGAGCTCAGTTTTATATTTTGTTGGCTTAGTGCAACTTTTCTGGCAATGCAACAGTCCTTTATGAAGTATTTTCCTACTCTTGAAATCTTAAGGACATAATCCCAGACTAGTCTTGCTGGATCAAACCAAAGGCCTATCTGGTCCCGCATCCTGTTTTCCACAATGAGCAACCAGTTACCCAAGAAAAGCTTTTGAATCCAGCAGGATATGTGGGAAGTAAGTCCCCTTTCCTCACAGTTGTTGCCTGTTAACTCATTTTGAGAAAGATACATCTCTGGAGTTAGTACTAAGCCATGATGGTTTGTAGGCTTGTTGGCCATCTTTATTTATTTATTTATTTCCGACATTTCTACCCCGCTTTTCTCTACCCCCGAGGGGAGACTCAGAGCAGCCTAACAAAAGGCACAATTCGATGCCAACATAATAAATACAATATAAAACCAAAAACATACAGCATTAAAACACATTAAAATTCAATTAACATTAACACATCATACACATTCTCTTAAGTTAAAAACAGTATTTTGTCCATAACAGAAGCATTGAGCCATATCCATCAACTTGCTGTTACAAATCCAGTCCAAAGTGCTATATTGTGCTAATGTGCAAACGCTTGGTCCCACAGCCAAGATTTCACTTTTTTCCTGAATGCCAGGAGGGATGGGGTTGATCGTATGTTGCTTGGAAGCGCGTTCCACAGATGGGGAGCCACCACCGAGAAGGCCCTCTCTCTCGTCCCCACCAACCTCATTTGAGAAGTTGGTGGGAGCAAGAGCAGGGCCTCCCCGGATGATCTTAAATTACGAGGTGGGACGTAAAGGCTGATGCATTCGGACAAGTAAGCTGGGCCAGAACCGTAGAGCTTTAAAGGTAAAAACCAGCACTTTGAATTGAGCTCAGAAATGGATAGGCAGCCAGTGGAGCTGACACAACAGGGGGGTGGTATGCTCCCTGTATGTAGCTCCAGTTAGTAATCTGGCTGCCGCCCATTGGACTAATTGTAATTTCCGAAGTCTTCAAAGGCAGCCCCACGTAGAGTACGTTGCAGTAATCTATTTGGGATGTGACCAGAGCGTGGATGACCGTAGCCAGATCAGACTTCCCAAGGTATCTTCAAAATGAAGAGGGAAGAGAATGGAGAAGACTATTACTTCAACATTTCTTAAAAGTTATTTTAAGCCACCTCACTCGTGTCTCATCCACCAAGCCTTTTAATAGCCCTTCAATCACAGCAGAATATGAGTGGTGGCTACCAGTTCTTCAGAAAATCACAGGCAAAATGTTCTTTGAGAAGCCAGATTTGCCCATGCGCTTCCTCCTTCACCATGGATGCCACCACTGATCCCTTTTAAGAAAACCGATTCTCTGCTAATACTTTGCTTGCTCTAGGCCACTAAACTCGTTATTCTCTCTGGCATGAGACATTTCAACATCCCTGGTTTCTCCAGGCGAATCTCTTTAACTAAAAGCTAGTTCCAGCCTCAACTGGGAGTCAGGTGTCCAGGCTGAAAGGGGGATGTGCTGCCTGGTTGCTATTTTTAAGTGCTTGAATAGTGCGCAGATACTGGAGGCTTGGAAGATGGAAGCTTGCCCCAGAAGGCAGAAGCTCTTGAGTCCCAATCAACGGTTAGCTTGGCAGAATCCAGGTCAATGCTCCTGTAGGGAGCTGCTTACATGAGACCCTTTGCATAGCAAACGGGAATGTGTCCAGTCTTTTGCCATCCGGTTGGAGAGCTTGCATGGGAAATAAACTTGTTTTCTTAACTATGTGAACAAAGCCTTGGAATCCCCATTTGCTGAACAAGGGAGTGTTGGTATCTTCTCCACCAAACAAGAGCAAGGTTTGTTTTCCTGGATCTCATGGACTCTCCCATCACTAAGGAGATGTGGTAAGGTGTGGTTTGGGTACGTTCGGGTGTGAAACTTCTAAGCAGGCTGTGTGTGGGTAGCCTTCCTAATTTGCTTTTAATTACTTTCCTTGATCTTCCAGTTTAAATTTCTCAGTGGCGAAAGATTTTTGAGGAGTAATTGAAACCAGAATGAAATTTGGCTTTGTGTAGCTTGATTGTAAGGATTTGGCATGGGAATGAACAGAGTGAAAGGATGTGTTATCCCTTAATAGAATAGGAGGGTGAATGAACAAGTAAAACAACTAGAAATGCCCTCAGGGTAAGTCTTCAGGATTGCTAAATGCAGGTTATCTGTACCTTCTTCATTAATCGTACAACTACATAAAATTATTATTTTTAATCCAGAATGAATTGTAGCTGCTTGGATCAATACAGGATGTGATCTTGTGGTGAGAAGTATGCAATGTGAAGTATGCGGTGTGTAACTTATTCTGCTGAGAGCTCGCTTCACTAATTGGGTGGCTTGAGGCTAGCCAATCTCAAACTCAGTCTCCCACTGAGATTGGTTTGCCTTAATGTTGTGTTGCAGTATTAATGCAGTACAGCATTAATATTGACCAATCTGTGAAGAGTTTGGGAAGGATTTCAAAAATATGCTGTGTACGTTGTTGTCTTCAGCGCTTGTAGGCACTCCTGACTCAAGCCCTTTATTTATTTATTTATTTATTTGATTTTATATATCGCTCCATCCCAACAGGCTCGGGCGGTTTACATAAGGCAAAATTAACAATAAAATACACTAAAAACCAGTAAAAAAACAATTCTAAAACCAACAAACAGTCACCCCTAGTACACCTAGTTGCATTGGGTCAGTTACAGGTTCCAAGATGGTCCTCCTAACTCTGATACAGATAGATAGAGGAATTAATTGATGCAGTCTGGTTCCCAGCCTTGTGTTATCAGCAAAATCGTACATGATGTAGACTTGGTCGAAGAAAACCTATTCCATAATAAGATCGTACAGGGTTCTTTGTGTTTTGTGTGGCATGCTAACATGGCTCCCCCTCTAGCAGTTTCGACTGTATACTGTTAAAGTTGCAGTTCTGTTTGTAAAATTGGTTATTCCACTTTATATATGCTACTGCCCTCTGCTGGGTGGAATTAGATCTGTTAAAACGCCTGGTGTCTTATCTTTAGTTTTTGCATTTGCATGAGTCTGAATTAATGTATACAAATACTGCACAAGAGTGGAATGTGTTCTACAGAAAGGCCCAATGCATAAACTTATGGAGAAAATGTCAGAATAAGTCCAGCTGAAGAAAAACAGCATGGTGTAGTTTGTGCTTTTGATTACAACTTTGGAGACACAAAATCCAACTCCAAACTTGGCCACTGGAATATCTTAAGTAACATTTAAGGTCTTCTGGAATACTGTGTCCAGTTCTGGGCACCACAATTGAAGCTGGAATGTGTCCAGAGGAGGGCGTCTAAAGTGATCAAGGGTCTGGAGAACAAGCCCTATGAGGAGTGGCTTAAAGAGCTGGGCATGTTTAGCCCTAAGAAGAGAAGGCTGAGAGGAGACATGATAGCCATGTATAAATATATGAGAGGAAGTAATAGGGAGGAGGGAGCAAGCTTGTCTTCTGCTGCCCTGGAGACTAGGATGCAGAACAATGGCTTCAGACTACAAGAAAGGAAATTCCATCTGAACATTAGGAAGAACTTCCTGGCTGTGAGAGCTGTTCAGCAGTGGAACTCTGTCCCGGAGTGTGGTGGAGGCTCCCTCTTTGGAGGCTTTTAAACAGAGGCTGGATGGCCATCTGTTGTGGGTGCTTTGGATGCGATTTTCCTGCTTCTTGGCAGGGGGTTGGACTGGATGACCCACGAGGTCTCTTCCAATTCTAAGATTCCATGATCTCAGAGAAAAGCAAAGACAACCCCCCCGAACAAATGTTCTCACGAAAGCCCAATGATAGATCCGCCATAACTTGGAAACGACAGAAAAACACCCCAATTACTCCTGAAAAGAGGTTCTACTTCTGGGTGATAGGAATAATAAAAAGAGTCATAGAGCTATAACAGACATTTGTCCCCACAAATTCATCCCTAATGGAACTTCATTTGTATATAGTTTGGCTGTTGTTGCGTTAGTTGAGAGTCTAGAGATCCATTGTATGGTTTCTTCTGCTCTCCGTGTGAGAATTTGGAATGATTGCATTCACTGTTTTCGTTAACTGAGAACCAGTAAACAGTTACCGATGCTCTCACAATTGAGAGAGATCTTAGAAGAGCCTGGATTTTCTACTAGAATATACAATGTTCCAGGCACAATTACCCTATTTACTTATTTCTAAGTCTAGAAAATGTAATAAAAAATAGACTCTAAAAACCTGAGTCAAGTTATTTATGGGTCAGAATTAGTACTGCGTTGCTGTGAGTTTCCCGGGCTTCATGGCCACGTTCCAAAGGCATTCTCTCCTGACGTTTTGCCCACATCTGTGGCAGGCATCCTCAGAGGTTGTGAGGTCTGTTGGAAACTAGGAAAATTGGGTTTATGTATCTGTGGAATGTCCAGGGTGGGAGAAAGAACAGGCCCCACAACCTTTGAGGATGCCTGCCATAGATGTGGGCAAAACATCAGGAAAGAACATGGCCAACCAGCCTGGAAAACTCACAGTGATTCCGGCCATGAAAGCCTTCGACAACCGAATGAGTATTGTTTCTTAACTCTTATCAAAAAGTAATTGTTCACTTTTCTAAATGCAGTGCTGAAAGCTAGTCCATCCTGGGAGAACGCGAAAGATGCATCAAGCATACTCACCAGATTGGCATCACCACTGGGCTTTTAAAATGCCTGGGTGAAAATGGGTTGCCCCAGGTAAATGGATAGATGAAATCTGAAATTGTGACTGAGGGTTTCCTAGTTTACAGTTAATTTTATGTCAGTTTTGTTATGAAGGATGTATCCTGCTTCTTGGCAGGAGGTTGGACTGGATGGCCCACGAGGTCTCTTCTAACTCTATGATCCTATGATTCCATCAGTTATAAGCCTAATGGTAGATGCTGTCCTCACCCATCTTTATTTTTGGCCTCCTCGCTGATTTCCCTGTGTTCTTATAAGGCCACTAGTGAGGGACATTCTGACCCCTGCTGGCTTTCCCTCCATTCATCTTGGATCAGTCAATGCAGTTTTTGTGCCTGCTGTGGTTGTGACTTCTTAGTAACATGACTCACTGGGGCTGGTTAAAGTGCACCCAGAAGCACAAAATCCACAGCAGAGTTGGCAAAGCTCACCTGTCCTTTACTGCAATGAACTGGAAGGAAACCTGACACGTAGTCTGGCTTGTGATGATCCTTCCGCTTAGAAACAAAGAGGGTAGGTCAGTACACCTGCACTGCTAGTTTGTTTTAACTGGGATTTGTTGAAAGAGCTGCCAATACCTTTCGCACCTGTGGTATTAGGAAAGCTGCAAAATAGAATTTTGGAGATTGTGGCCACATTTGCACATGTTAAAGTATATTGCGAAAAATGATGTCCTGTTCCTCTATCCCTTTATATAAATGAGTAAATAATCCAAACAGGAATAGTTTAGCATTATTATTATTATTATTATTATTATTATTATTATTATTGAGGCTTCTATGCCGCCGACTCCCGGGGGCTCGCGGCGGCTCACAAGAGCCAGGGGCATAAAAACAAAGATTAAAAACATAAAACAATTGAACAATTAGAGCAATAGCAGAACAGGCAATAAAACAAATGGAGCAGCAACAGGAGCCACAAAACAGTACCCAGAGCACGCGGGCCTACTCTCCGAAGGCCTGCCTATACAGATGGGTTTTGCAGGCCCGCCTGAATGGGAGTAAATCCCTCAGGGCTCTGGTTTCGGCCGGGAGGGCGTTCCACAGCGTGGGGGCTATGACAGAGAACGCCCTCCGGCGGGTAGATGTCAGGTGTGCCGACTTTGCTGATGGTATTTCCAGGAAGTTGGCATCCTCAGACCGTAGTGATCTCGATGGGCAATAGGGAGTGAGGCGGTCCCTCAGATACGCTGGCCCCAGGCCGTACAGAGCCTTGAAGGTAAGAACCAACACTTTGAAGGCGATCCGGTGCTCAATAGGCAGCCAGTGCAGATCCTGCAAGACGGGTGTTATACGGCAACCTGCTGGCGTGCCAGACAGGAGCCGGGCGGCAGTGTTCTGCACCAGCTTGAGCTTCCGGATCGACGACAGAGGAAGGCCAACGTAGAGCGCGTTACAGTAATCTAGCCTTGAGATGACCGTGGCTGACATATACACCTGGGATTATTTTTGATAGCATCCAAGGAAGCCAGGGTTGTAAAACCAGCTTTAAATGTTAAGTGTGCTATTCCTTTAACAATTTGGTCTTATTTTGGAGCCATAAATTAGAGTAATGGGATTAGATGTTATGCTGAATTACGCATGCCAAGTATCTTGACTTGCTCATAAATGGGGAGGTGGGGGGCGCAAGAAGTTTTACCACTTTCCAGATGTGAGCATGGCAGATGAGTTGCTGAGGAATGAGCCCATTTGATCCATTCTTCGAACATTCACTTCTCCTTCCTCTTACGGCTAAGTGGTAGTTTTTTTAGTATATAGCATCTAGAATAAAGTCTTTCCCTCAAACTGATGCTCTCCCTTTGTAATAGAGCACAGCCCCCAGCATTCATAGAAACAGAATCATAGAGTTGGAAGAGACCTTGTGGGCCATCCAGTCCAACCCTCTGTCAAGAAGCAGGAAAATCACATTAAAAGCATCCCTGACAGATGGCCATCCATCCTCTGCTTAAAAGCCTCCAAAGAAGGAGCCTCCACCACACTCGGGGGCAGAGAGTTCCATTGCTGAACAGCTCTCACAGTTAGAAAGTTCTTCCTAATGCTCAGGTGGAATCTCCTTTCCCTGTAGTTTGAAGCCATTGCTCCACGTCCTTGTCTCCAGGGCACCAGAAAACAAGCTTGGTCCCTCCTCCTTATGACTTCCCCTCACATACACTACTCTTCTGAGGGGCTTTCTTCTGGAGACCTCTGTGGGATAGATGCTTGGTCTACTCTGCTCACATGCATCATGCATAACAGGGTTGACACCTACGGTCATCAAGGTGTATTCTTTGACAGAGCAGTCCTCTTCTCTGCGGTGGCATGACACCCACCAGCCACGTTAGTAGCTCGCTAGTCTACCATATGTGCAATTCATGGCCCTCATCATGTCTCCTCTCAGCTTTCTCTTTTGCAGGCTAAACATGCCCAGCTCCTCATAGGGCATGTTCTTCAGAACCTTGATCATTTTAGTCACCCTTCTCTGGACACATTCCAGCTCTTCAACATCTTCCTTCAACTGCGGTGCCCAGAATTGGACACAGTATTCCAGGTGTGGTCTAACCAAGGCAGACTAGAGGGGTAGCATGACTTCCATGGATCTAGACTCTATACTCCTATTCCTGCTAACTAGAACTCTTGAGAGTTAGGTTCAAAGCACCTGATGTGTTTAGGAAATTTCATACAGAACAAGAGAAAAGATTGCATGCCAAACACAAAGTTGAAGTTGGCCTCTTTTTCTGGAGGAAAGTCGAGTCCTTCTGAAACAAAGAGGAAAACTGAGGCAGGTTTGTAGTAATTTTTCTGTTGGTTCACCTCGTTTAAAAAATGGGGGTTCAAATGTTAAATAGTGAAGCCATTCCTCCTTCCCCCTCTGAAATATTTTTAAAAGATGGATTGCTGCTCATCAATTCTTTCAGGACAAGTTATTTAGCTTATGGGGGAGGGGGGCAGAAAAAGATCTGTCTGGAACATCTGGAAGGGCCAAATGCCACAAAAAGACCCTTGGAGAAGGGCTCTTTGTCCACTGTTTTGTTTTTTTTAACTTTTGACCAGGTATTGATTCTACACAACAAAATAGTTGCCACTTAGGGCCCTTCTAGACAAGCCCTATATCCCAGGATCTGATCCTAGGTGTTCTGTTTATTCCAGGTTATCTGGCAGTGGAGACTCACACAATCCAGTTTAATGCAGAAAATCTGGGATCTGATCCTGGGATAATAGGGCCTGCCTGGACGGGCCCTTAGCTGATCTCACCAAATGTCAGGAGAACTTTACCATTCCCTCTTATTCTTAAGAATTTGAATTGGGGGGACTTGATGCTAAAATTCTTCTTATCACCTGCCAGAAGATTAACAGATGACTAGCTAGCTCTGTGGATTTTGGTGTCTTCTGGTAAGCTGTCTTATGACAAATACCTTTGTATTCAACCAGGTATTTGTCATACTTTTTGTTTGGACAGGAGTGCTTGGGAGATCCCAATTACTGCTGAATGGAGAAAGTCAAAATCTATCCCAATTGAAAAAGCCATGGCCTTGGAGGCAGGCTGATGTATACCATTTTCATCTCTGACACTGCCAGCAATATGGATTGAGCTAGCACCACACTAGGAATTAAAGCTGGGCCCTTGAGGTCAGTGGGCTTTTGTTTCAGACTCTTATGTTTCAGAGAGCATGTGAGTGAAAAGGTTGCCGGTAGTTAAAATCTGGCGTCAGGATAGACGCTGTGCTTGGCATCAATGCCTCATCTTTGTTTCTTTTAAACTGCTCTTAAAATGTGTGTGTGTTTGTTTTTAAAAGATATCTCTTAGGGGATGAGCTAACATCTCAACAACCTGCATTGTTCACAAAAAAATTATTGCTGCCATTGATTTGGGTATCTGGTATCTTCCAGATGTTCAAGGCACATAATAATCATCTTGATAGGACATTATGTGGGTTGTAATATGAAAACATGGAGGGTGTGGAATTGAGAGGGGCTGGTCTTGGGCAGGACTAGGGAATATGTTGTTCTGCATTTCGTCATGGTCTTTGAAAGCACTGCTTAATGTGGGGGACTGGTCCTAATGTGTCGTTCGTTTCTTTCGTTCTTGGAAAATCTGCAAGGGACTTTTAGCTGATAGCTCATGAACTAGTGCCAGTCCATAAACTGCCATTTTTGAGTAGCATTACTCTAGTCTAGATTAATCCTAGTTTATCAAACCATTGGTAAGAATGAGGGGATTTAGAATACAAAAACTTTATTGTTATGATAAGGAAATTAAATGCCATTCCAATCACGTTATATATGTAGAATTACCAAACAAAACATCCATTTTTCCACAGTCTAATGACTATTTCACAACCCCTTATTTATTTATGGTATCAGAAGCAAACCGAGGGTACAGCTGTAATGCTTTTTAAAAAAAAGAGTTAAAAAACTTGGCATTATACTAAATGTCCTTTGACCAGCAGCTGGCAACCTGGAATGCCTCAGGTGTTGCTGTAAGAAGGTCCTCCATTGCGCATGTGGCAGGGCTCAGACTGCATAGCAATAGGTGGTCTGTGGTTTGCTCTTCTCCACACTCGCATATCATAGACTCCACTTTGTGACCCCATTTCTTAAGGTTGGCTCTGCATCTCGTGGTGCCAGAGCACAGTCTGTTCAGTGCCTTCCAGGTTGCCCAGTCTTCTGTGTGCCCAAGGGAAAGTCTCTCATTCGGTATCAGCCATGGCTTGAGGTTCCTGGTTTTAGCCTGCCACTTTTGGACACTCACTTGCTGAGGTGTTCCTGCAAGTATCTCTGTAGATCTTAGAAAACTATTTCTTGATTTAAGGCATTGGCGTGCTGGCTGATATCCAAACAGAGAATATTACAACATCAATGTGAAACCATAGAGTTCAGTATAATAACAGCTCTATGATAAAAGCTGTCTCTAAGCCTATTTATCCTTGTTTATCATCCTATACCGTCTGCAAGATGGTAATAAGTCGAAGAAGAACATCCACTGCGAGGTTCATCTGAAGGGTCATATGTTACCCATTCTTGATTTAGGAAGACGTGAATCCAATTTGGAAAGTTCTTCATCTCCTGCATGTATGTGTTCTTAACCATATCCTTGTAAGTTCTATGACAGCAGTATGCATATGATTTGTCTACCAAGCTACAACATTTTGTAGCTGTGATTTGTTTTGGTTTTTTGTTTTACCCACAAGTGTGCTCCTGTTTTAACATTTTGATAATTACAGCTGGCACATCTACCATGCTTACTATTTATAACTCACAAAACCATCACAGAGAAGTCGTTGGATGTGGAAAAAATTAGCCGTTGCCTTCCCACCCTTTGGACAGCCTGAGACATTGCCCAGTGCAACTGGATCCTCACTGGAAATTTTCTTTAGCAGATGACAGTATGCATAGTAACATGCACCGCAGGAAAAGAGGATGTTTCAACAGGTTTCCAGAACAAAATTAATGATGTGGTTGACCTGTAAGAGGTTAATGGTGTTGCTGTGAAGTGAATGTATGCTGCCATCCTTTGATCTCTGCCACAAATGACCTCACTGGAACACTATGGTCCTATTTCTGTATTACTTTTACTTGGAAAAAGCTGCTGAGCACAATATTGAGCCCTATGTCTTGCTTGCACTACCTTTTAGCAAGTTTTCCCATTACCATCTTTCCCTGACCTGATATAGAATCATAGAGTTGGAAGAGACCTT
Source organism: Anolis apletophallus (assembly GCA_030556195.1). Taxonomy (NCBI): domain Eukaryota; kingdom Metazoa; phylum Chordata; class Lepidosauria; order Squamata; family Anolidae; genus Anolis; species Anolis apletophallus. The sequence goes on along the minus strand of JARBWK010000009.1, from coordinate 119,344,298 downwards.
GTGGGCCATCCAGTCCAACCCCCTGCCAAGAAGCAGGAAGATCATATTCAAAGCACTCCCGACAGATGGCCATCCAGCCTCTGCTTAAAACCCTCCAAAGAAGGCACCTCCAGCTTACTCCGGGGCAGAGAGTTCCACTACTGAACATCTCTCACGGTTAGGAAGTTCTTTCTCATGTTCAGGTGGAATCTCCTTTCCTGTGGTTTGAAGCCATTGTTCTGCGTCCTAGTCTCCAGGGCAGCAGAAAACAAGCCTGCTCCCTCCTCCCTATGACTTCCCGTCACATACATGGCCCTCACCATGTCTCCTCTCAATCTTCTCTTCTGAAGGCTAAACGTGCCCGGCTCTTTAAGGCGCTCCTCATAGGGCTTGTACTCCAGACCCTTGATCATTTTAGTCGCCCTCCTCTGGACACATTCCAACTTGTCAACATCCCTAGCGGTTTTGTCTGATTTCAGCTTCCATCATCCCCAGCCAGCGTGTCTGAGGAAAAACCAGGCTCGGTAATGCTGTATTGCACAACCCACTTTAAACAGGAAGCCACAACTCAATTGAACTCTCTAACAAGCATGCCCATGCATGAAAATAAATGCACACCCAGACATGCGGTTGTTCACTCATGAATTTCGGTTTGGGAGATGTCGGTAGGTCTTTGCTTTTCTGCTTACAAGGTTTAATGTGAGCCTGTGAAGTATGTCTTTTTACAGATGGAACAGTGCCTCATTTTAAGGTACTTTTTGTTACCTACTCCCTTTTCACGCATTTGGTGTGTTCTATCAGCAGATTCTATTGTTCTGCATATGAGCTAGAGATCCTGAGTGGGATATACAGACATGAGTCAACATCCAGTGCTTGACGATATTATACACAGGAAAGGTCCTCTTCCTGCATGCATCTTCATAGATTATGACCCCCTCCCTTCCCTATTCCAGGCATCAAGGAAGAGTAAAGAGAAGTTCTGAGTCAGCATTGGCTGCTTCAAGACAAAACATTCAAAATCCTGCTGGCTCCTAGTAAGAACACAGGGATTGCATACCAATACCTTGGAAACCTGGCAGACATTTCTGCTTTCCTTTATTGTTTCTGTAATGTTGGCTTGCTGCCCTCAGGTTTCAAGGGCTTAGGCGCCTGGCTATTCCCGGCAAGAATGTGGGCAAACAGCAGGAGGCGGGAGGCGGATGGAAATCACCAAAGTGAAATGGCAGAATGAAGTTTTGATGTTAGTAATTTACCTTTCCTCCACTCTCTCAGCTTACAACCAAGGTGAAAGACGAAAGTGTAAAAGCTGGGTTGCAGTTAAACATTAAAAAGCTTGGAGACAGTGAGATACTTTTTCTTGGTGCAAATATTACTGCAGATGCAGACTGCAGCCAGGAAATTAGAAGATGTTTACTTCTTGGGAGGAGAGCAATGACCAATCTTGTGAAGAGTAGAGACATTACACTGGCAACGATGGTCTGCATAGTTAGAGCAATAGTATTCACCATGGTAAGCAATGGATTCGAGAACTGGACCATAAGGAAGTCGTGAGTGAAGGAAGATGGACGCCTTTGAACGGTGGTGTTGGAGGAACATTCTGAGAGTGCCTTGGACTGCAAGAAGATCAAACCAGTCCATACGTCAGGAAATAATGCCTGGCTGCTCACTGGAGGGAAGGATATTAGAGGCAAAAATGAAGTACTTTGGCCACATAAGACGAGATAGCTTGGAGAAGATAATGATGCTGGGGGAAATGGGAGGAAAAAGGAAGAGGGGCCAACCAAGGGCAAGATGGATGGATGGTATCCTTGAAGTAACTGGCTTGACTCTGAAGGAGCTGGGGGTGGTGACAGCCGAGAGGGAGCTCTGGCGTGGGATGGTCCATGAGGTCACGAAGAGTTGGAAGTGATGGAACAAATAAACAACAGCTCTCCATTTCATCTAGTTCGTCCATTCTTTATTTGTTTCTGTACACCTAGTCAACATGGTGATTCCCACTGTTGTGAGAAAATTCAAGGTTTAGGGTTTATGCAAAAGATTGCCACACTGAAATCTTTCCTAGAAAACAAAATTTAAAAGACTGATCACTGCTACGCCTTGAAAACTAATATTATTCATTTGCTTACCTAAAATAAATATTGGTGTTTTTGTTTTTAGTCCTGTTCATGGGGATGCTGATTCAGAAAACTGCATTGGATAGACCAGTGCTGTCCAACTTCTACTGGACCTAGGGCTGGACTTCCAGTCACTGATGACCAGGGGGGCCGCTCCGTCCTGGCCACGCCCCCAGCCACGCCCTCAGCCACACCCCCAGCCCCTCCTAAAGTGTCACGCCAGCCTCAGAAGCGGCGATTTCGCTTCTGAGGCTGGCGTGACCCTTTAGGAGGAGGCAAGCCAAGGAGCCCTCCATGGCTTCTCCCTCCCTCCTAAAGTGTCACGCCAGCCTCCTCCTCTGTTCTGCCTCTCCCACCGGTGCACCGATCAGGGCGCGGTGGGAGCAGAAGAAGGCAGGCCTAAAGAGGAGGAAGGCAAGCGCTTGCCTTCCTTCTCTTTAGGCACGCCCCCTCCCCTGTTCTGCCTCTCCCACCGGCGCACCGATCAGGGTGCCGGTGTAGCAACCCAGTTCTCTTTCGTGCCTGGGGGGCAGGGGGCAGCACCGGGGGTCCCACTTGCATTAGAGCCAGCCGCAGCTGATGAGGAAATGGAGGAAGGGGTTAATGAGCTAGCTGGGCCTTCCTCTCCCACTGAGCTTGGCTTGGGATGATGGATGGCCGGACGGCTATGATAACTGGGAAGGTCAGACTGATTCAGAAAGTGTTGATAGTGACGATTGTTATGAGAAGCCAGGTGGTTTCGGGTCGCAGGAGAGAATCAGGGAAACATTGGAGGATGAACCCATGGAAGCTGAAAGGGAGTTTGGCTCTCATGAAGATAGTGAACCAGGTGCTGGGAGGCAAGGACGGGGCTTCGATAGGAGAGAGAGCATCGAGTCCAGCAGGAGGGGTTGGCACCGCAGCCTAGAGCGCCAGAGAAGTGCGAGATCCCGTAGCACAGATTGGCGCCGAAGCCTAGAGCGTCGGGGACCTCGCCAAGGGGATTAAGTATAGGATCCGTGGGAACGGATCCTCAGTAGCTCGGCCACTTCTATTCTAAGCGGAGCGAAGCGAGCAGAGGACCACGGAGCCAAGTTGCCGGCTCGTGTCTTGCCAAGAAGTTTCTTGGGCCCTGATTGAACCTTGTCTTGTTCCTTGATCCGCATTGCTTGCAGAGCCTTTTGCCAAGCCTTTGACCAAGCCTTTTACCAAGCTTTTGCCAAGCCATTGTTTTGGATTACTACGGACTCTTTCTTTGGATTGAACTTTTCAATATTTTTATGGACAATTACCTTTTCACCTGTTCTTTATTATTCAATAAATAGTTAGCTGATTACCATCCCTCTGTGTGTGATTAAGGGGCCGGCCGAGTCCTTGCATCGTGACAACCGGTGGGAGAGGCAGAACGGAGAAGGCAGGCCTAAAGAGGAGGAAGGCAAGCGCTTGCCTTCCTCCTCTTTAGGCACACCTCCTCCCTCCCTGGCTCCTCCTCCCTGCACCACCCCTTGTCCCTCTCTCACCGGCGCCGAATCAAACCCGTTTGCATCGGCGCCCGGCAGGAGGGAAGAAGAGGGCAGTGCAGGGAGGAGGAGCTGGCTCCCTTCCTTCTCCCTGCCCCTCCTCCTCCTCCCCTCCCTCCCCACCGCCCCTGCGATCTCGCAGCGGCGGCACAGAGAGAGGGACGGAGGGGGCGGTGCAGGGAGGAGGAGCTGGCTCACTTCCTCCTCCCTGCCCCGCCTCCCCCCCCCCCCCCGGCCGCCATTTCTTTTTAAAAAATTGAAAAAAACATTTTTTTTAAATTAAAAATGGCGGCCGGGGGCATAGCGGGGGCCGTGTCCAACAGGCTGGGGGGGGGGGTGTACGGCCCCCGGGCCGCCAGTTGGACAACCCTGGGATAGACCACATCAGCTCTAAAATCTTAGTTATGGTTATCATAGTTTTCTATAGGTGAGCAGGTGGTAACTATTATATGGCATATATTCTTCATCTCAAAAACTATTGCTAATAGGGAAAAACTAGTGATTTTTTAAAAAGAATCACCTGGTGAAATATAACCAGAAACAGGTCTAACATTTTAGGCATCAAAATGTGTGTTGGCCAGTGTTATGGAATACTTTTGTGGAATGGGAATCTTCTGCAACAGGTATGTAAAATGCTATGTTTGGTTAGCAGAGAAATTGTAAACCATATAGGGCCAAAAGACTCAATGTGCAATCCATATAGCCTAAATACCCTAAAGACATTACATCTGATTTTGGAAAGTAAGCAGAGTCAATCCTGGTTAATTGCATGAATGGGAGACTGCCACTGAAATGCCAAAACCACATCTGAGAAGTGATTGACTAAGAAATCTCTATGAAATATATGGAGTCACCATAAGTCAACAAGTGCCTTACCTACACAACTCATGATTTTTATAAGTGATGCAGTTTCTGGGTTTTCTGGTTTAGACCTTTTCCCCAAGTGTTCCCTCTAAAACTTCAAAAATACAGCACTGTTTGTCTGATAAACTTTTAAAAAAAACACAAGGGGAACATTAATGAGCTATGTTTAGCTTCAGTCTTTGTAAACTTCTGTTGGCACTAAACTGCCAAGTGTTCTTTGAATTATGCTGCCTGTTGCTATAAAAAGCATGTTATCTGTATAAGGGGTACAAATGTAACTTGTTACAGTGAAAAGGTGCTAAAATATGGATAGATGACATTTTCTTTCTTCTGGAGAAATTGATCTGAAATAGTAATCTAATGTATATATGTTTCCAACCTTTTTTTTTTAACAGGAACCACTTTGACCAGGGACCACTCTCCAATATTAGTACCAAAAGGGTTATGAATCGGTTTTTGTTCAACTTCAGATTCAGTTTGGTTATTTGGGGTGCTGATTCAGAAAATTGCATCGGACAGACCACATCAGCTCTAGTTTCTGATACAGAACATATACAGTATCTGCTCACCCACAGAAAATAATATTTAATAATCTAGAACTGATGTGGTAGTAGTAATCTTTCATGAGTAGTCAGCCTCTCGCCTCCCGACATCCTTGTTTCCTCGGCGTTATAAGAGATCAGTTGCTCTCGTTGCTGTATGCTTTTGAGGCAATGGTGTAGTAATGGTGAGGCTGTGGACCATATTTCCATTCTTGCGGACCACTGGTGGTCCATGGACCACAGGTTGGGAACCACTGTACTAACACATATTTCAAGTAATTTCTTTACTTTCTTTGTTTCTAAGGTCCCTAGCTTTTTTTTTTGAACATTATTAGAGACAGGACCCAAGTTATGAAAATAAATAATAGTTTCATTTAATAATTTAGCATTCCCATCAATATTAAGACAAGTAACTTGCTGATGCTAAAAGTGATGCCTATATCTGGCCATAGTCAAGAACTCAGATTTAGCATAGCGTTTACAATGATTATTTCATACATTGCATCCACAGTCTCCAGATGAATTCAAAACAGAATATTTTGTCAAGAAAGCCACTATATTTGTGAAAAACCAGATTACTAAGGTTTTCTGCATCCCATTAAGATGCAGACACAAAGTCCACTTTTTTTGAACAAAAGTATTGTTTTGTGATAGACGTTCTGTTACTGAATTTATTCTACATGTGAGTAAACATAAATAATGCTGCTACTGTTGGAAATTTCTATACATTTTATCACTCCAGTACAGCAAAGCAAAGACATTTTAGTAGTGTTACTAGGAATATTTTTTTCTTCCTATGAGTAACACACTTGTATCCTACTTTAATTCTGTTTTCCAATTTAATTCTGCTGTTTAGAGCCACTGGATTCTACTGCTCTTAGTTGTTTTTTTCCTGTGGTGATTCATCTTCCTGAGTGTGCAAATCAATGCAAATAAGTCCCACATTTGCATCAAAGCACAATTTCTGTGAATTGTTGTTTTTTTCCTGCAAGTTACAAATATGAAGCCATAGATTGTTATGGTTTTGGTAACACACATGTGGAGGTACTTTTCGTACAACCTGGTGCCCGCTTGTAAACCTAGCCCAGAAGTATGTCTCCCGATTTTGTTACCAGGGCATTCGTGTTGGCAATTGCTTAGCAAGCAAAGGTCCAGAGAGCACTGACGCATTGGAATGGCAAGAAGGATAAACTGTGAAAGTTTCCCTTGGCTTACTCCATGTCAGGAGCAAGAAAAACAAGTGAGCAGAAATCTGAAGAAGTTGGATCTGAGTTAAGCTATTCCTCTGTTCCAGTAAAAATACTTTTTTCTTTTAAGCATAATTTCAGTTTATAGGAATTGTGCTGCTTTGGCTGGAAGTGTCATGCAGTTTTTGTCTCTGTTCTCTATCATCCTTGCCTAGAGGTATAGTACATGGCATGCTTATCGTTCAGCATGGATGAAGATCTTTGTTTATTGTATCAAAGGCAAACCCTCATGATGAATATTATAGATAGACACTGTGCTGTTGGTAACAACTGATATGAAATCTTGGCCTCATTTATGTTGGATTAATTATAATAATAATATGAAGCCTTGGCTGCAATTTTATATGCATTTAAGAAGGAACGGCAGAGTGCAAATCTGCATGTTAGAATTCCTATTTTAAAGGATAGCTGTGCTTAAGTCAATCCCTCTTAGTAAGGAGATTGTGAGCATTTATACCAGGTAAACAGTTCACAGGCATTAATTGCTCATTGAAACTTAAGGGTTGGGAATATGTTCTTTGTGGGATGGCATTTCTTCATGTGAAATCATCAAGTGATACAGCAGAGCAACATCAAACGCAGTCAGTGTTGTCTGGAGATAGCTTTTAAATGCTGACTTTCAATTATAAGAGATACCGTGTTTCCCCGAAAGTAAGACAGCGTCTTACTTTCTTTTCCCAAAGTCCCCCTACAGCTTACTTTCGAGTGCGTCTTATATAACCCAAGGCGTGCCCGTCGCCACGCCACGCCGCCACGCCGCAGCGGAGAGGTGTGCCACGGCACACCTGCGGCACACCTCCGCGGCACACCTCTTTGCCAGGGCTCCAGGCAAGGGAGGGGAAAGGAGCCAGGGGCGGGAGGAAGCGGCGACGCGTCACTGTGCGGCTGCGATCCTCACCCGCCCCTGGCTCCTTTCCCCTCCCTTGCTTGAGGAAAGAAGGGAGAGGGAAAGGAGCCCGGGGCGTGGTGAGGATCGCAGCGTCACAGTGACGCGTCGCCCTTCTCTCTGCCCCTGGCTCTCTTCCCCACCCTTGGAAGGGAGGAGGAAGAGAGCCAGGGGGGGGGGAGAAAGGGACGGCAGCGTCACTGTGACGCGTCATCACTCTCTCCGCCCCTGGCTCTCTTCCCCACCCTTGGAAGGAGGAGGAAGAGAGCCAGGGGCGGGAGAAGGGACGACGCATCACTGTGACGCGTCCTCGCTTCTCTCCGCCCCTGGCTCTCTTCCTCCTCCCTTCCAAGGGTGGGGAAGAAAGCCAGGGGCAGAGAGAAGCGGCGACGCGTCACTGTGACGCTGCAATCCTCCTGCGCCCCTGGCTCCTTTCCCTCTCCCTTCTTTCCTCAAGCAGGGAGGGGAAGGAGCCAGGGCGTGGTGAGGATCACAGCGTCACAGTCGCGTCTCTCTGCCCTGGCTCTCTTCCCCCACCCTTGGAAGGGAGGAGGAAGAGAGCCAGGGGCGGGGAGAAGGGACGACGCGTCACTGTGACGCATCATCGTCTTCTCTCCGCCCCTGGCTCTCTTCCCCACCCTTGGAGCGTCACTGTGACGCGTCATCGCTTCTCTCCGCCCCTGGCTCTCTTCCCCCACCCTTGGAAGGGAGGAGGAAGAGAGCCAGGGGCGGGAGAGGGACGACGCGTCACTGTGACGCGTCATCGCTCTCTCGCCCCGGCTCTCTTCCTCCTCCCTTCAGAGTGAGGGAAGAGCCAGGGAGCAGAGAGAGAAGGCGACGCGTCACTGTGACGCTGCAATCCACCACGCCCCTGGCTCCTTTCCCTCTCCTTCTTTCCTCAAGCAAGGGAGGGAGAGGAGCCAGGGCGTGGTGAGATCACTGGCGTCACAGTGGCGCGTCGCCCCTCCTCCCCTGGCTCCTTTCCCCCTCCCTGCCTGGAGCCCTGGCGAAGAGGTGTGCGCGGAGGTGTGCGCAGGTATATCTTGACACCTCGATTGCGACGGGGACGACCAACACGGCTTATATACGGGTATGGCTTATATGGCCGACCCCCAGACACCCCGATCGTCTTACAATCGGGGTGTCTTACTTTCGGGGAAACACGGTAATAGCTTTAAGTATAGTGGTCACCCCCTGAAATATTTTTTAGAAACTGAAATCTCAACATAACCTAGTTTGTTGTAAGATTGTTGTTAAAGTACCGTATATACTAGAGTGTAAGCCCTTTTTTAAGGTTGAAAAAGCCCCCCCTCGGCTTATACTCAAGTCAAGTTATTCACCATTTTACTCTGTTATTATTATTATAATATTTGTATTACATTTATTATTTACTCTATTTATTATTACTATTACATTTATTACTTTACTCTATTTTTATTATTACATTTATTATTTTACGCTTTTATTGTTATTACATTTACATTATTTTACTCTATTATTATTTTTATTACTTTTATTATTTTACTCTATTATTATCATTATTACTTTTATTATTTTACTCTATTATTGGAAGAATACGTAAGCACATTTACATTGAAGAAGGTTAGACAAATGGTTTAATCAGAGTGGGACAGTTTTATCTTAAGTTACAGTTTTATGTAAATATTCAAAAACATTTCACCTACAGATGCCTCAATAAATGTAATTGTATTGGTATCTGTTTTTATTTTTTAAATTTTAGCAGTGGCGGCTGCATTTCCCACCCTCGGCATATACTCGAGTCAATAAGTAAAATACTTAAAATTAGGTGCCTCGGCTTATATTCGGGTCGGCTTACAGTAACTGTGCCATAGTCTTTTTGTTTTGGCAAATTTCTTAATGGCTCCTGTCTTTGCTAGTTCTCTCCTTATATGCATGATCTGGTAATCAGTCTTTCTCAACCAGTGTGCCATGGCATACTAGTGTGCCGTGACGGACCTCCTGCTGTGCCGCGAGAAAAGCTCTCTGCCCCCCCTTCCTTCTGAACTCCTGCTGCTTGGGGGAGGAGGAAGGGCCAGGCAGTGGCGAAGAAAAAGAAGAAGGGACCGGGGCTCTGCCTCCTTCGGCCGTTTCCCCAGCCAGCCTCCAATCCGCCATGACTCCCACCATGACTCTCGCCCCTCGCTCGCTGAAGCCGCGTGGAGGAGGAGCCCGCCTACTGAAGCCGGTCCCCAGCTCATGCTCCGCCTCTGTAGGAGAGCTGAAGCTGGGGGGAGGGGCGGGGCATGGCACGGCCTGTAGGAGAGCTGAAGCTGAAGCCTGTAGGAGAGCTGAAGCCGGGGGGGGGGGTGGGGCATGGCGTGCCCTGGCTCTGCCCCATCCCCGGCTTTGGCACTCCCAGCAGCTGCTCCAGCCTTGAGGGACAGTGCGAAGCCAGCATTGTGCTGGCTCTGGCACTGCTGGCTTGGCACTGCCCCCTCAAGGCTGGAGCAGCTGCTGGGAGAGGTGAAGCCGGGGGTAGGGGCGGGGCATGGCACAGCCTGGCTCCGCCCCCTCCCTGGCTTCAGCACTCCCAGCAGCTGCTCCCAGCAGGCCACCAACCCCCAGCCGTTCTTTACTGTGTTAGAGTGTCATTTTGTGTCATTTTGGTTGGTGGTGTGCCCCCGGATTTTTTTAATGTTAAAAGTGTGCCGCGGCTCAAAAAAGGTTGGGAAACACTGTGGTAGATCACCAGGTGCCATACAATGGTGTGAAGGGAGCCTTAGGCTATATCAGCAGGGTTCTAGCTTTCTTCTGGCTAGTTTGAGCAAAAGCTAAATCTGGCCATGGTAACATTCCTGAGGTATAAAACTGGCCAGCCTCGTGTTATTTTTGTGTATGAATTTTTTTTGGTTAGGCTCTAATTAAGCGCTTGTCTCCTCTAATGCACAGATAGCTAGAAGGATTGGAGAAGGTTTTTTTTGTTTGTATACTACAACACTTGGCAAAGATTTTGTAATGCACTGTTGAGTCAAAGATGTTTTATCCACTTGGAAATTATTAGGTATGCAGGAAAGCTCACTAATATGTTTGATCCACTTTACCGCACTTTGGTTTCAGACTAGAGTGTTTCCCTGACCTGCTGAGAAGTGCCAGACCTTCTCTATGCATAACTAACATGTTGTTTATTTTTGAAAAGCTTATAGAGAACCAAACTCTTTCTTTCGCTGTTTTTGGCCTATGTAGTACACAGCTGTGGAATCATTCCCTCTAATAAAGAACTAATTTAGTGCCTATTGGACTGGAATTTGATACAGGGTCATCACAGAGGAAGATACGTTTTTAATATATATATACTCAGAAGGATTCTTTACTTTGTATATTTGACTGGAAAGGGAGCTGTTAGATTCATACTGAAAGGCAACAGATAGAAACATGTCTTTTCAACTTTTGGAGTGGTTAAGGAGGAAGACACTACTGCCCAGTAGGTGACAAATGCACAAAAATTCTGGATTTCCTCTATTACTTTCTATGAACTACTCTTGGTTTTGCCCTATGCAGGCGGTAATGCAAGCAAGAAGGCAGAATTTGTATACGCCTAATAATTTAGCATATGATTGAGGAGAAATGAGCCATGATATGATGTTAATTAAAGAGAAAATATGGACAATAGAAACCAAGAAGTGGAAGAAATGTGATTGCTTGAGGTCCTCACTTTGCAAGTGGTTGAGGAAGGATTGGACTTGGAGCCTTTCAAATGTTATTGAATAGCAACTTTCACCTGGTATAGCCAGTGACGAGAGATCAAGGGCCACATATTAACCATCCCACCCTTAATCAGTATAATAAGTTTTGGGTGATGTCAGGATAAGCATTGGACTAAAATGTTCGCATTACCACAATAAAATGGTCCTGAGATCTTGTTACTGTGTAAGGAACAGAGACAAAAATATGTTAGGAAGTGGTAAAACAAGACTGACCAACATACAAAACATGTTTTGGTGCTTAATTTGTAAAATCATAATGTAATTTGACATTTAATAGGTTTTCCCTTAATCCCTCCTTATTATTCAACATTTTCACTTATCCAGTGTTCTGCCAGCCCATTGATGTTGAATAAGTGAGACTCTACTGTATGTACATAATGAGATATCTTGCAGGTGGGACCGTAGTCGAAACACAAAATTCATTCATGTTTCATAAATATAAGGAGGCCCCTCTGGTGGCGCAGCAGGTTAAACCGCTGAGCTGTTGAACTTTCTGACCAAAAGGTTGGCGGTACGAATCCGGGTAGTGGGGTGAGATTCCACTGTTAGGCCCAGCTTCTGCTAACCTAACAGTTCGAAAACATGCAAATGTGAGTAGATCAATAGGTACTGTTTCTGCAGGAAGGTAACAGCACTCCATGCAGTCATGCTGGCCACAAGACCTTGGAGGTGTCTACGGACAACACTGGCTCTTAGAAATGAAGATGAGCACCACCCCCCAGAATTGGACATGACTAGACTTAATGTCAGGGGAAATCCTTACCTTTACCTTATATAATGAAAATAAATTTTACCAAAGTAATATATACATTATACATGTAACCTGAAAGTAATTTTATACAATATTTCAATGGAATTAGTTTGTGCATGAAACAATGTTTGTGGGCATTGAATGATCAGAAGTCAGTGGTGTCTCAATCTCAGCCGCCCATTCTAAATCCTGGACTCTCTTGGATTTAACCTGTAACAGAACTCTTTGGTGCAGGACTGCTAGTAATTGCACTCCAGTTAGCGATGAGTCCAGGACTTTTTAAGGCTTTGAAACTACAGGCAGTCCTTGAGTTACAAACATCTGACTCACAAGGTGTCTCAACTCAAGCTTTATCAGCAATCATTGTTTCCATAACAAACAATTTTTTTCAATTTTTTTCAAAATCCAATTATCACAGGTCCAAAGTAAGGTGAAATCTTCTGAACAGGGGCAAAGACCGCAAAACTAACTTCATGGGGAGGTTAACCCTTCCCCATGCTGTCCAAAGCTAAAAATACACTTTAAAGTGTAACATTGCAAACTTACATACAAATTAAACTTAAGAACTTGGGGACGGCCTGTAGTTCATACTGGAATGTCTGCATAGATATAAATAGCATGCTTGATGTAGTTTCGATTGACAGGTGCTTATTTACACAGCAATGGGTAACCATAAATTAAAATGCTCAAGGATTCAGTCAGTAGTCAGCGTGTTCATGCACAAAGTGTAACTAGAAAAAATACGGTAGTGATTGTATCTTATCTATGCAGAGTCATTTTCATGGTTGATTTTGAGTAGCGGGTGTGCTTAATTCGTCCCAAGAGACAAAATTACAGATTTTCCAGTTATCAAATGGCAGCAGGAAAGTCAATTCTAGAATTCACGATTTTAAAATCTTCTCTTTCTGTCACGATCACGGACTTAGCGGGCCCCTTAATCACACACACAGAGACGTACTGAAGGCTAACTACTTTATTGAGTATAAAAACAGTTTCAAAGAATATATAGTCCATTAATAAGCAATTGTCCAAAAGGTAAGAAGCAAGATTGTCCAAAGTAACGTAGCAAATAGACTTGAAGCTTGGCAAGGCTCCGCAATCCAATGCGGTTCAAGAACCGAGGCAGGGCTCCGCAATCCAATGCGGATCAAGAAACAAGGCAAGGCAAATGCAAGGCAAGGCTTGATGACCACGGCTTAGCTTGTGGTCCCACTCCGCTTCATGCCTATTCAGGAAAGACGTGGCCGGAGAACTGAGGATTCGTTCCCACGGATCCTATACTTAATCCTTCGGCCGAGGTCCTCGACGCTCTAGGCTTCTTCGTCTCCAATCTCTGCTGACGGACCTCGGTCGGTCTAGGACCCTAGACCAAGCCCTCCTAGTAGACTCAATGTCCCGTCTCCTATCGAAGGATCGACCTTGCCTCTCAGCAGCTGTGTCGCTATCTTCCTGAGAACTTTCCTCCCTAACACTTTCCCACTAAACCGTCCATGTTTTCACTTTCAAGCTCTTGGGAATTCTTCCCCCCAGGGTGTTCATAACTCCCTTCGCTGCTTCCCATCTCCACCTGGTGATCGGAATCTATGCTAGGCCCAAACATCATCTCATCCCATGCCAAGCTCTCTGTGGGCGAACGAGGCCCATCCGAAGGGCCCTGTGCCTCACCCCAGTCATCTAGCTCATCCTCTGAATCCACATCTGCTGCTGCAGGCCCTAATGCTAATGGAACCCCAGGACCTATTCCCTGCCCTCCAGGCACAAACGAGAACTGCTGTGCTACACTTTCCCAATACAAATATCTAATTATTGTTGGTGTTTAGCAAAATAAACAGTGTGTAGTAAAGGATCAAGCATGATTTCCGTTCACTGGTTGTTTGTTTAGTGCCATGTGCCTCTCAAAGTTAAGCAGATATGTGAAAATTGTCCAAATATGCATCATTTTATATCATTGGAAAGTGCCAATCCAGTAACCTCTCTATTTTGCTTTTCTAGATTTATAATGGACATGGATTGAAACCAGGGATAGTTGATGAACAAAAAGACAGCCAAGGAGCCAGGCAGACTGGAAGGGGGCAGCTGCCGACGTACCAAGGAGGGCCAGTGGATAAGCTGGGAACATGGAGGAGAGGAGCAAGGAGAAGGTCAATCAAGCCCATGTTCTCTTTGACCGATTTGTCCAGGCGTCAACCTGCAAAGGGACTTTGAAAGCCTTCCAGGACCTCTGTGATTATTTAGAACTGAAGCCCAAGGACTATCGTACTTTTTATCATAAGCTCAAGTCCAAGCTTAATTACTGGAAAGCCAAAGCCCTTTGGGCCAAGTTGGATAAGAGAGGCTGCCTCAAAGACTACAAGAAGGGAAAAGTATGCACCAACACGAAGGTGAGCATTGAAAAACTGTCACGTATGAGATGTACTGTACATATACCATATACACTCGAGTATAAGCCGACCCAAATATAAGCCGAGGCACCTAATTTTACCACAAAAAACTGGGAAAAAGTATTGACTTGAGTATAAGCCAGAGATGGGAAATATAGCAGCTACTGGTAAATTTCAAAACAAAAATAGATACCAATAGAATTACATTAACTGAGTAGATTAAATGTTTTTGAATATTTACATAAAACTGTAGTTTTAAGATAAGACTGTCCAACTCAGATTAAACCATCATTCTAACTTTCATCAATGTAAATGTGCTTACATATCCTTCCAATAATAATAAAGAGAGTAAAATAATGGAAATGTAATAATAACAGTAATAATAGAGTAAAAATATTTTTACTTACCACGGATAAGCCCTCCGAGCCTCCGGGGAAGGGCGGCCAATCAAGTGTGAATTAATAAATAATAAATAAATAATAAAATAATAAATGTGATAATAACAATTATAATGTAAAATAATAAATGTAATAAAAATAATCATAACTATAGTAAAATAATGGAAATACAATAATAACAACAATAATAAGAGTAAAGTAATAAATGTAATAATAATGTTAAGTAATTTACATGTAATAACAACAACAATAATAGAGAAAAGTAATGTAAATCTAGTAATAAAAATAAATAGAGTAAAATAATAAACATAATAAAAATAATAATAATTACCCAGTAAAATAATAAATAGTTTTGACTAGAGTATAAACAAAGGTGGGCTTTTTCAACCCTAAAAGAAGAGCTGAAAAACTCGGCTTATACTGGAATATATACAGTAAATATATCTAAAATGGGCTATGTCTTAGAATCACAGGTGTTTTTTATATTTATAAACAAAGCTCTTTTTCTATTCTTGGTAGCGAAAATTAACTTGTGTCTTTCAATCGATTGTGTCTTAGAACCAAAGAAATACAATATTAAAATTTACAAATATGGGTTGCATACTGTGTGCAGCTACATGGAAATGAGTTATACTCATAAGCAGAAATTTCCCATTTAATTCTCATGTCCATTCTCTGTGATTATGATGCAAGCAATGTGATATATAGAGAGGTGGCTGTCGTCACTTTATTAACCTGTACCTCATCTTTCTCCCGATCATGGAAATCAAAGCAGCTAGCAACATATTAAAAAACAGAAGTTAAAACCAATACAAAAATCAGAATAATAATATAAATATAAGCTTCAAAACCAATTACACTATTTGCACATTAAAATATTAAACTTTACATTTGCCCATTAGTTCTTCTTTTTATAAATTCAGGTAGGATATATCCATCTGATCCTCAACAAAGCAATGCATGAATTCTGTGGAAAAGAGTAAATTGCTTTCTAACTTGGTGTTTTTTCCCCCAAACATTGAGATGATAATAAAATAATGTACTGAAATTTTAAATTACAGTAATGTGTAAGGTAGGGTTCTCCTGACAGCAATATCTGTTTCTGCTGTTCTGGAAAACATTGTGTACCAAAGATTAATAGAGTTCACAGTGTACTTTACAAGTTCCATCTCTGGCTAATGCTGCCTGCGCTTCATCTCCTGATACCCTGGCTTTGGCCTTATCTTTTCTATCCTGTTTGGATGACTTGGTGATCTCACTTGCCAGTATAAATCTCTGACTTAAATAAGTGATCTGGGTTTAGAATTCTTATTGTAGCCACTGAGTGAATCCCCATTTGATGGCCCCAGCAGTGACAGAGCTGCTACAAGCACCAGTTCCCAAGTGGTTTTGGGCTTTCATATTTAATTAAAAGGAAAAAATAAAATATCCCTTAGTGGCGCGGCCTGAGGAGGGAGGGAGGAGGAGGAGGCAGAAGGAGGGAGGGCACGGGGAGGAGGACTGGCAGGCCGCATTGCCACGGAGGCAGGCTGGGGGTAATGGCCCGCTAGATTTTCCCTGCGGCTTCTGCTGGTCTCCCCGCTCTCCTTTCAAGGACCTCCTCTGCCCTTGTCGCTCGCCTCCTCAGAAGGCCAGTGGGCTTGCCTAGGCCCAAGGAAGTGCCTCCAGACGACGACTCCCAGCAGCCTGAGGCATTCTGAGAGCAGTAGTTCCCTGACTCTTAAGGCTCCCAGAATGCCTCAGGGAGGACATCCAAGGCATGCCGGCGCCCAGGGCTGCTGGGAATCATCATCTAGAGGCCCAAGGAAGTGCCTCCGGATGATGACTCCCAGCAGCCCCGGGCAGTGGCATGCCTTGGATGTGCTCCCTGAGGCATTCTGGGAGCAGTAGTTCCCTGACTCCTAAGGCTCCCAGAATGCCTCAGGGAGGACACCCAAGGCACGCCGCCACCCAGGGCTGTTGGGAGTCATCATCCAGAGTCCCAAGGAAGTGCCTCCGGATGATGACTCCCAGCAGCCCCAGGCGATGGCATGCCTTGGATGTGCTCCCTGAGGCATTCTGGGAGCAGTAGTTCCCTGACTACTAAGGCTCCCAGAATGCCTCAGGGAGGACATCCAAGGCATGCCGCTGCCTAGGGCTGCTTGGAGTCATCATCCAGAGGCCCAAGGAAGTGCCTCCGGACGATGACTCCAAGCAGCCCCAGGGGGCGGCATGCCTAGGATGTGCGCACTGTGGCATTCTGGGAGTAGTAGTTCCCTGACTCCTAAGGCTCCCAGAATGCCTCTGGGAGAACATCCAAGTCACGCCGCCCAAGGAAGGGCCTCCGGACGATGACTCCCAGCAGCCCCAGGGGGCGGCATGCCTAGGATGTGCGCACTGAGGCATTCTGGGAGTAGTAGTTCCCTGACTCCTAAGGCTCCCAGAATGCCTCAGGGAGAACATCCAAGTCACGCCGCCCAAGGAAGGGCCTCCGGATGATGACTCCCAGCAGCCCCGGGCGGCGGCATGCCTAGGATGTGCTCCTGAGGCATTCTGGGAGCAGTAGTTCCCTGACTCCTAAGGCTCCCAGAATGCCTCAGGGAGGACACCCAAGGCATGCCGCGGCCCAGGACTGCTGGGAGTCATCATCCGGAGGCCCAAGGAAGTGCCTTCGGAAGATGACTCCCAGCAGCCCCAGTGGTGGCATGCCTTGGTTGTGCTCACTGAGGCATTCTGGGAGCAGTAGTTCCCTGATTCCTAAGGCTCCCAGAATGCCTCAGGGAGAACATCCAAGACACGCCGCCCAAGGAAGTGCCTCTGGATGATGACTCCCAGCAGCCCCGGGCGGCGGCATGCCTTGGATGTGCTCACTGAGGCATTCTGGGAGCAGTAGCTCTCTGACTCCTAAGGCTCCCAAAATGCCTCACGGAGGACATCCAAGGCTGCTGGGAGTCATCGTCCGGAGGCTCTTCCTTGGGCCTCTGGATTATCAACACCAGCAGCGTGATCCAGTAGCGTGACCCAGCACCTGTAGCGAAAAGTGATAAAAAGAACAAAAACACACAGACCAATGTTATCTCTTCCATTGGAGACTTTTCTGTGAAGTAAAATAATACAGTTGCAGTATTTACAATAACAAGGTTTCCCCAACACAAATAAAATTCAACCTTCACATTGGGGCTTCCCACACGAGGCTTCTCTCACACCAGGCCATCTCATATCAGGCCTTCTTTGTACTGTGAGGCTTACCTCACAGAGAGGCCTCCTCACACAAACTGAGGCATTTCCTCACAGAGGCAAACTAACACAGGCTTCGACCTACTTAGCTCTCTTCAGGGTGATGCTACCGTGTTTCCCCGAAAGTAAGACACCCCCGATTGTAAGACGTATCGGGGGTGTTAGGGGGGTCGGCTAATATAAACCGTACCCTGAAAGTAAGCCGTACCTCGTTGCGTCGCCGCGCCGCCGCCGCAACCGGCCCATTGGCCGCGGCACACCTCCGCGGCGCACCTTTCTGCCAGGCCTCCAAGGAAGGGAGGGGGAAGAGAGCCAGAGGCGTGGCAAAGCAGCGCCGCGTCAGAGTGACGCGCCACCGCCGCCACGCCCTGGCTCCTTTCCCCCCTCCCTTCGTCCAAGGAAGGGAGGGGAAAGGAGCCAGGGCGTGGGAACGGCGCTGCGTCACTCTGACGCGGCGGCCACGCCCTGGCCCCTTTCCCCCCCCTTCTTTCATTCAAGGAAGGGAGGGGAAAGGAGCCGGGGCGTGGTGAGCGGCGTTGCGTCACTCTGACGCGGCGGCTGCTCGCCACGCCCTGGCTCCTTTCCCCTCCTTTCGTCAAGGAAGGGAGGGGAAAGGGCCAGAGGCATGGTGAGCGGCGCTGCATCACTCTGATGCGGCTGCTTCGCCACGCCCATGGCTCCTCCCCTCCCTTCTTTCGTCCAAGGAAGGGAGGGGAAAGAAGCCAGGGGCGTGGTGAAGCGGTGTTGCGTCACTCTGACGCGGCGCTGCTTCGCCACGCCCTGGCTCCTTTCCTCCCTTCTTTCGTCAGGAAGGGAGGGGAAAGGAGCCAGGGCGTGGTGAAGCGGCGTTGCGTCACTCTGACGCGGCGCCTCCCTTCTTTCGTCCAAGGAAAAGCTGCGCCGCGGAGGTGTGCCGTGGCCGATGGGGCCGTTTGCGGCGGCGGCGTGGGCGTGGCGACGGGGTACGTCTTAGTTCATATAAGACGTACCCCGAAAGTAAGCCGTAGGGGGACTTTTCAGGGGGGAAAGAAAGTAAGACGCTGTCTTACTTTCGGGGAAACACGGTAGCTTTGGCCTACTAACTTTCAGTGCTTGACTCACACTTTTGTAATAAAAAATACCCATTTAATATTTAATATTTCTGACAAAGCACACCATGGGCTATTAGTGTTTGTTTGTGGCTAACAAACCATTGTTTGTTTGGGAAGACAGTTGTAGATGTAGGGCTGTCATTAACAAATTACAGATTATCTTGCCTTAAGTGTGAAGGTATGTGAGAGTGAGGATTGGAGGTTTTTCTGTGGTCTCCCAATACTCATACAGTGAATATCTTGGCCAAAGAGTGATAGGGGCATGGCATGGTAGAGAAGATTGCACTTCAAATATACTAAGCTCCCACCATTATATCCTCAATAATGCTACCCATCATAGTTATTTTGACCGGTGAGTCGCTTATTAGGATTAGGCTCAGAGAAACCAGCATTGTAGCCCTCAGTTGCCTACTATGACAAGTTTGGGTACGCAAGTTTCTCCCCCACGACAAGGGGGCGCCAATGGAGAGGTAGGAGGTGCTAAATGACTCATTGTATCAGGTGAAAATACCTGCTCCTTTGAAGGTGGTGGGGATCCACCCGGGCTTTAACACAGCAGGTTAATCACAAGCTGCAATATATCTTACCAGTCAAAAGGTTAGCAGTTCGAAGCCCGGGTTGGAGGGTGAGTGTCTGACCTTCAGCCCAGCTCACTGCCCACCTAGCAAGTTGAAAACAGTTGTGAGTAGATAAATAGGTACTGCTTAGCGGGGAGGTATTTTAATGGCACCATAAGGAAAATTCCACGGATTTGATCAAAAAAGGAGGAAGTCTGTGAACTTTGCTGTGGAGGATGGAGCAACAGCAGTCCCCGTGGCCGTCATTGAGCACAACCTCCAAGACGCTGAAGATGGGAAAAGCCTATATACCTCTATATGTACTGTTGTCTGTCCTGTCTGTGTATAACGGCATTGAATGTTTGCCATATATGTGTCCTGTGATCCGCCCTTCTTACCCTTTGGGGGTAAGAAGGGTGGAATGTAAATAAATACTGTAAATAAATAAATACTAATGGATGTGTCCCTGGAACCAGTGACAGCTGCAACCTGATTGCCAATACTTCCCTATTGGCATGTGGTGATTGGAGCATTCTTGGGGGCGATTAACTGGACCCATTTCAGCTTGGTTTCAAGAAAGGATATAGAGCCAAATTGCCCTGGTTGCTCTAACTGACAAAATAGCTTAGTAATCCTAGCTTAGTTTTTTTATCATTGGAGGCCAAAGTGGACTTTGTAGGAAGGAATGTTTGCTGCCATCTCAGAATGCTGTGCCAGCTCCAGCCTGTCCTGAACAGCAATAGCCACACTGTTGAATTTTAAAGGGACTGCACTGAGTTTTATTTTGATTCTGGCCTGAATTCAAGATGTCGATGATGACATTTAAAGCCCTCAATGGCTTTGGATATTAGCAAGCAAAGGATTGCCTCTGCCTATCTATATCTGCCTTTGGTGCCCTAATTGTAGAGTGTCCTGCTCTCAGAAGTTTGACTGGTATCAATATTGTATTCTTTTCAAAGACCTTTAGAAACTGGTTTATTTCAAGGTGTACATTTACATGGTTTAAAATGGTCATTTTAAGTGTAGTTCTTACAGTTGCTTTTAAGTGGCTCTGATATGTTTAATATATATTTATATTTAAAGAGTTTTTGCTTTTAATCTGGAAGTGCTATATTGTATTATGCACTACTATTAGATCCTTTTTTTCGTGTAAGGAGAGGCTTGAGAAACTGCAAGTCGCTTCTGGTGTGAGAGAATTGGCCGTTTGCAAGCATGTTGCCCAGGGGACGCCCAGATGTTTTCCCATCCAAGGGGGGGGGGGGTTCTCCCATGTCCCTGCATGAGAAGCTGGTGCTGACAAACTGGAGCTCACCCCGCTCCCCGGATTCAAACTGTTGACCTTTCAGTTAGCAGTCCTGCCGGCACAAGGGTTTAACCCATTGCACCACCGGGGGCTCTTAGATCCTCTGATGAAGAGTGGTATAGAAGCTTCTGTTGTTGCTGCTGCTGCTTATCATTACTGTTACTATTTTAAAAATTGCAAATGCATACAACTTACCTGCTTAAATTTACCAATGCAATTCCATATGGGAAATGAACATGGTTTTGAAACCTTGACAATGTCTAACAAAGCTAAAGTGAGCTCTGCCTGGATCTATTTTATACCTGCATATTTCCACTTATGAAGCTATCCCACCAGTGAATATGGTCGAAATCATATTTCAGTGACAAGGTTGTTATTAAATAGGTTGTTCAACATCTCCTTGGCCTCTTTTTTTTATTTGAAGGTGTGTTGTGGCAAACAGGTACCCCTTCCCTCATTATTTCATGTGTGGTGGAAATACCCCTTTTATACCTGTTTCTTTTCTTCTAGTGTCTCATTATTGGGGCTGGACCCTGCGGCCTTCGAACAGCCATTGACCTCTCCTTTCTGGGAGCAAAGGTGGTGGTGATAGAAAAGCGCGATGCCTTCTCCCGCAACAATGTTCTGCACCTGTGGCCATTTACAATCCATGACTTGCGAGGCCTTGGCGCCAAAAAATTCTATGGCAAATTCTGTGCAGGAGCCATTGACCATATCAGTAAGTGCATTTTTCTTGTTGATCACTCCAGACAGATGTGTAGATAATAGCTGCCACTTGGACCACTCAGCTTAGTTGAACAGCCTTTCAGAATAGCAGGCAGTTATGAAAAAGTATTTACAGCTTTGCCCGGGGGGGGGGGGGGCAATAATGCCTGTTCAACCATCTATTGCCTTGCCCCAAGAAACTTGACACAGAGGAAAGGGTGGTGGGAGGAGATAAAGATGAAAGGCCATTGCTCTGTTCCTCCTTTTATTTTGGAAGTAGCCCTGTGAAGTAGGTCAGGCGGAGGGATTGCAAGTGGCCCAAGGTCACTCAAGTGAGATTCATGACTGAGTAGCTGCATAAATCTCAGTCTCTCCAGTCCTAGTCCAGGACTCTCACCATAACACCACACAGGTTCCTATTGTTACAGAAAGAAGATGAGTTTTAACAGTCTTATATTTAGCAGAAAGCCAGACATGGGTGTGACACTGTACTGAATCACTGTCTTCATAGTTACTTCTTTCAAGAAGCTTTGCCTCCTTACATCAGTGGTTCCCAACCTGTGGTCTGTGGACTACCAATGGTCTGCAAGAATGAAAATATGGTCTGTGGCCTCACTATTATTACACCGTTGCCTCAAAAACACATGGCAATGATAGCCATTAGCCTCTTTAAACCCTCTTATAGTGCCAAGGCGATGTGGATGTTGGGCTGACTACCCACAAAAGATTACTACTACCACATCAGCTTTAGATTGCTAAGTATGTTTTTTTGTGGGCGAGCAGATGGCAACGACTGGATGGCATATGTTCTGTATCAGAAACTAGAGCCGATGTGATCTATCCAATGCAATTTTCTGAATCAGCACCCCAAATAACCAAATTGAATCTAAAGTTGGCCAAAAACTAATTTGTAACCCCTTTGGTACTAATGTTGGAGAGTGGTCCCTGGTCAAAGTGGTCCCTGTTCAAGTGGTCCCTGGTCCAAAAAAAAAGTTGGGAACCACTGCCTTACATGAACATGTTTAATGTGAATGTCTGCATTGTTTGTGTGGAGGGGCTTGTTTTGTTCTGCTATACTGTATATGTAAAGGACGCACCATGGATGTTTGCTTTGTCTGTGTGACTACTGACACCAGAACTACTTGGTTATCCTGTACATTAGGCTTACCGCCAAATATAACGGATAGGGTTAGTGAGTTGTCTTGATCTGATAAGGCAGATCCTGCATGATAAGGGTGGATTCTGGAAATAATTTCTAGAAGGAAACTGGTGTTGCTATGTTGAAGTTAAAACAAAAGCAACCAAGTCTTGTGATACAATAACTGTAGGGGAAATAATTGGTGATAATTATTTATTTATTTATTTATTTGTAATACTTTTACTCCGACCTTCTCACCCCCGAAGGAGGACTCAGGACGGCAACGATGTGATGCCTAATACAATATAAAAACCATAAAATAACATTTACAACATTTAAACAACATCACAGTACTCAGTTAAGTTAAAAACAGTGTTCCGTCCACAAGTCAGGTTAAAAACAAGAAGCCCTATTTCTTCTGTCAACTTGCCAATAACTGTCTTCTGGTACTTTATGTTGAACATGGAGCTTTAATAGTTCTTCTCTCTGATATCCTGATCAACTTCCCTTTGCAAAGTTGACTTTGAACATGATCTTTCAAAAATTCTTCTGCACTAACCATTCAGGAAAAAAAATCAAAGGTGCTTTCATTTATTTTACTGACATTTTGACCGTTCTTTTAGCTTTCAAAACCCTTTCAGGAGAGTGACAGTAATGTTTAGCATCAACTTTTACAAGTATGCTTGTTTCAGTTAAGAGGTATGGTATTGAAGACATCTTACATAGTAATGGTTTGCATTGTCTTTCTTGCAGGTATTCGTCAGCTCCAGTTGATACTCTTGAAGGTCTCCTTAATCCTGGGTGTTGAAATCCATGTCAATGTAGAGTTCCAGGGACTTCTCTACCCTCCTGAGGATCAAGAGAATGAAAGTAAGTATTGTTGGTGTTAGTGGCAGATCTCAGAAATATGAAGAGGATGTTTGCATTGTTGGGAAAGTGATTGCTATGGGCTTGTTCATGTGTGAGCAGAACAGGGTGAGTGCTAATTCTATACAGCTCTTCCAGTAATGTATATATGAATGTTTTGTGTGTTCCACATTTGTTCCACTAATGGTACTTAAGATAAGAAAGGGAGGGGTAAGTAGTATGGTTAACTACCAACTCAACTGTTGTTATCTTTAGTGAAATAATTTCTGAATGTCTTGAATAAGAGTGCAAAGAACTGTAAAATGTCATGATGATACATAACGTGTCCACAGGAATAGGTTGGCGTGCACAAGTACACCCGAAAACACATCCTGTGTCAGAATATGAGTTTGATGTGATCATTGGAGGAGATGGAAGACGCAATACTTTGGAAGGTAAACCTTGTTGGTATCTATAGCAGCCTAGTGCCAGTTCCTCTCTAGACTAACACTTTCCCATCTAATGGGTTGAATTTCAATTTGCAGCATTCCCAATCAGTATCACCATTAGCAATATTTTCTGGAGATCTGTGTAGCTGTAGTTCCAACATATGCAAAGGGTCCAGATTATGGAAAGGTATTCTAATCTGCTCATCTTGATGCCCAGCCATTCTTGCAAGTACTTGCAGGTCCCCCAGTGAGATTTTATTTGGGTAAATTTTGGTACAGTTGAGGGCTCTTTTGGCAAGTAGAGCACATGCTTTATTTGAAATTATTGCTATCTTTGCACAAGAGTTTTCTTGATAAGGACTCTTTGTTCAGAGGAGTTTGCATTGCCTTCATCCAAGCATGAAAGAGTATAACTTTCTCTTTGGCTTTCCTTGACCAAGCAAGGGTTCAGATCCTGGTCTTGCAGAGTCCTAGTGTGACATTGAAATGACTATATCATGCTGGCTCTAATTATTCCATTGCATGGAGGGTATTTGCTTCTTGTTATGGTAAATACTTTTTCATAATTATTATTACCCATAATTATTCCCCTAAGGCATTTCTTTAGTATTTGAGCCTCTTCTCTCATTCAATAGGTCTCTTGTTGTAAGTATATGAATCCAAGAGTTGCTTTGTTATTCCTTATCTATTCTACAGGTTTTCGACGAAAAGAATTTCGTGGCAAACTGGCCATTGCCATCACAGCAAATTTCATCAACCGCAATACCACAGCGGAAGCCAAAGTTGAAGAGATCAGCGGTGTAGCCTTCATATTCAATCAGAAATTCTTCCAGGATTTGCGAGAAGCTACAGGTTGGTGGAAATGGCACATCTACCTCCATATATATTACTTTTTCATGATTTTCTTCTATGCTTGGAGGTGACTATTGCTGAAAGTTGTGAATTTTGGATACTACAATTTATTTATTTTGTACATTTGTACCCTACCCTTCTCACCCCTGGTTTTGGGGGGGGGGGGACTCAGGGCGGCTGAAGTTGCAAGCTACAAGCAGCACTTGAAGTTGTTTTGATAGCAGTATATCTAAAGTAAGAGGCATAACCCCACATTCTGCAAGGAATGAGGATGTGTTCAAAGAGGACCATGGTTTTCTACAGTTTATTTTCTCTCAGATTATCTCATCTTAAGGTCTTTTGTCCGTGTTGATTCTTCAGTCTTCCACTTAGTTGTAGATATAATTTCATAGTCTCTATTGCCCTTTTGGAGATTAACCATATAATCCCATATTGCTTTTAACCCTCAATATCTGTTTTTAGTGTACACCTCTTTCTTCCCCCCCCCCCCCCCAGGCTCTTTTCGATCCCATTCCGGAATAGTTTCTCCCTCACAAATAATCTGATCCATTGCTGTCTCACCTCGTGTTTTTAGTATTAGTATTTTATTATGTACATGCGGCCTGCCTACTGTTCTGTGCCATGAATGATTTTATTGTAATTTTATATTGGTTACTGTATTTTTGTGGTTTATGTTTTATGTAATTTATTATGTTGTTGTTTGTGTTGATTTCATTTATTGTATTGCGTTGTTGGGCTTGGCCTCATGTAAGCCGCTCTGAGTCCCCATTGGGGAGATGGTGGCAGAGTACAAATAAAAATTATTATTATTATTATTATTATTATTCACTCACTTTTCCTCTGGGAAAAATCCCCAATATTTAGTACATAGTAAGAACATATTTTTGCAAATTACATTTGCACAGGTGATGTCCAATCACTTGCATAATTTCTAACCCTGAAATACGACAACCCACTTTGAAAAATACTTCAGCTTTTATCTTACTAGGATCAGCTGTGAGAACACTCCAAGGATGTCTGAACATGGGCCCATACGTTATCTGATGAAATTCATACACAGCTGTCCCTAAACTACTCCCAACTAGATATGGTGCATATAATGGCTCTCTTACTATTCCTAGCTACTTGCTATGTTCTCCTTTATACCATGTCCATAAAGAAAATTGCTTTTCTTAATGCATACTTCCTGAGTCCTGTGTGAAAGACGGTAACAATGATTCACCATCATAATTGTCAGAAATTACGGAAGACCTTTCTGAAGATAGTCATACTGCAGCATGTTTTAGACCAGTGGTTCTCATCCTTTGGGTCACCAGGTGTTTTGGCCTACAACTCCCAGAAATCCCAGCCAGTTTACTAGCTGTTATGATTTCTGGAAGTTGAAGGCCAAAACATCTGAGGGCCCACAGTTTGAAAACCACTGTCAAAGAGTTAGCCTAGTGTATTACTGCTGTTTATAGTATGGTTTGCTGTGGATACCTGGCAGTCTTGCACAGGACTACTGTAATGTAACTTTTTCTTTGCTGTGGACTTGAAATTCCAAAGTCTTTAATGTACTTTGGCAGCCTGATTCTTTTAGGATCCTTCTTTGTAGGTTCTGAAGTCATGCCTACTGTTTAAGTTAGGAATCCTGTAATCTTCAAATGGGAAGGAGTCACTGGATAGCCATACATCATGAGCTACATTTTGAATTGCCTTTAGGACCAGAAAAACAACATTGCTAAAGTGACCTATCGTTATTTTGCTCCTGTGTGCTTTTGACTTTTTCCAAGCAATTCCTTTATTTTTTCTATGTGTGTTTTCCTCAGGCATTGATTTAGAGAACATCGTCTACTACAAAGATGACACCCACTATTTTGTCATGACTGCCAAAAAGCAGAGCTTACTGGAAAAAGGAGTAATATTACATGTAAGTGTGTGCTTGCTGTTTGAAATGTTCGTCAAGTCTTGATAGATAAGAAGATTTTTTTTGGTTTAGTTTAGAAAGGACAAGGGTTTGCAGTTTCAGTTGACTGATTAATTGGAACTTAGTTTTGACATTTTGGTGGCGTGTGCTTTGGTTTAAAAAGACATGCATTGAAAGTGGGACGTTTAGTACTTCTGGCAGCAGTGGGTTTTGTTCTCTGAGGAGTATTACCTTCAAATGACAACCAGAGGATTATTTCTATGTTTGTCTTTTTGGTATGTCAACATCCCTATGGATCAGGGAAGGTAGATGATGATTTGCATGCTTTGAGACTGGAAGATCTTTTATTGGAGCCTGTATGCCAAAAGGTTTTTTGAAAGTTTTGCTCAGAGGGAAAATAATGTTTTCTAAGGTTGCAGGAGAAATTCCAGTGGTAAAAATGTCAGAACAATCCTAAACGTTGTAAACCGCCATGAGTCGCCCCCGGGCTGAGAAAGGCAGTATAGAAATACAATAAATAAATAAACAAACAAACAAACATATCTACACTGAAGTAAGTCCTGGGTAAATGGGATTTCAGCCTAGATTTTTTTTGAAGGCCTTTTTATGCTTGAGTCTTTTTTGAGGGCCTTTTTATGCTTTTAATGTTGAATCTAAAGGGGAATTTGCAGGGAGAGGATTTGCATTGTCTCTGCCCTCATTCTGCTTAGGGAAACTGCTCCCTCAGCCGCAAGAGTTAGTTCAGTGGAAGTATTTATGTTGGTCTCTAAATATTGTACTTTGAGTCTGATTTTTCTTCTGCTTTGGCTATGTGGATAGGTCTGCTGGGTGTTAATTGGACACCATTTGGTATGGTTAAAACCCACAGGGGTATTCCTCCATACACATACACATTTAGATTTGACTTATTAGTTTTTGTTAGTCTGCAGATCCTGTGTTTTTTAAATACAAATGCTAAATAACGAAAACTTAATCTAGCCTTACAATATTGGTTGCTTCTTTAAGGCAAGGAGGAACTATACCTGGTTTGGCACATTAGCAACACACTGAACCTCCCAAAGATTGTGCTTTCCCTTCTCTGGAGGGCCACTTATACACACAGAATTTATATTTACAATTTTGTGGCAGTGGGAAGGGAGAGAGAAGGAGAAACAAAGACAAGTGGGCCTGAGGAGTCAGCAACCACACCCTAACACATTAATTTTATTCAAGCACACTTTAAATGTCCAATAGAAATGAACATCATCTGGTCTAGATTTCATGCACTATTGTTTATTGGTAGTTTCTTTGACATTTTGGGTTTTTTCTGCAAATTGTTTGAAGCTGCCCAGATTTTATGACGAGGAGGACTGTGAATACGTCAAAAGATGAGGATAAATAAATATATACTTGAGACCTCTCTAGTGTCATTATTCCATAGCTGTAAATGCAAACCATTTGGCTGACTTGTACTTGGCTATTACACCAGTGTTTTAGAATAGTTTAAACTGGCTGATTTTTAAGGTATCGTAAACTTTGAGCAAATCCTAGAGTAACATGGCAAGTAGCATCATCCAGAAACAAGAGCCTGTGTGTAAAGCTACTGTAATTGTAATATAAGAAGATCGGAAACAGTTTCATATTGAACCAGACCGTTCTGCCAGCTTAAACACAGCATTGGCTACACAGATCTCCATGGTCTCTTCCTTTGGTTGTCTTGAAGAAAAGCAGAATTGGCACCTTTAAGCCATAATAGAAGTAACATTTGAATGGTCTCTTTTGCCAATATTTCATTGGTCTCTGACTTAATAAATAGGTGGGTATGGGTCATACTAGTTGCGGGATGTGGGAGTTGTTTCAATGTGTGTGTTTTACAGAGTCAGATATTGAACTTATATTGAACAAAGGAAAGATCATGTCCCTGCAAAATAGCCTGAGGGCAAGCATTCCAGTCTGACCGTCTACCTAAATGGGAGATGCTGTAGGAAGGATTTGGAAGCTGTTTTCAGCTCCTCAGTATGAGCATAGGGAATAAAAGCGTCTGTATAAGAATTGTGAGGAAGACTTGATGAACATACACAGTTTGCAGCACCTTATTTTGATATTAAACTAAACACTATTATTTCAGTTTCAAAAGCACTTTTCATTATGGGCCACAATACTTTTTTTGATGTCATTCAGAGAATCTTAGGGGAAACAACTGTTCCAGCCATACTTCAATGATGAAACTAACATCTCACTCCTCCTGCATTTTGTATTCAAAAGTAAACATGTTTCTTTCTCATCCAGGACTATGCAGACACTGAGCTGTTACTTTCACGGGAGAATGTGGACCAGGAGGCTTTGCTCAGCTATGCCAGGGAAGCAGCAGACTTCTCAACTAATCAGCAGCTGCCATCTCTGGACTTTGCCATCAACCACTATGGGCAACCTGATGTAGCCATGTTTGATTTCACCTGCATGTATGCCTCAGAGAACGCAGCCATGGTTCGAGAAGTAAATGGCCACCAGCTGCTCGTGGCTTTGGTTGGAGACAGTCTGTTGGAGGTTGGTTCTTTAAATAGCTTAAATTATTATTTCTTGCTTTTGTGTCCTTAGGTTTATGTCATTTCCCTCTACAGACCCAGGATGGTGCATATGTATTGTTGCTAGCATTGTATCAGTGACATAAATAGGAGCCAAATAGCCTACAAGCATCAGGTCACATCTACCAGACCTCTGGTTAAGAACCATTTCATTTTTGGGCTTCTCTAGTCTATGTTAGCCCAGTTGCCATCACTGTCCATACAACCACTCTGGCCACAAAACCGGCATACACAATTTTGTGAACAGGAGTTGGCTTTTGTAAATTAATGTGAATGTTTTACGTTCAGATTTTACATCATTGTATAATTCCTGTTTGATTATGAGTGGTTTAATTTATTGGTGTTAGATTCTAATATTGTTCTAATATGTGGAGCTTTCCTGGGTTATAGCGTTGGCACTTGTTTGCTTTATAGAGGCATTGAATGTTTGCTGTTGTATGTTGGAATCTGCCCTTAGTCCCCTGGGGAGATAGGGTGGAATACAAATACGGTTTTTTAAATATCTGATCTTGGAAGCTAAATCAGGGTCAACCCTGTTTGGTTTTTGGATGGAGGCGAGTGGGCAGGTGAGTGAGTGAGCAGAGCAATGGCGCACACGGCAGGAAGGATGGCGCTGTGTGTCCCTTCTAGCACGTGTGCCATAGGTTCGTCACTGCTGTTCTGGCAGTTCAAGGAATAAGGGAACATTGAAATCTTATAACACTGATTTACATTATAATTGTACAAAGGCTCAGTCAGAGTCTGGGTCTTAAGCAAATTATCCACTGGATTCATTATTATTTTCTTTCCCTTCACATTCCTTCTTTATGGTTCTTCCAGCCATTCTGGCCAATGGGAACTGGAATAGCCAGGGGCTTTCTTGCTGCCATGGATTCTGCTTGGATGGTACGAAGCTGGTCATTGGGAACAGGTCCTTTGGAAGTCCTTGCAGAGAGGTAATGCAATGCCTGTGCCTGTGTGGGTGGGTAAACTAAAAAGTGAAGTAACTCCAGATGTGAAAATATATATGGATAACTTTATGGTAGCTCTTTATAGAAATTAGTAATACATAATTATGAATATGGTAGATCTGCACAATTTCTTGAAGAAACATTTTAAACTTTCTGCATGTATGCTAAGATCGTAACGAATCATAACTCAGATACTTTTCAGTCTCCTTACACTATATAACAAAATTTGAAAAAAAATCTGTTCCTGGTTTGAAAATGTTATTTATGTTTAATTGTGCAGTACTTACTTTTAAAGTAATTGTTAAACTCCAGAAACTTCGTTTTGTAGCAACCACAAACTATGTTGAATTGGTTGAGACTCGATGAGATATTCATTGAAAAAGTATAGTAAAATGTGCTGCAGAATGTCCTGCGAAAACAACGTTTTTGCAGTTTAATAAACTTTTTCCATGTGTTTATGATAGAACCAATTAGGAAATGACATTTATTATTCAGGAGCAAAAATCATATTACATAAAGTTATCTTCCAGCGAGGAACACAGTAAAATTTAAGTGAGATTTTTTAAAAAAATAAATAATAGTTGGAAGAGACCACATGGGCCAACTAGTCCAACCCCCTGCCATGCAGGAAAAGCACAATCACAGTATTCCTATGTGTCTCCATATGTTGATGAACCACCTTGTTGCCTTTCAGTCGCAGACAGTGTGCTCAGTGGAGAAGCTTGATAGGGTAGTAGTTTGTCATCATGTGTCAAATGGAAGGTTTTCTACTCTGAAGTTGAACAGAGAGATCTGCCCAGTGATACTCATAATGTGATCCTTTGGGTGTCTCTTTAGATAAACGTCTCACTAAATTCCATGAAGCTTATTCCCAGGCCAGCATGTGTAGATTTGTAGCTGTAGCAAATTCTCTGATCTTGGCACATGTATATTACTTCTGTGTTGATGGCAGAAGAACATGTGGTGTAGTAGTTTGAGCATTGGAGTCCGGCTCTGGAGACTTGAGGGTTCAAATTCCTACTTGGCCATGGAAACCCACGGCTGCTTCTTGCTATGTCACACACTCTCAGCCTCAAAGGCAAAAGGAAAACTCCTTTGATCCCATGATCAAAAGGTTTCCTTAGAGTACACGTTTCAAATCTGGCCCACCACCTCATTTTATGTGGCCTGCAAAGCTTTCAATGCCAGGGCAACATATTTCCATTTAAACAGTCTTATAATTACAAACGGCTCTTTGAAAGCAACCATAAGGCTGGTTGGTCCTTGGTGAAAATAAGTTTGTTACACTTTTCTTAGAGCAGTTGTTCTCAACCTGTAGATCCCCAGATGTTTTGACCTTCGAGTCTCAGGAAAACAGCTGGTAAACTGGCTGGGATTTCTGGGAGTTGTAGGCCAAAACACCTGGGGACCCACAGGTTGAGAAACACTGCCTTAGAGTCACTATAAGTTGGAAATGACCTGAAGGCACACAACAACGATAAAGGGACAATGAAAAGGGAGAATGGATCCAAACAACAGATAAGGTTAGACTGCTAGTGTCTGTGGTGTAAATTAGGAAGCAGAACATTTATTGATTTGTCAGGATGCGGTGTTCATGTGCATGATGGGGATGATGGGATTGTCATTGAGAATGCTGATGTGCAAAGGGAACCTTCAGATGAGGTTTTTGCTCCTGAGAACAGTTTGAATCCCAGAGCCCTGTTAGATGAGAATTCCCTCGTTAAGGGTGCAGAAGGCCTTGAAAGAGATAGTGCGGCACCTGAGAATGTTAATGACCAAGAGATAATGTTTGACTGTAGAGGAAACATTCGGGAATATATACAAGCTTTCCATGATCTTTGCCGCAGCTGTAGGCTCCGTTCAGGGGATACAAAGTGAAACTGGGTTTTCTGCACTGGTTGTGGGGGGTCAGGAGCAGGTGAGGGTTCTGCCCTCCTTTCTGCTAGAGATCCCTGTGTACAACTAGTGGGCCACTGTGTGACACAGAATGCTGGACTAGATGGGCTGAGGCCCGATTCAGCATGGCTCTTCTTATGTTCTTATGTTCTTAAGATTGTAAGAAAGATCCAAGCTTCAGTTTCCAGGCTTCGTTTAGAAAGGACCACATCAAGATTTCCTTGTCTCCAGTTCTTGTTTTTGCTTAGGCCTTTTTCATGGACTGTTTCTATTGCTGCATTGAACTGTTCTAGAATCTAGTATCAAGCTTGTAACTTTTTACCCTTTGGATCCTGGGATTTTTGGACTGTGTGCTTACCTTGGATATATCTTATGTTTTATCTTCTTTAACCCTTGTGTTGGACACTATATTTTGTTTCAATAAAAGCTTATTATTCAGAGACTGTCTGAGGTGTGTGTGAACTAGGGGGATACTTTTTGTCTGAAGTGCAACACAGGAACAAGGAATCAGATTAGGTCCGCACTGTACCAGCACCTCACAACTGTTGCTGAAAGAGATCCTCCCTAAAATGGACTCTTCTGAGTTTAAATACCTTTAAAGCCTTTGGCAGCAAACAGCAGTATGATTAAGCTCAGAACTATTCTTCTCAGAAATAATTATTTCATTCCTTGTCCCATTTGTGTAACTATTAACTTCTGGTGCCATGCCCAGAGGAAGAGGTTATGGTAGATATGTGTGTGTGTGTCCATCTTGAAGAAGCAGATGGACCCTTTATCAAGTAATATGTGAAAAATTAAGCAGCCTGTATTTTTACCAATCCGTACCACTCTAACCAGACAGTATTTGTAACTATCTTTGAATGCTGATAATACCTTACACTGGCTCAGTAATTCCTAACAACGGCATGAGAGAGTGCACCTTGTCAGTCACTGGTATTGCTGAACAGTCAGGACACATACATATACAGCAGATACAGGCTTTCCCACATGCTCGTGGTCAGTCAAACACAGTTTAAGTGACTCTGAACAGGACTATAACCAGTGCTGACTGTGTTTTATTACCTCTGGTACTCAACAGGAGGTAAACATTTCTCTTTTCTGTGGAATGAAAAAAGTGAGTCTTGAGTACATGAGCAAACTAAGCAGCTCATTAGGGATTGTTTGAAATCTAAATGTAATCGGCTAAATGTCAGAATAGCTTGTAAAACTCAAGATTAAAAAAGGACACTGTTAATAAAAAGAAAGGAAATTGTATTTGTCCATGAGTAAGAGCAAGCCATGCAATAGGACAATACTTTCATAAGTGCCAACCAAATCTTTGTCATGTAAGTTTTCAGATTTTCAGGTTCTCCATCAATTATTATTATTATTTGTCGAATTTCTAGGCCGCCACTCCCGGGAGGCTCGGGGCGGCTCACAACAGGGCCATACACAATAAAACACATTAAAACACATAAAGCACTGTAAAATATCCATACATTAAAAACACAATGCGCTGTATGAAATACAAAATGCATAGCATAATACAGTATAAAAGATAAAAAGATAAAATCAACAGGCAAGACCGGGACACTAATGGCGTCTTATAAGCCGAAGGCCTGTTGAAAGAGGAAGGTCTTACAGGATCTCCTAAAGGACATAAGATCCATCCAGCAATAGAAGAGGAAAATATTTTTGTGAACCTTACATAATTTTTGATTGTAGTATGCTGCACTTTTAGCTTTCATGTGATCTGATCTGTTCTTACTTTACAATGCCAAAACAATAATCCATATGATAGGTTCCTCTTTTGTATGTTTGAGGTTTGTCTTTACCATAACCGCTTTAAACAGTAAACGTAATACCAGAGGGTAAAAGGATTACTATGCAGTAGGACAAGCAACTGTTTGATGGTAAATAGAAACAATTGTACTAATATCCAGTAAGCAATAAAGTAATTTGATCTGAAAACAACTGGTGTAAAAATATTGTCATTCTGTGTCTTAGGGAGAGCATCTATAGATTGCTGCCTCAGACCACCCCTGAGAATGTGAGCAAGAACTTCAGCCAGTACAGCATCGACCCTGTTACTCGGTATCCAAACATCAATGTCAACTTCTTGCGGCCAAACCAGGTAAGTTCTTCAGTCACAAGCTCTTCCAAAATCTATAACATGCATGCCTGCCACCGTCTTCATTGAATGCCTCTGGGACAGATTTCTGGAACAGTGGTCAAATTATGTTTTTGGATAACTGAAAGAGAAGACAGTGCAAGGCACAGCTTGGAAGATTTGCCTTTTGGATTGCAGCCCCAGAATTACCCAGCCAAACAGCTACCTGAGAAATTTTGGCAGTGGTTGTCAAAAGAAATGAAGGTTTCCCAGTTGTGATGAGAAGAAGTTGGAAACGTAAAATATGGGGGAAGTTACCTGCAGAACTCCTAACTAAAATTTATTATTTTGAGTGCATGGTACTTTTTAAAAATGCAGTTGAGCAGGAAATGACAAATAGGTCTTGCAAGCATAGCTGAGAGAAATGACTGCTGCTTTGGTTCTCAATATTGGCGGAAAGCAGGCTCTTCTGACATTCTGGTTTTCCAGAATGTCAAAACAGTTGGTGTCGTGTACAGACTGTCTTAAAGAAGCCATCACACCCATCATCCCCGGAAAAGCCCAAAAATGTATCATCATCAGAGGACTCATTAAGTATTTGCCTTATTATTTTCCTCTTCTGTTCTTCGTCTGACTTAGACTCACGAGTAACCCATTTTGCATTCCTGGCCCCACTCTCCACTCTCTCAGCCTCAGATTCAGGCTCAACTACAACAGTTGGGGCATCCCCAAACCCACCAAATCCAAATTCACAAAATAATACCAGCAATTGTTTATGTAATTAATTTATTTCCAGCCTTTCTCCATATTCTGTTGTAAGCCACCTTGAGTCCTTTTGGGGAGACGGGTGGGATATAATAAAGCGATGAAGATGATGATGATTCTACGGATGTATCATTAAATAAAGACTTTCTGTTTTAGACCATTCTTTGCCACTTGATATGATAGATCTCATCTTTTTGAAATGCACAGGTACGTCATTTGTATGATACGGGAGACTTGAAAGACATACACCTGGAAATAGAGAACCTGATGAACTCCAGGACACCGAAGTTGTCAAGGAATGGTGAGCTCCAATTCTGTCCCATTTATTTGGTGCCATTTGCTCCTTTTCTTGGAATTTTTAAAAGCTGTTTTGTGGCTAGTGAAGGCTTTTGGTCCTCTCAGTTCTTTAAAATGCATTATTCATTCTTCACGTTATTATGCATAGACAGGAGAATGAAAAACATCTTTGTATAAATAAGGGTGATAACAAAATTTCATTTGGCAGAAAATCAGAGTTGGGTTGTATTTTTGTAACACGAGGGAGCCATTTATAGTGGTGGATAGCAGTACTATGCATATAAAATGAACAAGATTTTTGTTCAGATCAGATGTCCAAGATACCTCAATATTTATTTGTTTCAGAGTCGGTGGCTCGCTCTAGCAAGCTCTTGGGCTGGTGTCAGAGGCAGACAGATGGATACGCTGGTGTAAATGTAACTGATCTTACAATGTCTTGGAAGAGTGGCCTAGCACTGTGTGCCATTATCCATCGATATCGCCCTGATCTCATGTAAGTAACTGAGCTTAAAATGAAAAAGCACATTCACATGCACAATTGTCCAAATTGCTGGAAGGGGCTATCACAGTGTTTCTCAACCTGGGGGTCGGGACCCCCAGGGGGGTCGCGAGAGAGTTTCAGAGGGGTCGCCAAAGACCATCAGAAAACAAATATTTATGGTGGTCTTAGGAAGCCCTTTGGCAGAGAAAATTGAAGATCTCTCCGCTTGTCCTTCTCTTTCTTTTTGGAAACAGATTGGCAGGGCTCCCAGCCAAGGGGAGGGCCGTTTCTGAGACTCTAAGTGGGGAGAGCAGGCATGCTTGGCGCATGGCA
This sequence comes from Anolis apletophallus, assembly GCA_030556195.1. Classification (NCBI taxonomy): domain Eukaryota; kingdom Metazoa; phylum Chordata; class Lepidosauria; order Squamata; family Anolidae; genus Anolis; species Anolis apletophallus. Next base: position 119,308,474 of record JARBWK010000009.1, on the reverse strand, counting down.
ACATGATGCACATGTGTGGGGTGAGGGAGAGTAAGTGAGGTGGGACGGAGGCTCACGCCAGCTAGTCCCTTCAAGGCATGAGGGTTCTGTGTAGGAAGTTTGACCCAATTCTATCATTGATGGGGTGCAAGGGGCTCTTTGATTGTAGGTGAACTATAAATCCCAGCAACTACAACTCCCCAATGTCAAGATCTATTTTCCCCAAACTCCACCAGTGTTCACATTTGGGTATATTGAGGATTAGTGTCAAGTGTGGCCCAGATCCATCATTGTTGAGTCTATAGTGCTCTCCACATGTAGGTGAACTACGACTCCCAAACTCAAGGTCAATGCCCACCAAACACTTCCAGTATTTGCTGTTGGCCATGGGCGTTTTTGTGCCAAGTTTGGTTCAATTTTCCATTTGTTAGTGAGTTCAGAATGTTCTTTGATTGTGGGTGAACTATAAATCCCAGCAACTACAACTTCCAAATGACAAAATCACCCCCCTCAAAAATACAGTTATGAAGTAACAATGAAAATAATGGTTAGGGGTCACCACAACATGAGGAACTGTATTAAGGGGTCGCAGCATTAGGAAGGTTGAGAAACACTGGGCTATCATGAGGAAAAGTCTAAGGCTCGCATTGTGAGTTAGGATTAGAGCCGAGATTGTTGAGTTTTCCCAACTAAACCCTGTCACAATATATTTTCTATATTCTAGAGATTTTGATTCTCTCGACGAACACAACGTAGAGAAGAATAATCAGCTGGCATTTGATATTGCTGAAAAGGAGTTTGGAATCTCTCCGATTATGACTGGCAAAGAGATGGCATCTGTTGGAGAGCCAGACAAGTTGTCCATGGTCATGTATCTCACCCAATTCTATGAAATGTTCAAGGACTCCCTCTCTTCCAGTGGTAAGTGGCAAGTGGCCTAGCACCTGAACTGCTAAAAATTGTGGATGGAGCAATATTAGAACGTTGAGGTCTTAATCTTAGAGGAACTCTTAACGTTTAAGAAGTTGGGATGAAAATAGTGATGTTCTTTTGAGATCAGATGATTTAGACAACCATTCAAATTAGTTAGCAGAAATTAAAAGCAATATTTCGAAGGGAGCTTCTTGGATGGGCTGAATTTATTTGACTTCCAGTCCCAGGATACCATAAAGCCATCTTCAGGGACTTGGGAGTTCTTAAAGAGGTATCACCTTTAGTAATTTGCTAGGTCCTCCAAGGCAAACCTGTGATAATTTCAAGAAAAAGCACACCTGGAAAACCTTGAGAATTTCTAGAGAGACCATTTTTCTGTGGCCGTGATTAAGTGAAACCACAGCGGTGGTTTCCATGGATATGGGGATCTTACTGTATTTAAGGTTCCTCAACAATAATGATAAATGATTTTGGCCAGAAGCTCTCAACACAAGTGCTGAGTATGCAGCTTGTTGAATAGTCTCTGTGTTTTCATTATTTGCTGCCAGCTTACTTCTATGGATTGACTTGATAAGGAGAATAGTCAAATATGGCCTGATTGATCCTGAATTTTCTAGAATGTAAACATGATTAAATGGAGGGTTAAGTTGTACATTCTGTGGCAGAAACTGTAGTCAGATGAGAGCGTAGGGGCAGAAGGTAAGGAATGAATGAAATTATTGTAAATATTTCTTAGGACAGTGATTTTCAACCTTTTTTGAGCCGCGGCACATTTTTTACATTTACAAAATCTTGGGGAACACCACCAACCAAAATGACACTCTAACACAGTAATATGTGGATAATATGTTTAAAATGTATTTATACACTCACTTAGTGTGAAACCTGGGCCTGTTTCGATGAACACAAAATAGATATCCTGGCAGGATAGCCTGTTCGGCATTTGCATTTTCCCTTCTCAAAAACTTCTCCATCACTGTCACTTGCTTGTCTTGCTGTGATCCCAAATTGCCACTGTCACTTGACGCGCAGCTGCAGCACTAACTCTAATTTTGTTTACTTGGCCTCGTCTAAGCGAATCCAAGATGGCGCGACCATAGCACTCTTGCGTCACTTCTTAGGTGACGCGAGAGTGCTAAGTTTCCATTTCTTAAAGGAACAGATGTGCCTTATAGTTTATATATGAATGAAGTTTGAAAATAATTTCCAACCTGATGATCTCTCACGGCACACTAGTGTTCTGCGGCACACTGGTTGAAAATCACTGTCTTAGGATATTCAGTTTTCTGTGGTTTTGTTCACAGACAATTTGGAGCTGAATGCAGAAGAAAAGGCTGCTTTAATAGCCAGCACAAAGTCCCCGATCTCATTTTTCAGCAAATTGGGCCAGAGCATCTCTCGAAAACGGACACCGAAGGTAAGTTATGGTTGCCTTGGAAGAGAGTTTTCAGGAAGTGCGCTCATGAATTCATAATTATACAATTCTAGAGAAAACAAAGAGAACACAGGGATCTCCTAGTGGACTTTTAATAAAGTGTATAAAATGGTGATAATATACAGGTCCATAGAGTGTATCCTGACATGTAGCAGTTAAATTTGGTTTTTCATACTGGGCTGGGAATTGTTTTTACAGCTCTGAAGAGAGGGCCACAGTTGGCAGGTTTGGCAGTGTGGATCAGTGGGATCGGGCCAGATTAAGCTCCTCCAACCCTGCAAAAAAAAAAGAGGTGATAGTCAGCACAAGCTTTTCTTCTTTTTGTGTTTAGGATAAAAAGGAGAAAGATCTAGATGGTGCAGGAAAGAGGAGAAAAACAAGCCAGTCGGAAGATGTAAGTAACAGTATTTCTAATGGTCTTTCCCCAATAATCTGTGTTTTCATGCCAGAATCTTTCCCATGAAAGCTGTTAAGCCAAAATTTCATATCACCTGCTTCATTAAATAACCTCTCCTGCCTCTGCAACCTTATGGAAACATCATTTAGCCATTCCCTATATCTAAACAAGTTGTAAGACAGCCTGAAACAGCATACATCCACAAACGTTTGAAAGGTGCTCAACCACAAATATTTGAAAGGTGCTTAAACTAATTGCCAGGGCTATTAGTTAAGAGTTTTTTCTCTTAACTAAGAGGAAAAAAATGTGGTTGGAATAAAGTGGCACTTCAGACTGTAAGCTTACACACCCAATTGAATTGTCACCTATACAGTAAACATAGAAAAATGAAAGGTTAATATTTGTTAGTAACTGTCAAGGTAATAACAAATGCCAGGAAGAGAGATATTTTCTAATCTCTTCTTTGCCGTGCTAGTTTTCTATGTGTAGGGGATGATTTTGTTCAGATTATTAAATTATTCTCTGGTTTTCCAGGAGGACACTTCCCGAAGCTACCGAGAGGAGAGGCCCACCCTGGTCAGCGCCTTGACAGAGAGAAGAATTGATGCTGCCGTTGGGAATCAGAATAAAGTGAAATCCATGGCAACACAACTGCTGGCCAAATTTGAGGAGAATGCCCCTGTACAGTCCTCTGGAATACGAAGACAGGTACAAGAGGGCTTTGTATATTGTAGTTATTGATGGGAAAGGGGTCGGAGATGATATTAAAAGAATTAGACTTTCGCCAGAACAGAAACAAGGTATCTCTGGGTTTCAGTACAGAACATACCTGTCATAGGTTAAGCTGTGGGGATCCTCCATTTTCAGACACTTGTGGGCTTTTCAGTACTTTTGGAGAAAGCATTCTTGGAGCACAAAGAACTGCAAGAATGTTGCTCATCCGGAATCTACAAATGGCAGAGGCCTGATCAATCTCTCCATGTCCATCCGATTGCAAATAGCTTCTTGATAATGTTGGCATCACCCATCTGCCCCTTCCCATTAGCCTATACATCTTAGTAGACTGCTATCTGTTGAACATATGGGGAAATACTTCCCGTAGCTTTTCCTGTGCATTATTCTATATAGACAGCATTTCTGCTTGGGGAAAATGGTCTTGGTATCCAAAGCTGTCATCACTGAGATGTCCAGATAGTGCAGTTTGCTATCTAGAATGCAGATACATTTTTTTCATCATCATGCACACAAACTGTTTTATCATGAGCAGCAAACAGTGAGTTGCAGGTGAAGCAATGATATCAAGGCCTTTGGAGAAAGGAGTACATGGATTCAAGCCAATCCATATGGCTCATGCAGTATCACAGCTTGAATCAGTTCCTTTTCTGTCAGAAGCACCCAGCCTGGAAGTAGTAGTGTTAAAAAACCAACTTTTCCCAAGTGCTGGACTTGCTACATGTTCCAAAGCTGTTGTATTCCAGGGCAAGAGCGTCTCTGTACGTAACCACCACAACCCAGACCAGTGTAAATCAGCAAAGCAGTTTATTGAAAAATATTTAAAAGGCAGTTCAGCAAAAATAGTAAAAAAAAAAAAAAAACAACCACATTTATTTATTTAATTCAGACATTTATATCCCGTCCTATTTTGACCTCTGCAGAGGGACTCAGGGCAGCTAACAAACCGGCACCCCATGGTGCCCATAACCAAAAACATAAATATACAATTTTAATAATATAGCAATAAAACAGTATAAAACAATATAAAAACAATCAAACAGTGAACAGTCACCGGTTTAAATAATCGTCCAGGGGCAGTCAGTCAGTTCCATAAAAGCTGTAACATCAGGAAGTCCTAATCTACAAAAGCCTGATCCCATAGCCAGGATTTCACTTGTTTCCGAAAGGTCAAGTTGGTTGCAGCAGATCTAAGTTCACAACCCATATTCAAATGTATAAAATAGTCCGTAAGATTCAAGGTAGAAGAGTTGCATTAAAAACCAGGAATGCAAAGAATCAGGATACACAAGGCAGTATAAAATCCAATACACAGAACTCACATCCTCAAAACTTGGAAGCATGGAACATGAACAACTGGAAAAATGAAACTAGAATTCCCTTGGCAGGCTTGATTAGGACTAGACTAGAGATGTAGCTTCAAAGTCCAACGTTGACCAGACTGCTGAAAAATCCCTTTAGTCTCTCTAATAAAGCCATGAAATCATGGCGTTTACCCTGGGGAACCGATAACGACTTTTTCTCTAACAAGCGCTGTGACCTTCGCGGACTCTGAAAGGCAGCTGAGAGTTGCAAAAACCGAGAGCCTCCTACCTAAGAGCTCATTAACCTCTCTTCCTGGCAGTTCATCTTCTGAACTTGCTTCCTTAGAGAAAGAGCCCCTCTCTGGAATGTGACCTTCGCATTCACTAACTCCAGGAGACACAAAACGTTCAATTTCAGGATTTAAAATCTCATGCTGGATCGCAGGCTCAGCAGGCCCCAAAATCCCATGATCCACTTCCTCATTGACGTTAGGCACAAGCATCGACTGAATTACAACAAAAGCAATGCTAATGTATCTAAGCAATTCTCAGAAAAGCTTATTCTTCTTGAGAGGCTGGGCGTGAAGGTCTAACAGAAGCCAAGAAGTTCTCACATAAAATTTCCTTAGCCTCCTAGTGCAGGTTCTTTAGCCCTGTCCAGTTTCATTCATCTTTAGTGATGAAGGACAGAGGGCATCACAAGCCTCAACATTGAAAAAAATAGTTTCTGAAGCCAATACTGTGTAGGATTCTGGTTTGATAGCCATCTCAGTTGAGGAACATTTTTGCTCACATACTGTTCTGAAATGAGTTTTGGGAATGCCATGCCTTTTGTAATTAGAAATGACTTTCATTTCCAACTTAAGCTTATTTAAAACCCTCAGCTGATGCCATAGTTGATAATGGCCTATTTTCATGGCAAGCTGCATCTTCATCTTCCTTTTTTGCTTTACCCCTCTCCCTTTTCATGAATTTTATATTTTATTTGTCAACTAATTTTTCCTTACTCCGTATCCCCCTCCTCAATGTCTGTCCATCGATCACCCTGCCCAACATCTTCCCCATCCCCTTGTGGGTTTCTTTGTGAGTTTTGTTTTACCTTTTATGTTACTGCCCTCCGTGGCCTCCATCCTGCTTACTCTATGACCTGCATGCAACAGTCTGTCCAGCCTTATCAAGAACGTGCTCTCAGCCAACCAGCCTATCGACAGAGAGAACAGGCCCGCCTTGCCCCCTTACCTCAGTGGAAACAGGTAAAACGGAACAGAGTGAATGACTGTGATGCTCACCCCACCCAAATTCACACCCTTCGCCCTTGGCTGTTGCTTCTTCATATCAAACCACCACCACTATTCCTGTCTATGAGTGTGATAGAGTAGATATAGCTATTATCAAAGACGTTCTTTAAAAATAGTGTCTGTGGGGGGATACGTTCTTGGACTTCACGTGGATATGCGAAACCATGGATAATAGTGAACCCTATTGAAATGAAGAATCTCTGACATGAGAACGCAGTATAGAGTCTCAATAGAGGACCTGGAAAATGACTAAAGAGGCCATATTTTTTCAGAAGTGGATAAATGAAGCCTCGGATACTGGTCCCGTGCATATAGGGGACAAACTGCATCTTTAACCATTTCTTTTGAACATTAATTGTATTTGCAAATCAGTCTTACTCACATGGTCTTTTCCAGTCATGCGATCAGTGTTTTGAAGGGTATTAATCAGTATTTCTTATCTTTTAGTTTGTGCAAGCAAGATTTTCTTTTTTTGATGAGAATAATGGAATTAGTTAATAACTCTTAATATATTTCAGTATCAATGAGAAATTTTCATAGAGGAGTTCCAAATCACTAGAAAACTCTATATCAAAGCCACAAACACATACGATGAAACATACCTAATTCTTGTAATGCCTTGAGAGGAGCTGGTGATTTTTCAAGATTCAGAATAGGAGGCCACTGAGAACCAGTCAGTGTGTTCTGTCGTACGTACATACATAGAATTGTAAACTGTCCCCTTTCTTTAGCACTGGTACAATCTTTTGTCATTTGATTTTGAACTTTTTTTCACCTTCACTCCAGTTCCATTCTCTGAAACAATTTACTCAATCTTGGCAATCTCTATTCTTTAAAAATATATATAATGGCTGTACGGTCTTTTTTTTAAAAAATGTGAATTTAATTAGAAACCATGTTTTATCCTTTTCTACACTATCTTGTGGTTTCTGTACTAGCATTGTTTTCAACACTTGAGTATATAAATTCTTACAGTCTGTATACCGTATATACTCGATGTGCTGTACTCTTGAATTGTGTCATTGTTTTACTGTGCTACTGTTGTTTTTAAATATAAGCCAAGGCCAATTTTACCACAAAAAACTGAGGTTAGGTTAAATATTTTTGAATATTTACATAAAACTAATTTAAGATAAGACTGCCCAACTCTGATTAAACCATTCTGGCCTTCTTCAATGTAAATGTGCTTCAATGTAAATGTGCTTCCAATAAAAATAGACTAAAATAATAAAGGTAATAGTAATAATAATAATAGATTAAAATAATGGAAATGTAATAATAACAATAATAATAGAGTAAAATAATTGAAATGTAATAAAAATAGTAATAATAGAGTAAATAATGGGATAATAATAAATAGAGTAAAATAATAAATGTGATAATAATACATTTATTATGTATTTATAACAGAGTGAAATAATAAATAACCTTGACTTGAGTAAGCCGATGGGGACTTTTTCAGCCTAAAAAAAGGTCTGAAAAACTAGGCTTATACTCGAGTATATACAGTACCCAGTACTTTGCAAATAATTGTAAGCATGATAATGATTACTCATCCACAAATACTACATCGCGAAGTTCTCACATATATAATATTGAAAGTAGACTTGTATTTTTAGTCATAAATATAAGGAAAATTTGTTTAAATTGATATTTAGATGGTATCTCATCCCTGAAAATTTGGCTAAAATGTATAAAAATTCCAAACCAAATTGTTGGAATTACAATGAAAAAAGTGGAACATTTTTTCATCACTGGTGGCTATGCCCAAAAGCAAATAGATTTTGGAAGATGATACACGCAGAAACAGAAAATGATTTTTAAAAATCCGTAAGGAAACCAGAGGCATACTTGTTGGGAATAGTGGAGCCTGATTTCAAAACCCAACAAAGAAAAATGTTCATCTTAGTGACCACTGCGGCCAAAATGCTGTACGCAAAATATTGGAAAGCTGACAAAACATCCTCGAAAGAGGAGTGGATCCTAAAAATCTTAGACACAGTACAAATGGAAAGCCTTTCGGAGGCATTAAAGGAAAAAATAGAAATGGAGAAACACCTAACAAATGGGACTGGAGCCTACTGAAAAACTATTATAGGACAGAATGTAATATAGATCTAAATTTTAAATGGATTTAAAAACATTAAATAAGTTATAAGGGGAAAAATTAACTATGTTATTATTATAAGTATTAAGCTGATATATTAAGAAAAAACAAGAACACAACAAGAAAGAGTAATAAATAGCAACTGAATGAAAGAAAACGGACAAATCAGTCAATTACGCCACCGAGTACTCATATGTTTTGTGCACTAACACTAAGATTCAGATCACACAGATCTGAATCTTCTATTCTTTCTTTCTTTCCTTTCTTTTTCTTTACCTTTCTTTGACAGAGAATATTTCCTTTTTCTTTTCCCTCCGGGATGTATTCCGGAGTCCACGACATGTTAAGTGCATTGTATGTATTGTTTGTATTTTATTGTTATGGAAATTATAATAAATTTTTTTTAAAAAAAAAAAGTAGACTTGTAAATGGGAAAGGCGTAATAGCAACATTGCAACTCGTGTTATTTCACCACTTTGCATCTACCTAAGAAGTGGAAGCATTTTTGAGAATGAGCTAAGGTCACTAGTCTGCAAGACAACTAGTCAAGCTAATTTGGCGTCTATACATTTATGCTTTAGATAACCTATTTTGCTGGCTTATAGCACACATCATTATAAAGTTCATCCATTTGCAGAGGCTAGTCATCAAGTTCTTATTTAATTTGAGTAGCAGCTGTTGGATACAAGGCATATGCCTCCATCCCTATCATGTCAAAGTTATGTATGCCTTCTGAAGTCCAGTGGAAGTGGGAAAATAGTGGATGGACTTTATCCAAGTCACTTGGATACTTTTTGAGCTACTTGATTATTCATGTTGGGCTGAATACCAAGAACTACTGGATTTATTTGCAGAAAAGGAAAATTTAAAGTTAAAAAGTTGAGTTACTCTCTTCAAAAACTGATCATTACAATTTCAGGATCTTAATAGCCACATTTTAGGCATGTTTAATTCATCACATTGAATTTAATTGGGTTTACATCCAAGTGGATTGCAGCCCTAAGACTAATTCATATACCTCTTGATCATTTTCTTCCATTTATATTCTGGTGTCTCTTGAAAGGTATGATAGGTGTGCTTAATTGCTTTGGGATCTGATTGAGAAATCACTCCAAGAACAGGTGGGAAGGATTACAGCTTCCAAAATAAGTTGATGATAAAGAGGCGTTTCCTGATTTTGAGTGACATTTAGGTCTTAATCCAGTTTTCCTTTCCCCATTTTCCAAGACAAAGGAGTAATTGTCTTTGCAAGGCATTGTTTACGTTCTCATCCTTTTCTATAGTCAGGGCTCCTCTTTTCTAATGATCAAGCTACACTTACCAACTTGTTCTACAGAAATCCTCATTTTTATTTATTAATACCTTTAGAAGGACTGTTACCTAGAATTTTCATGATAGGAAAAACTCCTCTGCCAGTCTCTGTCTTGATATATTTCAGTTTTACTTACTAATACGATTAGTAAGTATTAATAATATAGCTTCCGATCATTTCTTCAATACATTTCAGGGTCCTTTTTTGCATACAGCAAGAGGTTTTCATAATTTCCCTACTCTTTGGTGATTCACATCTGATCATTCAGATTGCAGGGTTCCCCCCCCCCTCTGTTTTTTGGACTTAACAGGTTCCAAACATGTAAAAACATAATTTCTGGTTTATTTTCTTAAGAAAACATGGCCGCAAGTAGGAGTTCCAGTGAAATGACCCTTTGTTCTTAGAATTGTCAACTATGATCAGTAAATTATTCATTTCATGTATGTGTGTATGCGTATTTCAAAATTCTTTAGCAGTCTACTTGACCAGTATGTTAGCTCAATTAAATATTTGAGAGGAGTACATAGCTAGGAAATGTTTTGCTCTCTAGTTTACTTTTGAACTTTATTTACATCTTCTTTATGAGATGATCTCAGCCTTTCTCCCTCTCTTCTTGTTCTTCCGGATATATTGGAGTTTTTTTCTTAATCAGGCTGCATTACACCTCTCTTTGCTTTGAGAAATGTAGTTCAAAGCGTTCACTGTACCAGTTCTAGTTGTTCTAATTTTCTTGTCAGATTTGTTGTGAGAATTTTTTTTTGTATGCATCATGGAACTATTCAAAATATTCTCCACCAGTGATCTCTGGTTCATACAGGTATGTGCACAACTTACCAACGGTGCAAACATTTTGTGTCCTCATGGGCTTCATGCACTACCAGTAATTCCAAATATATGTGCAGTCTCATTTTTTACAAACTAGTTATTAATTGATGGGGAACACTTTTGTACACACACTTTCCTGTATCAATGGTTGTGAATAATCTTCTTGACACTCCTTTAACCACAACCAAATTTCTCTCCACTTTCTCAGATGGTTATATGCTGGTTTGTGTTAATCATGTTGTCCACTCTCTTTTGGTTGGCATTGGTGACTGCATTGATATTCATCCACTTTATGGTTTTCTTCAATTTTCACCCATCTTTGCACTTTATTCTCATCATTTGTTGCCTCAACAAACACATTTCTGATCCCTCTGTTGATATCACCAGCAGCACATCCTTCTTTAGTCAAAAACTCAAAGACTGCTCTTTGTTTCTGCTTATGATTTATGCATCACCTACTGTAGCAATACAAAAATGTGTCAGTCATGCATTGAGAACTACTCTGTCTGGGGATGTAATAGCATTATATTTATTTCATAGTAAATGGCATATCAACATTAATTCCCATAAATGTATGGAAAGCAAAATATATACAATGTAGCAATGCCATCACCATTATTCCTTCAGTACCAACATGCAGGCCCATTGGACCATGTTATAGTACTCTGGGCCATGTTATAATATGAGATAAGGCCCTATATTTTCATGCCCATGCCCAGGTCAATTCTTTGTGTTTGTATGATCTAATAGAGCTGTGAATAAAATATCTGTGGATTCTGGGCATTACCATATAATATATTTTGCTCTGATGGGCACTACTTTGAGAACTTTGGGATTGTTTACCTTTGAAAGTAAGTATCATTTAAAAGATGAGAAATTGCTGTCCTGCTCTGAAAGGAAAGGGGAGGGAAATCTTAGGTGAAGGAAGGCCGTTTCAACAAACTAACAAGATTCATACTTCATTTGCATACTAATAATAACACTTGAGTCTCTCTGTGCGTGCGTGCATGCATATTTGTGTTGTGTATGTGAGAGAGGGGCATGATGTGGGAAGGATGGCTTATGAAACCAGAGGTTGCATGTTTGAAGTCATGAGTGGATGGGTCAAGACGGTGTTGTAAAGATAGTAAAGAAGTCTATTTGGTCTGGTACTTTGCTTTAATGAGTTACCCTTTATGCTAGTTATGCTGTCTATCAGATTCTGTGAATTATAGTTTAAAAGAGTAACTTTTCCTATTTGGAGGGGAGTGCATGAGCAAAGCACGCGTTCTTGGAATTTCATGATCGCCAAATACAACTTTCAACTGGAGAACTGGAAACAACTATCAGGATGGATGAAGAGTAACTGGTCACCTCGTGCCCTTTCGTATAAATCTCCCTTCAATTTAAACTTTTGATAAGAGCATCTTTCTGGCTTTTGGTGAACACAGAAATGTATCCTGTTTTTTGGGAATTTGTGAGAGTGTTCATATTAGTGCTTAATTAGTGTTCATGTTAGTGCTCAAAGTTCACCACCACCCACCTATAAGCTACAGGAAAAGGGCCAGGCTTGGTGTAAAATAGATGAGAATCAGCAGGCAAGAGTGTGTCCTGTAGACTCTTCTAAATGTAGGAAGATGTATTCTCTCCACCAAGGAAAATGTATAGAATTACTCTTCTTGGATCGTATAATTCAAGTGCTCAGCTTTAATCAAGGTAATTATTCTGGATTTAATTGACAGAAGAATCAAAACTGGAAATTTGAAGGAAAGAGAAACTCAAGGCCAAAAACGGCAAGATAAGCAATGTAGAGTAGGTAAATGAAAAGCTGCAGAGAGCAGTGGTTGGCAGTGCATATGTAAATGATGTCATAGGATTGTAGAGGTACCAATTTGCTCAGGTTATTTTTAAGATGTGCTAGTCAAATTCCGATAGGTTGATGGCCACTGATCAGAATAGTTTATAATATCCCTGAGAACAACAGAGGCATGCAACTGAACTCCAGTGACTGGGAGTGACATAAAAGAAGTTCATGGTTTCCATCATGGGAGTTTTCATGAAGTAGATTGTGAGAAAAGAATAAAGACCAGTAGATGGCCTTTTGGTCTGGTCTAATCTTGATCCTGTTATTGAGTTGGGAAGAGAGAGAAAGAGAGAGAGAGAACACAAATGCACAGCATATACTTGACAAATTTAGTACCAAATGGATATGGCTTATCTATTCTGTTAATGGTCAGCCACCAACATTTAGTGAACAGTAAATAATCTTGAGTAGGACTTTATGTGTTATGTTTGTTGTGTGTTATTGATGTCATTGATTTGAGTTTGTAACAAATAGTTGCATGATTGTTGCTAAATATTGTGCAATATAGGAAAAAAAAATGCTTCTGAGCACCAAGGATTTTACTAACACCGGAGATCTAGCTGAAATTTGAAAAATATGGGATTCACATACAATAAGCATTTGAAATCATACTGCTTATTGTATGTAAATTCCATATTATTCAAATATCAGTTAGATCTCCATTGTTAGTAAAATCCTTGGTGCTCAGAAGCATTTTTCCCCAATGTTTAGCAACAAATCCTTGGAGCTCAGAAAACTTCCTTGTTCTAAATAAGAAATATGTAGATATACTTTCAATGAGCCATTTAGATAAAAGCTTTGGCATATTGTAAGAAGTTGTGATGCTACCTGCCATTCAATAGATTTGGTAATAAGACCTTGTACCTGTAAACAGTGAAGGAGATTTAATTTTTCTCTCCAGGATGTAGAGTTTTAGACAAAAACAGCTATACGTATACTTGAATGAAAAATTATTTACTTCTGGAATTGGGGACCGTACACATGTGTGATTCCAAATCTGTTGCCTGAATCAGTGTAATTCAGGAATTTTTGTACTAGTTTATATGCTATTTGAGTAACTCAGGAGTAGAGGGAACCTTTGGCTTTTCGATATTTTTTTTTGACTTAAGAGTCCCATGACCCCTGAATTGGCTGAGGTTCCTGAGAATCAAAATCTGAAACACCAGGGGTGTGGGCAGGTCTTCCCCATCCTTAGTCTTTAGTCTATAACTTTGCCATTGCTGATACCACAATCAGTTCTATTCTTGCTTTATTTTTTTTCTTTGTTTTGAAACAAAGATGAGGAAAAAGGAGCGTTCTCGGACCTGCCCTAAAAAAGTGATCATGCTCACTTCCTCCTCCATTTGCACTTCCTCTCCATGGTATCCCAGTTATCAGGTGAATTAATTCTGCATGGTCTGTCCTTCCCTCTCCTTCTCTTTCTCCCTGCTCCCTGACTGCACTACATGCCCAGTTGTTCTGAATATCATCCTTAAGCTCAATAAAGACACCAGACATCTGGAGTTCTCATCCCAGTCCTCCTAACCCACTCCCACGCTAAAACTCCCAGTAATGCTACAAAATGGATTTCTTTTTACTATTTCTTATTTAATGTAGGTATTTAGAACTTACTTCACTATAAATAGTAGGTTTTTTAGTGGAGAAAGACTACTGTTGGCATTACTCAGATATTATATTGCATGTTTTAACAGGAACAATTTCTAGTATATCTGGACCCAGAATAAATTACCTCTGTTTTTGTTTGGACTTTTTATAGTAGCCTATAGTTTGCTTTTTCACAGTTTTGCACAAGGTAATGCAGTATTTGTGTGTGCCTTCCAGGTACCACATAACATTTATTTTGCAATTATTGTCACCTACCTCTTCATATCTGAGAGTTCTTACATGAATTAGTAGTTCATGTCTACTATTCAGAATATGCTTCTTCATTGATGAAGTGTTGATTCTTATCTGCCTATATGTCAGGATCAGAAGAGAGAACTTTATTACGGTCCATGGACCTACAACTGTTAAATAAATAGTAAACATACAGGAGTTTACACGTTCCTTGTAACCAGGGAAATATACTATACAGACGCATAATACACAGTGTCAGGTAATACCTTGATCAGAGACTAGGCTCTTTCTCAGTCTTGCTGCCACTGTGAGGAACTTTGCCACCATGAGGGTCACCCTGTGGTGCTTGCCCTCCAAAGATGGTTACCTTCCCTTGCTGAGATGTCTGACCTTCCAAGTCAGGATGAGAAGCTTTCAATGTCTCTTTTCATTTCCTCTCCAGAGACAACAGTTACACACCTATTTATTTATTTACTATATTTCTATATAGCCCCTCTCAGCCAGAAAGTGACTCGAGGTGGTTTACACTTGGCAATTTACACACCTAGAACAGGTTTTTATTTTTCTCTTGTGGTGGAGAAGTTGTTGTGTTCTTCCTTCCACTTCACCAAAATACTTTGAGGACTCATTGGTTAATTAAGGGTTATTGGATATGCCAACTATAGGCTGTGTACTGTCACTTCATTTTCTTCATGGTTAAGAGAGGATGATTCCCAATTATCCAGGTAATAACAGGTAGCCTCAAAATAGCCCAGCAAAGGATTGAAGGTTCTGCTGGTTCCAATCTGCTTCAGTTTTCTCTTCTTTCTCTCGTGTGCTATTCTACTGTTCCCACATACTTCTATCAATTGACTATCACATAACTAACAAGAAGGGCAATAATTCAGAATACCTGGATTCCACTAAATTACATAACTTTGGGCCCTTAACATCTTTTTTGGTCTTGCCCCCCAACTGATGTTCTTTAAAACATTCTTCTGGAATAATGTGTTGTTGAGTAATTTCTGTTTTCAAATCAAAATTATAGTTACATTAGTTTACCATATATACTTGGGACTTTGGGTATATTTAATATGCATTTTCATGATGATGTAAAAGTGTTCTCATTACATTAGAATATCTGAGACACTGACAGATGGCCATCCAGCCTCTGTTTAAAAGCCTCCAAAGAAGGAGCCTCCACCACACTCTGGGGCAGAGAGAGAGAGAGAGAGAGAGAGTGTTCCACTGCTGAACAGCTCTCACAGTCAGGAAGTTCTTCCTAATGTTCAGGTGGAATCTCCTTTCCTGTAGTTTGAAGCCATTGTTCCGCGTCCTAATCTCCAGGGCAGCAGAAAACAAGCTTGCTCCCTATGACTTCCCCTCACATATTTATACATGGCCGTCATGCTTCCTCTCAGCCTTCTCTTCTTCAGGCCAAACATGCCCAGCTCTTTAATCCGCTCCGCACAGGGCTTGTTCTCCAGACTCTTGATCATTTTAGTCGCCCTCCTCTGGACACATTCCATCTTGACTTCCCTGGATCTCGACACTAGACTCTTATTTATTCAGGCCATAAGTTATGCAGGCCATAAGGCCATGTAGTAAGTTACCTTTGCTCCATTTTCAGGAAACGAATATGTCTCTCTATCAGTCTGTTTTCAGGACACAAGTTTGTGAGTTTTCAGAAGCTGCATTTTGATAAAACAGTACCTCTGTAAATATGATGAATAACAAGTTTGTTTATAGGGTGTCTTCTTTCTGCGTGCACCCATAATCTTGAAGAACATGATGGAGCATTTTATGTTAGAGTGCCACCGTGGGATTAATTTACCTAGAATATTTCTGCCTTGCCCTTATCCATTTTTTTTTCAAAATCAGCTTTTATTTGACATCTAGATCTACAGTTAGGTGGCCGTAATCGAAAGATACGTACTTGCTGGGCACATTTGATTGCACTAATGTTGGCTATTCCTTGTAAACTATCCCTTCTCTCTGAATCTTCTATCACTGTGTGGATGTGTGCAGTTGTTTCACCATTTACTAATACAATTTGTATGAAGTGTATTTTTAATTGCTCTGATTAAAACTGAATAAATATCTTCTGCATTGTATCCAAATGAACACTGCCAAATCTCAAAACCTTTCCAGACTATGCATCTGGGATTTGTTAAGCTAATTATTTTGCCTGCAGAGAAACAGGGAACATCATGCAGACCAAACTGGAGAACAGAGTCCCAGCCAGCAAAGGGTAAAACAGCATGAACACAACAGCATGAGGAGGGTGTGTGAAATCTTGGAGTGCAATGCAGATTGGGAGTAGCAGGAGGGAAAGGGATTATCCTTTCTGTTGAGAGTATTATTACTCTAGTGCCGTGCTGCTGAAAAATATTTCTAAACATAGTGTGTATGTAGTTTGGCATTCACAGAATTACCAGCTTTTGTCCACTTTAGACAATACGTAGTGTGGCTTCCCTGTTTGGCACAACTCAGCGCTGATTTTTTTTTGGCAGAAGAGAAACAGCTTTTCTTTGGGGCAGGCCATAAAATCGTGCTTATCATTACTTTCTTTTGTGGCTTTTCGGGCTTCCCTCACATGCCCACCACGTCAGCATTTCATCCAGTTTCCAAAGTAATCAAATTGTGGGGAAGGAAAGAAAATAGAAACATTTTAAAATGTCACTTTCTCCCACGGGTATTGCGTCTCCCTCACTGCTTGGCCTTGGCTCTCCCTGCTTTATGGCGCAGCTGCTTTTTGTACCAACTAGTCTGCGGTGTTATATTGAGGGCATTTAATCACATTCGTAGTTATTCTACTACCATAGGGCGCTTAATCAACAAATTTCTAAAGGCACAATGCTGTGCAAGCTTTAAGCAGCTAGACAAAACCTGACTAAGATTTGGCTACTATTAGTGTATTATGTAGGACTCATCTGTTGAAGGAAGTTACCCTTATCTAAAACATTTCGTAAACTAATGTTTTCCATTCCTGCTGTTGCTGCTTTTTAAACACACGTGTAGACACTGAATTATCTGGTATTTCACTGACCTTATTTTCAGCTCTGCTCTTGTGCATATTGTTATCCTTTCCCCATGAATATTCTTTCTGGTGTTCCTTTGTTCATTTTCCTCTGTTATTCTTCAGAGACCTCATCAGTTCTCTTCAGATGACCATGTGCCAGAGCGCACGCTTACCATTGAGCAGAGGGCAAGCCAGCTGGCTGCCCTCCTGGAGCAAAGGCCAACAACCAGGCATCAGGTGACTGCCTTCCTGCCCGTTTGGCACTTTATGTCTGCTTGCAGTTCCTTAGAATGGGAAAATTGCGCTTGAGCCATAATATGGCTGGCTGTTTGTTAATGGTTGATAAGTACACTGCTACGTTGTAAGATAACACCTTTATCCACTCACACCACACACAAACCCCCACATAACAAAAAGCTCACGTTATTCTACTTTCCTTTTTTACTTACTAACAAATGCTTCTATTTCGCTGAATCAGTATTTTTGTCTGTTCTTGAAGATATATTTGTAGCACTAATAAAAGAAGTGTGTGGCTTCTGCGAGAAGGAAGTTGCTGAAACCTTTAATGGGCTTTTGATCAAGAGTAGAGTTTGTACTTCCATGCATTAATAGGGTCTCCCCAAGTCTTAAGCCAGATGCAAAAAAAATGTTTGTGAAACATTACTCTGCCAGTTTGGAAAGGAACAGTGTCTGTGATACTTAACAGGTTTTGGAAGCAAGGTTCTATAAAATTAGCTTAATCCAAAACAAAGGAACCTGACCCACAACTGCCTATAAATCCAAACTACTATATAGTCTTGGAAAACTTTATTTAAAGAAAGTAAAGAAACATACGTTTTCTTAATATGTGCTCTACTTTATTCACCCGGTGTGTCAGTTCTGTCAACTCTGTGGCCTCCAATATGAATCAGAATATGTTTTTTGGGCCACCTAAACCTTTCAGCTTATTAATTAATTAATTAATTAACCACATTTATATTCTCACCCCGAAGGTGACTCAGGGCTGCTCACAGCAAAGGCACAAATCGATGCCTTGAGTACATAAAAAAATAAAACAACATATACTTTAACATCACATAATTAAACCGTATCACTTAAAATAATTACTTAAAATCACACAGTCCAAAAGCATATTCCAGGAGCCATTCCAATTGTCATTTGCATTGTTCATTATTGCATTGGGAATCATTGTGCAAACATATACATTTCTGTATGTTGGCTCAAACACCAAAAATATCCAGACTTGTTGAAGAGGCTCTTATATATGACCATATAGGATTTAATGACATATCTTACTTGGTAACTTCAATAGTCTCCAACTATTACCACACAGAAGTTTTGGAAAATTATCTTTCGCTCATCTCCATTGAGATATATTGTCTCCTGGCTAAGATGTGTTTATTTTCTAAAAGGATATTGTTCCATTCCATTCTTCTTAAGTTTCCAAATTCTTTTTTGTACTTTTCTTCATTCTCAGTATACAGTTTAGAAGCTTTCACTGCTTAGTCACCATAGAGCCCTTTTATTTTGATAGACACTGATTTCTAAATTTTGAGGGATAAAGTCTTTCACGACTGAATAACTCCTTGATTCAGTTTTCCAACTTTCCTCCAAAAACTCGACAAGTTGAAATTAGGCTGGCATAATTAGAACAAGCAGAGCAAACCCACAGTTCTACTTCACCTGCAAGGAAAGAGATCTCTGCCTCTCCTATTTCAAGGGCTCCCATCCATGTGGCCTGTAAAAATGCCATTGTCTGACTTTCTCACCTTTATTTTGTAGCCAGAGACTCGTCGAAATGTGGTTAAACATTGGGAGCTCTCCTGTAGCAACCGCTCTTCCAGCCGCCCTTCTTCTCCTTCATCTGATTCCCTCAGACAGGTAGCATGGTGTGGGGCTTCAAGCTGCACCTGGCTGCATACCTTGGCCTACTCCATCTCCTGCCACTCTAAAATGTGCAGATTGGTGAAGCCAGGCACATTAGTTGTTTTTGCTTTGATGTTGCTGAGCTTAGCAATTGCGTCCACAAACGAGAAAGCTTAGGCTGCCTCTGTGGCTTGATTATTGCTAGCGTTCTAGAATTGGATATGATGAGCATCTCTGTATTTCAAGATTACTGGTTAAGTTTAAGCATTAGCTCTCAAAACATTTTACAAAGCAACACACCTACCATGGAATCTCTCATCTGCCATCCATAACTGGGTGGTTTCACCCACAGGTCAATAATGATCTTCTTTGCCATGCACTCCTTTGGGGATACCATGGAACATCATCATCAAATAATGCTTTGATGCACTTCTCCATTTTCCCCTCTTCCATGCTGCTCAGGCTAGTGCCCTTCACTGTATGTTCTTCCCTAGGAATGACATTGTTTGTGTAATAAAACACTGGACTGGTACCACCATAAATATTGCTGACTGTAGTTCGTTTTCAGACAAGAGACTGAAATCATGACCAAATCGTAGGTCCAGTTTATCAATTGAAAGCAAAGTTTGATTAATGGCAAGTGTGGAATGTACAGCTAAGAGAGGAGTGTGTCAGTGAGCTCATAGACTTCTCTTGGCTACCAAACTCTGATAGTGTCTGATTTCTGCTGTTGTCTTCGAAGACAACCACTAATAATGCTTCTTGATGCTTCTTACTGAAATTTCCTATTTGTCTGTCATCTATTGCATTTAGCAGAATTTTATTATATTTTTTATAAACAGTCTATGCAGGGAGTAAATGCTTGTTTATTCCCATGATGTACCACCATGTTGCTTTGTACATCTTATACTGAATTTTTCAAAAAATGGTCATACTTACTTTGATGAATAATGTAGTAAGAAGGAGATGCTTTTAGCTTGCCTTAGTCTGACCACAAGGAATTTGGTCTATAAGAAGCATTTTCTTATTTATGTTAATCCATGTTCTTCAATTCTGCAAGATGGGAAAGCCGCATGCAGATATCCGTTTTCCCATTGTCCCGGCAAATCTTTTCAAATGATGCAATTTTCATCAAATTGATATTCCTAACTAAAGCTTTGAGGAGTAGCCAAAGAAAAAACAGAGTCAGGATAGTAGTCTTATTTGTTTCTTGTATTGCTTGAAGAATTCAATATATTTTTTTCAAACATCAAATCAAAGTATATGGGTCTATGCAATGCATATAATAATCCAGAAATTCAGAAATTCAAAAGCCAAAGGTCCAAGAGTCGACAATCAAATTCAATCTTGTAGGGGTGTGAGGACTTTACAGTAAGAGTTTTGGAAATAATCGAATCAACTTTACACATGGACATAAAAAAACGATTACTACAATTGGAAAAACAGTGGAATCTCAATTTAAAGACAGAATCCCCGCCAGGGTTAAATGAAAGACTTTAAATGAGCTTCTCTTCTAATTAGTCACCTGTTACTGATACCTATATGATGAGATGTTCTAGCGTTTTAGTTCTGTCCGATGATCGTTTTGAATGAAGTGGCTGTGTCCACATATTATACTTATGACTTTTGATGTTTTGGTATGTATAGAATTTTGCTTTTTTTCTCGGTATGTTTCGAAGGTGGTCCCTCTGATATAGAATCTACTTCATTTAGATTTATGCATTATATCACCTTATTTATTAGAGTGGACTATATTTGTATATATGGGGATTTGTTATTGGAGATGATATTGTCTTCGTTGACCTAAAATACTTTATATAATTCTTACAGACCGGACTCTATGCAATTGAATGGATTATCTATACTAAAGTGTCCATGGTCCCGATGAACCTGGATTTATAGCGAAACGGATAGTGCTTTGATATATTCTTTTGTGTCTGTCGACCGCATAAGAGTTTATTAAGACACCACCACATTTGATGGTGGTTGTCGACTCTTGGACCTTTGGCTTTTGAATTTCTGAATTTCTGGATTATTATATGCATTGCATAGACCCATATACTTTGATTTGATGTTTGAAAAAAATATATTGAATTCTTCAAGAAATACAAGAAACAAATAAGACTACTATCCTGACTCTGTTTTTTCTTTGGCTACTCCTCATTGGGAATCACCCTTGGTTTGTTGGTGTTTAACTAAAGCTTTGAAGCAACTTGCTAGTTAAAAACAACTTGTTGCCTTAATTCTTTCCCCAGTCATGAAGGTGTAACTAAGCCACACTATTTTGGAGACTTAATGAGAACTAGCATTTTTCCTTTGGTGAAGTAACTATTAAAGTTTAAAGCCTACCATTGTGGGTATGTGACCAGCTTAAATGGTCACCAGGAGGTAGGGCATCATAGAGTTCAACTGCTGGCTTTTGCTGTGCTTTGAATATATTGCCTTGTTTTAAGCTATTATAAAGTGGATAACCATGTTACTAACATGTTTCTACCACAGGCCAGTAGCTTTTAACATTCATAAGTGTTTTTATTTCAAGTAACCAAAAAGTAGCTTTTTGTTTAATTTTATAGAACAGCAAATTACAGTGTTACTTCTAAGCATCGCAGCTACAGTACCTTTGTGAGATTTGGCACTATGTCTATAACTAATTACTTTAAAATACTTCCTGTCTGTTGGTTGAGTTTTCCTCTCTGTCTTAGTTGCTAACATGACAGCTTCTGGTCAAAAGCCAGGGCCCTCGCCATTTTAGCAGATAGCAGTCTTCACGCTGTCCGGCTGCCTCAGAATTTTGGGGAGGAAAGCAGAGCTCCATCCTGTGACATTTCTGCCTTTCTTTTTCTTGTGGTGGAAAATCACCAATAGATGAAATACTTTGGGAAGAAAGAGTAGTTGGCAGTGCCCTTACTTTTCTGTAAAAAGAATCTGAAAGTGAAGAGCAGCTTATAACAAATATTGTCCACACTGCATCATGGGATGGATTCACAAATTAAATGAGTCACAAATTAAAACCTTCCCTCTCCAACAGAAGCCATGCTGTTAAATACAGTAGTTCATTTTAAACAGAAGCTCATTTTTAACAGAGATGCATATTGCGAGAGGAGAGGGGAGAGAAATCAACGAAAAAAGAACTCAAATAAAATAAATCTACAGCAGGTCCATTTGAAGTAGTGGAGATATCCAAATGGATCCTATCTAAGGAGGCAATAAAAATAGGGGACCTTCTGTATTAAACAAGGCTAAAATGCTTGGATGGTGTTAAGAAAAATACCAAAAGGGAAGGGGCATGATAGAGTATGTAAAAAATAAATATGGTGTTATGTAGGGACCTGGGGACTTCTCCTCTGCATAATACTAGTCTTCTGTCACACGGTGAAATACATGAATGCTCGATTTGGGATAAATAAAACAAAGCATTTCTTCACTCAGTACATAATTAAGTTATAGAATTCACTACTAAAAGATGCATAGTTGTCCCTTCACATTTGTAGTTTTGGCTTTTACAGACCTGATTATTCATGGAGCTCAACATCCTCCAGTTACTCTGGAAGACCTAGAGATATATAGAGAGAACGTTTTGATCTATCAGGGCCATTAAGTTCCTGGGATTCTTTACCACTAGTGGAGCTTTCCCACCTCTTTCAGATCTCTGCAGTCTCTAGTCAGAAGATGGGTAGAAGGCCTTGCTCATCTACCCTATGCCCCTCTCCATTTGCAAAAGGCGGAAATGGCCTTTTGTTTTCGAAAATCAGCAAACTTTTTTCCAGTCCAATTCTATTCCAAGCCTACTTTCCTACAATGTACATATGTAGTCCCTTTCTGCCTTTCCCTTCCCTGTACATTTATAGTGAGAAAATGCAACTCATTAGATGGGGATATGAATAGGTCTGTATATAGACCACCATAAGTTCTATAACTTGGTCTTCCTCTCCAAGACATTTCTTAAACCTTAGGATGTCAATTTACCTTTTTGTGTCATTTAATATGCTGTCTTCAATAGCACTTGAAGCAGTGAAAATATTGTAGCATGTTTTACAACCCTACAGAGAAGGAGAATTTATTCCCAAGCATAGTGGAAACACTGATAAATTAAGAACTATTAAATGCCTCCTGCAATCCTTCCCTGTCCTTTACTCTTTTATCCAAACTGTTCTAATCTCCAATTTATGTTTTTGGCTGTCATAAATGTTTATAATATCCAGGTAATTGGCTGAAAAGAAATATGCTCAAATTGTGGCACTATAAATGCCATGTAGATCAGGAGCTGGCACTTCTCTTAGAAGATCTGACTTTATGAGAAGACTATTGTCTATTGTCAGTTGAGAGACAAAAAAGGAATTTGGGAAGAATATGATGCTACTTGTAAGGAAGTTCTTTAGTGATCTTGAGTTTGAAATAGCTTGTCCTTTCATCTTTTGGCCACTTCTCAGTGTAATTTTCTGACAGGATAAAGTTGTCTCTCTCCAGGTTTTTGTGTGGCAAACTTTTATTTACTACATTAGATGCTTACTACACCAGTCATTGCTATCACATTATAATGCTGGTGCCGTGCTCCACATGCTTGCATTGACAGCTGTCTTGGCATGGTTTGACCCCCTTCAGCACCTTTTTCTCATTTTTCTTCATTCGTTTTCATCATGCATTTATATTATTTCTCTTCTCCTTCATTTCCGCCCTTCTTCATCTGATACCTCCATCCCTTTACCCTCATCTGGTAGAAATATATAAAGATGTATACAGGAGGCGTGAGCTCATTGGCTGAGCAGATAGCCAATCAGCTTCAAAGGAAGGACCAGCCTAAAACCCTTCTAGACAAGAAGGAACTGGTAAGAGAATGTACAGAAGGTGTTGTGTCTTTGTGATTAGAAATTAGACGACTCTTCCTTCGACCTGTTGTACTGTTGAGTCTAGTGTTTCGTCAGTGCCTTATTAAAGGAAATGAGTATTTCCTTGCTTGTGCTTTTCACCTGACTTTGTGAGTCCTCCAGTTGATTTGTTGAGGAAGACATGGTTCCTCAGAGCTAGACTGCATCTTTGGAGTCTTTGTATGAAGATGTCATTGACCATTGCTATTCATGCCTTATCTTCAATGCAATTTTCTCCCCTAGATAACAGAGGGATGCATTTATTAATTTATACCCTACCCTACCTTTCTTCTAAATTGTGTAACATTTCCAAGATTGCTTATTCAGTGTATTTTGGGGTCTTACAACAATGACCGTGTAGGGTAAGTAATCAGTCACCCACAGTGATGGAAAGAGCTGAGAGTGGACAAGGCTTTGCACTATTCACAGATTATTTAGTACACTATAGGTCTTCACGTTTTGTTTTCAGGTGATTGGACGGTACAACCTATCGAACATAGTCTCTGTGATATCCTTTGAATTATCCATAAAGACCTTGATATTTTTTTTACTTTGGAGTTTCCTCTATTCACCTGTGAATGGTACCAGAGTGATATAATATAGAATGATGAGTCCAGGTCTTTCCTTGCTCTTTTTGTTTTAGGGTTCATTAAAAAAAGAATTCCCTCCAAACCTGGGAGGCAGTGATGTCTGTTTCTTCTGCCATAAACGTGTCTATGTGATGGAAAGGTTGAGTGCTGAAGGCAAATTTTTCCACCGTAGCTGTTTCAAATGTGAATACTGTGCCACCACCTTGCGTCTATCATCTTACGCCTATGATCTGGTGGATGGTAAGTGACATTTGTCCTTTACTGTTAAGGAACTAAAGTTTAGCTTAGCATTGGAAACATACTGTCTTTGAAATAAACTACTGCATTTATTTGATTCTAATGCTTACCTTTAAAAAAAATAAATTACCTTCCCAAAATTAGGGTGCACATTAGATTTGCGTGATATGGTAAATACTTTTTTGGGTTTCAGGTTTGAAAATTGAGGTGCGCATTAGATTCGATGGCACATTAGACTCTAGTAAATACAGGTATATTAAGTGCTTTATAAACGTAACCCAGTTCATCAGATAATCCAAAATGACTCTTGTGTAAGAAGTATTATGTTCAACACTAGCATTTGAAGTTAGTTGAATTGGGAATTGCGTGTACGTTTTTTAAAATTCATTTTAAGAATTTGTAACTCTTTACTGGTTGTTCATGTGCCTCAAGAGAGTTGCTGCTTTGTATTTGAATGATAAATTAGATTGAAATACAGTAAAGACACTGAACACAATGTGATTTAAATTAATCTAATTTATTATTAGATTTTTCATTTTCATTGGGTGTGCTGTAAGCAAAACTAAGCTTGTATTCAATACAGTTTATATGACCTTTTTGTAAAAAAGAAGCAATTACTTCTGGATTACATTAGAAAAGCACTGCCAGAGTCTTTTTAAAAAATATGTATCTAGATCAGGGCTGTCCAACAGGCGGCCCTGGGGCCGTGCACGGCCCCCCAGCCCCTTGGCTGCGGCCCCTTACCCTCCTGCAATAAATAATATAGTTTTAAAAATATTTTTCAATTAAAAATATTATTATTTTTATTATTATTTTTGGTCCCGCCTCCTTGGCTTTCTATTGGTCGCCTCCTCTTCTCCTGAGGGAGGGGGCCAATGGGAGGGAGTGATATCTCTCGGGCCCCGCCCCCTAGACAGCAAACAGGAAGAGCGACCCGGCCGCATGGCTGGGCAGAGCTCCTTCCTCCTTCTCATCCTCCCTCCCTCCCTTCCCAGGGAGGAGTTATTGCAAGGAAGCATGCAGCGCTAAGGTGAGCACATTTCTTCTCCCTCCCTCCTTCCATTCCACCCTTTCATCCTTTTTCCTTCCCTGCCCCTTCCCTCTCTCTCTTTCTCCTCTCGCTCGCTTCCTCCTCCTGTTGCTCCGTGCGCTCGGAGGCACTCAGGCCCTCAGCGCACTCGCCTCCATCACCCGGACTTCTCCCCCCCCCACACCACTTCCCTCTCCCTCTTTCTACTCCCCCCTCCCTTTCCTTCCACTCTTTCCTTCTTTCCTCCGTCCCTCTCTTTCACCTTCTTTCCTTCCACCCACCCACCCACCCTTTCAACTGTTCTCCCTCCCTCCTTGCCCCTCTCTTTTACCTTCCTTTCTTCCTTTCCTGCCACCCTTTTATCTTTTCTTCCTTCTCACTTTCCCTCCTCCCTTTCCTCCCTCCATTCCCTTCCATCCTTCTCTTCCACTCCTTCCTTCCTTCTCCTGGGGTTTGAAGCAGCCAGGCCCGAGAGGCATCTCCTCCCTTTCCCCAGTCTCTCTCTGCTTCTGAAGGGGACTTGGAGAAAGGGAGACATCTCAGGGGCTGGCTGCTTCCAGACCCCGGGTTTGAAGCAGCCAGGCCCGAGAGGCATCCCCTCCGTTTGCTTGCAGGGAGCCTCCCGGTCGCGGCTCCACCAAGCCCGGGGAGCCGCAAACCATGCTCTCGGCTTCCCTCCGGCTCCTGTTTATTTTCCCCAAACTCCATCTGTGTTCACTTTGGGCATATTGAGTATTCATGCCAAGTTTGGTCCTGATCCAACATTGAGTCCAGAGTGCTCTCTGGATGGAGGTGAACTACAACTCCACAACTCAAGGTCAATGCCCACCAAAGCCTTCCAGTATTTCCTGTTGGTCATGGACGTTCTGTGTGCCAAGATTGGTTAATTCCATCATTGGTGGGGTTTAGAATGCTCTTTGTAGGCGAACTGTATGATATGATAGCTCTGTACACACTGGTTTTGGTGCTTTGCCTCAGGTGCTTGTTGCTCCAGACTCTTTTGTGAAGCCTTCCAAGGCACTGTATGCCTTTCCTAATCTGTGATCTATCTATATATGGCAAGAATGGAATAATAATAATAACAAATATATTTTATTAGAAATAGAGGGGAATATGAGTTTGTGAATATATACATGTGGCAGGAATGGAATAATAGTAATAACAAATATATTTTATTAGAAATAAAGGGAATATGAGTTTGTGAATATATACATGTGGCAGGAATGGAATAATAGTAATAACAAATGTATTTTATTAGAAATAAAGGGGAATATGAGTTTGTGAATATATACATGTGGCAGGAATGGAATAATAGTAATAACAAATGTATTTTATTAGAAATAAAGGGGAATATGAGTTTGTGAAATATACATGTGGCAGGAATGGAATAATAGTAATAACAAATGTATATTGTTAGAAATAAGGGGAATATGAGTTTGTGAATATATACAGCGGGCGGAGCTGGGGAGGGGCGGAGCCGGGGAGGGGCGGAGCGGGGAGGCGGACCTTAGGCCCCCAGTTGATCAGTGTCCGTTAATCAGGCCCCAGGGTTGGTAGAAGTTGGACAGCCCTGATCTAGATGTTCAAGAATGTATGAGTACTGCTAGCATATTAAGAACATAAGAACATAAGAAGAGCCATGCTGAATCGGACCTCAGCCCATCTAGTCCAGCATTCTGTATCACACAGTGGCCCACCAGTTGTACACGGGGATCTCGAGCAGAAGGGAGGGCAAAACCCTGACCTGCTCCCGACCCCACACAACCAGTACCCGGGGAAATCCTGCCTACCTCAACCAACTCCGAGGTGGCACTTGAATGTCCTTTTCAGTAACTAGGCACTTGAATGTCCTTTTCAGTAATATTGAACCCCACTGTACAAAATAATAACCTTTAAATATTTTAATAATAGTAAAAAAGTGATTTTGGCATTAAGTAGTATAGCTAAGTTAAAGAGCTTGTGAGGAAGAACAAATTTTGCAGGTGTTAGGGTTT
This sequence comes from Anolis apletophallus, assembly GCA_030556195.1. NCBI lineage: Eukaryota > Metazoa > Chordata > Lepidosauria > Squamata > Anolidae > Anolis > Anolis apletophallus. The sequence goes on along the minus strand of JARBWK010000009.1, from coordinate 119,280,890 downwards.
CATATGTTTTTTAATATGGACAGAGTGAACAACAACAAAAACAACAACTTTATTTTTGTACCCCACCTCCATCTCCCCAAAGAGACTTGGGGCAGCTTACACATGACACCAAGTGCTTAAAAACAATGCATAAAATAAACACACAGTACAATACAAAAAGTAAAACCATTAGCATAAAAAAAACAACAATTTAAAAACTCAGAAAAATGCCCAATAACTTATGGTTACAACTGCTGTAGAACATGGCCAAACTGTAAAGACAAGGGAATGGGATCGTGCAAATTGTAGCTAAGGAACAAGTGCATGGAGTGAAACTACAGTGCTGTGTTATTAATTGTGGACCACTGGAACTATTTTACACTCTCAAAAGTTTGTTTAAATATTCAAGTCTTCAAATCCCTATGGAAGGAGGGCAGTGTAGGGGCCTGCCTGATTTCCCTGGGGAGGATGTTCCAAAGCTGTGGGGCAACCACCGAGAAGGCCCTCTCCTTCGTCCCCACTAACCGCACTTGTGGAGGTGATGGGACCACGAGGAGGGCCTCCCTGGCAAATCTTAACGCTTGTGTAGGTATATGGGGAGAGGGGGATGCGGTCACAAAAATAAGCAGGGCCCAAACCATTTAGTGAATTCATAACTCCTCATTTTTCCAAGACGTTCCTTGTAGGATTCAGTTTATTCCCCTCCCGTCTTCCCTTTGAAGCATGCATGCAAGCGTAGATGTTATAGAAATTCCATATAGGAAAGCCATTATTTATTCCTTTCCATCTTGAGGCTATGCAATCGAACCTTCTTGTAAAAAGGGTTCTCACATTAGATTGTTGAGAAGTTTCAGCACCTTACTGGAAGATATAGGACACCTCTGACTTCTGAATTAGTTCCTCATTTCCTGTGGTTTCTTATGAAAGAAAAAAAACATTCAGGATACCTTTAAAGGCTTGAAGTTTGATGTCACCTTGATTTATTTATCTGAAGCACCTTTATCCTGCATCTCAGCCAACAAAAATATCTAGAACCCCTTACAAAACATTGGACTGGATAGAGTTAATGCCCAGCTCTTCCTTTTTCGAATTTGTTCTTGCTTCTTCCAGCAGTACTTCTGCCAGATTTTCATGTGATGCTGCCTTTGTTCCTTACACAGTGCCGCTTTGTTAATGTACGATACCACACAAGTTTCCTGGGGCCATTCTGGTGGCTGATTGGCTATTAATTGAATGACTATGAAGGCACCCTATGGTAAACACTTTATTTCTAGGAAAAGAAGAAATGAACTTCAATTAAAACTTTTTAGCTGCAATTGTTTCCATGTGTGTTAGATGTGGCAGGGTAGAGAAAGTTCAAAGCATCTGTAGAAACTGCATAATATAACTGGACTGCAGCTTCCATCAGCCTCATTTTTGTTCTCTTCCTTGTTGTCTTTGCAGGAAAATTCTATTGCAAGCCTCACTACTGTTACAGACTTTCAGGTTATGCCCAGAGGAAGAGACCAGCAGTGGGTCCTCCGTCAGCAAAGGTAAGTTGTTTCTCTATTTCCACTCAGTAACACTGTGATGGCATTTTATATTGGAAAGTGGCTTTTAGATGTTTGGAAGGAGAGGGTTATTTTTGCAGGAGATTCGTAGTCTTACTGAAATCACATGTGAATCACAAGCTATCTTGTCAGACTTATTAGCCATGCACCTCTGAATCCAACACATCGTTTGCAAATTCAAAATGCATTCCCTTTCCCCATTTCCTTGTTCACAGTATTTATGGAGTGAGTTTAATCAGGGGACTATTTAAGATATGATTTCTAAATCAAATGTGGCAGTTTATTATCAAAAATGCTCATAAAGAGGATTCTGTCCTCAAAAATACATTTTAAATTAAGATGAATAGGGCAAGATCTAAATTGAAAAAGTAACAATAATTTATTTCATATTTGCAGTTGGTTTTCTATAATTTCCCTGCATGCTTTTATAAGTTTTTAGGTAACAGGATTTATGCATTTGCATTCCCACATTGTGATGAAATATTAAAATGTGAAAGTACTGAATCTTGCTGCTTGGTTTCATGCCAAGTATTTAAATAATTTATTTTGCTTTAATATTTATATCCTGCCTAGCTGTCTAAAAATATGCATCCAAAATGGCTGCCAGTTAACTGAAACTGATACATAATAAATATAGGGAGATTTTATTTTAAGAGCATGATGACCGAGGAAAGTTTGGGAATGGAGTGATATAACATGTCAGTTCACTAAAGAGTAGGGATAGGCCACTTGTGGCCTAATTTCAGATGCCCCCTGTGGATGGTCCATTGAGATCTTAAAAGCAACATGCTTCTCACCAAGTGGCCAGTTGTAAAGGGGAGAAGAGAGACAGAGGGCCACCTTGCTTTTGGCTAGGGTTCTCTCCACTACTAGTTTCAATCTGACATGTAGCCCCTGGCAGGTTACCTCCAACATATAGGAGGCTCTCTAGCCAAATATTATAGTTGCCAGAGTTCCAGAATGACAATAGGTTCTTCAAAGCAGTGGTGTGGAAAAATAGAGTGTATGATACCAAAAGTCCTACTGAAAGTACTAGATTGATGAACTAGCTAAAAGAATACTCTCTCTCTTTCTTTCTTTCTTTCTTTCTCTCTCTCTCTCTCTCTCTCTCTCTCTCTCTCTCCCTCTCTCTCTTTCTGTGAAGGAACAGGTATCTGGTGACTGAGTACTGCCTTTTCTTAGATGATATGCATGCGGTTACATGTTCTCTTACATGTTTTTCCCACAGGACAATAAAGGGACCCAACAAGACAGCATGGCGGCTGATGGTGCAGGACGTGCAAACTCCATCTCGTCGTCATCAGAGAGAACCCCAGGTAGCTCTGCTTCCTTGTTTGGAAGGGGGATGCAGTTCTCGCTCCGCCTCTTTGACAGGATTAGGGTGGCAAACCAGCTCCTCCAAGGCACAGTTTCCTCAATTGGGCAACACATTGCTCAAAACCCTTTGGACTCCTTTTTTATGTGCCAGTTGATGGCTTTTGGGGTCCCCTTTCTCTATGTCCAGTCAGAGATTCTTGTGCAGATACTGGGGGAGTTCTTATCAGCTCTAGGATATTGACACAGCAATAATGAGTTTATAACATTGTATAATTTGTTCAGGAGGAGGTTGAGGCTGCCATGTGAAAAATTGTTTTGTACCTTGAAAAACATGGGTTCTTCATAATGATTTTGGTAAGAGTATTATTCTGAATATTGTTCAAGTTCAGGTAAGCACAGACACTCAGTTTTGGATTTTTCTGGGATAGATCCAATGAATCAAAACATTGTTTGTACATTTGTATATTGTTGAGTGAACGAGATACAACATTATCTTTGATGGAGCATGTTAACTGGATTTCTGTGATCACCTGAACAACTCCACATAAAATATCATCTGAATATTACTTACATGATATTTAACTAGCAAAACATCAAAAGCAACTTGACTTCTTCAAACAGTGGTTGCTGTGGCTACCTTGGTATCTTTTACAGCTTAGGGGAGCCTTTAATCCTGCATTATCTTGGTGTTGGCAAATTACAGTATCATCTGTCAAAATAAATAGTTTTCCTGTTGGCAGCATTGGAGAAGGGCTCTCAATTCAGGCTCTGTGTGGTTGGGAGCAATCTACTTTATCTTTAACTTTCTATGGGGAAGAGAGGCTTCTTTGGTCCAGATTTTTTTCTTTGCTTCTACCCTTGAGTAGAATCTGATGAGAAGTCAGAATGAGTTCTACTCCTGGAGTATGGTAAACTAGATTATTTTAAAGCTTTTTTGAACTAAATTATTGTGTGAAGGATTCTGCTTTTCCAGTGGATTAATAAAAGATATTTTAAAAATCAATTTAAAGCACTGTGAAAAAAGTACTGTATTAGATTAGATTTTAGAGATTTTTTCCCCTTTTAGATGTTGCCCCGTTCAAACAATGTGCACCCAGTGATAGTATGTGGCTTCTGCCTTTGAATGGTGTTTTCCCACCTATCTGAAAAATTTAAAATATATAATTCTCTCAGATACATTATAACGAACAAGCTTTTAAGATATAAAAATACAGCTTCTCATTATTACTGTGAAAGAGCCAATGTTTGGTTGTCAAAACAAAACATCGAAGGGACCCAAATGTAGGCAGATAAAAAGGGCACTCCTTATCAATTGCTGTCAGTTGCTCTCCTTAAAGTAACATGACATTTGATACTGATTTAATCATTTCAAGACAGATTAGAAATTAGCTCATTTGCTACCGTTAAATAATATGCCCTATAATATTGCCTCTGCCTCTGTTATGGGATTGTGACAGCTGACAGAGTCTTGCAGAGTACAGTAGTTGTGGCACATTTGAGTTTTAGTGGCAAAGTTGGTCTCAGGGCCAGACTTTTCCAGCAGGATTTTATTTGTGTTTTCCTCAGTTCAGTTCAGCATGAATTGAATCCTAGCGTGCATTTTTCTGTAAGGCATCAACCTTTTAATCCCTGTTCCTTGCTGGTCAGGAGAGGGAGTGAGCATCTTATTTTATTGCTCTCTACTGTGTATGGAATTAACTTGAATTTGCATGTTCATTTTTTAACAAGCTTGAATTTAAAGATTCAGTAGTGAATGAAAAGAAGCAGGAATTTAATGTATTTTTTCACTAGGCAGCTGCTATATATTTATAGTTTGAGATCAGGAATGGAATATATATTTTTGCTTCTGTGTGTATGAATATCTACCCATACTTATATGTGTTTTTATAGATGGCAATTATAATTTTGCTATAGAACACATGACAGCAATAATTGTATGAAGAATCCCAGACTTTTTAGTATGGAATCTGTAGAAATTGTTATGGTAGCTAGAGACAGTCTACAATAGTGGTTCTCAACCTGAGGGTCCCCAGGTGTTTTGGCCTACGACTCCCAGAAATCCCAGCCAGTTTACCAGCTGTTAGGATTTCGTGGAGTTGAAGGCCAAAACATCCGGGGACCCACAGGTTGAGAATCATTTTTCTAGGACATGGGAGAGAATAGCCAAGAGGAAAGTACAGTACTGCAATGGATATCAAAACAGTGTCTTCCAGCTGCAGGTTGAGAACCATTGTTCTAGAATAATTCAAAGCCAGTATTTCACATGTCCAGAAATGAGAACATGTCTAAGTTTCTATATGCCAATTTAAAGTGTTTAGGGTCCCAAGAAGACATCCTAGGAGATTTCAAGCTCAGTTTAGAGATTTTCTGACTATGACCGAACTTGTAAAGGGTTACCAAATCCTTTGAATTGCCAGCAATGTGTGGTGGAATTCATATAGGAGTTGGTATTTCTGCATAACCTGCATAATAATCTGATTTCAAAAGAGAAAATACGTTTCTAATAAAATACAGTTAGATTGGATTGGAGAAAGCACAGATGTGTAGTCTTGAAGCAAATAGAAATCTTTATTTTCCACGTAGTTATGTTTCATGTTCAATTGCCTCTTCCAAGCTTACTCTTGGTTCATAGTAATGAGGCAAAGTGAGTTAGTGGTGCAGTGCTTAACCTATTTGCATGTTTCAATCAAATATAGAACTAGTGTTACCTTGGAAATGTATACCTCTCCCTTCCCTGCTTGTTAAGGAAGGTGGTTAGAAGAAGAGCAAGTTCTTCTGTTTTCAAGCATTCGGTTATTAGTCAGAGAACAGTAAGCAACTTTTTGTGTCATAACATTATTACCCTCTCTGTCTCTTGCATTATAGGTATGCTGTGATTGTAGAACTATATATTCTGTTACAAAAAAACCCCGCAACTTGCTTGTCTCAAATCTTAGCCAGTAGAGTAGGCCATGCTTCCTCTTTATCACTGCCTCTAATTTATGAGGGAGTGTGCATCACACTTTGGGTGCTTGAAGCGAGTAGTTTTTGATGTTCTTGCTGCTATCTGGAGAAACCTATCGCAAACTGTAAAAGGCGCAGCCCTTTCTGCTGGTCAAAGGGTGATGCTGGCTGTGACGGGTGCTCTCTGCGCTTGACGTCTGGTGTGCATGTAGCAGACTCTGTATTAAGCCTTTTCTTGCACTGTTTTGGGGATATTGTGTCAATCAATCTCTGTATTTGCCTGTGTGGCACAACTGCTGCTATTGCCAATAAATGTGGGGTCCCTTGCTTTTCAGTATTTATACCCTGTAATCGTTGTATGTCTTCTTGTATTTTTGGAATGTTTCACAGTGAGTGTTATTTTTATACATGTTTTTAACAACAAGTGCTGTTTGTTCTGATTGTCTGTAAAATATTTTGGAATGTTTTATCCCATACTTGAGTCTAATGGGCTTGGAACAGTCTCTTTGCCCTTAGAGCAGACCTGGGCAAACTTTGGCCCTCCAGGTGTTTTGGACTCCAACTCCCACAATTCCTAACAGCCTACCGGCTGTTAGGAATTGTGTGAGTTGGAGTCCAAAACACCTGGAGGGCCGAAGTTTGCCCAGGCCTGCCTTAGAGTAATATAGGTTTCACATACTGACATGCAGGGCTATTGAAATTATGATAATGGTCCATGAGCAAGAGCCTTGAAACACATAGCCTTGGGAATCTCAGTCACGAAAAGCAATATTTGAAAGTTGAGTATTAGTACAGATATCACCCTTTCAGTGAGGGTAAGTAGTTTATCTTCTTTGCGGTACACCTCTTCTTCAACATCATCCACCAAAGGAATTAAGCTTCTTCCATGCTTGATAACCAAAACATGGTGGGACATATAGATCAGGATCCTTAGATTATCAGAAGGATTACCCATTCATTCTCAGAGTCAGTCTTGGAACACGGTTAAGATCATAAAGAAGTCCAACATTTTACAATATCATATAAGAGGCACTATGTTAAAATTCTGTGACTCCATATCTTTGAATGAACATTGGGTGACTTCCCAATAACTTACCTGTTCTTGCAGAAGCTAAACTGAATTTAATTTTGTATGTTGGTTTTTAGAATATTAGGCAAGGATTTGAAAGAGTGATTCCTTGATCACTGATTTAGAGTCCTAAAATTTTCTGTTCACTTCTGCACTCTTTTGGCAATTTGTTGAATTATTGAAGTACAACTATTAATATAATTGTCCCATGTACAGTATGACTATATTATTTTACTCTTTTGGTACATTTTAAAAGACAGCAAATCTACCTTAGTCACTACAGGACATGATTTGAATAGTTTTGTTTGTCCTTCAGCCAGTTATTTTTAAAATAATCTTTATTGAAAATATTATTATTCTCAATAAAGATTTTTATTTTATTATTATAAAATAATAATAAAAAGATTATATATTTATTATTATAAAATACATGTTCTGTAAAATCCAACAACAAGAAAGAAAAAATGAAAGCAGAGGGAAAGAGGAGCAAAGAAAAGAGAGGGGGAAAGAAAAAAGGGGAAAAAGCAAAAGGAAAAGCGTTAAAATCAAAGAAGTCTCTGTGAAGTAGGCAAAATGCAGCCCTTCAGATGATGTTGGATTGCAACTCAGTTTTTGTGCATGGTAGTTATACTGGCAAGGACTGGTTGAAGATGCAGTTCAGAAACATATGGGGTGCAGCACTTTTATCTACTCCAATCCTTAATTGATAGCCGAATGTTTGTCATTAGGATTAAAACACAGTTGCTAGCGCTGAATGTAAGCTGAAATAATAGAAACAGACCTGCCCATGAGTTCAACTGCTGATCTGAGGATGTACAAAATTCAGTTGCCTAAATTTCAACGTGAATTTCTCACTTTGTTCCCTTCCGGAGGGCATGCAAAACAACTCTGTTTAAGCTCGCCTTCAACTTAAGTTCTCCCGGTTAACTTCGGACCATGCCCTTTTATCTGAAAAAATATTTTTTATGTATTTTATGTGTTTTTTAATTGATTGTTGTGTAAACCGCCCCGAGCCTGCAGGGAGGAGCAGTATATAAAATTGAATAAATAAATAAATAAATAAATAACTTGTCCTGCACCCAGTTTGTACCAGTTTGTATATTTAAAGAGACCACACTTCACAAAAGGGATTATATGGTGAGCACTTTTTCACTTGAGGTAAAACACCTTAGGGATAGAGAAATTTTGGCTCTGGGGATATTTCTGGACTGGATCTTAGCTACATTAGCCAGTTACAAAGTTTGGTGGAAGTTGCAGTCCCACAGCATATGGAGGGCCACCCATTCACCACCCATGTTTCCAAAGATATTATTTAGCTTGCACAATAAAAAACAACCTTCTTTTGAAATGTTACATTTTTATTATACCCACAGTAACAATCTAGACATTTATAAAATAGTATTAAACGAAGATTCCTAAAAGTGTTTCCTTATAAGCCAGGCAATCTTACAAAAAACACCTTGTTCTATAAACTTTGAACATTTTTTTTCATAATAGTTCTGGCTATCTTTCCAAGAAACTGGATAGAAACTCTCAGAATCATATGAGGAAAGAGGATCTCAAAACATCTTTGGCACCTCAAAGAGGTTCAGAGTCTTTTTATATATTGAAGCAACATTCTGACTGACTGACTGACTGACTGACTGACTGACTGACTGACTTTATTATTTCTGAGTCGCCCTCCACGTTAGTGCTCCGGGCGACTTACACACAACATTCTGGAGATCATCAGCATACTTCTCTTTGATGGCCATTGGCAATAAGGCCCTGACCTGCATAAATGTACTGTAATGAGGAATTGCCATATGCTGCACATTCTTACCTATGCCAAGTGATAAAAGTATAGGACTTACCATAATTAAAGCCTCCTTGTAGAATACCCACATGCAGTTACATTTCTTAGACCTCCATTAGCTGCCTTAGTGGATGGAATTGCTCTTAGAAAAAGTCCCCTGGTGTCTGGAAGATTGACTATTGTGTATGTATATTTGGTGACTGAAGACAGCGCCTTTCTGCATCAAGAAATGTCTTCCAGAGCTTCGCTTGGAAGCTGTCTTGAGAGACTGTTCCTAGATCCCATCATGCTTCCTTCCCTTCAGGGCTCTTGCTAGGTTTTATGGTGGGGTTGATGTGGAGAGATAAAACTTTCATATTACAGGACAAATAGAGTGTATTTTTAGAAGGTGTATTTTCAAAGGCAAGGATGGGCAATGACTGGAAATGTTATATATGCTCCTCCAGATGTTGTTGGATTGCAACTCCCATAATTCCTCAACATTGGCTATGCTTGTATTGACAGGCGCCACAGTCTATCTGGAGGGCCACATTTTTGCTCAAAATATGAAATACATACACAAGGGAAAGTGCAGTTTTCTGCATTTTAAATGTTTTAGTATTCCTACAGAAATCCTTAGATGGATAAGTGTTTGTGGAAAGTCCTAGAATTATCAGAACCCACCATAAAATCTTATTGAGAGGCCTCTTTCTAGGGTGGTGAGTTGACGTTGCATTTCTCACCCTCTCCTCCCTTTTCAGGCCTCATAGAGTATAGTGATTTGCTTTGTGATTTGTATGTACATTCATTTCCTACAGGATGATGTGAGTTATTCTGGGCATTTTTTTAAACTGTATACAAAATGATGTGCATTTCAAAAAAAAATCCCTTAAATCTCAAATAAATTAGGTTTGTCTTTTTACCTTCCAAGAGGTGCTTTTGTTCAGCACCTCCGGTTCTGAATTGCCAAATAGGAGAAAAGACAAGCCCTTTGAGATTTAGGCTGTGGCTCAGGGAGGAATGGGAAACATGCTCAGAAAAGCCTCACAGATACCTACATTGAGATGTTGCACTTTATTGGCCTATGGGTTTTTTGTTCTGGGTTTTTTTGCACTTATTGTGGTGGTGCAGAAGTTTTGTGTGTGTGCGCGTGTGTTTACATTCTGTAATTTTGGAACTCTTCTTTTTCTGGAAGCAATACGTATTTGTGCAAATGTTGCCTCTCACATTTAAAAAGAGGGAATAAATTCCGAACAATCTCCAGGCTCCTGAGTTTTTCTTTCTTTGTCTCCTACGTTTCCAGCCTGAAGAGGTGCAGGATTCCAGGAGATAGACAACTGCAGATGCCCCATTAGAGTGACATTAAACATTGGCTAGTACCAAAATAAATATACTTTAAAGTAGATTTTGGCAGGACAAGATTGTACTTCGTATAATATAATGCTCACATTTCTGGTTTGTGGTTCTGTAGCATGCAGAGTTCCAAGGTAGCAGGATTCCAGAAAACAGCCACTTGTTCTCTGTTTCCCCTCTAGCTAACAGCAGAAACGAGTCTCATGATTTCAGTTCAATATATGAATTCACTCTCGTCTCATGTTCATATGCTTCCCCTCATTTGTTTTTAATCTTCTAGCTCAGCCAAGACTTGGCGCAGTAAGAGAATCTCATGGTCTTTCAACATCTAGTTTTTCCTTCTAGATATACAAATTATAAAAGTAAAAATATCTGTGGCTCTTCTGTCTGAGTATTTACAATAACAGCAATAAAAGACATGTGAGAAGCCTTGAGTGCTTCAAATGCTAAGAAGCTCTCAGACCTAAAGTGAGCATTGCTGTCATAGAGCCACACCCATGATACTTGCAGGGAAATAATATTTACACGACAGGAGACAGCTATAAGATAAATAGAACCACAAAATTGCTACAAAACCCAGCAATTTAGTCAGTACTACAGGTCTCAACAGGGTTATTTTTATTCACGCATTTATGGTGTTGTGAGTACAGCCAGCCTTTCGCATTCACTATAGCAGGGGTGCTCACACTTTTTCAGCATGCGAGCTACTTATAAAACAACCAAGTCAAAAATATCTACCTAGCCACTACAAAAATGTGAAACATATAACACAATATCTGCTTTGAACTGGGTTTTCTGAGTCCACACTGCCATATAATCTGATTCAAAGCAGATAACATGGGATTTTATTCAACTGTGTGGAAAGGACCTCAGATAACCCAGGGCTGGCAGCACTTGGGCGGCGTCGGAAGCCTGCAGGGCGGGACTGAGCCTTCCTCCCGCCCTGCCTGCGATCTACCAGGACGCCCTACATGATCTGCCAGTAGATCGCGATCTACCTAATGAGCACCCCTGCACTATAGGGTGCAAGCCTCCTGCAAAAGTGGAAAACAACAACAATTAAAAACATCCAATACTATTTACTTGAATAAATAATATTCTAGGTCCTCCAACACAACTCTTACTATAAACATCTCCTGGAAGGCGACCATAGAATCATGCTGGAGTACCTTTTAATGCTTAAAGAAGTGCTCTCTTTAGGGATCTCTAGGCCCTCCAGCACAAGTTTATGGCAGGAATTGATCACATCATCCTGCTGGAGGACCTAGAGATCCCTAGACATAACAAATTAATCAAATCTGCTAATAATTAAATCTGCAAAAGTTTAACCCCCAAAACTGGAGCGTCAACTGTATGATGAAATAAATACCCATAGAATACTTGGAAGAAAAACAGCATGGCTTAAGCTAGATTGTTCTTGTCTAAGATGTGGCTTTGCAGTAATTGAATTTTGTTTTACCTTACACGGAAAGAAAACTAGGACATGGGGGGCTACAGTGAACTCATGATTTCATAGTTCAATGCAAAACTCTACAATTACATATAATGCTTATTGAACAGGTTTTAGCAGAAGCTGAAGTGTAAGGATGTAGTTGCAAAGTCTGTTGAGAAACAGTGACATATACATTTTGCTTACCCTTGTACACACTTGTGAACACATTCACAGGTATGTATGTGCACACCAAGGCCGTTATTCCTTCTCAGGTTTATAGGAAAGGAGCTCAGAATTCCTATATCCATGGGATAAATTTCTGCAGCACTGCAACAGAAGGCATTTAATTTGAACATGGAAATGTGACTTTTTACATCCATAAAAAAGATTTCTGCATGCTAGCAATCAAATTCTATGACTTCTATATAAACTAATTCAATGTATCTTATGGATCCTTTGTAATAATAATAATATTTATACTCCACCCCATCTCCCCGAAGGGACTTGGGGCAGCTCACAAAAGAACTCAAGGTGCCACACAGAAGAATTATATAGCACCAGAACAATACACAAATTAACTGAATACAAACAATGTACAATGAATAAGCTATGTTTATTTATTTATTTACTGTATTTCTAACCCGTCCTTCTCAACCCCCGGGGGGGGGGGGTACTCAGAGCGGCTTACAAGGCACAATTAGATGCCGGCAACAATACACAATATAAAACACTAATACAACAAGATTAAAACATCAACATTAAAACATCTGCTATCCAGTTCATTTAAAATTCTATCTATACAATGCACATTCAAACAATCAATCAATGGCGGAAGCCGTGTTTCATGTCCATCGTTAAAACAGTCCGTTCCAAATAAAGTGCTGCAGTTACTGTATGAAGGCCTGGTCCCACAACCACGATTTTACTTTCTTCCTGAAAGCTAGGAGGGATGGGGTTGATCGTATTTCGCTTGGAAGCGCATTCCACAGGTGGGGGCCCACAGCCGAGAAGGCCCTGTCTCTTGTCCCCACCAGCCGCAGATGAGTTGCTGGCGGAAGCGAGAGCAGGGCCTCCCGGATGATCTTAAGTTACGAGGTGGGACGTAGCGGCAGATGCGTTCGGACAAGTAAGCTGGGCCAGAACCGTATAGAGCTTTAAAGGTCATGTTGCCTCCCAGTTCAACTTTGTCAGAATGTGGGAGTGTGAGAAGAAATTCTCATTTAGTTCATCTTTGGTAGCTCATTTCAAAATACAGTATTAAGCTTGAATTCATAATAAATCAGTTATAAGAAACACAGTAGGTTTTAAATGCTTTAATATTGCCAAGTGTGTAACATAATCCTGCCAATGACAATGCATTAGGCAGGATTTAAAATACAAACCTATTAAAAGAAATGGAACAAAACTTTGATAGAGTCCTTTATGTATTCTTTTCATTTTGAACTTTAAAAAAACTTCTGTTGAAGTCTATACTATAGAAACTGTAATGCAGTGGTTCTCTGGATGTTTTGGACTTCATTTCTAGGAATTGCTGAACATTGGACATGTTGGCTTGGAATTTGAAATCCAAAATATCTAAAGGAGTTTGAACCTCATTGCTTTAGAGCAGTGACCATCAAGTTTTAGTCCTTCAGGGGTTTTGGACTTCAGCTCCCAAAAATCCCAAGATAGAATCATAGAATCGTAGAGTTGGAAGAGACCTTGTGGGCCATCCTGTCCAACCCCCTGGCAAGAAGCAGGAAAATCGCATTCAAAGCACCCCTGACAGATGTCCATTCAGCCTCTGTTTAAAAGCCTCCACACTCCAAGGTAGAGAGTTCCACTGCTGAACAGCTCTCACAGTCAGGAAGTCCTTCCTAATGTTCAGGTGGAATCTCCTTTCCTGTAAGTTGAAGCCATTGTTCAGTGTCCTAGTCTCCAGGGCAGCATAGCTTGACCAAGAATCAAATCTTGTGGGAACTGAGATGATCTGAGATGGTTTTAAACAATTGATTTTAAAGTGGAGATATCTGATTTTAGTGTTTATTTATAGTTTATTTTAAGTTCCAGCTTTGAGTCTCCTTCGAGGTGAGAAGAGCGAAATATAATGCTCTAAACAAACAAACAAACAAACTGATGTCTGAAATATGTGGAGGACCAAAGTTTGGGAACCACAGCTCTAGAGAGACAAACTTTTAAATCGGAAAGGGAAACTGTAGCTCTCTGGATGCTTTTGGATTATAGTTCCCATAAGTACGTATGATTGGTGGTACTAAATAGAGCTGGTAGGAGTTGTAATCCAAAAACCTTTGAAAGGTCACAGTTGCCTGCTTCTAATTTAAGTCCCGGTGTTTTTATTACAATTTGATAGCAGGGACAGATCTGCAGCTAATCCCACTCTTGGGGTTGAACTTTCATTTGTCCCAGGGTGACCCAAGGCCTTAACTATTAATTCCACTTACGAGTCCAGTGTTAACATTGAAATATGCTATTCGCATATAACTACTGCTTTACTCTGTACTGAGGTTTGTGCCTAAGGACCGAACTTAGGGTGTGTTTTGTGAAACGGGAAGAATATTCCTTCACGTTATTTTAAAAAACACTTTTTCCAGCAACCTCCAAAGTGGCTTACATAAAATATCCACTGTCCATGAAGTGTCATGCTAGCAAACACGTATTATGAAAACAGCACTCTCTTCCCCTCTCCATGTTCCAAAAAGTATCTATATACAAAAGTGTTTCTGGGGAGTTTTTCAGCCCCTAGAGCCCATGTTTTTGTTTTTTGAGAGGAAGCATTTTTTCAAGCCTGCTGTCATAAGCACTTTCATCTGTTGAACCCATTGACCTGGTTTTTGGGAGGATCCAGTTAAGCTATTAAACAGAGAAAACATTAATCAGAGGAAATCGCACTGACAAGGAGTATAGCAGAATAGCAGCCACGGATCCCCTCTATTCCATCTTGAAAACTGTCTATAATAAGCAAAATTCCCAGTTCTTTGATGTCACTGTATTGCTATGAGCAGCACCTTATTAATTTATGTACCCTCACAACCCCAGTCCTGCTATTCAACATAAAAGGAAGGGCTGCAAATAATTTAATGGCTTGTTTTTGCTATTTTACTGCCAAGGAGGAAAAGCCCTTGTAGGATTTTATTTTGCTTCAGGTGCGGCTCTGGTTCATGCATGACAGTCTTGAGAAGAGAATCGCTTTCTGTAAACATGGATGGTGGCCTGGTATTTCCTAAACTGATAGCTGGAGCGATTTATGTTTGTATGCCTTCAAAAAAATTGAAACTCCATATTTCTCCTTCAAGATGGAGGTTCAAGGAAGGAAGGAAATAAAAATCATATTAAATAATTTAAAAAGGTTTTCTCATTGTTCAATTCTATATATATATTCTGTATATCCGTATCTATATATCTGGACAAAACTTGGCACACAGACCTAACATAGCCAACTTTGAATAATTGTGCGGTTTGGGGAGAATTGACCCACAAAATTGGAAATTGTAGTTCACCCATAATTAAAGAACATTGTGAACCCAAACGACCATGGATTTGGACTAAATTTGGCACACATACCCAATGTGACCAACTTTGAAAACAGGTGGGGTTTGGGGGAAATTGACCTTGGATTCTGGGAGCTGTAGTTCACCTGGATGCAGAGAGGAGTATGAACCCAGATGACGATGGATCTGGACTAAAATTGGCACACAGACCCAACGTGGCAAACTTTGAATACAGGTGGGGTTTGGGAGTGATTGACTCATGGATTTGGAAATTGTAGTTCACCCACAATCAAAGAACACTGTGACCCCAAATGAAAATGGGTCTGGACCAAACTTGGCACACGGACCCAACATGGCCAACTTTGAATACTGGCAGGGTTTGGAGAGGATTGACCCATGATTTTCGGAATTGTAGTTCACCAGCATCCAGTGAGCACTATGAACCCAACCGACGATGGATCTAGACCAGGGGTCCTCAGACTTTTTAAACAAAGGGCCAGGTCACAGTCCCTCAAACTGTTGGAGGGCCAGATTATAATTTGAAGAAAAAAAAACATGAATGAATTCCTATGCACACTGCTCATATCTGATTTGTAGCACAAAAAAACACTTAAAACCGATACAATAATTAAAATGAAGAACAATTTGAACAAAGATAAACTTATTAGTATTTCAATGGGAAGTGTGGGCCTGCTTTTGACTGATGAGATGGGATTGTTGTTGTTGTTGTGTGCTTTCAAGTCGTTTCAGACTTAAGTTGACCCTGAGCGAGGGCCGAGTAAATGAACTTGGAGGGCCATATCCGGCCCTCAGGCCTTAGTTTGAGGACCCCTGATCTAGACCAATCTTGGTACACATACCTAACATGGCCAACTTTCAAAACTGGCGAGGTTTGGGAGGAATTGACATTGGATTCTGAGAGTTGTAGTTCACCCGCATCCGGAGAGCACCATGAACCACACGGACAATGGATCTGGACAACACTTGACACACAGACTCATCATGGCCAACTTTTAATATTGGTGTGATTGTAACAATGACAGATGATGGTGGAAGTTGTAGTTTACCCACATTCTTAGGCATTTTCAAATGGGTCCATTCTTAAAATCCAAAACTCAACTATGAATACTTATTATGTTTATCATTGCAAAAGACCTAACCCGGGCTTTGCCTGGTACCTAAGCTAGTACGCTATAAAATATCTCACTGCCAAAACAACTTGGTCAAAAAGAAGAGAGCTCTGAGAGCAGTTGCTAAGCAACCAGCCACCTATATTTTCTGGCCTTCCTCTCATCTTCTGGGAGTAGAAGGCCTTATGCGTCATTCTCTGTGAAGAGGCAGGGAAGAACAGGATGGAGCTGAATGGGAAGACGCTCAACACACCTCAGTTTCTAAAATAACATTTACCAGTGCATAGGAATTTGGCCATACAATTTTCTGTATATGCAGAAGCATTTCTTTTGTACTGGATTCATGCACAAATCCTCCCTGCTCTCTGAAGTAAATGTGGCCTGGAAGTTGCATTGCCTGACTGAGTTCTGTGTTAAGACTTTCAGGATCTCCAGCAAAGCCGGAGATCATCCGGAGTTTTGGAGTAAGGTGTTATCTGTATGCAGATGACGTCCAGATCTGTCACTCCTTCCCACCTGTCACTAAGGAGGCTGTCCAGACCTTGATCCGGTGCTTGGTTACTTTGTCAGACTGGATGAGGGCTAGCAAATTGAAACTGAATCCAGACAAGACAGAGATCCTCCTGGTCAGTCGAAAGGTCGAACAGGGCATAGGATTACAGCCTGTGTTGGATGAGGGTCACACTCCCCCTGAAGACGCAGGTTCGCAGCTTGAGGGTGATTCTGGATTCATCGCTGAGCCTGGAACCCCAGGTTTTGGCGGTGGCCAGAGGAGCTTTTGCACAACTAAGACTTGTGCGCCAGCTGCGCCCATACCTTGAGAAGTCTGACTTGGCCACGGTAGTCCATGCTCTTGTTACTTCCCGATTAGATTACTGCAACGTGCTCTACATGGGGCTGCCTTTGAAGACGGTTCAGAAACTACGACGAGTACAACAGTCAGCAGCCAGGTTACTAACTGGGGCGCCATACAGAGAGCATTCCACCCCTCTGTTATGCCAGCTCCACTGGCTGCCAATCCATCTCCGAGCCCAGTTCAAAGTGCTGGTGTTGACCTTTAAAGCTCTAAACGGTTCTGGCCCAGCTTACTTTCTGAACGCATCCACCCCTACGTCCCATCTCAAAATTTAAGGTCATCTGGGGAGGCCCTGCTCTCGCTGAAATACACCTGGTGGGGATGAGGGACAGGGCCTTCTCAGCGGTGGCTCCCCGCCTATGGAACACACTCCCAAACTGACATAAGAGCGATCTCTTCTCTCCTAACTTTCCACAAGAAAGTGAAGTCTTGGCTCTGGGACCAGGCATTTGGTTGATAGAAGTAGCAGCACCCTAAAGGGATAAATCTGGATTGATGTTAAGACGGATGAGGCTGGTGTATGTTTTTAACTGATGACTGTATTTGATTTTAATTATGATGTTTTATTGGGTTGTCTATTTGTTGTGATTTTATTGTAACTTTTGAAGTAGCCTCTTGATGGGGCTCAATTGTAAGCCGCCCTGAGTCACCCTTCGGGGGTTGAGAAGGACGGGATAAAATGCAATAAACAAACAAACAAACAAATTTTTAAAAGCCGTGCCCTTGCTATTCAGTTGTACCAGTTTGAATCTGGTGTTTTTTGCTTGTGTTTTGGGCACACTCTTGTCCTTCCAAAGAGCTTTGCTTTCTACTAACAGTAATTTTGAGAGCCAAATGGAATAGATTGCATTCTGGAATAATGTGGCTTGTCTCCTAGAAAATAGAAGGCTTCAAATACATAAGCTCACATGGAAGAGGGAAGTAAGTAGAGTACATATAGCAGTAATATAGAAAGTCTCGTACTTCGTAACAATGTTGTTAGTGTACACTCACATTCAGCTTACTTGCCAGCTCATGATCTGTTACCTTAGTTGGTCCGTTTTTCAGATCACAAGAAAATGAAAGTGGCCTTTCAAATAAAATTAGGTTGACCTTTAAGGAATTCATAATATTTTCTGGATGCCACTGCCAGCCATACTTAGAATTGTGCACACATTACTTTACTCCAGTGTTCTCCAAAGTACAGTGTGCTTTTGACATTTCTTGAGTTTAAAAAAATATACTTGCCCTCAATTATTCTGTTGAATCAGAAGGACGGGAAGCTTTCATAACACTTCTGATGTAAATGCAGCCATTAATAGTCTTTTTGGCAGTCACAGAGACTTAAAAAGTAACATTTGATACCTTTTTCAACCCAGATTTGAAAGAAACAGAATTGACTGGAGATATGTTAGTATAATGTAGGAAATATGCATAAACAGATGTTGGTCCGTATTTTTTGGACCAGATGCAACTCTCCAAACCCATTACCACTACACTGTTCTTTCAACTATGGTGCTGGGGATATTTAACATTAAACTATTTATCCCTTTCCGTGGAGTTATATCTTATTCTTTCTTCATTTAATGCTGATTTAATGGTTTGATAACTTGATCTCAAAGGAATGTTGCTTCAGTTTCTCAAGAGTGCTTAATTTTTGTTTTATTTGTTTCATTTGTTTGTTGTCTGTGTGTCAAATGTTATCGATGTGTCTTGATGGTTTTCATCAATATTTTTTTAAATAAAAGAGTGCTTAAATGGGTGCCATTGATACCAACTAAGACAGTGATTTTCAACTTTTTTTGAGCCGCGGCACATTTTTTACATTTACAAAATCCTGGGACACACCACCAACCAAAATGACACAAAATGACACTCTAACACAGTAATACATATAGTTAATATGTTTTTAATGTATTTATACACTCACTTAGTGTGAAACCTGGGCCTGTTTCGATGAACACAAAATAGATATCCTGGCAGGAATGGTAGAAAGACACACACGAAGCTCTTGCTCAACAGCTGTCAATTTTTTTTCTTTTGTCCACCAATCATATCAGGGCCTTGGTGGACAAGACCCTGTTCGGCATTTGCATTTTCCCTTCTCAAAAACTTCTCCATCACTGCCACTCGGTTGTCTTGCTGTGATCCCAAATTGACGCGCAGCTGCAGCACTAACTCTAACTTTGTTTACTTAGCCGCGTCTGAACGAATCCAAGATGGCGCGACCATAGCACTCTCGCGTCACTTTTTGGTGACGCAAGAATGCTATGGTTCCATTTCTTAAAGGGACAGGTGCGCCTTATAGTTTATATATGACTGAAGTTCAAAAATAATTTCCCACGGCATACCTGATGATCTCTCACGGCACACTAGTGTTCCGCAGCACACTGGTTGAAAATCACTCAACTAAGGAATACTGATTTCTAGATTAATTTTCAGAATCCACTTATTATGGCAAAAAGACCGAATCTGGAGACCATTAGAATCTTGCTTTGCCAACTAGGAAGCCTTAAACATCACTGCCTAGGAAAAGCGGTATAGCTGTATAAATAGCCAACGGCTGCTTCCAAAGAGAAAGCAGCCCAACTGTTCACACTACCACAACATGCGGGTGAGCTCTGGATCAACCCACAACTTTTAAAAACATAGGACAAGGCTGCATTAAGGTGAATGGTCTCCTTGTGTCATGTGGATACCATTGAATCTATTGAACCCTGTTCTGTCTCATTTAAGTTTAAATAATTATTTAAAAAGTAAGCATTAGAAAAAGGATGTCACATAATATATCTCAAACACACTTCAAATTCCACCATTCCAGGTCGTATCATTTCAAATTTCAGCTACAGCAGGAAAAAAAAATGACTGTAGTCACCTCATTGGAACGTACAACTGCCTTTTAGCCACCCAGCTGCTATTTATAGTAAATCCAAGAGGCACAAAGTTCTCAAAAACACCTATGATTGTCAGCTGGTATGAATGCCCACTTTGTTTGTCTTTCCCCTCCACTTCCCCCATCAACTACACTTCTTCACTGCAACACGAATCATGGAGAGCATGATCTTCCATATCAATATTTATTATTTCTTTAATATTTCAGCTGAGATTGATTTAAAAAAATTGTTTCCCTGCCTCTTGGACTTGAAACCTCTCTTGGGAACTTCTTAACAATTCCAAGGGGCCCCTTTTTGTTAATTAAAATATTTATATCTCATAAAGTCTTTGGGCAGCTTAAAACAATATATGTATATAGATTTGGCTGAAACAATTAGTTCCCAACGGCTTTAATTTTTAAAAAAACCAGGTTGGGCAGAATTATCATATATTTTCAGATGGAGATGCCAGAGAACTGATCCTTGAATCTTCTGTAAGCAAAGCATTTGCTCTACCAATGGGCTGTCCTCACCTCAACTCTGCCAGTGTTCCCAATCCAAACAAGAAACATAACATAAATATGTGAAAGCAATATTACATCACATGATAGAACTTGTATGCAGATTCAAATCCAATTGTAAGATGAGAGGGAGGCAGGACATAGAAGTCTCCTCATTACTTACTAGCTGTAGATACACAAAGGAGGACCTTCCTCTGGGTTTCTAGCGTGAGCCACTTTTGTAATAATGTGAGTCTTCCTACGTGGCCTTGAATTCAGGAGGTCTATGGAAATGTTGAGAGTAAAGATATGCTTTTCAGAACTGAAGAGCAATGAGCTCAGAATTTTGGGTTTAAGTTTATTGTTGTTTATTCGTTCAGTCGTTTCCGACTCTTTGTTACCCCATGGACCAGCCCACACCTGAGCTACCTGTCAGCCATCGCCACCTCCAGTTCCTTCAAGGTCAAGCCAATCACTTCAAGGATACCAACCATCCATCTTGCCCTTGGAACTTCCTCTTCCTTTTTCCTTCCATTTTCCCCAGCATCATTATCTTCTCCAAGCTTTCATGTCTTCTCATTATGTGACCAAAGTACTTCATCTTTGCCTCTAATATCCTTCCCTCTAGTAAGCAGTCAGGATTTATTTTCTGAAGTATGGACTGGTTTGATCTTCTTGTGGTCCAAGGCACTTTCAGAATTTTCCTCCCAACACCACAGTTCAAAAGCATCTCTCTTACTTCGCTCAGCCTTCCTTATGATCCAGGTCTCGTATCCATAGGTTATTACGGGGAATACCATTGCTTTAACTAGCACCATAGTTGTGTGCTTGTTCATCCATTTATATTTTGATTAGATTTCCATGGTGATCAGATTTCCTCCCATGTAGGTATATTTAACATGGAGATAGTCAATCTAGTGACCATCCCTGCTGGGCCATGAAAATCCACTGGGTGACCCTTGGCAAATCACACACTTTCAGCCTCAGAAAGCTCCATGATAGCTTCAAATCGTAAATCAGAAACAACATGAAGGCACACAAGCAGAGCCAGGGTGATATAATGGTGGACAAATCTTGGGCAAGCTTCAGGGGGAGGCAATGGTGAATTGACAGAAAACCCTGTGGTAGACTTGCCATAAATTGGAGTTTACTTGAAGACACATAACGGCAATGACAACAAAGGTCCAGCAATACTGGAGTGTCATACGTGTCATGTTGGAAGGCATTGTTACGGTTAAACTTCAGATGAGACCAGAGTTTTATTTGTTGGAAATGCTGAACATTCATCTAGAAACAAAATTTGGAAGAATATTGCAATATACAATAACTCCTGCAAGAATTATGTATGCTCAAAAGTTGAAAGAACCAGTTATTCCAATTAAAGAATTGTAGTTAAGAATCTGTGAACTAGCAGAAATTGATAAATTTACTATACTGATTAAGGAGATATCTCTGACTAATTTTAAAGAAAATTGGACTTGTTCATCGCCTTTTCACAACACTGATGGGGCATTTTGCAGCTTATAAATTCAAATATTATTATTATTATTTAGAGTTTAGTTTTAAGTAGAAGTGTGATTATATTATCATTTTAAGGGAGTAGACCAATGATGGATAATAAGATAGACGCTTGTGCTAAGTTTATAGTTTTCTATTTATTTAGTTGTAGCATGTAGAACGTTGCTGTATAGTTGTGGTAATTTTATATATTTGTTTTATTTTGCTTTTTTGATTAAAATGATGGGTTTTTTTAAAGGAATAATCTGGATTGGAATAGAAGTGTAAAATACCCTGTAAATAAAACAAATTTCTCTCTATTTAGATCATTATCAGGAACTGCTTATCAGGAACTGCTTGCATTTCATTCATTTTGTTGTTTTCATATAAGTGACATTTCTTTCCTTTGTGGATGAACCAAGTATTCTATAATTCAGCAACATTAGAATTCTATATAGCAGAACATTCAAAAATATATACATTTTGTCTCTTAACTGGATGACAACTTTAGATCTAGCCTTAGACCGAATTGGTTGCATTTTATGTGCATTTACGATAGAAATTTACTAGAAGTGATTATTTTCCACAGTTCCCACTTCTGACTTATTTTTGAAACCCTGC
The DNA here is from genome assembly GCA_030556195.1 of Anolis apletophallus. Classification (NCBI taxonomy): domain Eukaryota; kingdom Metazoa; phylum Chordata; class Lepidosauria; order Squamata; family Anolidae; genus Anolis; species Anolis apletophallus. Next base: position 119,258,529 of record JARBWK010000009.1, on the reverse strand, counting down.
TTTTAATAGCAATTTTATGCACTCAGCCTATATGAGTTGTGTTTTCTTGTATTAGGTTATGGGTGCCACCTTGATATAGATAATATAAAGGTATTTTCACATCACTAATGCTTCGGGAGTTGTGGAGACATTCTCAATCAACACTTAATGCTTTTGGGGGGTTGCCTCTTCATTCTTTTTCAGCACCCAATGTAAATGGTCTAGAGGAACCCAGTCTTGCCAAGAGATTGCGAGGCACACCGGAACGGATTGAATTGGAGAATTACCGTCTCTCAGTGCAACGTGAAGAGGACTTAGAAGAGGTCCCTGAAGAGACATTGGCAGAGCACAACCTAAGCAGCGTGCTAGACAAAGGAACAGAAGAGGATGTCCCTAGCAGGTTATTTAATCTCCATAATGTTTTGTGTTGCTTAAACAAATGTTGCAGGTTTTTTCCTACAGCCTTCACCAAAATCTAGACTCATGAGTATATACGCCTGAAATAAGGATCCATACAAATCTTTTGAAAGGTCGCTGTCAGCAGGGGCCATTTTAGGAGCCAATAATAATAATAAATAATAAAACTTTATTTTTATTCAGCCTTATTTCCCGGAGGGACTCAACATGGATTCCAAACATAAATATAAACATTCGATGCCTGAACATAATAACAATACACCCATAATAACGAAAATTGACAACCCAACATATAAAAACAAATTATAACATAACTACTAAAATTAAATGAAAAAATGCAGCCTATTATATCAGACATGAAACAAAACATCAAACACGTGTCAATTATCCACTTCCTTGGGGGCAAACAAGATTGATTATTGCTCAAGGTGTCTATTGAGCTGGTGGGGCAAACAGGGCATGGATACGGATGGCAGCTATTAATCAGAGGTATAATGGTAGTATTACCATCTATTCCTCCTCCTCGTAAGCCAGTGAGCAAAGGTGTATCTTCAGCTGTTTCTTGAAGGTGGGGAGGAAGGGGGCATCTTTAATTCCTTATAAAGGGAGTACCAGAGGTGGGGCAGCCACAGAGAAGGCCCTTTCTCTTGTTCCCACCAGCTGCGCTTGGGATGGGGGTGGGATCGAGAGCAGGGCCTCCTCCGATGACCACAGTTATGGCCCACTACAAGGGTGCCCTCGACTTGTAGTGCAAATCTACACTACTCCCAATACCACTAGCCACTCACTTATATGAGCAAAAAAAGAGAAGTAACAACACCTATCTTCACATGGTGCCCCTTGTCTCTTTGGTAAGGGGTATATAATTCCCATTCAGTTCTTGCTGTTTATGTATTTAATTCTTTAAAATTGTAGGTGTTCCTGAAAATTGAGTCCACATCTATTTATATAGCCACATCTCAAATTGAGATTCGTATTCATATTCCTTGGGCACTTGAATGAACCGAAGAAGCTTGAGGCCAGTATTGTGACATCTGCAGAATCAGATATTTGCAACATCAGAATCCAGTATTTCAGACTTCATCTCAATGTAAAATAATATTTAGTTATCCATTCCCCTTTCTCCCAGTAGTCTGTCTTGCATTACATAAAAGTCTGAATCAGTCTGCTTCTACGCAGAAATATACATGGAGAAAGCTGATTGAACTTGATCCTTCTGCTCATTTTCCATCTTGAAATAATCTTGGCAAATCTGTTTCTTTGGTCCATGGAGGAAAGATGTGAAGTTCTCTTTATTGTTCCTCCTTTTCCCATGGCAAATCCAAAAGGCATGGGGGAGAGTGATTTCATTTTGAGTTAAAGAATTTGAACAAGGCAACAGATTAAGCAGCTTCACTTCACCTTTCCTCTGATCAGACATGGTTTGCATCCGTTTCAGACAAAATTCTGCAGAGGAAGGAATAAAAGAGCTTTGCCTAAGAATTAATGTTGTAATCTGAGCATGATTTCTGTACTCTGACAGAGAGTTACATGCTATTTTTAAGTGACAAAAAAACCCCACAAAACTATTTCCCCCTTCTTTCAACAGAGAAAAGCCAACATTCCTTTTTCACTGCTGTAATGGTGTGTAGCTAAAATAAAAAGCTGTTTCCAACGAAGTCTTAACACAAATGTTTGGGGAAAATGCATTCTTGGAAGTTGAGACAATCACAATTATCTTTTTTCTTTTCTAGATAAAATTCCCAAATGGATTATGTGTTTGCTAAGTATGTCCATAATTTCATTTTTACAGACCCATTTTTTTAAAATGTCATGAAGAGACTATTCCCACACTTCTTTGTGAAGATAGATAGCTAAGCAACAATTTGATTTTTTTTGTTATTTATGTTGGTAATAATAATATTTGAATATAAAAGCATTCCTTAATTGTAGTAGCAACATTTAAGGATTCTTAATAACTAGTACGGTATATATGTGTGTATAAATGAAAAACTGGATTTAAAAGTTAATAATTTTTAATCTGAGAAACCTTCTCTATAGGAATTCTGTTGTCACCTTCCAGCCGAAGTTGACAATTGAGAGCCTAGAACAGTGTTTTTCAACCTTTTTTGAGCTGCGGCACATTTTTTACATTTACAAAATCCTGGGGCACACCACCAACCAAAATGACACAAAATGACACTCTAACACAGTAATACATATAGTTAATATGTTTTAAAATGTATTTATACACTCAGTGTGAAACCTGGCCCTGTTTCGATGAATACAACACATATATGACTTCCTCTCACATATTTATACATGGCTATCATGTCTTCTCTCAGCCTTCTCTTCTTCAAGCTAAACATGCCCAGCTCTTCAAGCCGCTCCTCATAGAGCTTGTTCTCTAGACCTTGTCCAAGCGGAGAGGCTCAATTTGTTTCCTGGAAACCTGTGAAGGGGCTGCTAGGAGGGGGGAGTGTGCCAATTTCCCACGGCACACCTGATGATCGCTCACGGCACACTGGTTGGGAAACACTGGCCTAGATATTCCTGTTGAAGTCCTTTTGGGGGTACAAAATAGTAAATTTTAAGTAAATGGTTTTTCACATTTAGGATGGATCTACACTGCCCTATATCTCAGGATCTGATCCCAGATTTGCTTATTCCAGATTATCTGGCAGTGTAAACTCATATAATCCAGTTCAAATCAGATAATCTGGGATCAGTTCCTGGGATATAGGACAGTGTAGATCCAGTCTTACTGGGGTCCTATTCCCATAATAACAGAGAATGTGGAGGCTTGATTGTATTGTATTGCATTGTTCCTTAGTCTTGCAGATACGAGACAGGCTCCGTTAACAAAACCTCTCAGAGCCTTTTTATGGGATCCCAACCCAGCCCGTCTGTTCTTGTCTTCCATCTATCTGTAAATGTTGTGTCGTTAGCATTGTAAAGAAGGGGGGGGGGGGCTGGAAAAACGTACATTTGCAGCAACATGTCTGCAGTAAACATTGCAATAAAGTGTGACCTGGAAAGAATGGGATTCTGCTTTAGGTGATCTTGCTGTAGCTTGCTTGGAGAACCTAGAAATTCCTTACTATAGCCGTCTGTGCTTTCCTAGAACAGGCAAGGTAAACTGCTACCTCTAGAAGAGTGACTTATTGAGTATGTGTGAAGAGCAAAATGGAAAGACAGCGGAAAAGCAAATTATCTTCTACGTAGCTTGTTGAAAAAGCATAAATGCATAAATTTCACTATCAGATTGGAACTAATAAGAAAAGTGGAAACTAGTAAAAGAAAAATAATAATCCTAGAATGCATTTTGGAAGATGCTTCCAAGTGGTCTCTAAAAATGTTTTCGTTTCCTTATGCAAGGCTTTTCTCTTGTATCATAGGTTCTGTTAAAGAATTAATGCTTAATAACACATCTGTTTTTTAAACTGAGCTAAGTGATGCCTCTATTGCGCTAAAGATTTTGATCAGTTTTGCTTTTATCTATGTAAATCTTCAGTATGTAAAGGAGTGTGTTTGGAAATGATATTCTGAGGTTATTTACAAAATGTGAATTTTGTAGTGGTTCCGTTTAAAAAAAAGTTTGAGATGCATCACTTAGCTCAGGGCTGTCCCAACAGGTGGCCCGGGGGCCGTACACGGCCCCCAAGCCCCTTCCCTACGGCCCCCTAATCCCCTGCAAGACATCAATTTTTATTTTTTAAAATTTTTTTAATGCCCTAGGGGCGGGACTTCCCCCCGCCTGTTCCTCGCTCGCGCAGAGCCGCTCGCGGGCTTGCGCGCCAGGGCGGGATCGGCGAGCCGCCCTCCGCCGTGTCCCTAGCTCTTGCAGCAGCCGTGCCTTAAGGAAGGTAAGCTCCCGGGCTTACCTTCCTTCAATCTTGCCGCTGCAAGAGCTGGGGGTTTCTGGAGAGCCCGCCTCCTGCCCTGGCGCGCAAGCCCGGCATCTTGCGCGGCCCGCCCCTTTTCGGCGCCTGACGTCACCCCCGCCGAAAAGGGGCGGGTCGCGCAAGATGCCGGGCTTGCGCGCCAGGGCAGGAGGCGGGCCGGGGGATCGGCGAGCCGCCCTCCGCCGTGACCCTAGCTCTTGCAGCGGCCGCGCCTGAAGGAAGGTAAGCCCGGGAGCTCGCTGATCCCGTCCTGGCGCGCAAGCCCGGTATCTTGCGCGACCCGCCCCTTTTCGGCGGGGCTGGGTGATATCAGGCATGGCGAAAAGGGGCGGGCCACACAGGACGCTGGGCATGCGCGCCAGGTCGGGAGCAGCTTCGTCCCCTGCAAGCGGCCATGCCCTCGCTGCGGCCACGCCCCCGCGAGCGGCCACGCCCTCCGCTCCGGCCCCCAAGGTGATCAGTCACCTGAATTCCGGCCCTTGGGCCCGAAGAAGTTGGACAGCCCTGACTTAGCTTATTTTTTTCCAACAGTAGTTCCGAATCTGAGATAGAGGAGGAGGAAGAGGAGGAGGAAGAAGAGGAAGATCAACCACAGCAACCTACTTCTGACCTGGGAGGTGTGCCTTGGAAGGAAGCTGTGCGGATCCATGCCATGTTAAAGGGCAAGAGTGAGGAGGACCTGGAGCCTGAGAAAAATCATGTCAAAGAAGAGGAAGACGTGGAGGAAGAGCAAGACGTGGAAGAGGAAGAGGAGGAAGAGGAAGAAATCTCCAGCGAAGGTTAGTTTCCCCCCTAATAATAGATATTCTTATGTATGTTGGTCAGGGATCAGAATCATGTATATTACCTTTCTCTTTTGTGGACTACCTAAATTGCTGTGCACCTGATATCAATTGATTTGCTCAGAAGTCATATGAAAAACCCTTTGAAAAAAATAATGGAACCAGTGCTTCTAGACTTCAATGTGTCAACTATTTGTCAGACTGTGTTTTGTCTCACCCGTATTTCAATCTCTTTCTAGGTTTCTTCTGTGAAATGCAGTGTTCACTTTCTAATTTTGCACCTAAAACAAAATCAAACATCTGAGAATGGGCATATTGTACTCAAAGCAATATGTTTGGGAAAGGGTCAGGACAAACTGTCTGAGCTCATGCTTTGCAAAGAGTTCTGTGTCTGTACTAACTCTTTAAATAGAGTTGGGAAAGAGCACTCTATGGGAACATGAGGTGCAGCTGCCAGTCATTGTAGACTGTGCTTGGTATATGGACCAATAGTCTTCATATAAAGCAGCTCATGAAGTCAGTTGGAGATGTTGACAGATCATACTTGTGTTAATGGCAGTGGTGACTTAGCCCAGGCAGTTGGATATAGCTAGGGGGTGGTTAGAAGATAAGTTTGCTGATTGTAACTATTGATGACAATCAATAGTTGATGATTGACTATTGATGACTGAATAATCTTATCAAAACTTAGGCTGTAGTTGAACCAATGAAGAATTATGTTTACTAAAAGAAGTCAACCAGAGTCTTTTCCTTTGGACATGAATGACCCCAATTATTTTGTGGAGTTCTGCACATTAATCCTTGGTTTCCTCAAACCTTCCTCAGTTTCTTTATGGATGCTTAAAATGTCTCTCTCGGCTTTACTTCGCGAACGAAGATTCTTAGGAAGGACTCATCCCACGCTTTTTACAAGCGCGTTGATGACTAAAAAGGCCAATCTGAGATAGGCATGTTTGGTTGCAGAAAGCACAGCAGAAAGCTTAAAATGTAATGTCAAATGAGAGGGAAAAGCACATGGCTAAAATAGAGATTACTACCTATGACCATTGAGAAATCACATATGTCTCCTTTAAATGTTATATCTAGTTGAATGTAATGTAAACAAAACAGCCTTGAGAGGGTTTTGGTGTTAAGTGAGAATAAGTAGATATAAGCATAAGAAAGAGACATTTCAATTACTGAGAAATGTGAATCACCAATCTGCAGAAAGGTTTGAAGGCTGTTACATTGCTGGCTTCATTGCTGGCTATGTTTCTGTTTGTTTGGAAGGGGTTCATGTAGAAAGCAGATGTCAGACAGTTTCCTTGCTTTTCTCAAATTTATTAATGTCAGTTGGCAATCACTTTGGCTTTGTGCCAGATGTAATTGTATTTGGCAGTGCATCTTCCAAATCAAGGGTTAATAAAATAGTTCTTGGTTGCAAGAGACGCCTGCCTCTTGCAACATCTCTTTACATACAAAGCACCTTTTTAAAATAAAAGATTGCTGATGAGTTTCATGCAACAATCATCGAGGTATCGAATATGATTAGCTGGACTAGATGATCCATGTGGTTTCTTCCAATTCTGTGAAAGACAATTATTGGACGCACTGTTACAGAAACCAAAGGACGGATTTTCTTTTTTTGTTTGGGCTGCATGTTATTTTTCTAGGTGAATGTTACGATGCTGTAACTTGGAGATAGATAATCTGATAGTTGCTACTAAAAGTAGATTTATAACCTATATTTATATCTGTATTGATTTTTATTGTTAATTGGGAACATTTAATATTAAAAATATTTGCATGGAAAAGTAGATTAATAGCTCTGAAGTTCCCAGAACTACTTTGCCCACCCGCTCATTCTAAAGTGCATGTCAAAAGGAAATTTAGCTGATGGGTGCCTTAGAACTACCTTCAACCATTTGTAAAATAATTCCTTCTGATCTCATGCACTACTTCTAAGATCATCTGAGGAGGCCATGCTCTCGCTCCCGTCTACAGCTCAAATGAGCCTGGCGGGGACGAGAGACAGGGCCTTCTCAGTGGTGGCTCCCTGCCTATGGAACACACTCCCGATGGAGTTAAGATCGGTTACCTCCCTCCTAGCTTTCCAGAAGAAACTAAAGGCATGGTTCTGGGACCAGGCGTTTGGATAGATGTAAGGCAGCACGTTAAAAGGACAATCTGGAATGACAAGATGATCTACGAGACTGGTCTACGGTTTTAATTGATGGCTTTGTATGGTTTTTAATTATGTATTGTTTTTAACTTTGATATGTTTCTATTTGTGATTTTATTATTGTATCATGTGTAATAGCCTCTTGATAGGGCTTATTGTAAGCCGTCCTGAGTCCCCCTTCAGGGGTTGAGAAGTTGACGGGGTATAAATACGATAAATAAATAAATATGAACTTATGGAAAATTCATGATGCCCACATTAAATAGAGGTGATTATCACCTGGCGCAATGTACACATTGCACAGTTTCCTGGATTGGAATGAAATGTTTCTTACTATAGATGAGACAACTATGGTTCTTCCTGGGTTCTCCAGAGAAACCTTCCCCAACCTGATTCTCTCGAGATACATACGTTGGACTACACCTTTCCTCCAATAGCACTGGCTGGATCTTATGGTTATTGCTCAGGACTTCTGGCAAGCATTGAAATGGAGAACACTTCCCCCAAATAATGGCTGTGTTCCTTCTGATTCTCTGTCCTTCTCATTCTGTCTTTCACTCTCATTTCTGTATTAATGCTATATGTTGTGTGTGGCTCCCTTGCTGTAGAGGGAGAGTATTACCCTTGGGAGAGAGAACTTCAGCAAGGCCTCTGGCTTCAACGTCTTTCCAACGAAGAGGACACGGGTACATTTAAAGGTACCCTTGCATCACGAGCACCAGCACTCCTCCTCAGGGCGTGAGGGCAGGAACCCCCATTTTACAAAGAGCTGGTCTCACATGAGGCAACATGTTTTTGAAATTCTTCTTGAACCAAATTCATAACATGTTAATATTGCTGCTAATTTTCACAAAGAAATAAACAAGCATTTGTAAATTTACAACTCAAATCTCGCTTGTTCTTGGTGTCATGGAACGGTGTCAGATTAATAGAAATTCTGCCAACAAGCTTCTCATTTATTAATTTCCTTCTATGGTTAAAGAAAAACTGGCTACTGCTCTCTCTTCCATCAAAATGTAGCACAAGGCTGCATCCTTTAGTCATTATATGACTCCTACAGGAAAAACCTTCCCCCTCTCAATGTTATTTCTTGCCATTTTTTATTGATTTCCACAAAAGCAAGAACCCACAAGTTGTTTTGTTTATTTGGGAGTAAAAGTTTTAGTTGTGAGATTTGTTTAGACCAGTGATTCCCAACTTGTGGTCCATGGACCACCAGTGGTCCGCAAGAACTAAAATATGGTCTGCGGTCTCACCATTGCAACAAGAGCAACAGGTCTCGCGAAACCCTCTTATAGTGCCGAGGAAACTGAGATGTCAGGAGGGGAGAGGCTGACTACCCACGAAATGTGCGACAACAATCTTCCTGACTGCTGCTTCCCTTCTTCCTCCCCCTTGAGCAGAGCCATTCCATGTGGTGCCTGGAAGTGGGGGCACCTTGGTGCCTTTGTTTTTAGGCCTGTACCTGGGGCTATTTGGGGTGCTGATTTAGAAAATGGCATTGGATAGGTCATATCAGCTCTAAATTATTAAATATGGTTTTCTGTGGGTGAGCAGATGGCAACTACTGTTCTGTATGAGAAACTAGAGCTGATGTGGTCTATCCAATGCAATTTTCTGCATCAGCACCCCAAATAACAAAACCAAATCTAAAGTTGACCAAAACCTGATTCATAACCCTTTTGGTACTAATGTTGGAGAGTGGTCCCAGGTTAAGTGGTCCCTGGTCAGAATGGTTCCTGGTTAAAAAAAAAGTTGGAATCCACTGGTTTAGATGATTGGAAACTCCCATTCATTTTTAGACTTCTACATTTTATTTATTCCATTCACATATATGTACAAAATTAGGCATATTTTGCTACATGCATATCATTTTATGATTGCAAGATGTTTTCTGTGCTTGTTGCTCAGTTGCGGTCATTTTTATATAAATGAGAACAGGACATCGTATCAGACTCTTAACAACACCAGTTAGCTGCTCCCATATATTTCATTGCAGCTGTCCCTGCCCAGTTCTCAATCCCTTTTTTAGGGAATATTTGGGAATAGGGTAGGATAACTCCAGTTCCTGTTGATCATATGAGACCTGCTCTTTGGAAAATTTGCAAAGTGTCTATGGTTTTCTACTTGCTAGTTAAAACTCATCCTTCTAACTCCTGTGGCTGCCTGACATGATGACTAACTCTACTTACTTGAGAAGTGGTTTTGGCCAGATGAAGTAAAGAGACAAAATAGAATAGTACTTCTTGAAATGGAAGCATTATTGCATGAACGTGGAAAAGTTACTTTTTGGATAACTCCCAATTGGCTGGGTGATTCTGTGCAAACAAAAATATTTTTGTGAAGTGTTACTTTTGGAAATGACCCTGCATAAAAAGAAGGAAACAGAATATAGAAGCAGTCATTATTGTCAACCATACAGAGTAACTTGTTGATATTCAAAAATGACTGCTTTGAAAACTATTGTCTTCTGTTACGTTGCATATAATATCTTTGAAAAGGAAAATATAGCTGGAGTGAATTCTTGAGTAATTGTGCACCTCACTCAAGAATTTTGGCATGAAATGGAGTTCTAAACTGCAACCAATGCGTGTGAGAGAGAGTGAGAGTGAGAACATGGGAGCATATGCATGCAAGGTCTTGAACTTTACCTGTCTTCTATTGCTAGCTGATTTTCACAAGTAACTTCTTTCATTTTGTTTTCTTTCCCTGCATTTCCTTTCCTATGGTGTGTGCTCCTTATCCTCCCCTGTCTTTCCTTCCTGTTCTCCCTTGCCAATCCATCAACATGATCAACCGCTGGCGTATTGTCTGCTAGCTGGAAACCTGAGGCTGCAACAGATAGTAAATCCGATTGATCCTTTGGAGATCTTGGCAGATGTGCATTGGACACACATCCGTCAGAAAGAGGAGGAGGAAAAAGTGGGCCCTACGTCTGTATCCTCCACCTCCCGAGGTAAACATGCCCCCTGCATTGACCCCTTTCCTCATAAGGGCACTTGTTTCTCACTGATTGTATCTCATAGAAGGACAGCTCTCCTTCCTCAGAGTGCTTTAATGTCTCTTTTAATTGAGTTGATTCAGGTTGGTCTTTGTCACAATTTACAGAGGTCAACAAAGGGAATTTTCTGGCCTCCATCTCTGGTTACATGTACAGTTTCTACTTATGATAGTATAATTGGATTGGGGAAAAATCATGAAGTGATAAATTATCTCTAACAGGCAGGTTTAGCCAAATTATATTCATTTATTCAAAGAAATCACTATTTTATATGTCTAGAATTTAAGCAGAAGAAGCCTCAAATTTGGACTAAAGGCACATAATAGCATTTTGTTTGGGTAGGCTCATTTTATTAAAATTTGATAGCTGCTTTTCTGGCAATATGGTTTGTATCTCGTAGGGCACTATTTAACATGCTGTAATTCATGGAACCATAATGGACCAGGATAACCAATTAGTAATTTGCAGTGTGATTTTGCCTTCAAAAATACAGCTGTTCACCATCATACATCAGCACCTAGCCAGGGTTTTAGCACAGTTCAATATAACAGGGGAGCAGATACCCTTGGTTTCTTGTTCCAGTCAGCCTTAGTGTGAAAATATGTGACTTAGCTTGAAGAGATGGAAAATGGCAGTAGCGTGTCTCCACCTTTGCCAAAGGGAATATAGAAGAGGCTCTTTCAGCTGTTTTTCTCATACGCTTAATTTAGCAATCCCAGGGATGGCCCTGTACTAAAGAACCTGGTTTTGCCAATCAGACTTCATTTCTGGTTTCTAGCTTTCTAGTTTGGTAAGAAGAAAAACAGGAGCAAATAATAATAATTATATTTATTTATTTATAACCCACCCTCTCTCCCCGAAGGGACTCAGGGCAGTTTACAAAAAATAACAAAAAAATGGCAAAGTTTTGGTGCCTAAAAGCAAATAGACAATCAAGGCAGAAACATAAAATAAAATACACTTCTTATTTTTTCCCCCCATATGTAATTTTTTTTGCCTTTGAGAATCTGGCAAAGGAGGGGAAAATTAGGAAGTGGGGCATTGGAGAGAAACCAAATCCAAACTGGCAAACACAAAAGTGCAATGCCAATTGTCTGTTGATATGCATGCTTGGGAAGTAGTGGATAATAATATGAAAGTGAGCAGGTCCCTGAGGAACCAAAGCAGAAGTCATGGAAAGGCAGAGACATTGTATTAAAGACCTTAGAACTAATAACACAGCCTTACTTGGTGTTGTTGTGACCTCTACTGGTATTCTGGTATATTTTTCATTTTAATGAGAGAGACCACAGTGTGAGATGAATATGAATCATCAGGAAGGATTCAGAGTAGAATGGACAACGGTGATGCATTAGGTTCCCTTGTGTACACTAAGTACAGAGTACTAAGCAATGATATTTAATTATAAGGAGGTCGATTTTTTCAGAATAAATTAAACCGTAGAGTAAATTCTGCTTAGATAATACCAATATCTAGAATCTTCCTCCTTAGATTTTTTGAGCTGGAAGAGAGTCTTTTTCAGTGGCTACTTCTAGGTTATGAAACTCCCCTCCCAAGAAAGACTTAATTTGCCTCCTGCCAGCTTTCTTTTCACTAGCAAGCAAAGACATTACAGGTGTTCAACCTTTAACAAACTGGGATTGAAGTGTGCCTTAAATTGCTTTAACTATTTTGTTTGAACCAACAGTGTAAGCTGCTTTGGGGAAAGAGGAAGAGATAGAGTAGAATTAATCCTTTCTTGAATGGCTACTTCTCCTTTGTTAGAATGGGTTTTCATAGTAAGCTCCCGACATGCTATTTCCTTTCCTTTCCTCCAAACAAATACCTGAGTTTGCCCTTATCTAGGTCAATATTGCCTCTATAATCAGAGGCCTTTGTGCCTAAGGGACTTTAGAGAACATTGTGGCTTTGTAATACAATGCAGAATGTTACTTTTTTTTTGCTAGGAATCTCACCCATTTCCCTTTCAGATAATACTTTCATGGCTAAGATATATTATGTCGCTACTAATCAAATGGCACTATATTATCACTGGGGAGAAATGGCTGAGATGGGCAACTTTCTTTTAGCTCCACTTGTTCACTGATTGTCTCCAAACCATTAATAACATTTTAATGACCCTAAACCTTTTTCTCTAAATGAAGACCTTTAATGTTTGTCATACTGAGTTCGATACAATATTGAAAATAAATTGTAAGTAGACTGGATCAAAGTTCTGCAAAGGAGGGTTCCTGTTCACTGACCCCTGGTACTTTGCCAGTGCCAGAAAATGCTACTCTGACCACCCTTCAATGTGTGTGATGCCTCTTGTTGCACAATTATCCCAACACTGAGTCTATGTGTTTTTCAGAAGCCTCACATATGTGATGTTAGTCTTCGTTCTTGTCCTCCATCATGGTCTGTTCTCATCTAATTTGAACATTCAGTAACCGTTGCCTTCTATTGCAGGAAATCTCAACCTTTTTTTCATGATAAGCTTCCTTAGGTTAAGAAATCAACAATTTTGATTTTCTCAAAATATAAAGAAATCCAATTCTTGGTTATTCTCATTGCCGTGTTAAAACTGAGGTCAAGTCCTAAGTACGAGCAATCTCTTCCCAATCTCTCAGAAGTCATACTTTTGGAGCCTGAATCAATCTGACAGCCTGCGGACATTTATGTTTGGAGCAGATTATTCTTTTATCTTATTCCACTTGTTGTTTAGCTTTCTCTTGCAACATGGATTTTGCCTCTGTGTGCCTTTTGCTTCTCCACTTCTGCAGAATTATCTTCTTTCCTGAACTGTAGGTTAATCTTTTTTCCTTCTCTAAACTAGTGTAACATAAAAATATTTGAACCTATCATTTAGGTAAAGGGATGCAGCAGAAGAATTAAGACAAAGAGTTATGCGCCTCCACACAGCTGAATAAAATCCACATTGAACTGGATTATATGGCAGTGTGGACTCAGATAGCCCAGCTCACAGCAGATATTGTGGATTATATGCCTTAATATTCTGGGTTATATGGCAGTGTGGAAAGGCCCTTACAGTTGATAAAGGCATGTGATGTGCAGGAGAAGGAATTGTCTGTATGATGGCTGCTCTGTAGTGGAAGAAAGGTTTTGTGGAGGGTGAGGTGAAAAATCTGCTCACTGTGAAAGCCATTGAAGAAATAACGAATGACTCTCTGGAGCATCTTTCACCAATTTGGTTCCTTTCAGGTATATTGAACTATAATGCTTGATCACATGGATTGAAGGCTGTGCTTCACAATATAAGAAAGAACGTGATAGGAGAAGGGTACCCATAGCAGATTAATATAATAGAAGAGACAAAGAAGAGCATTTGCTGTTAAGGACTAAGCCGTAGGTTGTGTTCCCCACTTCAAACTCTGCTATGAAAAAGAAGAGTGAATGAAAATCAAGGGATCGGCAAACTCCTGAGGGTAGGAGTGGAGAGTGTGTAGCCCTCCAGATGCTGTTGTCTTGTAATTCTTGTCAATCCCAGATAGGATAACCATTGATGAGGGTTTGTAGGAGTTGTAGCTGAACAACATAAGAGCCTCCCCCTCACTGTGTTCTCCATCTCGAATTGGGAAGGTTGAGTAAGTGTTACAGGAGATATACTTTTCTGATTTTAATAAAGAGACATGATCTCTGACTGTATGGATTCATGATTCATCCTTCACCTTTCCGCCTCTTTGGGGGTCCTTTTGAATTCTGTCTTTTCTCCATTCTTCGTGTCTTGGGTCTGGATTCTGTCCTGTCTGCTTGTTCATTTCCCTCTGCAATATGTCCATTTCGAGGTATTTGTTTTCTGTGCTTTGGAATTTATTATGGTTTATTTTTATTTTTAATTCAGCATCTGACCTTCCTTCCCTACGCCATGATGCAGTGCAGGCGTGGCTGGATGCAGCCCCAGGAGGTAGTTCTGGTGATGTTCTGTTTACAGCTCACAAATAACCCTGCCCGCCATTGCTGGCGCTGCCACCTGTCTGTGTTTTCAGCGCCCCAAGTGCCAGCCGTTTTTTTTTAACCCTGGGCTATTATGACTTTGACGCTACTGCATGCTGAATTGGGGTGGGTGGGAACGGGAGGAGGCTGCATGTCTCGCTGAGATGAGCCGTTCTTGCATGAATTAGGCTTCCATCCTAACCTTCTGCAAGAGACCCAAAACAGAGGAGATAATTCAGCATAGATTGAAAGAAATGTAAATGCTGGGGGAAGGCAGGTTTAGCAAAAATCAGTTTGGACCAAATAAAATCTGCAAGAAAATCATGAATATGCTTTAGTATTGTAACTGTTCTTGCACCATCTGACCAAAGATGAGTTTTAAGCATTTATATAGCACTTTAGCAGGATCAGAGTATTCACTATTAAATCCAGGAAGAAGTATAATTGTATGAGAAATCTCTGAAGATCAGTGAGGAAGAGAGGAATGCTGGATAGGACACACTCGGACATCAACGTGTATTACAGTGCGAAGCAACTGCTATAAATCTGAGACAAATTTGGTTATGAATTCTGGGAGAGATGAACCATGTCTTCACTAGCATCGTCTTGTCGATTTCCCTTCTAAAGGAGAAAATTATTCTTGAAGATCCTTGTGCACGGTGATAAGAGAAGCTTCTCTACCATGTATATGAAAGCACCGTCTCCCTAATAGTAGTGTCTGGATACAATCCCTGTCAGGAGAAAGAGTATTTATCTGCCATAAAATTAATTTTATGCATTAGATCAGCTATTAATTGGGATATGGCATTGTGGATTTTGCATGGATGTAGTTAGTGCCTTTCTAAAACGTTTTGCTTCTGACAGCGGAGCTTACAAGGATGGCTGCAAATCACCTTATCCAGCTGTAGCTGCTGACCAACTTGGACAAAATATCTCCAATACTTTCTGGCTATCCTAGTTCATAGCTCACATGTTTCTGTGTGACAGCTTTTATGCCTTTGCACTTGATTTTTAACTGCATATTGTATGTAAATATATATTTGTATAATAAGTATTAGTAAGCATTAACCTTCCAATTGATCATAGAAGAGATATTTTACAGTGTTTTGCTAATCTCTACACCACTGAATATGTCACTGATTTCTTATATTGTGATGCCTTCACAACGTTTATAGCACGCATGGGCAAACTTTGGCCCTCCCTCCAGGTGTTTTGGACTCCAACTCCCACCATTCCTAACAGCCAATAGGCTGTTAGGAATGGTGGGAGTTAGAGTCCAAAACACCTGGAGGGAGGGCCAAAGTTTGCCCATGTTTGTTTTATAGAGTATTCTTAGGAAATTGTCTGATAGTTTAGACAGCATTAAAATGTACCAAAATGTTATGTCATTTAAGCATGTGACATCAAATACTTTAGTATAAAAGAAGAATGATATGTACGGTAATACACTTTCGTATATGATCTTGCTTGGAGATCATTGGGCAATTTCAAGGCTCAAGAATTCTTTCAAAATGTATAGCATTTGGTAAAAAATACTTTAAGTTAAGAAGGCTGGAAGTCTTGAGATTTTCATGTGATCCATTATCTATACACTGAATTTAGAATGATCAGTGGGATCACATGGTGCAGTTACATACGTACTTGGCTCTATCTTTGTATTGATCACATGCCTGAAGCCCACAAACAGTGTAGCATCTTCCCTCATATGTTTGGGAGTATGCACTCAAACATATCACATGAACCTCTTACCACTTTTAATCTGATGCTCTAACAGTCCAGTAAGGGCTGTATCTCATGAGTTCACTTTTTGTGGATGTTGGATGTATTTCACCTTAGAAAAGTTGAACTTCAAAAAACTCCCCCCAAGGATGATACCTATGAGTTTGAATATACATCGCTGTTTTTTCTTTCTCCCCACCACTCTTTTTTAACCTGTTTGTTGAATATGTTCTAGTGTTGTGTGAGGACAATGACTATGAGGATGAAGTGGGCAGTGAGCCTGCAGAAGCTTTTGAAGATGGAGACACGGGTGCAGAGTTGGATGATGGTATGGAGCTATGAATTCCCTAATGTATTTTGAAATACTATTACAGCAGTCAATTCATACAACACAAAAAGGCAGTTGTATATGTTTTGTATATACCCATCTGGATAATTTCAGATTTCAGAATTCTGATTAAGGAGTGCTCAGCCTGTGTTGTTGTTAGTTTTGGACATGGAATTGAATAACTCAGAGGCTGGACTTAGCACAGCAGGCTAAACCTCTGTGCTGCAGAAAAATCCTGCCAATCAAAAGGTCGGTAGTTCAAGCCTGGGTTGGGGTGAGCACCCACCATTAGTCCCAGCTCATCTGCCCACCTAGCAGGTTGAAAGCTGAAATGCAAGTAGATAAATAGGTACTGCTTTTAGCATGAATTTCTTTTAACAAGGTGCCCTTAAGGACATCAATAAGAGGGAAGCTTCTCGGCATGAAAGATGAAGTGACAGCACCCCCTGTGGCTGGAGTTGAGCATAGCCTCCAAGATGCCGGAATTAAGATGGGAAAAACTGCCTTTACCTCTGTTTGTGTTGTCTATCCTTTCTAATTGTATAATCAGCATTGAATGTTTGCCGTATGTGAGTTCTGTAAGCCACTCTGAGTCCCCTTCAGCGTGAGAAGGGCGGGGTATAAATATTGTAAATTAATAAATTAATTAATAAAAGAGCTAATAGGCCAATAAAAAAGCAGAGTTCTTTGTGAGTGCGTTTCTAGTGGTGTGAGAATAAGAAAATAGATTATTAATATGTTTGTTTTTTTCTCATATGTTTATTTATTTATTTATTTATTTATTCGGCTTCTATACCGCCACTCCCAAAGGCTCGGGGCGGTTTACATGACCAATACAGACAAATTTAAAACAGCATTAAAATACAATTTAAACTAACTCGAAGGCTTGTTGGGACAAATGGGTTGATTACTCAGCCTTTGAAAAATACGGAAAAGCTTAAGAAATAGACAAAGAGCTTGTTTTACTGGTTAATTCTAGCCTTATATTGAGTGATAGTAATGGGCTTAAATACCATGAGGGCCCCAGACCCCAAACCCTATGACATTCACAGGATTGCCTTAAGTCAACACACAACTTGAAGATGCATGTACCAAGTTCCTTAAACAATAATAATATATTAATATGTAACAAGGTATATTTGAAGATGGTATGGAGGATGCTGGGCCAGCAAACCAGCCAATCTTATTGCCACAGCTGCTATTCCTTTTACACATTTCTGTTGATTCTGTTGTGATAAATTGAAAGCAACAATAGATTTGTCTCAAGATTCTTTGGTTCTTTTCATTTTCTTACACAAATCAATGAGGAACAGATGACATCCCATCTGATGCAGAAGCAGAGTGCCGCCTCCATCAAGAGGAGCCTGGAGATCCAGAGCAGGAGGTCTCAGAAGACAAAGAGTTGGAGGCAGAGATTGCTGCCCCTTGCACTGTAACTGAAGGTATTAAAAATTCCATCCTGATCAGCTAGATCAGGGCTGCCCAGGAAGTCAATCGCGATCGACTGGTTGATCCCAGGACCAAAGGAGGTAGATCCCAGCCGGATGGGGTACTTCTAGAGGGGGCGGGACCATGCCGCGCCAAGCCTCGCCCCCTCCCCTGGCTTCAGCAGTACCACAGCTTCTCCAGGCTTGAGGAGGGTAGTGCCAAGCCAGTAGTAGCTAGCTAGTTATGCCACCACTGGCTTGGCACTACCCTCCTCTAGCCTGGAGAAGCTGTGGTAGCACTAAAGCCAGAGGGGGGAGGGGGCGGAGCCAGGCCGCGCAAAGCCCCGCCGCCTCCCCAGCTTCAGCGCTACTACAGCTTCTTCAGCCTTGAGGAGGGTAGTGCCAAGCCAGCAGTGACTAGCTATGCCACCACTGGCTTGGCACTACACTCCTCAAGCCTGGAGAAGCTGTGGTCGAGCTAAAGCCAGGGGGCGGAGCCAGGCTGTGCCAAACCCCGCCCCCTGCTCCGCCCTGCTTCTCTCTCGGTAGATCTTTCTGACTTGGTTTTATTATAAGTAGCTCGCATGCTGAAAAAGTGTGGGCACCCCTGAGCTAGATTGAGAATTTCATCAGCCCCAAGCAATTTTGAGCATTATGCACAACAGGTCTGTATTTATTCCTAACAAATAATTCACACATTGTTATTCTGTAAGTAATTTGGTATCTCAGTTGCTTCAAAACATTTACTACTCAGGGAATATTTGCAGATCATTGCCATGCAGGGTTTTTTTTGTTATGAAATGTGTTCAAAACTGTGGGAAATTCCTGGAAATTTCTGGCTCTGCCCAATAATATGAACCTGCAGGCAGTGTTTTTTATTTTTAGTTGTGTTTGGTAAGAGCCACAATCCTGTACACGCTTAGTTGAGAATAATCCCCACTGAATGGATTACTTCCACGAATGATGTTTAAGGTCAGCATAATACCATAACGGGAAGGAATAGCAGTGTATTGTAAGAAGCAGACAGTATATTCCCAAGTACTTGATATGACTTTAAGATGGCAATGCTGTTGTTCATTGGGTCTCCTTCAGATCCCTGCAAACCATGTGAGTCCGTCGAGTCACCATCCGAGAGGGCCGCTTCTGTTTCTCCAACTGATAACCACAAGGAAAAAGAAAAAGAGGTAAGAAAAGGCACTGAGATTTTTTTTGTTACAGAAAGCAGTATGTGCACAGACAAATCTTAAAAGAGAAGCCTGCTTACAAAATATTTGTAAATAGATTAGGAGGTATGAGGGTTTTTTTTTGGGGGGGGGGGTTGCTTTTAGTAGATTATCTCAAAATGGACACATCCACAAGTGTTTTCTTTAGACCCTAAGCTTACCAGTGTGAAACAGGACAGGGAGATAATGATTTTGGAATCTCATCAAAATAAAATCCCAGAATTCTGCCATGGTCTAGATTAGATCCCAATCTTAATTTGGTGGTATCTTAAGAAGCAGCTTGGTATAGTGGTTTGAGCATTGGACTCTGATTTTGGAGACCAGGGTTCCTAGCCATGGAAACCCACTGGATGACCTTGAGCAAGTCCCATTCTCTCAGCTTCAGAGAAAGGAGCCCCTGGTGGTGCAGTGGATTAAACCCTTGTGCCAGCAGGACTGCTGACCGAAAGGTCAGTGGTTCAAATCCACGGAGAGCAGGTTGAGCTCCTTCTGTCAGCTCCAGCTCCCCATGCAGGGACATGAGAGAAGTCTTTCACAAGGGTGATAAAACATCTGGGCGTCCCTGGGCAACGTCCTTGCAGACAGCCAGAAACAACCTGCAGTTTCCCAAGATGCTCCTGATATAGAAAAAAAAGCCTTGGAAAAAAGACAAAGCTAAACTTCTTCTGCACAAAACTCATGAAGAAAACCCTGTAGTGGGGTTGTTATAAGTTGGAAATGGCTTTGAATGCAGACAGCAAACAACATAGAATTTGCAACCACACCACAGAATTTGGGCAGCAGTGGTTGCAAAAAAAAAAGTGCTTGACTAGTTTGAATCCTTAAACATGCTCCCAGAAGTTCTGTATTCATTTAGAATCTAAGCATTCCATTTATGGAAGAATTAAGCGTCACCTCATTAAGTAGGGCTGAATCCAGCCTAAGCTAGACTTGGCATATCGATTACTTATGTTCAAGTCACAAAAACACCATCTGACATGATAGTGAATTCTGACTCATCCTCAAGGAATGGCTGACTTGACTCTAAACTTATTCTACACAACATCATTAAGAATTTCCCCCAAAACAGACCCAAGTAAAGCAGTTTTCTAGAACACAAGGCTTTTACCTGTAGGTTTAAAGGAAATAGCGGCTGCGGTGGCGCAGCGGGTTAAACCGCTAAGCTGCAGAACTTACTGATCAGAAGGTTGGTGGTTTGAATCCGTGGGACGAGGTGAGCTTGCATTGTTAGCCCCAGCTTCTCCCAACCTAGCAGTTTGAAAACATGCAAATGTGAGTAGATCAATAGGTACTGCTTTGGCGGGAAGGTAACGGCGCTCCATGCAGTCATGCTGGCCACATGATTTTGGAGGCATCTACGGAAAATGGCAGCTCTTCGGCTTAGAAATGGGGATGAGCACCACCCCCCAGAGTCAGACATGACTACACTTAATGTCAAGGGGAAACTTTTACCTTTAAGGAAATTTTAAGGGGAAACCTTAAACACAATATGCTTGATACAAGAAAGCAAACAACTAAGAGATACAGTACATCTATCTATTTATTTATTTATTTATTGTTTCGATTTGTATACCGTCCTTCCAAATGGCTCAGGACGGTTTACAGCATGTCAACCAATAACAGTTAAAACAATCAAAGTACACAATAACAATTCAAGACAGATTAGTAGCATTAGCTCAACCAAGGTGATTACTGGTTAAATGCCTGACGGAAAAGGGTTGTTTTACATGCTTTCCGAAAGGCGAGTAAGTCGGTAATTGCCCGGACTTCAGGTGGCAATGAATTCCACAAACTCGGTGCGGCCACAGAGAATGCTCTTTGTCTTGTTGAAGACAGATGCATATTTCGAAGAGATGGAATCTGTAAGAGGTTATGATCCTCTGATCGAAGCGATCTCTGGGGAACATATGGGTGTAGACGGTCCCTCAAGAACACTGGCCCCAGACCATACAAGGGTTTAAAGGTCAAGACCAACACTTTGAAGATAATCCAGTGCTCGATTGGCAGCCAGTGCAGTCGCTGCAGAATTGGAGTGATATGAGCCCTGGCCGGTACTCCCGCCAAGAGTCTCGCAGCAGCGTTCTGCATCAACTTAAGCCTCCGGATGACCGACAAAGGAAGACCAATGTAAAGGGCATTACAGTAGTCTAGCCTCGAGATGACTGTTGCCTGGATTACAGTAGGTTGCGTTCAGTGAGATAAGGAGCCAGCCGCCGAGACTGCCGTAGGTGAAAAATGGCAGATCTACTGACAGTGGAGACCTGGGCCTCCATTGACAGTAGTGGATCTAATTGGACCGCCAAGCTCTTAACCAAGGGCGACGGACGTAGTGTCTCGCTGTCCAGCATAGGCAGCCGACCCCCCCCCCACACACACACACACACACACACACCTGGGCGACCCAGCCAAAGGATGGAGAGGCAGTTCCTTTTTTAACCTGCATTTAAGTCAGATTGTTTTTTTATAAAATGGAGAAAACATTACGCCTGTTATAAATAATCAAATGCATTTCAAGGTTCAAGAAGGAACATAGAACATTGTTCTGTAAACAGTTAATAACACAACTTTTGTCTGGCAATTTTAATTGCCCCAGTAACTGCTCAGAATTATTTGCCAAACGTCTAAAACAGCTGGGACTATTTTCAGTGTTAGTCATACACCTTTATTATTTTAAGCCTTATGTTTTTTTCTTGTTTCTAGGTTTTGACAGTTTAAAATGGTGTAGAGTGGTTTTCGTTGTATCAAGGGATCTTCAGTGAGATGATCAGTAATGACAAGCAAGCTTTTCTGAGAGGCAGTTTCACTACCAATATGCTACTTCATTTGCAGTAGGTTACCTACAAACAGGGTTGCCACATGAATAAGGGACAGGTACCTAAAATAAGGAATTCTTCACAAAAATAAGGGACACGTCATAAAAACTTGAAAATCATCAAGTTTTTATTTATTTATTTATTTAGTTAGTTTTTATTGAGTTTTCAGTGCTAAAAACAGACAAAACAAACACAGATCAGACAACCAACGATGCCTGCACAGACACCATGTCTGTAGGGCATCCCAAACATCACTCAACTATACAACAGACAATTTCTTGTTCTTATTGACTTCCCAAATCCCGTCGACCAGCCTTATCTAATACTTCTTAGATGCTGTTCCTTTAGCCCACGATTCCTAATTCCCCGATCCGGCCGTATTACTTACTACCAGTTTTTTATATACAGATTGTCCTTTTTATCTCTATGTTTTTTCATATAGTCCATAATCGGTGACCAATCTGTAGCTTCCATCTGGTTCATCATGGCTCTCGTGAGACTGTCCATATTCATAATCTCTATTAGTTTGGTCATCCAGTCATCCATCTTCGGAGGGGCTTCCTCTTTCCAGTGCCTTGCGACCACCATTCTTGCCGCTGTAATACTATATATAAAAAGTTTTTCCTTATTCTTATCTATTTTAAAGTCAAGAAAACCCAGTAGCATATATTCTGGTTTCAAGGGAAATTCAATACCCAGCGCTTTTTTTCATTTCTATATGTACTTTTGCCCATATAGTTTTTATGAAGTGTTCCTTATTTTTGTGAAAAATTCCCTATTTTTAGGTACCTGTCCCTTATTCTTTTATCAAAAAGTGGCAACCCTACCTACAAGAGATGTTGAATAGGCAGGGGAACATGTATCTCTCCAGACTTTTTGGATCTGCAATTTCCATCAGTCCGCGCCAGCATAGGGTGAGGAGATTTGTAGTTCAGCAACATCTTGCAGAACACACATTCACCATAACTGTTCTGGAATGTATCCTAGAGTGTTCTCATACGAACACATCGGATTTCTGTGGCAAACACGGAAGAGCTCTTTGACAGTGAGTTGAAACAGAAGTTTTGGAAGCTAGCACTTTACGGTCTCTTCATATGTTTTTTTCCTGTTGGTGATGATCTGTGATTGCTTCTTTTCTGCAGGACTCAAAGGAACATCTTGTGATCGTGTTCTGCGAAGAGAAATCCTCAGATACACACTTTTTCCCTGAGCCATTCCTCCCAGAAAACAAGAATGAAAAACAAGACAAGAGCATGGATGATGAAAAAGCCAAAAGCCCACCTGTCTCACTTTCTCCTATTCGGTCCCAGCCAATTGCTCTGCCTGAGACCATCGCGCCAACATCCCCTGTGAAATCACAACCCGCATCACCCGCTTTACCTACATCCCCACCAGCTACTCCTCTGCCTATTTGTTCACAGCCTTTGCCCTCTGCTGAAGCATCTATTCCATCTCCAGGGGAACCACCAGTTTGTTTTCAACCAATCCCAGCCTTAACCTCCACTCCTTTGGCCAAACTTGTTCTAAAAAGTCAAGATGGAGAAATGGAAAAACTGGCAAGCCCTACTTCAGCAGAAGAAGCTTTGAAAAGGAACAACCTTGTGGAGGAGTTCTGGATGAAGAGTGCTGAAATCCGAAGAAGTTTGGGTCTTACCCCTGTGAACAGAAGCAGGGGGTCAGAAACCAGCTTTACAATCTCACCCCTTGAATCTGCCCCCCTTAAACCATATACTCCTGACGGAGTTTCAGAAGATAAATGTATCCACCTTGTTAAACCACAGCCGGCCCCAAGGAAGCCAATCACCCCAAAGCTTGACGAACAGTTTTCTCTGCTGACACCAAAGTCTCCCTCAGAGAGAGAACTGAAAAATTCAAGTGATGTTAAAAGGGATTTGTCCAGCAGTTCTGGACTAGGTCTTCAAGGCAGTTCATCCAACATGAGGACATTGGCCAGCCAGAGTTTCAATACTTCTGATTCCACCATGCTCACGCCCCCCTCCAGCCCTCCCCCACCACCTCCTCAGAACGAAGAGCCTGCCACGCTGCGGAGGAAAAGGCACCAGGCAACGTGGCAGAATGAAGCCGAGTCTAGGCCAGCATCTGTGCAAACACCTCACTCTCCACAAGTCATTGAACGAATTCGACCGGCCAGAGAACCCTCCCAGCCTCCCAGAGAGGAGGTGAGGAAGTCGTTTGTGGAGAGTGTAGATGAGATACCATTTGCTGATGATGTGGAGGACACCTATGATGAGAGAACTGAGGATACAAGCTTTCATGAAAAGTACTATACACCCCCCAGCAGGCCAAGACTAGAGAAACCGCTTCACTTGCATTTGGTTAAAGAGAATGGTGGACCACCCTCAATGGAAGGAGGAAGTCTACAAAAGAGAGGCCTCCCTCAAGTCTCTGCAGAAGCTAAGGAACTAGCTGAGGAGAGAATGAGGGCCAGAGAAAAGTCTGTCAAAAGCCAAGCCTTGCGTGATGCAATGGCTAAGCAACTCAGTAAAATGAAAGATCTGGAGATGGCCCATGCTACTGGCACTGCCAAACTGCGCAAAGCAACAACCTTACCCTCAAAGACCAAAGACATGTTTTTTGAGTCCCCTAAGCATTTAGCTATGAAATCTGGTGAAGGCCACACATTGAAACATGAGGGTAGCAGTGAAAGGTTCTTCTCACCCTTTGCAGACATCAGTGGGCGCGATGGTTCAGTCACATCCTCAGAAGGCTCCGGTGGAAAGAGTAAGAAAAGGACTTCTCTCTTTTCTCCCCGTAAAAACAAAAAGGAGAAGAAGTCCAAGAATGACAGCAAGCTCTCTGACAAATCCAGCAGCGTGGTTGAGGAAGCCACCAAGCCCAAATCGTTGTGGAAGTCTGTATTCTCTGGTTATAAGAAAGACAAGAAGAAAAAGGCAGATGAGAAATCCTGCCCTAGTACACCTTCCAGTGGGGCCACAGTGGATTCTGGGAAAATTAAGGCATCTCCATTGGTTAGAGCAGCAGGTATAGTATCGTTGGCTATGCACTGTTCTTGTTCCATGATAAATGAGGAAGCTTCCAGATTGCTTCCATACACATAGAATATGCACATCTGTTAGGATTTGCTTCGGTTTCAGCATAAGAAAGGCAAAATTAAAACAGCCCCATCTAAAGCTATGAGTGTGTCACTAGATTCCTCATAATATTAGGAAGTTTTACATTTAGCCCAACTCTTTAGGTAAGTCCTGTATAAAAATATGTATTTAATTTTCCATGAGTGCTTGCAATCATTTCTTTAGTTACTGTAGGTTTGTTCTTGAGTTGAATTTGCATGTAAGTCAGAACAGGCACATTTTTAAATGTAATTCCAGCCTAATATAATATAATACAGGGGTGCTCATTAGGTAGCTCACGAGCTACTAGTAGATCTTCGGCCTCTTCCAGGTGATCTTTGGGCCTCACCAGCCGGATAGGGCGCTCCTGCCATGCGCGTGCACACCCTGCGCGCACGCGCGCTCCTGCTGCTGGCTTTTGCTCTTGCGATGCTTCTTTCGCCTGCGGGGCATTGCAGGAAGAAGGAAGCACGAGGCGGGGCCTCTGGAGGGAGCGCCCTGCCTCTCTAGTCCAGAAGCAGCTGTGCAGCCTCCGTTGCCGGCGAGACAGGCAGGGGGGAGTGCTCCCTCTGGATGCCCCGCCTCGTGCTTTCTCCTTCCTGCAATGCCCCACAGGCGGAAGAAGCACTGTGCGGGCGGAAAACAGCAGCAGGAGTACACGTGGTGGCGAGAGCGCACGGGAGCACACGGCGGCGGGGGCAGGTAGATCTTTTGGACTTGGTTGCTTTAAGAGTAGCTCGCATGCTGAAAAAGTGTGAGCCCTCCTGATATAATATATGCTTTGACTAGCATAGGGAAGAGTTAACACCCCTGTCGTGTTTCCTTTAATGGCTGTACCCCTGTTCAGATTTAAGATTTAACCTCACTTTCTGTCTCAGTGAAAATTGGATTTTGAACAATTTGGCTTGTTATGGAAATAAGGATTGGTAAGAAAGCTTCGGTGGAGACATTCAGGAGTGAATTTCCCTTCCTAAGGATAGATTTCCCTCTTCCTGTTGTTTCACCCCCATTCTTAACTATGTGTCATTTGTAAGTCGGATGTTTGTAATTTGGGGACTGTCTACTAATATTTTACTGGTGTGCTTGAGACGGCCTCCTTGATTTGAGGATGGGATTGACAGCATGATATTAGGCATCAAAGACACAAATGCACCTAATGTGAGTGGTCACAGCTATCCAGTGACATTGCTGATTAAATATCTGTCTAATCAAGAGTAGCTGTTTCTAAGTGGCCAAAAGGATTGCCAAAAATCCTGTGTACGACCCAGTTTTATGAGGCACTAAAGTATCTCTGCCTGTCTTCTGTTTCATCCAGTACTTTCCATTTTGTAAACTCTTCTCAGGAGAGAACAATTTGGATTGACAACAGTGATAAGGTTGTTCTTGGTGTTCAGTTCTCATCCCAGTCCTGTTAAAGCAAAAAGTGGTCCTTTGTCTTTCTCATACAATCTGTCTCATTTAAAATAGGTCTGATGTGAATTGGATTTATATGAACTGGATTTCATGTCCTGCTCTTCTTTTACGAATCTATGACAAATTTTCCTGAAGGGTGGAATCCCATTTATTCCTTATATATTGTTTGCTTAAAATTTTCATGGATGATCTGAGGGACTTGTCATGAGGGCCTTCAGGCTACATCAGTAATGCTTGATATTTCTCTGGGTATGCAAAATCAGCCTGGCCAATCTCACATTTGACACCCAAAGCATATAAACACCCAATCTGCAGTACTTATTTACTTACTTAGGCGATCCCTCGCAGCCCGAGAATGATAGTTCTATATTTTTGCCTTAATGAGTGACTTCCTGTCTGCTGCAGGAAGAATAAGTCCCATGTACACCTTGCAGGTCATTTGTACAGCCCAGGACTATCACTTAGACATTAAATCAAAGTATTTGAATAACCAGTGGAAGAGAGGAGGTAAACTAAAATCACATTATTAATATTTTCTGACAATACAGATTTAAGCTGGAGTTATCGCGATTACTGCTTAACAATATCATTATCACAATATCCTATTCCAATATAGAGAAAGAGAAGGGTGTAAATATAAGGTGTATTTATTTTAATTTTATTTGTACTACTTTTCTTTTAAGGAAACCTGGACAAAGATTATTAGATTTGTTTTCCTTCCAAGGAAGACATGTACATCTTTCTGTACATTCCTCAATCCCATTTATCCACTCAGCAAACCTGTGAGATAGGTTAAGTGAGGGGAGGGATAATTATTTACCCAGCATCACCCGGGGAACATTATGGCTGAATAGAAATTTTAGCCTATGCTTGCCTATCCTTGACTTGCCAGAATAACCATTGCATCACACTGAATCTTGACAATGTATTTAAAAATATACTACTGACCGCTGTGTTTTAAAAATAAATTTGAAAATTAAATGCACTCCAACCTTCTGTTGATGTGGTCAACACAATTACGAAGAGTCCACTGAAGTATATGCTGTTCTGCCATTACAGAAGTACATGCCTACTCTTAAAAGACTTGTCACCTAATGACCCTATGATGGCCACTGTTTGTCTGAATTTGCCATCTGATGCATGCTTTTATTGTTTCAGATTTACAAATGCGCCGACACCTAAGCTTCTCTGAAGACTCTGATCTTTCCAATGATGATGTGCTAGAGCGCTCGTCACAGAGATCCAAGCGTGAGGTAAGATTAAACTGGATAGGGAATTTTGGCCTAGCTTTACTTCTGAGTTGTGGAATCTTCACAAAACCGATATTACTTGTTTTATTATTTGCTACTTCTATACATCATTATTAACTAGATTAGAGTAAAACCTTTGTAGTTAAACACAATGAGTTAAGTTCTGCTACGATGGTCTCGCTTGCTGCTGCCTAAGGGAACCCTGTTGTATGGCTGGCATGTCAATCCTGGTGCAATCCTTATACATTTACTAAATATGAAAGGCCTTCTCTGTTCAGAAGGGCTCACTCCCAGGTAAGAGTGCCTAGGATCTGAGGCTGAGAAGCTTTCAGGAGAACACTGTGCTCTGTGGCTTTAAGTAAGTAATGACATCCAGAGTTTGGTGAGCGGAAAGCAATACTGTTGTAAAGTATCTTGTACCAAGAGCATTACTTTTTAGAGTCTGCTCTCCAGATTCACTAGAACTAGGGTCACAGGACCACCATGAAACTGAAAAACCTGAGTGAACACCTCTCTTGTAAATTATAGGCCTTCTAGCATGATTCTATGAACAACATCCACTGGAACCTGAGCATAGAATCACATTGGAGGACCTAGGGATGTGTTCTTTCTAGAAATCTCTGGGTCATAACTGAAGGAAGTTGCCTTTTGAATCCCACGGAAGGACCTAGAGTTTCTTAGGGCCCGTCCAGACAAGGCCTCGGGTAAACGCAACTGCATTTGGCACAAAGCAGGAAAACCTTGCTTTGTGCCGAGGTAATTTGATAGTGGGTTAAATCCATGCCTTTCAAGACAGCTCCCTCACATTTTCCAGGCTGATTCAGTTTGGAGAACTGTAAGGCCACCAGCCCCCTCCCCCAAATCCCCCACAAAACCCCCAAAATACAAAGGAAACTCACCAGGAGCCATTTAGCTTCTCCTCCTGCCTGAAGGAGCATACCAAAAGAAGGGGGTGCCCAAATTGCTCCTGGCTCCCCACATCTTTTTGTGTGTCGTTGGTATGTTCTTTCAGACAGGAGGAGAAGCCAAATGGCTCCTGGTGAGTCTCCTTTTTATTCTTAAGGTTTTGTGGGCTGGGGTTGGGTGGCCACATGTCATCTCGAAAATATTCGGGCTGGCATGTGGATAGCCAATGGGCAAAGCTTGATTTTTTCCCCTGACTGTGTGGATTTAAACCCCCTTTGCAGCGGGTTTCTTAAAGTGGGTTTAATGTATGTGTGGAACCGCCCTTAGAGGGAACACTTTTAATCAAATCCATGAATAATCAAATCCACAAAAGTCAAAATTGCAAATGTGGATGGAGGGACGACTGTAAAATCTGTTTCATTTATTGTGATAACAACAATAATTATAGGAATGCTGTTGGTCAGACATACACTATTTTTTTACAAAAGGACCTGATGTTATGGTACGAAATCACATGCACAACAATCAGTGCAGGCCTTCCTTAGAGCAGCTGTCCATGGAAAAAAGAACAGTGGTACAATATTGTTGTTTCAAGAGCAAATGAGACCATATTTTATTATCAATCACCAAGTTTCTGTTTAGTCACACCCCCCACCCCCCTATTGTTCTTTTTATTTGACTCTTCTTTACACTTTTTTCATGCTTGCCACCAGGTTTTTCCTGGCAGGTTCCCTGTTGCATCTGGGATACTGAGGAAGGAGGAGGTACCTCGGGATGCTGGAAATGATGTGGGAAAGGGCCATTACTGAGATGGCGAGCTCAGATTAATCATGATGCAGTCACTCAGATATGTCTGTTCAGTTTTAGCCTTGCAGTTTTCCTGATGTTCGCATGATCACGTAGCATGGAATAAACATTGCTTCAACTGATACTTCCTCAGACAGATTACCTAAGTGTGAGAAAAAGAGAGAATCATTCTCAAAAGCAGAGCTTTTCAAACATTTCATGTTAGTGCCACTCTTTTTAGACATGCATAATTTTGCGATACAGTACTTCCGTTTTGCTAGCAGGTCAAAGGTTAAACCAACCCCTTATAAAATATACAGATGCATACATACATCGTAATAATGAAATTAATGGGGACACAACATACCTTATGAAAACCTTTCATTTATATTTTTGAAATTATGATTTATTGCTTATTTCACATAGACTCACAGGCTTCTCATTACTTTCATGCAACACATGTACACTCTGCAACTGACACAGTAATGTGTCATGACACACAGTTAGGAAGGTTTTGCTCTAAAGAGCAATTTGTGAGTAGGACTCTGTTTTGTATTTAGGATGATGAAGAAAAACCATATTTCTCAGTGAAGAAATGCAATTAATACAATTAATACAACTGTGAAACCTGCCTCAAAAATAATCACTGAAAAGGGTACAAACAATGATTTTTGTGCCACCTACTTACCGCTCCCCTGTTAATGAACTCCTTCATAAATGGGAAATAAATATCAATTAGTCATAAAAAAAAATTAGTGTAATAAAATAGTGGCGCAAACCATTGATCATCACCACATGGTCATCAGGATACTTACGTTTATATTAGTGTAGTGTAGCGGTTTGAAAAATGGGCTATGATTCTGTAAACTAGAGCTCAAATCCCTGATCAGCTATGGAAACACACTTAATAGCCTTGGGTAAATCATGGCTGCACACCAAAACCCTCTGATATTTTCCATGCTACTGAGCTGTGACAACAGAAACTGTAGGGTGGTGTGGGATATTCTAATAGAATTGCAGAGTATGATTTTGTGTGTAATTTAGGATTGCAGAGTATGATTTTATGTTATCTTCTGAAGCCAGTTATTTATTTTCTTCACTTGGCTACATGACTGTTCTTAAATTGCTAATAGATTAAGACCTAGCCATTCATGTACTACTGCACCCTCTGTTCCCAAGTTGGTGTGATGTAGAATAACATTTTGTGTTTACAGGGTGAATCTTCCTTATCCGAAAATATAAAATCCAAATTACTCAAAAGCCAAAAACTCTTTAGTCACCCGTCCAACACTGACTTGGCTTTTCTTCAGAACCCGGGGCAGGCATTTTACAAGCCCCCTGTAAAGTGACATCAACCAGCCCACACCAAATTCCAAAATCCAAAAAACATTCTGGTCCCAAACATTTCGGATAAGGGAGACTTAATCTGTATTAGCGCTTTGGTTTTGTCTAATGCGTAATACTAAAAGCGCAAAGGAAATGCCAGTACCAATTTCTGACAATTTCCTAGAAACTATTGTCAGTATGAATACGTTGTATAGTAAGTGATTCATGTAGTAGTGAGCTGTTCAAAAATGTGTTTCTGTTTGTGACAACTTTTTAAATACTGAGGTGTAGACTTAAATTCTCAGATTTCCCTCCCCCCTCCATTTTCTACTAATGCTTATGCATTTGTATTAGCCAAGCTGCATTTCCTGAAAAACTATTGGCATGCAGGTACTTGGGCTAGGACACAAGTTGTGCAATTATGAAAACTAGAAAAGGTTGGACACAACTTTCAACATTATGGGAAAAAGTTTCATTTCTTTAAAGTCCATAAAACCAAAGTATGAAAGTTCTTTCAGCCTGATATATGAATTCAGTTTTAGTGAAGTTTATTCATTTACCCTGCCACTATCTCCACGAAGGGACTTGGCATGGCTTACATATGAGACAAAGTGACCACAGACACAAATACAAAACAGTCCATCCAAGCAAAAATACAATTGAAATAAAAACATAGTTAAAAATAACAATCCAATTCAATAAAGCATAAGAGTATAAAACAACAGCATTAAAACTCAATCAAAACAATACTCAACAAAATCAATAGTACAATGGACATGACCAGGCTATAAAAGGGCGGGGCATGGGATAGTGCAAGCAGTGTATCGTAGGGCTGGGTAATGGATGAAGTGCAAAGAGCAAAATATTAATTAATTAATTTATTTAAAACTTTTGTACCCCGACTTTCTCACCTCTATCGAGGGACTCAGAGCGGCATAACAGTAAAAACTCAATGCTATAAATTTAAAAACAACTACAACAACATATTAAAATACATAAATACTCAACATAAAACTACATCACCATTAACGTGGTCATACATTCAGACAATAGCCAATCTCAGCCTATTAAGGAACCTAGGGACTGGGCATTTATAACTAGGGATTCGGACTAGGCATTCTCAAATGCAAGATGTATTATATTATAGTATTATAAGGAATGTTTATTTTTTTACTTAATAGCTCACCTTTGTCTCGGTGCAAGACCAAAGGATATATCGGAGAGGGTAAACTTAATTCTTCAGAAGGGCTAGATTTAGCTCCAGTGCCTATGATTCCCAGCCCTTGACATAAGAGTGTTACAAGTGCTAATGCCTTCAGAAGGACATTGAACAGGGTTTGGATTACTGCACAAAGGGCTTCAGTGTGACTACCAAAATCAAGACCATCTATGCAGCTTTAAAAAATGCAGATTTGTTTAACGAAAATACTTTCCTTTGCAGTATTCTCTCTGGTAGAAGGTAGGATGGCTATAGATGGCTTGTGACTTCTGTCAGTATTTCAAAGACGCAGAAGATCAAATTTGTTTAGGATAAGGATTTTATGTAGTCATTCCTATTACTGAAGTCATTCCCATGATTAACCGTCTGATTATATATTCACTTACACTCAAAAACTTTAGCATGAAACTAAGCACCAGAAATGTAAAACATGCTTTTTCTAATTTTTCTGCTCTAAGCACGTGCACCTGGAAATATAAATATAGGGCCCATCCAGGGGCGGTTACCATTAGGAAAAGTAAGCACCCGCTTAGGGCATGGAACCCACTAGACGCCACGTCAGGGGGCGCATCTGGCCGCCAGGTTCCACGCATGTGCCATTGCTGCAAAAGGACTCCAGCTGGACTGAGAAGCCAATTGCCCAAAAACCTCCGTCTCCGTCCCGGCTGCAAAAAGTTCCTCCTTTTCGGCCTCACTTAGGGCGATTGGTATCTCGGTCCATCTGGAGTCCCTCCACAGCAATGGCGCACGTGCAGAACTACCTGGCCCAGCGCATGTGCACCCGGCATGCATGCGCATGCTCCACGAGGCCGGAGAGCGGGCGCCAAAATAATGTTCGCTTACCATTTGAAATTACCTTAGTCCGGCACTGGGCCTATCTTAGGCTTTTACAACTTGGCCATGAACAGCTTTCTTAAATTATTGTGTGCTCCAGCCCCTTTCCGCCATATAAACTGAGTCATACCAAATGTTTAAAAGCAGCTATTTTGTTATTACTTTTTATTTAAATTGCCTCATCCAAGGCAAATAAAGGCAAGTAATGATGTATAATACTGCATTAGGCATTTGATAGCTGCTCCTGATTGCTGAAAGAGAGGAGCAACAATAAATCCGACAGGTCACACTGTATTACTTTTGTTAATTGGTTTAGCTTGGTAGAGCACAAGCTGCCCAGAGTTGGTCTAGCACAGCCCTGGGCAAACTTCGGCCCTCCAGGTGTTTTGGACTCCAACTCCCACAATTCCAACAGCCGGTAGGCTGTTCGGGATTGTGGGAGTTGGAGTCCAAAACACCTGGAGGGCCGAAGTTTGCCCAGGCCTGGTCTAGCATGTTCCCTTATACATATTTATACATACATTAGAAATACTTAGATCAGGAAAAGAGTCTAGAAACACTTCCAAGACTCTTTCTATAGGAAGCAATCTTCAGGAATCCAGCTTTTTCTTCTTTAGCAATGTGTTCCATTGTGTGCTTCCAGATCCTGAAGAATCCACTCCTTGTGTAGTTTCATGTTGCATTTCAACCAGCCTTTGTGTTTATTATTGTTCATTTTCTTTTCAGTGTTTTAACTTCAAACTGATTTTGCTCCATGTTGTTTGTTTTTGTTTCTGCCTTTGCTATTCCTTCCCCTCCTTCCCCCCTTTTAAAGTCGATTTACGTCCCACACGCCTTGGCATTCAAGAGATCATACGCATCAAAGGTAGTGTCTCCATTCTCATTGACTGGCCATGGTTGCATGCATACCTGTTATTCATGAAGCAAAATATCAGTCTGTGTCCCTTTTCCTGCCTTCAATGGTACTAACTTCATCCTTGCTGTGCATGTAAGAAATTATTAACAAATATGAATGACAGATCATCTTCAAGGCCCAAACCTTCGTATCCACGTGAAGGGCATGCAATATGTACATCAAAAATCCAGCAGGGAGAAGTGGTGATCTTAATTCCAATTCCTTAACTGTCCAGGGTGTTTTAGCTGAATAGTCTGAATTTCTGAACCAGCAAAATTAAGAGTATAAACAATACGTATTTATGTGTTGTCGAGGCTTTCACGCCCAAAATCACTAGGTTGCTGTGAGTTTTCCAGGCTGTATGGCCATGTTCCAGAAGCATTCTCTCCTGACGTTTTACCCACGTCTATGTCATCTATATTTCCTTGATTTATTATTGCATTGCTATTTAACTCTTCCCTAAAAACAGCTCAGGGTGATTTAAATGGTTCCCCTCAATTATTATCACAACAATCTGAATTAGCTTAGACTCAGACGAAGGTCCCAAGATCAATGAGTGAAGTGAATGCAGTTTTCAGATTGGATCTCTGGTCTCTGTGTCCTCTAATTATTATGCCACAGAGTATTTTGGACATGGAAATAATAAAAAAACACAAAACAAATAGTCATTGTTGCACAACACACACTGTATGATTGTTACAAAGGTGTAGGCTTGCACAGAGTGCACAAAATAAAAATAGTTTTAAAAAGATATATAAGTTGTTTTCTTCGTTGATACAGTTCTACAAATCTTAATTTGCATACATACATTGAGTATCCCTTTTCCAAAATTCAAAAATCCAGACTTGAGCACATGGGTGACTCCAATAGTGGCACCTTTGCTCTCTGGTGTACACAAACATTGTTTTATGCTTAAAAATTAAATATTGTTATAAAATTACCTTGAGGCTGTGTTTAAAAGGTATATATGAAATATTTATTTATTTATTAGACTAGTACACCGCCCAAAGGCTCGGAGCGGTTTACAGTAGGAAAAGATAAAACACAAATGGGTAAAAATAAGGCAATAAGGCAATAAAATACAATAAAACACAACATGAATGAATTTTGTGTTTGGGTCCTATTTCCAGGATACCTCTTTATGTATATGCAAATATTCCAAAATCTGGGGGGTGCGTGGAAGCCGAGATACAGATCACTTCTGGGTCAAAGCATTTTTAATAAGGGATATTGTAGTTTTATATCTATATAGTACTATATGGCATGGTAATTGGCATAATTCCATGTGTTTAGAGAGATCTCAACATAAGGAGAATGAGGTGGGGAACCATATCACTTAAACCATGATATTTTTGAAAAGATGTATTGTAATCAGGAATCCTTATTTTTATTCAGCTTATCAAAGTATAATATAAGCATCTGCTTCTGGATCATTCTTTGGACCAGATTTTTAAACCAAGGGATGAGATTGTACCAACATTCCTTTGAGAAGTATTGGACAGAACAATAAAAGAGTGTCCATTGATTTGTGTTTCTCATGACATATACATTCCCTTTACATCTGTGGCCATATAGTCATATAAACTGCCAGTGTAACTGGGTCTTAAAGGTGTTGTGGTCATAAAGGGGCATTGATTTTCTATACTGTGGGATCTCATTTTGCACTTAACAAACTCTGGTAATTACTGTAATGGTATTTCTTCTCTTTTTTCCTCAAATCTGTTTAAGATTTTAACCATGCTGTCTAGTCCAATCTATTGATATAATGGTGTTGAAATATAGAGATGCTTATAAAAACAATCTTGATTCACTTTTGTCCACTGAGGGCTGGTCAGTATTCAATAAACAGAAAGATATATCACACGGAACCCATTTATCTAGTTTAACATACTTCTATGCTAGTTTCTATATAGAAGTATGAACCCCTGCTCCAAAGTAACTACCAAAGTCTGTCTTTGAGGTACTTGGAAGTTTTTCACATAACCTTCTAGTTAGTGTATTGAGGGCTGACTTTATCTTCTATGGATAATAATTCACATAGTTATTTCCTCTACTCATGGTTGAATTGATAGTCCAACACCAGTTGAACCCCATGGTCCTGCAGATCTTTTTTCCTCTCTCATTGTGCTGACTGGACCAGGTGATTGTATGGTAATGTGGGATGCTTTTGCAAGCTGGTTTCATAATGGCACAGGCAGTTCACCGTGTGCCATACTTTGCACAGCTACATGCAGCTCACCTGTTAATGTGATTTGATTATGAAGTGATTTTTTAGCAAAGCGTGATCAGCTAGTAATACAAAGTTACGTCTTCAACGAAAAATAAGGAGCAACTGCTTTATCTGGGGCAGGCTGCAAGATGCATTGAAAAGAATTTATCTGTAGCTTGAAACACTGCATAAAATCACTGCTTTGCACATGATTCACACTTTTTCCTTACTCTTCTATCTGCTGCACTGCTACCACCCACATGGATGGCTGGGCAGGAAGTCTAGCACACAGCCCTGTAAGAAGGACTTGGTTCCAAGTCAGTGGGACTGACAGTTTAGTTTAGGGGCTGAAACACAATCTTTTTTTCCCTTGTTACTACAGAAAGCGTACACGGAGGATGAGCTCAATGCCAAACTGACCAGACGAGTGCAGAAAGCTGCTCGCCGCCAAGCCAAGCAGGAGGAGCTCAAAAGGTTACACAGGGCCCAGGTACAGCTATACATCCCACCTCACTCTTCTTGAAACTGTAGAAAGACAGGTGTTGGATGACCACATCTCTAAAAACCAGAAAAGTGTATGTTATGCTTCCAATAAATGCAGTGTAAATGTTTCTTGCATAAACTCTTGACATTTAGTTCATTTGTGTAATCACTATGCTTCATCATTAACAGCTGCTATATGTTGAACAGCATGTATCATATAAAGCCCGCAGGGAATGCAGTGGTTAAAGTATTGGACTGGGGCAGTCGAGGTTCGGGCTCCAGCTCAGCCATGAGTGACCTTGGGCCAGTCACAGTCTCTCATCCTCAGAGGAAGGCAAGGGCAAGCCACTTTTCAACAAATTCTGCCTAGAAACCCCCATGATAAGTTCATCTTATGCTTCAATACGTTGGAAATGACTTGAACACAAATATTAAGAATGTGTGATGTGGCAGAAATTCTACAAAATTTGATCTCCAAAGTTGGAGGGTTTGCCTCTTAGAACAGTTAGAGAAAATGGATTGATTCTTTCCCGAGGTAGATTTGCTTTGATTTGTTTTCCACCAGTGCCCATTGTTCTCTTGCTGTTAAGATTTCCACTCTTTAAAAGAACTGCACGAGAAAGATTTCTTTTGGCTGTAGGCGATATAGATGCATATGCGTTTTGCAATGATTCTGTGAAGTCAAAGAACTGATACTTTAAAATACCAGAAACAAAAGACCAATTAATTTGTGCCCTGGAAGCTTTCAATCTAGATTTGACAGTTTGGGAAATAGCAAAATGTGGAGAAAATACAGAGCAGCAGGAAGAATATGTATACATTCAATTATAAAAATATATACTGTATATACTCAAGTATAAGCTGGCCCAAATATAAGTCAAGGCATCTAATTTACCAAACAAAAAAAACCCTGGGAAAATGTATTGACTCGAGTATAAGCCAAGAATGGGAAATACAGCTGCTACTAGTAAATTTCAAAATAAAAATAGATACCAATAAAATTACATTAACTAAGACATCAGTAGGTTAATTTTGTTTTGAATATTTACATAAAACTGTAATTTAAAATAAGACTGTCCAACTCTGATTAAATCATTATTCTAATAATAAATATAGAACAATAATAAATGTAATAATAATAGAGAAAAACAATGTAATAATAATAAATAGCATAACATAATAAATGTAATAATAATAATAGCAGAGTAAAATAATAAATAATCTTGACTCAAATATAAGCCAGGGGGCTTTCACAGACCCCCCCAAAGACTGAAAAACTCAGCTTATACTTGAATATATACAGTACTTAGTTTAGATAGAGGATGAGGACCAAGGTACCTCATGGCAAAGGTGAAAATCAAAAAGGAATATATTTGACATTTTGGACATGGAGCAGGAAAAGGAGTACCGTAGTTCTCACACATTCAGTCTCCACAATAAGTCAGAAATGCAAGATGATTCACCTGACATTGTGAGTGTGTTTAATATACTGTATATCAACTCAAATAGCAATATTGGTTTTTCCTGGAGGGTGATAGCTGAGAAAAATTACTTATTTTGACTGTATCCCCTGGAATCATTGGAGTTTTAGGAAAAAGAAGAAAACCTATTCCCAAACGGTGAGTGCTTATACATACATGTCTTTGGGGAAATCTTCATTGTCTTCTCCCCGTTTTTGAAGCATATAAGATTCTTGAGATTAGCATGCTATCATTTGGATACATAAAGAGAGTGAGAATTTTTGCTGATACTTGCTATTCTCTTTCCATAGATTATCCAACGGCAGCTGGAACAAGTAGAAGAAAAGCAGAGGCAACTGGAGGAAAGAGGGGTTGCTGTTGAGAAGGCACTTAGGGGTGAAGCAGGTATCTTTCATAAGTCACTGTTTTGTGTGGTTTTGTATCTTTGCTGCTTATCTTTTCATGCTAAGGTTTGTTACAGTTGATGTCCAGGTCCCTTCCTAAGCTGAAAATGGATTTTTAAAATTAATTTTTCAAACAAATGGATTACAGTTGTCTTTTCTCTTCTGCGTCATACCTTGGAACCTTTTGCCTTTGAAACTATTTCCACGAAGACAAGGTTCCATAGTAGACTTACATTTGCTTTGAAAATTTGTCTCTCTTCTTCTGTTACAGAGCAAGGTTTGTCAACCTCCTGGTCACATTTTCTAAAAAGTTGAAGTGCAGCTTATAAAACCACCCATCTGTGAAATATTTTAGCAAATAAAGCTATGTCATAGCAAAAAAAAAAGTCTTTGCTTTGTCCGGCAAGTTGAATAAAAGAGAGAAATAATCATTTTAATTAATGGTGCTGTGAACCAACATTATCATCCTCATAAGGGACCATCACAGAACAACCCTAGCAAGTACCATGTGCTCTCTGCAAATTTGGCACAAATACAAGTCATCTCACTTGAGCAAGTGGAGCTGAACTTCACATATCTTGTGGAAAGATTGTCTTGGTTTCCTAGCTAAGTGGCATGTTATACTCTAGATGACCAGAATTAAATGTCTGGTATTGGGGGTTAGGATGAGTAAAGAAGATAAAGAGCGGAACTAGATGTTATGGTTCAAAGGAAGGGGGTCCTCCAACATCTCGTTCTCCTTTGGGTTCTTAAGTGCCTGGTGAAACTCATCACCTCCCTCTTCATTGACTGCCATTAGAGAAGTCAGAGAAACTCATTACGTTATGGTATTGCATCATGCAGTGAATTTCATTAGACTTCACAAAGGAGAAAATTAGACACAGTGGACTGGCTCATCTGCGGAACGGATATGGTTACATTATGATTTTATTTTATTTATTTACTTTATTTATATTCCGCTCTTCTCACCCCGAAGGGGACTCAGAGCGGATTACAGGTACACATACTTAGCAGACAATCCCTGCCGTTTCCACACACACACATATAGATGAACAGAGGCAAACTCTGGCCACCAGGGGGAGTTGACACACTCCTCATCTCTCAGCGTTCCCAGCGTCCCTCGTTGTTCCTTCTGAATTCTCAGCGTTCCTGGAGTTGTTTAATGGCCTCATAATTCAGCCAAAATTTGCCTCCCCACTTAGTCTCCTACTTGACAGATGCAACTGTCTTTCGGGCTGCAAATGTTGATGGCAGGCTACACTTAAAGGTCGAGCACCCACCTCAACCCGGGCAGGCCTCCAACTCATGACCTACTGGTCAGAGAGATCTTATGCAGCTGACACTTAGATAGCTGTGCCACATTTTCCGTATACCATTTCCCACTATCCTCTCTGCATATCAAATAAAGGCAACCATAAGATGTGCATTATGCACCATGGATGTAAGGGGCCTCTTACTTCAGTCTTTTAACTGATGAGGAAACTGAAAATCTTTTGCAATGTAATTTCCCCCCACTGGAGTAGAAGTATAACCAAAACGATTTCCCACTCAATGACTTAGAACAGTGGTTTTCAACCTGTGGGTCCCCAGGTGTTTTGGCCTACAACTCCTAGAAATCCCAGCCAGTTTACCTGCTGTTAGAATTTCTGGAAGTTGAAGGCCATAACATTTGGGGACCCACAGGTTGAGAACCACTAGCGTAGAATAACCTTTTTCTTGCTTAGAAGGGCACAATGAAATTTCATACAGGAA
Organism: Anolis apletophallus; assembly: GCA_030556195.1. Taxonomy (NCBI): domain Eukaryota; kingdom Metazoa; phylum Chordata; class Lepidosauria; order Squamata; family Anolidae; genus Anolis; species Anolis apletophallus. The sequence goes on along the minus strand of JARBWK010000009.1, from coordinate 119,218,833 downwards.
TGTGGGACGATTTTCAGTCATCTGTCAAGATAATACTTAGATGATACCATCCAAAACACACACTTAAAAGTTATAGTGATTTTAGTTCTTTCAGTGTTCACCATTTCTTCTTCTTAGATCTCTTGGTAGATAACTTCCTGTTTCAGACAGTTTTTATAATAGCACATGGAATGAAATAAGTCTAAATTTCTTGCTTGTGTTCTGTAACCATCAAATTCCACCATTGCAAGAGATTTTTCTTAATTCTGAAAAATTATCGGCCTCTACCTGAAGTGAGGAGGATCAACTGGGACAATTAAGATTTTGGTGGACCTTCAGCTTCCATCACTCTTAGTCAATATAACCAGTGTTGAGGGCTTATAGAAGTTCAGTTCAGAAATGTTGGTGGTATTGCCATATATATATATATATATATATATATATATATATATATATATATATATATGCATCCATAGGAACTGTTTCATTCGTCAGGGGTAATGGATCAACACCAGGCTTTATGCATTTATATATGGATTTCCTTTCAAATTGTCAGCAAAGTAACATTAACTTGTAAGCTGACACTCACTACTTTTCTAGTCACCCACTTTTGAATGGATGCGGATAGGAATCGTAAAGCTCTCGAGATGGTATAGGACTCCAGTTTCCAGTATCTCTCACATTTAACTTTCCTTGCTGGGAATTGCAGTTCAACAACTTCTGACAGACTGGACAATTCCCATTTCTGTTATAGTTGATATCACTAGAGACTAAATACATCAGTAGTTCCCAATCTTTGGTCTGCCAGGTGTTTTGGACTTCAGCTCCTACAATTCCTAACTGCTGGTAAGATAGATGGGATTTCTGGGAATTGAAGTTCAAAACAACCAGAGGATCAAAGGTTGGGAACCACTGGGCTGGACTGTGCAAATAAATGGACCGCTTTCAAGGATGTTGTGGCGGGATGGGAGAGATATAACACCAGAATGGGGGTACATACTGTATGTAGAATAAACCAAAACATTGGCACCTCCAGTGTCAGCCTTCTCCAACTTGGTGCCCTCCAGAAGTATTGAACTCCAGTTGCCCGTGTCAGAGCTTTGTGGTATATCAGAGTATACTTAATTTGCTATTGCTGAAAAAAAAATACTACTTCAAGATTCTTGTGGGAAATAGTCTAGGTCTAGAAAAAAAATCTCACATTCCAAGACTTCTATCCTTTCTGTCTAGTTTCAAACTCTTCTTTTACCATATGAGCACAAACTTACTATATATTTTCCATATACCTTACAAACCGCCATTTTATGCAATAAGGCAATACACCAAATCTCAGCCAATCCAGTCTTAACCAAAATGGGAGATGAAGCAGAAAAACAAATGCGCAGCTCCATTATCTTTTAACAAATTGAATTCTTAGACAATAGCCATGTTCGTCTAGAACAGGCCTGGGCAAACTTTGGCCCTCCAGGTGTTTTGGACTCCAACTCCCACAATTCCTAACAGCCTGCAGGCTGTTAGGAATTGTGGGAGTTGGAGTCCAAAACACCTGGAGGGCCAAAGTTTGCCCAGGCCTGGTCTAGAATGTCAGCATGCAAAGGGATCTTGTAGCAAAGTAGTTTACGAAAAGTATACTACCAACTTCATTATTTCAGTTATTCTCAAAGGTACTACAAGATCCCTTTGCATTTTAACAGGTAGTGCATCATAGGGAAAGATATCCCCCCTTCCAACTATCCATTCTTTGGCTGATAACTGTATGTTAGGATTCTAACCTTGTCAGTTAGAATCTAGTAATAGTACCATTACATCCCATACAATTTTCTGCATAGATATTGATTACATTGTAGATACACCGTGTGCCCCCTATCACAAATGCTTGTGGTAAAATATATGCTATGCATGTATTGTGATAGACATACAGTGTAAACATGTTTTTCCTGAGATGGCATTATATTTGTATAAAGCAGAGTTGTGGAGCCTATGACTTACCAGATGTTGTTCAAATCTGGTTCCCATCAGTCTCTAATATTCTGGTAGAGGAATGAAAAGTGAGATGGGGAACCTGGAGGAAGGCCATAGGTTTCCTAAAGCACAATTTATTACTATCTATATTGCTCTTTTGTGTCACAAGATTGTCCTTAGTGGACGAAATCCTGTTGGACTCACTGTTTTCGATGTTTCTGAAGGAACATATACTTCTCACTCCAAGACATTTATCAAATGAGGCAGAAAATCCAAACATTGTTCTTTGTATGACCAAACAGTAACAATGAGCTGTAATAACATGTAGTGAGTTGAGCCACTTTATGAGGCTCAACTCACTTGGAGTAGTACAAGGGTGATGAACGTATGCAGTTTAGACTCTGTGTGACCCCCCCCCCCCCCAGGATCATTTGTGTCATTCCCAGGATCTGCCTGGGGCACAAACTCTTTTATAAAAAATATTTTTGCAATTAGAAAAAAAATTAAATTCAGAATGTGCCAAAATGACCTATAGGGGATATGGAGGGCGTTTCCACCATGTTTGTGGGCCCCTTGGACTACCCTTCCCAGGTCAAAACAAATATTTGCAAACTGTTTTTAAACATTCCCCCCACAAAAGCCCTGAAAAAACATGGTGAGAAATCGTCCATATTCCATAGTCATAGGGAGTAGACATTTGCAGTTTAATGCGTTAATGTAGTCCCCTAGCCTTCAACAGTTGCCCAATGCTGAATAGCCTTAATGAACTTTCCATACCTTAGATCAACTCTGAAGCCTATGACTTGACAGTTTACTTATTAACTTCTTTCGTAATACAGTGAGTGCTGTACAAAACATTGGAGTTCCTTTAAGAACAGCCACACTGGAAGCAGGAAATAACTATTTGTGGTGCACAGTCCACAAGACTTTAGTTCTCTTCATGTATCTTCCTTTTTTTAACATAAAGTATCCTGAAGTTTCATATATACTCCCCATTCCTTTCTCCTAGAACCTAGATCACTTCTACTGTAGCAGGTCTCTTATATGCTATACACCTAAAGTGACCTTAACATGGTTATCAGCCAAATATTCCTAATACTTTTATACAGAAGGGGTATTCCTTGGCTTGGAATATATTATTATTTTGGAGGGCAGGGCAGGAGAACACAACAGACATAGAAACTCTTTAGTTTCCTTTGGTCTTTGCCTCCTCCACTGTACTTTTGCCAATTCTAATCTGTGGCATATTTGCTGGTTTGGCCAGTGTATCTACAACAGGCTGGGTATGCTCAGAATTTGCCGGGGGGGGGGTATTTTTTACTTAATATTTTCTAGCACAATCATGCAAGCCACTTCCTAAACCCTGATGTGTACTCTTTAAAGATTTGCTTCCAGAGGTGGAGGGTGCGGAGTGGCTTTAAAAAGGCTTGAGATCAGGGTGAGCAAAGTGTGGATCATATGTAGCCTACCAGGATTTTTTTTGTGATGCCCAGGGATTAAAAATAAAAAATCGTAAAAAATATTTTCTCCCAAAGTACCTCCAAATACTGTTTAGTGGAATGTGGGGGTATTTTCAGCAATTTACCACCAAGAAAAGCTTGACTTTGAAACAGGTGGATGTTTCCTAAGGGGTCAATTTATTTATTTATTTACAGTATTTTTACCCTGCTCTTCTCAACCTCCCCCACCCGGGGGGGGGGGGGGCTCAGACCAGCTAACAAATGCACTAGCCTCCAATAATGACCACCGTTGTAGTAGATCAATGATTCCCAAGTTGTGGTCTGTGGAACACCAGTGGTCCGAAAGAACGAAAATATGGTTTGCGGCCTCACCATTACTACATCGTTGCCTCGAAACCACGCTGCAACAAGAGTGACTGGTCTTGCGAAACCTTCTTATAGTGCCAAGACAACGGGGATGTTGGGAGGGGAGAGGCTGACTACCCACAAAAGATTACTACTACCACATCAGCTCTAAGATTATTAAACTTGGTTTTCTGTGGGCGAGCAGATGTCAACTACTGGATGGCATATGTTTTGTATCAGAAACTAGAGCTGATGTGGTCTATCCAATGTAATTTTCTGAATGAGCACCACAAATAACCAAACCGAATCTAAAGTTGACCAAAAACTGATTTGTAACCCTTTTCGTACTAAAGTTGGAGAGTGGTCACCAATGTAGTAGATCAACCAGGATTTCTGATTCCTTGTTTTTAAAAACAAAAAAACCCACCAAAAAACAGGAAAAGGGGGCTTCTCTTTTTCTAAATTAGGCTATTAAAATCTCTGGTTTGTGATAACTAAAATGTTGACTGAATATATTGCTCCATTCCATACTAGGATTTTGCATCTGCTTCTATTAATGGATTTCATGTTTACAGTTTAAAAAGTAAAACTTTCTGCGTCTATTTTGGGTGCCTGTGCTCTTTAACTGATCATTAGGGGATGCATTGGGAACACTGTTCCCTGCAAGACTGAATCAAGTCTGGCCTAGTTCATTCCCTCGCTTTGTTGAGTGGAGTTCTGTTTTCCCCTGAGTCCGCTCCCCATTGGAAAACACTTATGTATTCTTCCTTAATGCCCCCCAAACAACTACAGCGCAATGCCATACCGACACAAATGAACATAAGTGAAAGTAGTCTCAATGAAGCTAGCCTGATCTACTCCTTTGTGGAAATCCATACCTGCCTTTCTTGCCTGCCTGTTTTCCGAGTTCTATTATTCCTGCATCCTGTCTTTATTGTATACCATATATATGTATGTGTATATATTTATTACAAAGTTGCATGATTTCTTGTTGTTTCTCTCTCTCTCTCCTGCTCCCTGTCAACCTCTTATGTATGCATTTTCTCTTATAGACTGCTTTAATTCTGGGCCGGGAGAGGGGTGGGCTAGCCAGGATGGGCACTTGAACCAATAACTCTCTCTCTTCCACCAATTCCTTGTTGTAGACTATTGGGGAGAGTCTTATTACAGTGACCTCATCGACTTGCACCTGGGTGGTATGTATGGCAGAACCTCTTTGCTGGCACTAACCCTGCTGACACCTGCTCCTGCCACCCTCTCCCTTCACCTCCACCCATGTCCTCCTTCCTTGGCTCACAAGCAATGAGATGAAATCACTTATGCACCTAATTGATTGGCTAGGGCACAAGCCCTTTTCCAGCTCAAAGGAGAAGGCTACACTATATCTAGCAATCCTTTACAATCCTGTATTTTTACTTGTACTTCTAACTCATCCAATAACATCCACATTGGATTAACTGTAAGTGGAAGGAAGATGCACCTGGTGAAGAAAAAGTGGGAGGCAACCTAAAAAGTGTACAAAAGATAATGTCTTGTCTAATATACTTGGAGTATTAAAGCTTTCCTCAGGGTAACTGATACAGTTCTTTTCAAAGAAAAAGTAAAACTGACTTATCTACTATTTCTTATCCATTTTTCCTCCAGGAGGGTTTCAATACTCGAAATGTATTGGCAGCATGTTGTCTTCCATGCATCTCTAAAGCCTTTCTCCTTTCATTCTCTGATTAGCTGTGGACTTAAACCAGCGTGCCATGTGTGATAATATTTGAGTCCTTAGAGGTGCATCTCCCATCCTCTTTTTAGGATTTGTTATCTTCTCCCCTACAGCCTTTATTCACTGACACTAGGAAAACCCTGGGAAGAATTTCTCGGTCATCTGCTTCTGTAAAATACAGTACAACCTCTGGATCCATGGGATATGTCCATGAACTTGCTGTGGAAACGGGAAACTGTAGATAAGTGCAACTACAGTAACTTCTGGCAGAAGACTTCATTTCAGTAGAGTTCTCTTTATCTGTAATTTCCTGTTTCCACAGTAAGTTAAAGAACTGAAGCATATCTCAGAATCACTTGGACGATCTAGAAAGTTCCTAGAAAGGAATATGGATAAGTGAAATGGCAGATACTGGTCCCATGGGTTGTCCTATGTGTTGCCACTGAGAATTTTCATGCTTTCCTTAAAAACAGCTGTCCGTGAGGAAAAAAGCAGTAGAGCAGTGGTTCTCAATCTGTGTGGGTCACAAGGTGCTTTGGCCTACAACTTTCAGAAATCCCAGCTGCTAGGATTTCTGGGAGTTGAAGGCCAAAACATCTGGGGACCCACAGGCTGAGAACCACTGCAGTAGAAGAACTCAAGAGTGTTATGGTGTGTTGTGCATTTTACATTTCTGACCAGTACAGGCAAGTCAGGAGGAGTCAACATGGCTGCAGTGGCCAACAGTGACCAATGTGACATATAATAATAGGCTGAATGCATTTAAGTCAATGCTGTTGTAACAAATAATGACAGTGAGTTCTGGTGCTTTGTTTCATTTGGCTGTTTGTCTTATTCTAGACATACTTTGGTACACAAGAAATTTCTAGCCCTCAAGTGTCAGTGGGAGATGTAACAGTGCTCCCCTCAAACACACCCCATCACAAATATACTTACTGCTATTTATAACAGGTGGGGAGATTATAGGCCATGGAGCACATTGCCCCGTCCCCAAAGCTGCTTTTGAGAATTGGAAAGCTGTGGCATCCCTATTTTTTTAAAAAAATATATATCTAATGTCAAAAAATTCCTAGGGAGTACAGAAATCATTTGGGCTGGAGGGAATGGGGGAGGTAGCTTTCCAAAGCAGCCCAGTCCCTTTCCATAAATGAAAACATTACCGCACTCCCCTCCCTTGCCATTTCAGAAGCCAAACAAACCTATTAAGATTTTCAAGATCGTTTTGTGACCTTTGTCATTATGTCTGAGGAATGTAGTTCAGAGGTCCATCAACATTTCTGATGTCCCAAATACCAAGACTTCCCTTTACCTTAAAAAATGTACTTCAGCAGCTTTCCTCCATTCAGACAAGACACTGCCAAATAACTTCTAAATGGTTTTAAGTAGTCAAAAGCTCTTTTGGGATTCTCTTCCTGTCTATGATAGCTGCTGAATTGGAATCTATATAGATATTCAGGTTCAACCCAGTGGGGTGAGAAGCCAACGTGCACACCAATGGCCTTTGGCCCAGTTGTCTTGACTAACGGAGGTCAGCTCAGTAGATGGGAGCTATGCTGTTGGATGCTAATGCCTTTCCAAATCAAAACGGAACACACTTGTTACACTGTAGTGGGAGTTTTTCCCTCCTACTCTTCCCTAGGTTTCCATTAGGAAGTATTGTGTATCTACAGAAGGAGCTGTAAAAGGGTTAATGCTAAGTTTCACTTAACAGGTTCCACTCCCTGGCTGCTGACCCACACCTCCTCCTCCTTTCCCTCTTCCTCCTCCTAACGCCTCCTCAAAGGCAGTTAGTCCTGTTACTTTTGCTAACTGGTGGCTTCAAAAAGTAGTCCTCAGAGTCATTTAAAGGGAAACTGTCATTTTTTTCCATGTAACTTCACTACAAATATAAAGAATTCAATTTAACTAAAAACAACATCCCTATATTTAATTTGCTTTTTCATAACTGACATTGCATTTCCTGTTTGGCTAAATATATACAGTATTGGTTGCTATTCCTATCTATACTTTGGGAGCATTTATTTCCGATTATAAAGGGTCCGCAATTCTGCCTATTCGAGAACTGATTAAATTCCATCTTAAATTATGGATGCCAATATTGATTATAGACATTATCTCTTTTTTTTAAACACCAAGAAAAGCAACAATTCTGTATCTGGCAGTATCCCTTTAAATTAAATGCAGTGTTTATGTGCAGAAAATCTGTGGCTTTGTAGTTTTACTTCTTTTTGTGTACTCCTCTGTGACTGATGTGTGCAGTACTTTCTCACAGGGCTGCCAGAATGCTCAGCAATTGCTTAGCCTAGATAACAGATTAGGTTATGGACCAGTCTTTAAGTTAGTTAGTATCAATTGCCTCCTGAAACACTTGGTGTCCGGATTAATGAAATAATACATTCTTAATGTTCAAGGCACTTCACAATGTATAATGAACATTAATGTTAAAGTCGGGGTCTCCCTCTAAATACAAAAAAAAGAAAAGCCTGTCCTTCAGTTAATTACATTCTCCCTGAGTTAACTAAAGTAATCTTCCAATGATATACCGGTAGGTTGCTGTATGGCCGGCAGGCATCCTCAGAGGTTGCAAGGTCTGTTGGAAATTAGACAAGTGAGGTTTATATATCTGTGGAATGTCCAGGGTGGGAGAAAGAACTCTTGCCTGCTTGAGGCAAGTGTGAATGTGGCAGTTGGCCAACTTGATTAGCATTGAATGGCCTTGCAGCTTCAAAGATTGGCTGATTCCTGCCTGGGGGAAACTTTGTTGGGAGATGTTGCCTGGCCTTGATTGTTTCATGTCAGGATACACCGTTACTTGATATTTCTAGTGCAATAATAACTTACAAACCCCGTGCTCAGTGCTGCCCTAGTATGATAAGATTAATCCACCTTGTGGCCATACTCTTCTGAACACTATATAAAATGTTGCTGTGCAGCATAGGAAGAATTCCATGTGCATCACCTAGGGCAGGGCTGTCCAACTGGCGGCCCCGGGGCCGGATCCGGCCCCCTAGCCTGTTGGACAAGGCCCCACCTATGCCCTCAGCCGCCATTTTTAAATTTTTTTAAAAATCGATTTTTTAAAAAAAAATGGCGGCCGGGGGGGAGGGGGAGGCGGGGCAGGGAAGAGGAAGAGAGCTAGCTCCTCCTTTTCGGCGCCCCCCCTCCCTTCCTAGGCCGGGGGAGCCGCCAAAAAGGGGCCGAAGGCGGTGCCAAGAGCAGCGCGTCACAGGCCTGGCGTGACGCGCTGCTCTTGGCACCGCCTACTCCTTTTCGGCGGCTCCCCGGCCTAGGAAGGGAGGGGCGCGAAAAGGAAGTAAGCGATGCCAAGGGGCAGCGCGTCACGCCAGGCCTGTGACGCGCTGCCGTTGGCACCGCCTTCTGCCCAGCACCGGCGGCTCCCCGGCCTAGGAAGGGGGCGCGAAGGAGGAGTAGGCGGTGCCAAGAGCAGCGCGTCACGCCAGGCCTGTGACGCGCTGCTCTTGGCGCCGCCCGCCCTCCCTTTTTCGGTGGCTTTAAGAGGGGGCGGGGCCTGGGCTGGGGTCGGGGCCTGGGGGCGGGGCCTGGGGCGGGGCCGAGCAGCTCCGCAGGTCATCAGTGACCTCTTATCCGGCCCTGGACCCGCCAGAAGTTGGACAGCACTGACCTAGGGAAAAGCACACCATGTCCTCGCATGTCATATGCATGCCCTAACAAATAATCAGAAGCTTGAGTGTGATCACCTATTAGATGCAGGAAGGGAAAAAAACAACTACGATGGGAAGAAGAGGAAGTGATGCTTGGTTCAATCTAGGCATTTTCTTTCCCACCTCCCATACATGGTCAGCACTGCCAAAGTACAGGCTTGGATTTAAATTGGCTCACGGTATAGCTCAGTTTGTGTTTCAGTATCTTTTTAAATTTGACATTTGGAAGAGAAATTCGAATGGTCTTGTTCAGAACTGGGAATGCTAGGCATTAACCCTTTAAGGCTAGCAATGTGTGTTTTGGTATTATCCCTGTCTTCATTGATAAAATTATGCATTCACCTTATACTGGTCACTATCTTGACAAATGTCCTTTGTGACAATTTGCAGCCCAGCCAGTTCTTTGGCCCTTAAACTCTTTGAAAATAATAGCCTTTTTACCCTGCGTTCTGCATTCTGGCTGAAGATCCAAAGGAATCCCTGAGGGGCTTTGTTGTGCACATGTGGCCATACCCAACAGGCAGCTTTGCATTGGAGCTTGGAAAGGAATTATTGGCCTAAACTGATTGGTGTGAGGTGACAAGGGCCAGCAGATCATGTAATCATTCTTTCCAGAAAGTAGACTTGGTCACAGTTGAATGTTTTATTTTAAATTTACTTCTCCTTTCTTTTTGAAGAGCCTGTATGCATATAAACACAGATCAATATACTTGTCTATCGTAGTATATCTCTGCATAAGAAGATAGCTAAAAACATCTTAGGCTGAAATATATGTATTCACATGAAGCTGGGGGGGAGGACAGAGACGTGAAGTGGCCACCAATAGTGCAAGTTTTTTTTTTCAAGGAAGCTCACAGCAAGGTGAGCTCCCCCAGGGGACGTATGACTATTTAAGATGTATTTGCTACTATGTGATTGTGCATGTGGCACTAACAGGGGTGGTGCAAGATCCATGTAGATATGGAAAATATGGGTTGAATAAGGATATTTGGGAGTTGGAGGCCCAAATGGCTGGAGGGCCACAGTTTGAGTATTCCTGACCTAGAGGCTCAGTGGTTCTCAACCTGTGGGTCCCCAGGTGTTTTGGCCTACCAGCTGTTATGATTTCTGGGAGTTCAAGGCCAAAACATCTGGGAAACCACAGGTCAAGAACCACTGGACTAGGGCATGGAGCAATGGATTCAAATGGCAGGAAATGGTATAGGCTTGATGGATGCTAAGACTCTTCCCCAGGATTAATGCCCAATCAAGACCAGATTCATCCTATCATAAGTAGTATATGGACTGTGCCATTAAGACAGTTCAAGGATGCATTTTCTATGGTGTGTTGTTTGATATAAAGAAGTGTGCTAGTACTATTTTTGTACGTAACTTCAAGAGGGACTTGAAGATGATGATTCAAACTTAATTAGGCAAAAACTTGTGTCCTGTAATTTTGTATTTAGCATAAGGATTCTTTCCATAATTCATTGATTTATCCCCTTCACTGTTTAGGTACTTTGAACTGCAGATTGTAGTCCCTCGTCAGAGAGAAGGATAATATCTGTGGAGTGAGCTGATTCTTCCACTTTAATAAAGTTAGTTACTTCTGTCTTCCTGGGGAGAAGGGCAGAGTGTTTGGTCAAGTGTCCTCCTGTGTCATAGTGTGAGAAGTCCCCAAAAAGAAGGAAGGAAACAAATGCTTTTGGTTATTCTTTAATTTCTGTTGTGCGGCTGAGCTCATTATGTGCATTAGTGCAGTGTTTCCCAACCTTTTTTGAGCCGCGGCACACTTTTGACATTAAAAAAATCCGGGGGCACACCACCAACCAAAATGACACAAAATGACACTCTAACACAGTAAAGAACGGCTGGGGGGTGGTGGCCTGCTGGGAGCAGCTGGTGGGAGTGCCGAAGCCGGGGGACGGGGCGGAGCCATGCCGCACCATCCCCCTCCCCCCAGCTTCAGCTCTCCCAGCAGCTGCTCCAGCCTTGAGGGGAAAGTGCCAAGCCAGCGGTGGCAGAGCCAACACAATGTTGGCTTGGCACTGTCCCCTCAAGGCTGGAGCAGCTGCTGGGAGTGCCGAAGCCAGGGGGAGGAGGTGGAGCCAGGCCGCGCCATTCCCCGCCCCCTCCCCCAGCTTCAGCTCTCCCACAGAGGAGCATGAGCGGTGGACGGGCTTCAGTGGGCGGGGCTCCTCCTCCATGCAGCTTCAGCGAGCGAGGGGCGAGAGTCATGGTAGGAGTCATGGCAGATTGGAGGCTGGCTGGGGAAACAGCCAAAGGAGGCAGCGCCCCGGCCCCTTCTTTTTCCTTCGCCACCGCCCGGCCCTTCCTCCTCCTCCCCCAAGCAGCAGGAGTTCGGCAGGGGGGGAGAGGAAGGGGGGCAGAGAGCTTTTCTCACGGCACAGCAGGAGGTCCGTCACGGCACACTAGTGTGCCACGGCACACTGGTTGAGAAACACTGCGTTAGTGAATACACATCTGAGAACATGGATCTTTTTGGCAAACTGTTTGCTTCGTGTTTTGACCTCACCTCTTTGTAGATTCACATCCCATTCTGTCATCTAAAATACTTTCTCCCTTCTCTGCAGAGCTTAGTTTAAGATCCTCCTGATTGGATATGCAAGAATCTTAGCATATATGTTCTTACCACCCATAGTAAGTACAACACACCTCTTGGCAAAAGTAGTCCTTCACAGGGAGGAGGATATTGTGCCATATGCAGAGAAAGCAATCATATTGAGAGTGAATGATGTGCTTACTAGTTTTAAAGAACCAGGTGTAAGTAACAACTGTACCTTAGGTTTTCGGCAAAAAACCAAAACCAGTGAAAATAACATCTGAGGTCCATGTGTCTCCCTTCCCTGCAGCTGGAAGACACTGTTTTGATATCAATTGCAGTACTGTACTTTCCTTTTGCTATCCTCTACCATACTCCAGAACCATCTAGGACAGGCATGGGCAAACTTGGCCCCTCCGGGTGTTTTGGACTACAACTCCCACAATTCCTAATCGCCTCCTGGCGATTAGGAATTGTGGGAGTTGTAGTCCAAAACACCCAGAGGGGCCAAGTTTGCCCATGCCTGAGCTAGGAGTTACTAAAAATCCCTTTGCTATCTTGTTCACTTTTTTTCACACAAAAATAGTTCTATTAACAAAATGGCAGTATATTATATAAACAACTAAATTTGGATGCAAATATAGGCAGATCCCACTAGCTTTTCAAATGTTTGCTTCATCCTTGGGAAGTAAATATCTTTTAGTGAACCGATGCTTGGTGTTGGAACTTGACAAGCATTTAAGACGCACAAGGTCTACGTGCTATAAAGATAAAAAAGGGATTGGTGTGGTCACAAGTTTATTGTGTTGTATATCTTTTAGAGGCACTCCTGAATACGTCTGGATTGCAGTTGTCTAAAATGACTGAGGAGAAAGTTTAATCAGGTTGCAAGTCTTATGGATACTGTATGGGTTTATTTATCATATCAGAAGTTAATAGAGATTACAGTTATAATGTTTGAAAAAACACAAAGTTAAAAACTTGGCATTATATTAAATTTCCTTTGACCAGAAGCTGGCCACTGTAAGAAGGTCCTCTATTGCGCATGTGGCAGGTCTCAGACTGCATTAAGTGGTCTGTGGTTTGCGCTTCTCCAGACTCCATGGACTCCACTTTGAGATTAGCTCTGCATCTCATGGTACCAAAGGGCAGTCTGTTTAGTGCCTCCCAAGTCACCCAGTCTTCTTTGTGCCCAGGAGAGAGTTTCTCATCTAGTATCAGCCACTGATTGAGCTTCCGGGTTTTAACCTGTCACTTTTGGACTCTTGCTTCCTGAAGTGTTCCTGCGAGTATCTCTGTAGATCTTAGAAAACTATTTCTTGATTTAAGAATTGGCATGCTGGCTGATATCCAAACAGAAAATGGGCCAGAGATGTCAATGGCTTGGTCCTTTCATTACTGGCTGCTACTTCCCAACAGATATCAGGCGGTGCAATACTACTAAACAGTATAATTTCCCCAGTGGTGTAGGGTGTAGACATCCTGTGATAAAGCAGCATGTCTCATTAAGAGCTACATCCATTCTTTTAATGGGGTGAGATGTCCAAGGGCAGGTGTCTTTACTGTATCCGGTTGTGATTCCCAGGTTGTGCCAGTCAGCTTTCGTATGTTATTTCTAGCACCCACTTTTTGCTTGGTAATCAAGCAGTGCTTCTTGTAAGTCAGAGCACAGTCCAGAGTAACTCTCAGGAGTTTTGGTGTGCTGCAATGCTCCAGTGGGATTCCTTACCAGGCAATCGTCAGAGCTCGAGATGCTTGTCTGTTCTTAATATAAAAAGCACACGTTTGCATTTTAGATGAATTAGGAATCAGCTGGTTTTCGCTATAATAGGCAGTAAGACCACCTAAAGCTTCGGAGAGCTTATGTTCAACCATTTCAAAGCTCCCAGCTTGAGCGATGATGGCACAATCGTCAGCATTGATGAAACTATCTGTTTCTTCTGGCAGTGGCCGATCATTTGCGTAAATATTTAACATTTACTGTATGGATAAATGATGGGTACTGTAAATACAGATGCATGATTATAAATTACCTCTAGCAGTGAATAATAATATGCTCTGGGCAGCGAGATGGAAATTCTAGATGGGTATTCCTATTAATAATGTATATAGTTGGGCATTAAATATGAGGTTTTTATGGTCTAGTGACCTGATTGGGTTTGTTTTATGAAAATTAGTTGCTTTGAAATGAGTGCTGCAATTATACCACTACTTTCCAGCCCCCCTGGATATCAAAATCAGTGGATGCTCAAATCTTATGTATTGATGTAGTAAAATGGTGTTCCTTATATAAAGGGATTTAAAAGGAAACTTGGATGGTTGAATTAGTAAATATAGAAGGCTCACTGTATCAATAATTGGCTACTCAGTCCCTGATTATCTATTACTAAGGGTTTAGTTGTGTTATTTTAATAATCCGTTCATGTTACTTGAGCTGTTGTTGGAAAATCTATTGTAACTAGTAAATAGAGATACTGTATTTCCTCAGTTGTACGGCATACTTTTTCCCTGTTTAAGGGGCTTCAAAAACAGGGTACACATTACATTTGCAGGTACACCTTTCAATCGTTGGGTTCGTGCTTAGTAACATTTATATATAGTCCACAGTTTACTCACTTCTGTTTTTAACACTGTTCTTGCCTAATAGTATGGGTATTATTCACACACTTTGCAAACTGGTGCACCTTCTGCCTTTAATTTTGGTCTGTCCTGTGTGTTGTGCTCTAGTTCTGTGATGGTCCCTTTTAAAAGTTCTTTCTTTCCTAAAACATATATGTTTTCATAAATTAGAATTGTAAGTTCGCTTATCCATCTATATGTACATGTACACTCGAGTTCAATAGAGTGTGGATGCCCTTTTTTTCATAACTTTGGTTCTTGTGCCTCTTTATGACAAAATTGCCTTTCCCTTAACTTCAGTTCTACTTACAATGGACCATACTCCATTTTACAATGATGTTTCATCTCTTTACATATAACATACACCTCTATTTCACAAATTAAATGAAGGATCGATGACTATTATAAGCTGAAAATACCTACCTACAGAAAATTCTGCCCTGTGCCTTCTAGTTTTGCGTTCTGCAATTCATGAGGATGCTTAGAATAAACAATACCATAAGGTAGGCTCTACGTAGCAGATTAAACTATTCATGTACTGAAAAATTTTGAGCAGCTTTTATCAACCCCAGTTAGGGTGGTCTATGGTCTACCCTAACTGGGAACTGTAATAGGAATTGTAGTTCAATTACAGCTTTGGACCAAAGTTGGGGAAGGCTGCTTTTGAATACAAAAAAGTAAGAGGTGTGCATCCCATTTCATGTTAGCAGGAAAAATGTTTGGAAAATGTTGGTTTACTATGGTTTATATATTAGCGGAATACACCGACACCTCTTTTGAGGGGAAAAACATTTCAGTGGAGCACATTTCTCCATTTTCTGTCTTCACTCATCATTGGAGAGAACCAGTATGGTATATTGGTTTGTGTGTTGGACAGACTGTGGGAGACCAGGATTCAGTTCCCAGCTCAGCTCCAAATGCCCTCTAGATGACCTTGGGCAAGTCAAGCTCCTTCAGCATTAGAGAACGACAATGGTAAACCTCATCTGAATAAATCTTGTCAAGAAAAACCTGATGTAGGATCATTACAAGTTGGAGTCAACTTGAAAGCACATAACAACTCATCATTGGAACTGCTTGGAATATAAAAAGTATATGTGATAAAATATCAACAGAATTTATGCTTAGAGCCTAGGTCTGTTTGCTCTTCATGTGAAAATGAAAAGTGTGAAATTATGAACAAAGCTGTTTCACCTTCTGAATGATGTGCAAAGCTCTCTGGTGGTTTCACCTCCATGATGCCAGAAGTCAAGAAGTTTAGAGCTTTTACAAGGAAGGGAGGAACTTTGTTGGCTGAGATGTCACATTCATTGATCAAACTCTTAATTTGACAATCCCAGTCTCTTTTGCCTTTCATCATAATGGGTGAATGGAAAAAATGTTTCTGTCAGAAGATATGAATCTTTGGAACTCATTAAGTATGTTTAACATGTAAAATGTGTTGTTTTCATCATGCCTTTATTTTCTGATCAGGGCTTTTGGTAGGTCCGTTTCTTTGGGTACCATCATAAGAAACACACACCGAATGTGTGAAATTTCACAATCTGTTAATTTTAATTATTACCCTGGTTTATTAGAGATTTAATATTATTCGCCTTCCTCTTGGTACATTCATCTCTTACTTATACAATACCACATCTAAGATTAAAAGTTGACATAAGAAATGTCAAATCTTGGATTTTTTTCCCCTTTGGCCCAGTAACTTCTGTGGCTCACGCTTTGTGGTTCCCTCCCAGTGCTGCCACAGTCTACTCTTCTCCATTCATGTTGACAAGGGATACTCCATCTGTAGACTGTTCCCTTTGTTTCTGCTTCTCCATTTCTTGTATTATTATTTTCTTTTCTACTTTCTTCTTGTTGTTTCCTTTCTTTCTCACTCTTGTGCTTTTTGTCCTTTTGCTTGTCTGTTTATTTTCACCCTGTTTCTCCTCCTTTCTTCCTCTCCACTTCCAACTTCCTCTCCCCTTCCCTTCTTCCTCTCCCATCTTTGGTCCTATTGAAGTTGAGCCCAATGCCGGGACACCACGCCGTAGACCTCTCTCCTTCTGCCCTTGCTGTGCCCACGAAGGTAATGTGACTTCTTGCATTCCCTCCATCCTCCTCCCAAACTGCAATTGGATTGGCATAGAAAGGCTAGCCAGCTAGTGAGGATACCACGTGATTCACTTGCCAGACCTTTCTTTTCCTCCTTTATTCTCAGTGAAACTCTCTGTAGCAACCGTGTTATGAAATGTGCTCCAAAATATTTTAAAGGTAAACAGTGTCCCTTTTTCAGCTCTGCTTAATTAAGGAAGATAAGGATAGCTCTCCAGTTTGATGTATTTAATTTCCCAAAATCATCTTTGGGAGAGTGGAGTGAACCTTCTTTCTTAAAAAAAACAAAACCCCACATTTAATTGATTAAAGGATTACAGTAAAGTCTCGCTTATCTGACATGAATGGGCCGGCAGAACGTTGGATAAACGAAAATGTCGGATAATATGGAGTCTCCTATTACCTGTCCAACAGAAAACTAACAACAGGGACTCAGGATTAAGGCAAGGCAACGCTTCGGGGCTAGAGCTGCCCAGCAGGAAGTGCCCAGATGTAGAAGAGGAACATGGAAATCACAGAGGGAAGGAGGGAGGACACTTCTGCTTCCGGTCCTGCCTCATTTCCTCCCTTCTCCTCCTTGTCTTGCCTTTTGCACTTATTGGGAATGGAGAAAGAGTTGGGGAGCGCTTCTTTAACTGAATGGGAAATGCTGGAAGAAAAGAGGGTGTCGGATAAGTGATGGTTGGATAAGTGAGACTCTACTGTACTGTTTTTTTTTATTTAAAAAAATACAAATTTATTTGTCCAGCTTCCCTTGACCTTGAAAGCCAGCTTCCTGACTCAACACTATCTGGAATAAGCTCCTGTAGTCTGTATCTTGCTAAGCATATTCTTGACTCCATCCAAAGTGGACCAGTTTCCATTGTGACGTTTCCATTTTCCAAGGCATGGGGGAAAGGGATGGGATGTGATCAATGTGTTATAACTTCTGTTAACCACTGTATCTGCTTTTCATGGTACGCTTTCATCTTTCCTCCCCACCCTTACTGTCTTTCTCTCTTTTCTCATGGGCTGTCACAAAAATGGACAAAAAGTTTTCATAGATCCATTGTAACATGTATTTGGCTGTCTTGGTTGGAAGACTTTCTCTGATTCACCTCACAGTAGAAAGGGTGGGGAGAGTGCTTTTCATGGTTCCACAGCAGAGGGCATCTGCATGTTGTATAAGCTTCTCCTCTCTCTCAACCATGGCTAAGAGGGCACATTGTGCAGAGATGCTCAGAAAGGTATGATTGGAACTGAGGTATGGATAGATACAACCATTTTCAGGGATATGCAATGCATCGGGGTGAAATTTTTGCAACAGTTTGATTATATCCAGTTCTTGTAGTTTCTTGACTGTTTTTGGTTCCCTGTGCTTTCTTTTTGGTTCCCTTTCTATGAAATAAGGGTGAAAACATGACTATAAAGAACATCTATAAAAAGGCCTAGTTTCAAAACAATTTAACTGGGATGATTAGCTTGCATTGTTTCATGGTCACCTCTGGATTTTTTTTTACACTGGTTACAAGTTGCAGCAGTTCATCTCCACAGTCACAAATAACAAGAATAATTAGTGCCGTCAAATAATGACAAGTACTTGAATATAAACATATATTAACATTTCTATTTTGTACAACCGAAACAGAACACATACAACCATCCCACAATTTATAATTTAGCATGATTTCCAGGGACCAGATAAACTTTTTTTGGCAGCTGGATGTGCCGTGACAGATAGCCATCCCTGTTGTGGCCTTACATGACCCTACCGGGAGCATCTGTATTTTGGAATAACTTGAGCAGCTTCTAATATTGACGTCACACATAGCTAGACAGAGATTTTGCATTATCAGCTTTGTTCAGCCTTTTCTTTTCTTTTTTGAATTAATCTTTATTAAGAAAATTTTTCATATATACATAAAATCAGAAATTAGAAAATGTATTAGAATGATAGTGTAGATAGTGATGAGAGAGGAAATGTGAAGTTGTAAAGAATATAGGCTTTGTTCAGCCTTCTTGTTCATGTATAGATGAGAGAAGAATTTATCTATGCTATGAGAGGTAGGAATTAATCTACCAGGAGTGCTCTACAGCTTGGCAGTGACCTTTGATATGCCAGTTTCAAACTTTTTTCAATATAGACACTTTAGCTAAAAGCAAATAGAATCTAATTTGATGTAGGAAGCATCCAGCTACCACAAACCTTGGGCATAATGGCTAGGCTAAGCCCCTCATAATCCTACCAGTGTTCACTTGCATTTGATCTGAGATCCCCCAGGAACTAAGCCAAACAGGAGCTCTCATTCTGTTTCATAGATGTCCATTATGTGAATGGCTCTTTAAGTTCTAGAAATCCTGTCTCCCATATAAAGCAGTTGGTTTTGGTATTACATCAGGTTGTGCGGTTGATTGGCATACTGATTGAGACCAGCTTTGGTTTTTGGATGTTTTGTTTTGTAATTTACATATATGTATAATGGGGTTAGGGATGGCATTTAATTTCGTTGTACAATGTACAATGACAATAAAGTTATTCTATTTTTGACTTAGCTTTGAGTGATATTCTTGATAAAATGCTGGTCTTTCTCCTGTATTTTTATGTTGGCACATGGTGAGTTTATTTGTATCTTTCTACTATGGAAGAATAGTGTGGAGATAGTAAACCAGACAGAACTGCATGTATGCTATTGAAGATTTGCTTTTTTAAATCAATGAGGGGCTCCAGCAGAGCCGCTTAGTGAAACTGATAATACCAAGAAGCAGCAAGTGTATGAATGGGAAAGTCCAGGAACTATGAGTGAGCAGAGAACAGCCATAAAGACAGTTTATAAAGAAAAGAGTGCCACGTTGCAGGGACATAAGAATATATAGGTGATTAAATTGGCTCTGAAGTAACTCAGCAAGGAATTGCAGATGGTGAATTCATTCAGCACTCTGTCATCTAAACACTCACCAATTAAATACTAAATTTTAAAAAACCTGAGTGATGTAAGATTCTGGCACATCTAGCCTCTTATGCATCACATAATTGCCACTTGCAAAATTTTCAGCGTAATGTATAACTTGAAAGATAGGCTGTATTGGATCCAGTCCAGAAGATCAAAAATTAACAATTAATTAATTTTATTTAAATTGAGAGTAAAAGAAACAACAAAAATAGTGATTTTGGCTCTTTACCCTGATGAAAATTTTTGGGAACATGCTTCAGGATGATTGGATCTGGTGGAAACATTTTAAGAGGAGCTGATCCTCTATCCTACGTGCTATAAGCGAACTAAACAAGCAGTGCCTGATGAGAGGAGCGCTCTGGCAGCATCTTGCTCGGCTTTCTTTGCACATTTTGCCCCTCTCACCCCCATTTTTGTTCCTGCCTGCTGTGGGTTTGTGGAAATGACAGATAGGCTTTCTGAAAGTTGACCAGATTCTTCTTTTGGCAGGCATGGGGAAGAAGGATGACCCCAAGCTGATGCAGGAGTGGTTCAAGTTGGTGCAGGAGAAAAATGCCTTGGTGCGCTATGAGTCGGAGCTGATGATATTGTGAGTAAGGAGAGATCTTCTTGATCAGAGGCAAAAGACTAAAAACCTGCATTCATGGAGCCATCCTGTTCTAAAACATAAATCACCCTCCACTTTGGTTCCAGTGATGATAGATGGTCAAGAGGGACCAGAAAACTGATTTTGTATGATGCAACTTTCCATGTTCACAATATGTTAGGGCTGCTTTTGAGTGTGGAAAGAGACAAAATGTGTGGTTGAAATGCAGCCTGCCTAGAGATATGCTTTGGGGTGTAGCCATCTCTGCCCCTCCCCTAGCTTGTAGGGAGCCCATAGTCTGCACTATTGCCATCCCAGACATAGAGGAAACAAGCAACTCCAAAAGAGGATAAAAGTAGAGGAGCATAAAATATTTTAAAGCTATAACAATGGGCTGCTGACAAAGCCAAGTTCTCTCAGTCTCTCTAGTTCATAACTCCAGAAAAGAACACACACACACACACACACACACACAAAAGTGGATCAGGCAACAGGTAAAAATTGAGTTGGCATATTCCACTTGATTTTTACAAGCCTTCCCGACCATCCTACAAAGTGAATTCACAAGGTGGAAACCAAAATTTATGTAATCAGAAAAATACTTGTAAAACATAAATATTTTAATATTGTTGAATGGTTGTTCCATATTTAGAGCTGAAATCCTGGGGAAAGCTCTGGAACTGAACATTCCCTGAGTTTTGTTTGATTTTAAATTCAGTAATGGTAATCTTGCTTAAATAACTCCCATGCTAGAAGAGCAGCCATTCTCTGTTTCTTCTTACAGTGCTCGGGAGCTGGAGCTTGAGGACAGACAAAGCCGGCTGCAGCAAGAGCTTCGAGAGAGGATGGCAGTAGAAGGTGAGCTTTTTAGGAGTACTCCCGTTCTCTGGGGTAGCCCTCATCTCAATCGCTTTATGTGTTTTACAAGTCTGCCTCCCTCCCTCTGTCTCTGTAGATCACCTGAAGACGGATGATGAGCTCTCAGAGGAAAAGAGAATCTTGAATGAAATGCTAGAAGTGGTGGAGCAGAGAGATTCTCTTGTGGCTCTCCTGGAAGAGCAGCGGCTCCGTGAGAAGGAAGAAGACAAGGATCTGGAGGCTGTTATGCTATCCAAGGGATTTAATTTGAACTGGTCCTGAGCTCTGCACCATCCTTAGCTGCTGATCTGAATCCTCCAGCTGGCATTTGACACATTGGCCAGAGCTGACTGGATGGAAGTGATGTCTTGATGCAGGAACCTCTTGGGGGTTTCCGCAGCACCTAACCGCTTGAACCAGCTGCTTCTGCTGAGAGGGGTTGGTCCTAACGGTGCTGAGGACTGAGTGAGGTCTGCAAGCCCATCTCTGAGCTGAAGGCTGGAGGTTGCGTGCCTTCCTCAAGGACCTGCGTGAGAGGCCATTGAGTTTTTGTGACCTCTGAGAGAGGCTAAAAAAAAGAGATTTTTTAACGTTAACCAATCTAGGTGGTCTGTAGCTTATCTGTTTCATATTTACCCAGGTAGCTGTGTTCTTATTTTTGTTTGTTTGTTTAAACTCATGAGAGAGAAGTAGCTGCTCTCTGTTGAAACCTCACCTTGCAGCAACCTTTGAAAGAGCAAACTATTCACTGCTCCAGAGCACCTTGTGTTACATGTTCAAAGTTCTCCTCACCAAAGAAGCCTGAAGCTGCCATTATTGTCTGGGCATGGAGGAGACAGGACTGGAAACTTGGAAGGCTAATTGACTTGAAATACTTACCCCTTGTAATTTCTCCAGGCTCAGGTGGGCTTACTTTCATCGCTGCAGCCTCCATGAGTTGCCATTGTTCTGAAGCGGGGCCCGTGCTTTCAGCCATCCACTCTCTTTCATGCAATGTTCTGGACTCAAGAGGACTGTTCTCCTTTCTCCATTGTCATAAGACTGCTCTATTGTGAACTTTGTGCTCATTTTGACACTGGAACATGCAGATTATGAACATAGCTTAATTGAGAAGCATTTCAAGGGAGCTCTTGGATGAAAGCCCCAGCTTCAACCCTGCGCCCGCCCCCCAACGAACCTCGAAGATTGGTCTTGTTGTGTTTTAGGGGGTGGGAGGGGATTTTTTTTTATTTTTTTGCACGTTGGAAATGAAGCAGAACTCTTACCCTCTCCCTTTAGTCACTTTAGACCCTTTAATGTCCATTAACTTATTTTTAATACTTGAAAGAAAATTTGGTTTTGTACCTTTTTAAGAAATGAGCAGATGAGCAAGTGGTGTATCTGTGTGCCTGCTGCAGCCCCCGACCTCTGTGTTTGTTTTAAATTTGCTGATCTCCCTTTCTTTCTACCTATCTATTTATTAGAGTTCTTATTAATGGCATTACTGTTACAACAACACTACATTTGATCTTGGAGAGTAGATGCTTCCAAGTTTAAGGCAATGGGTTCTGCTTTGGCCTTGAGCCTGTACTACACCGAAGGGTGGCTTCTCAATCAACTTCTGTTGCCTCACTGAGTGGAGGCTCGGAATGTGAAAGCAATGAAGACAGATTTATTTCCTGCACATCCCAAATTTTCTTGTATGTTTTCTACCTTTGGATAAACCTGTGCTTGCTCTATCTAATGCTGACAAGCTTCTGTGACTAGAATGGTGACATTGCCATGCAAAGAGTGAAGCATGCTAGTACCATGCAGCCTGCCTCCAAGGAAATAATTAGCACAAATCACACTGGTTCTTGTCCCTGATCTCCTCCATATTGTCTTAGGAAGGGAAGTGGCCATTTCCTATTGTAACAGCAAAAAAGGACATAACAAAGAATGGGTTCTTGCCTATCACCAGCTGAGATGTTGAATAAGCACACTATTGTCCTTTACCATAATCTTCTCAAAAATACCAATGTGCAGCTCTCAAAATGTTCCATTCTTAGTTTTTTTAATCCTTTGTGGGTTTAGGTTTTTTTTAAAAAAAGGATGGTATTTATTTTTACCCCAGTCGTCGAAAGGATTAACAAGCTGTTTTAGATAGCAGAGAAGACAAGGGATGGTTTCTGAAATGATTGCTTTGTAGCAGTGGTTCTTGGCCTTTGGGTCCCCAGGTGTTTTGACCTACAACTCCCAGAAATCCCAGCCAGTTTACCAGCTGTTAGGTTTTTTGGGAGTTGAAGGCCAAAACATCTGTGGACCCACGGGTTGAGAACCACTGTGATAACCTGTGATGCTGCAGCAGATATATGTTTTTTTTGTAAAATGAGGCTATTTACAAATCAAATAGGTGATCTGGAAGTAGAGTGCAGAAAAAGACTTCACTGTGGAAGACCTGCCATTCCTAATGAAGTGTGTTAGGATCGGAGAAGATTAATTACACAAGGAAGAGAAGATGTGGCCAAAACATCTGGGGACCCACAGGTTGAGAACCACTGCTTTATAGCATCTAAGGTTCAATGTTGCTCCTGATACACACACACACACACACACACAGCATGGCAGCAGTGCAATAAGAAAAGATACTTCTGCTGACACTCTTCTTCGTACCCAGTTCTTAACGATGTGGGGCCTCTGACTTCAGATATTGCTAGATACAGTTTGATTAATTGGAGCATTGGTCTTTCTTCTTGTCAGCAGTAGGTTCCTTTTTTCATGTTTTGAAGGCCTTAATTTCCACGTATTGATAGAAAATAAAAATGAATTTGGCTGCTATCATGCAATATTAGAACCCTTTCCTTCCATGGAAACCCTCAAGATCGGACTGTTTTGTATTATAAGGGTAAGGTACTTGTGTGTTTTAGGGAGTGCTGTAATAAAGCTATCTGGTGGGTGGTGGAAGAGAAATTAAATTCCAGATAAATAGGCATGTCTAGCTTTAATGCTTATGTTCTTTTCACTATCAGTCAGGAAGCATTTCCGTCTTAGTTCTGGTCAAAATATTACGACTAGGAGGGGAAAGAGGACCTTAAATGTTTATGCAGAACAGGGTATTCAACAAGCTTAAGTAGCCACAAAGGCTACATCTGCCAAAATTAAAAGTCATGAGAGCTCTGGGGTTTTTTTGCATTTTGCCACCTAAATCCAAAAACAGTAGAGTTTGTCTAGGACAGTGGTTCTCAACCCGTAGGTCCCCAGATGTTTTGACCTTCAACTCCCAGAAATCCCAACAGCTGGTAAATTGGCTGGGATTTCTGGGAGTTGTGGGCCAAAACACCTGGGGGCCCACAGGTTGAGAACCACTGGTCTAGGACCTCACACATAATAAATACATACTTGTCTCAGCAAAGCAACAAAGAGAACCAAGCCTTTCCTTTTCCAGACTATATCTCTCTCAAATATCAATTTGGAAAACACGTCAACATAATGGCTCTCCTGTGCTTTGCATAGCAGCAACAGTGCAATTAGGTGCATTGTTTAAATGTGCCATTTCAATGCTGTGACCCTCCTCAACATGCCCGGCTACTTTGCAACCTTAGGCACCAAAGCAAAATGTAGCATATTTGGGGAAAACACAAGTAAAACCTGTGGTAATTCTTACCCAATCTGTAAGCATCATCGCCATTTATGTAGCACTGATTTTTGAAAAATTATATTGAAAAGGTAGTCATTACATCTTTATTATACTATAAAATGGCAAGTGAGGCAACATTATCATGCATCTAGACCAGACCTGGGCAAACTCTGGCCCTCCAGGTGTTTTGGACTTCAACTCCCACAATTCCTAACAGCCTACCGGCTGTTAGGAATTGTGGGAGTTGAAGTCCAAAACACCTGGAGGGCCAGAGTTTGCCCAGGCCTGGTCTAGACTGAAAAGAGGTACAAGATGATATACAGCTGCTTTTTAGACATGTCTCTCTCTCAGTTATGAAAGTTCACAGGCGCCTACCCAATCTGAAAGAACATAAAGCTATCAAAAGTATGCAAAAATATCCCATGTCTTGCTTCCTCCTTTGTGATGTTCAGAAATACTGTTTTCCTATTTATTCAGGTAGGCAATTTGATGCACATCCCTGACACTATCATCATTTTTCTATGCAGTCAAGTATAGAACTACAATTTATAGTTTATTTTCCCAGCTTTTTTGTTGAATGGCAGCTCTGTCTATCAATTGATAACCATTGTTCTGTAAAGCACTTACTTTCATTCTTCCTGCAATTGGACAGATTTGCAACCTGTGGGTTCCCAGATGTTTTGGCCTTCAACTCCCAGAAATCCTAACAACTGGTAAACTAGCTGGGATTTCTGGAAGTTGTAGGCCAAAACACCTGGGGACCCACAGGTTGAGAACCACTGGTCTAGAAAGGAAAAAGGATGGGGAAATGTTTTAAAACTCTCATCATCCCCACTCTTAATATGCTTTTTAAAGAATGACACTAGTTTTTTTTAAAGCTTTCACGGTGCTCGAAGAGTTGGAAAATGTGGAAAAGTTGGAAAATGTGATGCAAAAGGCCCCTCATCTATTCCTATCTTGTTGACTACTGAGATGTAAAGAAGATTCTGGTGAATGTTGAGAGACTGCCAAAATTACATCAGAGGACGAAGGATTTATGAGCTCATGAATTCACCTATTTGTAATATACAGGAAAGAAAAAGGAATATGTTGTTGGAACCTCAGTCATCATTTTCCAAAATCCTTTGAATCCAGCAGAGAGGAACTATAGTAGGCATGGGCCAACTTGGGCCCTCCTTCCAGGTGTTTTAGACTTCAACTCCCACCATTCCTAACAGCCTCAGGCCCCTGTGTTTTTGCAGTTTCCCCCTCAGCCTGAGTGCTGGGTTGCAACTTGCAAAATTCCATGGCTACTATCGCCAACTAACATATTTGGAAGGCATCCAACTGGTTTACACTTCTATTGTTCTGAAAACTGATCTTCATGCATTTTATACTCATAATGTACTGCTATAAAGGATGTGAGAACTGTGTCCCTCCAGATGTTTTTACCTATAACGCTCTTCACTCTTAACCAGAACGACCAGTTGTAGAGAGTGATGGGAACTGTAGTCCAAGGGCACTTTAGACACACATTATTCTTCCTTCCTAGACTGCTTAGCGTTAGCTACTTGTGCAATGTAGATTACAAGCTCTCTTAGAAGAGGAAGCACATTTCGGCATCAAAACTTCTCATTTCTGTCCACCCAATAACTCCAATATAATTTGAGCAGTTAAGACTTAAATGTGCAGATGAGTCGGTTTTTCTAAATCTTGTGGTGGTATCATGGAACATTGATTGCATGTCCTCTCGCTGTTTCAGTATTTCATGTACTATTTTGTGTTTACCATGCTCACCTTTAAAGTCAGTGTGTTTTAAATGCGGTGTCAGGCCTTCACTTTAGGAGGTGGTGCTAATGCAGAAGTAACAAGCACACTTGTTGCACCCTCTGGGTTTTTAATCAGTTTATGTTTTTTTAAAATACATCCTGATCCAGAGTGTTTTTAAAGCATCCAAAATTAGTTCTCGAATTGCATGGCCATCGACGACAACCTTTTTTATATATAGTCAAAGGAGATAGCAAAGCCCAACTTGCCACTCCCTCAATTTGAATCTTTAAACAAATGTATTTAACAGAATGTTTACATTTGAACTCTGAAAGGAAAGCAGTTTGTTTGTTTGTTTGTTTCAGCCTGCTATAGTTTTTTTTTTTAAAAAAAGACATTGCTGTGAATTGGGAATGTGATTTGCAATAAAAAAAATTAAACAGCTTGCTTTATATGAAAAGATGGGAAGAGAGTCTGGGAAGGGGTTATGTACTAATGGCTTTTTAAAAATATATAGACGTATGTATGCGAAATCCAGTCCAGATGAAGGGATTTAATGTGGTATTTTCCCCTTGGGACAGGTGGGAACTCTGATATTCAGACTGTTTTATAGTTGGCCTGTGTGCAGTGTAACAGGAAATTGCGTACTGTATTTTTTTTTTGCTTCCATGTCTAAAACATCCCCTAATCCCAACCTCGATCCCCCCCCCCCCTTTGACTTCCCATTTGGTCGCATTTCATTCTGTCTGTTCTTATGCACACTTGCTTTGTTGGTGTTGAGATTTTAGCACCTCAGGCCACCAACGGAACTAAAGAAAAAAATAAAATCGTTATTTTTTTTTCTTACTGTGTTAGTCGTGTTTAGTTTGCTTTGTGATTCGCCCTAACAGCACATTGGGAAGAATTACACAACTTTCTCTGGCTGAGAGTAGCAGGGCTCTCATAGTGCACAATCAAGGCTTCTGTTTGAGGCTAGCATTTAGAAATGTTGCTTCAGGTAAGGGCCAACTGTGGCCCTCCAGGTGTTTTGGACTTCAACTCCCACCATTCCTAACAGCCTCAGATCCTTTCCTTTTCCCCCTCAGCCGCTTAAGCTGAGGGGGAAAGCGGCTGAGGGGGAGGCTTAAGCGGCTGAGGGGGGAAAGGAAAGGGCCTGAGGCTGTTAGGAATGGTGGGAGTTGAAGTCCAAAACACCTGGAGGGCCCAAGCTGGCCCCTACCTACATTACTTGCAAAGGCAACTTAACTGGAGACAAAAAGTGAAGGGCAAGGAAAGCTTACTCAATGTATGCGTGACAGAAAGAATGTGTCTGGTGGGATGGTCCCTGACCCGGTTGGTATGTTGTCCTTAATGCATTTTACCAGATTCGGCATGGATCCCATTCCACCCAAAGTCCCAGCCTCATTTTTGTTAATTGAAGATATTTCTGAGTTGCTTTCTGAAATGAACAAAACAATTAAGGAAATATAAAGGTAAAATTATTTTTAAAACACACCAAAATCCTCTTAAAGTTCCTTAAATACTTTTAAACGATCCTCGAATTCAGTTTTGAAATCTTTAAAACCGCAATTTCAAACATTGAACACCATGCAAAATAGCACTGTTTGGGCAACCTTAACAAGAGAGGGGCTTGGATTCCTTCCTTCCTTTCCTTCCTTCCTTCCTTCCTTCCTTCCTTCCTTCCTTCCTTCGGCCAGTGTTTCCCAACCAGTGTGCTGTGGCACACTAGTGTGCCGTGAGCGATCATCAAGTGTGCCGTGGGAAATTGGAACCTCCAATACCCTTTCTTCCCCCAAACTTGGGCAAACTTGGACCTTCCAAGTGTTTTGAACTCCAACTCCCACCATTCCTAGCAGCCTCAGGCTCTTTTCCTTTTTTTCCCTCAGGCTGTTAGGAATGGTGGGAATTGAAGTCCAAAGCACCCAGAGGGCCGAAGTTTTCCCATGCCTGTTTTAGAGACCTTAAAGTGGTGAGCCTCCTTCCAACATTGTGATTCTGGATAGAAAACAAACAACAACATAACATAACATTGTTTGAGTCCACAGTGCTCTCTGGGTGTAGGTGAACTACAATTTCCAAACTCAAGGACAATTCCCAAGCAAACCCTTTCAGTACTTTCTGTTGGTAATGAGAGTTCAATATGCCAAGTTTGGTTCAATTCCATTGCTGCAAGAGTTCAGGATGCTCTTTGATTGTGTGTTAACTATAAATCCCAGAAACTGTAACTCCCAAATGTCAAGGTCTATTTTCCCCAAACTCCATCTGTGTTCACATTTGGGCATATTGAGTAATCGTGCCAAGTTTGGTCCTGATCCAACATTGTTTGATTCCACAGTACTCTCTGGATATAGGTGAACTACAACTCCAAAACCCAAGGTCAATGCCCACCAAACTCTTATAGTATTTTCTCTTGGTTATGGGAGTTCTGTGTGGGAAGTTTATGTTTTTCTGCCATTCCTGCCAGGATATCTATGTTGTGTTCATCGAAACAGGTCCAGGTTTCACACTGAGTGTATAAATACATTCAAAAACATATTAACTATATGTATTACTGTGTTAGAGTGTCATTTTGGTTGGTGGTGTGTCCCAGGATTTTGTAAATGTAAAAAATGTGCCGCGGCTCAAAAAAGGTTGAAAAACACTGACTTAGGCAATACCTCTTAGCCCGAGGATGATGGTCTTCCAAGTGTGGTGTCTTGGTGCTGGGTCCGTAGGTGGCTGTGGAGCCCTATTCTTGATCCGCGTGTTTTACCGCAGTGAGAACATGGGTTTCCAGGTGGAAGGCGGTCCCGGTCAGGGTTGGCTTGATGTGCCTTCCTCTTGGCACGTTTCTCCCTTTCATCCTCCATACGTGCCTCTTCGAATTCTGCATCACTGCTGGTCACAGCTGACCTCCAGTTAGGGTACTCAAGGTCCAGGACTTCCCAGTTCTCGGTGTCTATGCCACAGTTTTTAAGATTGGCTTTAAGCCCATTTTAAATCTTGTTTTCCCTGTCCACCAACATTACGTTTCCCATTATTGAATTGGGAGTGTAGTAGCTGCTTTGAGAGATGGTGATCGGGCATTCCAACAACATGGCCAATCCAGCGGAGTTGATGACTTTCCACCCTAGAAAGACCAAAAAGCAATACATTCAAGTCCCATATCAGCCAAATGACTCAAAAGGAAGGCGTGCTGGAAGATTCAGGAGGATCAACAAGGGTGTGCTCCCCCTATTTCCTTAAATATATTGCTCCAGAAACTCTTCAGCTGGGGACATTCCTGCCATAAATGAAAATATGTTCCTTTGTACATACCACATCTCCAGCAATAGTTACTTTGCTTCTTATCCATCTGATGTAATTTAACTGGTGTATAATGCTTTTTAATATGAATCCACTGCTATACGTATAACTTGTAACTGCAGGGCACAAATTGACCTCTGGTCCTTCGATAACAGGCTATTTTGGTATAGTTGTTATGTGTCTTCATGTCAACACACTTAAGGTATTGTTTATTTTCTATTTATTTATTTACTACATTTATACTGTATACCTCCCCTCTCATCCCAGAGGCGACTCGGAGTTTCTTGAGAGTTTCCTTGACAAGGATTACCTAAGGTTTGCTATTGTCTTCTTCTTATGTTTACACAGAACCCAAGGTTACCCGGGGAATATCTTTGCCCAAATGATGACTCATGCTCTTCTCTCCCAGAGTCTTAGTCAAGCACTTAAATCACTACACCACTGCCTCTGAATACATAGGATTTGGATGTCTCTCATCTTGAATAAATTCTGATTCAACACTTCATCTGCTAGACCCACCCTGCAGAAAATTGCTAGGGGGACAACTGAGAATTGCAACTTTGTGGGAAAATCCTGAAGACTAAGAATTTGTATTTAACAGTGAATCACACTCTATGAAGTAACAAATGTGACAAAAGGAAACTACTATGACTGGTTCCTTCCTAGAGGCTGTGTAGTCACAGTCTACATGGTGTGTGCGTGTGTCACTGTTTCTGTATTACCGTAAATATTGACAGAAAACTGATGCTTTACCCGATTCAAAGCAGGCAAGGCTTCTGAATGTCCTCTTTCTGCTCTTTCTTCAACTATTAGGTAGCTCTGCTGCATAGAATTCCAACCTTGATAAACTCACTATTGTTCCATGATGGATTTAAAATATTAGGTAAAGGTTTCCCCCTGCCATTAAGACCTGTCATGTCTGACTCGGGGGTTTAGGGCTCATTTCCATTTCTAAGCCAAAGAGCTGGCATTGTCCATAGACACCTCTAATGACATGTGGCCAGCATGACTCCATGGAACACAATTACCTTCCCGCAGGAGTGGTACCTAGTGATCTACTCACATTTGCATGTTTTAAAACTGCTAGGTTGGCAGAAGCTGGGGCTAACAGCGGGAGCTCACCCTGCTCCCCAGATTTGAACCACCAACCTTTCAGTCAGCAAGTTCAGCGCCACAGCAGTTGAATGTATAGTCCTTCCCAATTAAATGCCTGTAATAGGCTGATGTACTGTTTTTAATTGCATTGTTGATTGACTGTTAATTTTGTATTTAAAATGGAAGTACACTAACAGGACTAATGACTAAGATCAGGCTGGCAGGGGCGGTCCGACGTATACGCGAAGTAAGCGGCCGCTTAGGGCGCCAACTTCTGGGAAGGGCGACATCTTCTGGGAAGGGCGCTGCCACGCCGGCCGCGCCACTGTAGCAAACCTCCCTGCTGCTGCGTCGGCTTCAGCGCCTGGCCTGCAGGAGCTTCTGGGCATGCGTGGAGATTTTCGCGCATGCGCAGTGGCTCCGGAGCTGAAGTTGAGCTCCAGAGCCACTGCGCATGCCCTGCTCCTGCAGGCGCTGAAGCCGAAGCCTGTAAACTTGTCACATCAGCACTCCGTCCGTATTCGGCATGCAGGGGGTGGAGGCAAAAAGAGAGGGGGTAGAGACAAAGGGGGGCGCCAAAGTAATGTTCGCTTACCATATAAAATAACCTTAGACCACCCCTGCAGGCTGGTGTTGAGCTTTCATATATTATATCTGTATTGTGTTTGCTTTCAGTTGTAAACTATCTTGGCTTCTGGCTCCAGGGGGAAAGGGAGGATTGCGATCGTAACAATTATAATCATTTGAGAACTGCAGTTTCTACCAGTCATAGTTAGTTAGCATAACTAATAGGGCAAGATCATGGGAGTTCTAGCAAAATGGTTTGAGACCTCAAACATAAGGAGATTTTGCTCTAATTGGTTAATGTTGTAAATCTGTACCTAGCGCATGTTTATAATATGCCACTTGTGTAACTCCTGATAAGGGTCTGGGCGTTCAGCCAACCTTTGGAGAATACCAATAAACAATGTCCAGGAACGGCGCCAAATAGCCCAGGTGGTTAAATGCAACTAAAAGGTATAATTCTGTAAAACAAAAAAATAACAGAAGCGAAATCACAGAAAGGGGGATCTCACCAATGGCAACCCAACTGGTAGAGCGATGACACGAGGAGCAGTGCTCAGGTATCTGCTGGAGAACCACAAAAAGGAGGAGATGAGAAAGGACATAATATGAGTGACCAAGGTCAGTCTACCTTGCCAGCTGCGATAACAATGCCTGCCCTGCTGGTGATGTTTGGACATTAGGCTATTAAGCAATCCTAGATTAGATAAGCAAATGCTAAATTTTGATCCTCACACAGCACGAATCAGGATAGAGCCATGTCTCTTCAGCTTGTTTGATTAATTATCTCTCTCTCTCTCTCTCTCTCTCTCTCTCTCTCTCTCTCCATATGTGTGTGTGCATGTGTGTGTGTGTATCACCTTTGTCAAAGTTGGGAGTTCACAACATTAGCATACTTAATTGAAATATGGCACGACCCCAGTATCCAATATAAACAATTGCGAAAATGCACTACAGAATGTTAAGTACTGCAAACACACAAGGTACCTGGGCTGAACTATATCTTTCAGTCCCAAACAAAGACACAAGTATAAACAGTATCAATGCAAATAGTATTTTACCAAAACTCATCAAACAAGGTTCAATATAATATATCTCTCTCGGCATTACTTCGCGAACGAAGATTCAGGAAGGACTCATCCCACGCTTTTTACAAGCACGTTGATGACTAAAAAGGCCAATCTGAGATAGGCAAGTTCGGTTGCAGAAAGCACAGCAGAAAGTCTCCTTGGGTGATGTTGTTTCCAAGTTGCGGTTCTTTCTGCGTTGTCGTTTCTCTTCGAGACCCATTCGGCGTGCCTTCTCGAAAGAGGCCGCAGCATTGTGGATAGTGCATCTCCATGCCTCCCGATGTGAGGCCAAGGTGGACCATTGTTGGTGATCAATCTGGCCGAGCCTGAGATGTTGTTTCAGGGAGTCCTTATATCTCTTTTTGGGGGTGCCTCTCTTGCGCTGACCCGTGGCAAGTTCACCGTACAGTAGTATCTTTGGGAGGCAGTGGTCCTCCATTCTACAGACGTGCCCTCCCCAGCGCAGCTGTGTTCTCAATAGCATGGCCTCAATGCTGGTGATCCCTGCTTGCTCAAGGACAGCAACATTCGTCACATAGTCGGTCCAGTGTATATTTAGGATTGTGCGAAGACAGCGCTGATGAAAGCGTTCGAGGAGTCGTAGGTGTTGGCGATAGGTGACCCATGTTTCAGACCCATAGAGGAGAATAGACAGTATGATAGCTCTGTACACACTGATTTTGGTGCTTTGCCTCAGGTGCTTGTTGCTCCAGACTCTTTTGTGAAGCCTTCTGAATGCACTATATGCCTTTGATAATCTGTGATCTATCTCTTTGTCAATCTTGGGTCTGAAGAGATGATGCTTCCCAGGTAGGTGAACTGCTGAACGGACTTAAGCACAGATGTGCCTATGCTGACGTGAGGATGATGGTGTTCTTCCTGTGGTGCGGGCTGGTAGAGGACTTCCGTTTTCTTCAGTCTGACCTCCAGCCCAAACAGCCCTGCAGCTGTTGCAAAGCAGAATGTGAGGCGCTGCAGGGCTGCTTCTGAATGGGCGACAAGGGCAGCATCGTCAGCAAAAAGCAGCTCACGGACTAGACAGTTTAGAGTCTTAGTGCGAGCCCTCAGACGGCTTAAGTTGAACAAGCTGCCATCAGTACGACAGCGTATATATATGCCGTCTTCTTCTTGTAGGTCTGCCGTAGCCCTTGGAGCATGATGCTCCAAAGGGCTACGGCATAATTATAATATCATATCATATACATAATTATAATACCACATTGAAAAGTAGTGTTAAGGTGTGGTCACACTAAATTACTTAAAGAGGCTGGTAGTCCATTGAGCGTTCTGCTAGGGTATTTTACTCATGTCCCCAAGATTACATGTAGACCTTGAGCGTCATATCAGAATGTAGGAGGAATATCTCGTGCTCAGCTGCTCAAGCCTGTCTTTGTTATTATAGTCCGATATGAGGTCGTGACGACACGAGAGGTCACGAAGGTTCCAAAACAGAAATGTTGCAGTGGCAAACAAGTGAAAGTAATTTTTGCGTTTCGAGGTGAAATATCACCGTAGCAGCGTCTCTGGAATGTAGCAATCTATTCTCCCTGCTGTCAACAGGGATCCTATGGGCGTGTCCAATCTGTCACAAAATACCGTGCCAAAGCCCGGATCGTCAGAGTGCAGGTAATGTTGTGCTCAAAGGCCAAATATCACTATAGCGGCGTGTAGCAAGGATCCAGTGGGCGTGTCCAATATGTAGCAAAACACCACGCCGAAGCTCGTATCGCCTACGTGTACATATCAATGAATCCCGCCTGTTTCATTCATTCAAACTGAACTTCCTCAGGGCGATAATTTGTCAATAATTAAAAGGCTCCTCAAAGATATATCTAAAATACAATATACACATATTTGTAATAATACCAAAAACACAAACATACATGTAGTAAAGGGTTGGAATGTGGCTAAGCAATAAACTTACCATAATGAATTCATCACAGAACATCACAAAATAGTATCGACCGTGGATACAGTAATGTGTTGAATATGTGGTTTACTTATATATTATACCCCATTAGGGGTGTGTTAACACGCTAGATCTACCTCACCTGAGTATACAATTAACAGACTTAGTTGATCGTTAAGACCTAAAGGATTTTCGCTTGTGAACCTGGAAAATACCTAGAGAAGATACATGTTACCATACATGGATAAATTAAACTGCAGATATTGGTCCTGCAGGTAAGGCAGTGGTTCTCAACCTGTGGGTCCTCCGGTGTTTTGACCTACAACTCCATGAAATCCCAGTCAGCTTGATCCTCAAGTAGAGGGATACACTCAGGGCTGGCCCGACCTTTTCCAGGGGGGTAGGCAAAGAAAATTTTGGCGCCCCACCCCGGCCGCCGCATCACTCGGTCCCTCCTCCGCCGCCGCTGTTGCACAGCCGGCCCCATGCGCAGCCGGCTGCGGGCGCCTCCCTCCAGCACGGACATTTCTGCGCATGCACGAATGTCCGCTGGGTCCCGAGCGTGCATGCGGCTTTGGAGCCAGCGCGCAGGCGCGCTGGGACCCAGCGGAGATTCGCGCATGCACAGAAATGTCCGTGCTTTGGGAGGCGCGCCGCAGCCGGGCACGTGGGGCCAGGCTGTGCAGCGGCGGCAGCGAGGTGGCGGCGGAGGCAGGGTGGTGGCGCGCGCCCCTCCCAGCCAGTGACGCCCTGCCCAGCCGGTCGCGCCCTACGTGGCCGCTTACATTGCGGAATTGCAAAGGCCGGCTCTGGATACACTTTAATATCCAGGTTATTGGAAGGACCATGTCCCTATCTATGAACCTGACAGATCCTTACGATCATCTGGGGAGGGGCTTCTCTCTGTCCCATTAATTGTAAGGGAGGACGGGCTTAGGGTCACGGAGCCCACAAGGTCGGAAGAACTCTAACGAGACTGATAGATCCAAACAAGACTCTTTATTTCAAGCTGATCAGCATGAGATGGACAATTGGCTCAAAAGACTGCCGTGCCTAATGGCGCAATAGAAAAACTTTTATGCTCTTTACCCAATTATCTCACACCCCTTATCTCCTTCACGCCTTTACTGGGTAGGATGCATTCTCTGATTGGCTCTATATCTTTCAGCACACAGAGTTCACATGTAACAAGACATCTCTACATTCCTAGTTCAGCTATCTCTAAACAGACTGCATAAAATATACGCGGTAGGCTGCTTTTGGCATCTCCTCCTTTTAGGAGGGGTAGTTTTCTTACTGGCTCCTCTCATTCAACCACTCCAGCACATTTAGTAAGGACAAGGAAGTGGGCCTTTTCGGTGGCAGCTCCCAGACTTTTGAACTCCTTCCCAAGAGCAAACAGTTTGGCCTCATCCCTGCTTGGCTTCCACAAGTAGGTCAAGGAGGATGAGGGATACACTGTAGGGGAGGCTGTAAGTGTCCCCCCCCCCCCGATTATGAGTTTAAAATGTAATTGTCCAATCAGTATAAAATACTGATTGTATAAAATACAGTATAAATTATAGAAAAAGAAACATCACATTTGCTACACATTCAGTTTACAGACTTCATTCAGGAACCTTACCAATGAAAGGCAATGGCTAAAATCTTAGCAGTTTAAAAGCATAATTACTTTGTTTGGGTCTGTATGGTTTTTCAAAGAATCTATAACTTTGTGCCGTTGCTCCCGGGCTATAAATGCCCATTAAAGGGCCAGGACGTGGTCTCTCTATACCGGGGGGATTGCTTCTTGCCTTCCTCTAAAGACTCGGGGCTCCCAAGGACCAAACTGGACTCTTAAATTAACTCAAAGTTTTTATTGTTCATTACATGAGCCATTATCACTCAGGCACTCTGCTTGGTTTCCCCAAAATGATGCAGGAAAGATCTTATTTTACACTTTCTTTGCAATTTGATCCAAGAAGCTATAGCCGGATGGCTCACCGCAAGCCCGGATCACCCATAAGGCCACACTAGGCCATGGCCTAGGGGCGCAGCTGAGGGGGGGGTGCCAGATCCGCCCCCCCCCATTTTTTAAAAAAGTCGATATTCGGGCGCTTCCAGGGGCGGGGCTTCTCTTCCCCCTCCTCCACGACGTGCCCGGCTTCCTTGACTCAAAAAAGCCAGGCGCGTGGCGAGGAGGAAGAGGAAGGCTCGCCCCCGGGGGCAGGGCTTCCCTTCCTCCTCCTCCACAACGCGCATGGCTTCCTTGACTCAAGGAAGCCGGGCGCATGGCGAGGAGGAGGAGGAAGAAAGGGAAGGCTCGCCCCCGGGGCGCACGGAGGAAGGAGGCGTGCGGAGCCGCAAGAAGGGTGCGGTAGAGGTTGGTTTGGGAGCGTAATTCCAAAGTGTGGCCTAGGGTGCCAAAATTGGTTAATCTGGGCCTTGTTCACCGAGTTCTTTCTCTCTCAATGGCGTTGAGGTCACAGTCAGATTGTCAAAATTGAAGGCACAAAACCTTCCTCTGGATGCCAAATGACTGGTATGAAGGCGCTAGAGACTCCTCAGGGTCGCTCAGCCTTCCGATATGCTGAACATTCTGCTTGAGTCCCAAGGAAAATCAGTCTGGTATTGGAAGATGGCCTGAGCAAGGCCTGGTCTGGCAAACCTTCTAGACACGTCCTTTACAGGAGGAGTCCTGGAAAGCTCTGGCTGTAAAAAGGCTTGCTCTCCAGATCCCTGGGAAAGGGGGCAGAACAAACTCAACTGGGCTCTGCAAACGATGACTGGCAGTTGCTAGGGACCAATCAATGCAACTAAACTGTTAGCAAACTGTGCAGGCTACAAAACACAATTTAACAAAGCAAACCTTTGCAAACTCAAAATCTTTTATGCAGGTGGCGCTCACCGCGCTGTCACCACTTGTAGTAGTAAGCTAGATCTTAGTTCCTGGTAAAGTGGGCAGTACAGAAGAATATGCGTGATGGAATCGAGCTGTCCTGGAATGTCCGTCTGTCCTGAAGCAGCCAAATCAAGGAGTTATGGAACTCCGAGTAGCAAATTTACTTTTACCAAAGCTACCTGAACGTGCGGGTACAAGGATGAGGGAAAACTCACGACAACTGTGGAGTAGGTGAAATCAAACGGGTTTATTTCTGGCACCAGCTGGTGGGCTTCTGCCAGCAGAACACGCTGCAATCAGGGGCAAAAGACCCCGTCACTTTCAATACAGAAACTTTTATACCCCAATGGAGGCATTTCAGTTAAGCCCACCCCTTCTTCATGGATCTTGTACAATCATAATTGGCTGGTGTTTACTAATGTTTACATGACATCTCATTAATCCAATAAACATTGCATTTCCATTTGCATCACATCTCTAAGTCCCACCTATGAATGAGAACAATAGTCATTTATTATGTTAGTCTTTCTCACAGTACAGCTATCAGTGCTATGGCTCTGGTGTCCTCAGTTTGAAACATTTAGCTTCCAGGCTCCGTGCCAGCAACGGAGGGGGCTAAACTCTCCACTCATGCGCAGTTCTTTCCCAAGTAGCACTAAGGTTTTTCATAGCACAGCTTGTACTTGTTTCATCCATCTAAGCCTATGTTATCTCACATGAGGCACAGAGTGCTTCAAAAGCATAAATCATAGTGTTATTTTCACAGTGCAAGTGCCTGCCTGATTCTTTGGCACAGGAACCCACTTTTTAAAGCTCTACAGGTGTACAGCATCACTCTCTGACTGTACTCCTGCACGGAAAGTACCAAAACCTGCTTTAGTCCTAAGTAGAGTGAGCCGAAGCATGAATGCACACATAGGGCTTTATATTTGCACTCCTCAATTAAATATTTTTGCAGCCTTCTAATTTTTTTTAGCATTGAAGAGAGTGAGACACTGAAAATGGTTGAAACCTAGAACTGTGATATTTGCTTTGTTTGCATACAGTTGATAACTTTGCCTCTTAGATACCTATGTTGTATTTTGAAATGCTCAGCTGACATTTATGTTACTGTAATCCTAAAAGTGGGGAATCGAAGGAAAATTAAGGAAGGAAAATTATTACTGGGGCGGGGGGCAATACCTTCATTTGTAACAATGTTTTATGATAAGTCGGTATTATTATTATTATCCTCCTTATTAAAGATTGGGGAAAAGAGACTGAATCAAATAAAGTGTTTTGTTTAAGACTACTTAGAAAATTTTGGGCAATGACAAAATTTGGTCTTTCTGATTCATATCCCAGATATTTTAGCCTCCTGTGACTGTTGGTACTTCTTTGAAA
Organism: Anolis apletophallus; assembly: GCA_030556195.1. Lineage (NCBI taxonomy): Eukaryota > Metazoa > Chordata > Lepidosauria > Squamata > Anolidae > Anolis > Anolis apletophallus. The sequence continues at coordinate 119,180,533 of JARBWK010000009.1, read as the reverse complement.
AATGACTCCATTGTGCCTTGTAAGTTTGCTTTCCTTTTCCTTTGACATTGAAGTAAAAGGCTGGAAAGGCCTTTGCAGAGGATTAAAGAGCCAAAGGATGGGATTAATATTTCCCCCCTCATTACCACTCAGAGGCCCTGCCTATAAACACACACACACACACACACACACACAATTAAGAGGAAAGCATAAGGTCTTGCATTCTGTTTCCTTGATAGTTACAAGGTCCAAACAAATTATCTGATTTCTTGTCATGCTCACTTTAGTAGCTCGAAATAACTCACAAGACACGTCTCGGAATTTACTCAGAACTTTTACTAAAGGAAATCAAAGCATTGTTAAAGCCAATAATGGCTGGTTACAGTCATTCACATCCTTATATACACTCTACACCAGGGGTGCCCACACTTTTTCATCATGCGAGCTACTATATGAACAATCAAGTTGAAAAGATCACCTGTTGTGCATGTGAGTGTGTGCGCACGCACATGCGCGTATGCTCCTACTGTTGAGACTCCCACAGATGGCTCACAGACACGCCAAGCTAGTAAAAGTATTTACAGTTTATTCAAACAAAAACATAGCCACAGTCCGGCATAAAAAACCCCACACCCAAAAAAGCCTATAAACAAAACAGAGAAGACGTCCGTCTTTCGTAGTCTTTGGCCTTTATCCCGGCTTGAAGTCTGTGTAATGCGAAGATCCGTCTGAGAAGGAAAGGAGGAGTGCTTCTCAAATTCCAGGAGCTAAGTATACAAACAAACACATCAAAGCCCCCACAACCCACAGCAACCCCCTTCCACCCATTATACAATACCAAAAGAGACAGGCACTCACAGCAACACAGGAAATGATCAAACGAAACGCGGTAGTCACTAAACATAAAAACACACATTAAAGCCCCAACCCCAACAAACAACAGTGTCAGCTAGAGCTGCCATAGCAGCTCCCCCAGAACCCAACATGAAAACAGCCCAATACTCACAGCTCGCTGGGAATCAGGAACTAAGACATGAAGAATCAAGAGCACCAGATACAGGAACTAGCAACCCACCAGCAACACCTTGGCCGACCGCAGAGTCCCAAATCCCCAGACCTTACTTTTATACCCTTACAACTCAGAGTCATCAGACTCCCCACCCAAATCTGCCTCAGTCCCCACAGCTGCAGCCCTGGGTGTGTTCCTCCAATCCTCCCACCTTTGCTGAACAGTTAAAGGACCCCAATCCGACTCAACATTCCCACTAGGCCAATCAGGATCACTTGAAAAGCCAAAAATGAGCTTTCGCTGGACTCAGCATTTAACACATTCCTGACATCCTGCACCAACGCTGAGTCCAGCTCTGTATCACTCTCTTCTGAGGTTAACTCTGCTTCAAACCCCTCAAAAGTGTCATCACTGGTAGGCTCCCTAAGTATTTGTCGGACCTTTCTCCTTTGTTCTGCACCTTCCAAACTCACAACACTTGCAGCTCTCTTCCTCCCAGCTGCAGTAATTCTGCCCAAACCTCCCTCTTCAAGTGACATGTCCGACAAAGTATCCTCCTCCCTGTTACTACCTGTAGCAACTACAGGCTCAGCTTGCTCAACTACAACACCTACTGCAGCCTTCTGTCTGTGCGGGGCTTCTTTCTTGCTTGCCCAAGAACTCGCCGCTGCGCGCACCCGGGAAGGGGATCCTCCTTGCCTGTGCACGCTCTCTCTCTTAATGTCTGCGTTGCCTTCCTCCTTCCTGCTGCGTGCTTTCGTGAAGCAGGAAGTCCCCATCCCATCCTGCTTCTTGCGTGCACAGCAGGCCCCTCCCATGCACGCAGCAGGAGGGTATTTAAAGGCGCACCCGCCAGCGCTCCAGCCAGATATGGCATTGCAGGAGCGCACCATCCGGCTGGTGAGGCCCAAAGATCACCTGGAAGAAGGCCGAAGATCACCTAGGTGCTCCCAATCACCATAATGAGCACCCCTGCTCTACACATTCCAACAGAGTGGTTCCCATCAAGGCCTGGAGCTTTAGTTTCCTAGGCCCAGTCTGCAGGTGTCTTATCAGTGTTTACATTGTCAGGCGAGGTTTCGGACCCTCCATTGCCAGGCACCGAAACTGAGACATGACAATTTCTCATGTAGTTGTTGAATGAAGTAGAAGTCTTCCAAGAAACAGAGTGTTGATGTGCTTAGAGTCAATCTGTCCCTTGGACTAAAAAGGTTTTCCCACCCCAGGATTACATTGTTGAACGGACCTACTGTTCCAATTCCTACTCAATTATGTAGCTTCCTGGTTGGCACTGGTTACATTGACTGCTGCCAAATCAACCTACAGCTTACCTGTCCAAACACATCTCCCCCTATCAACTAGGATGAATGTTAAGATCTTCTGGGGAGGCCCTGCTCTCGGTCCCACCTCCTGGAAACGTGAGACGGGGCCTTCTCAGTGGTGGCCCCTCGACCGTGGAACTCCCTTCTTAGTGATGTGAGATCAGCCTCCTCCCTCCTGACATTTAGAAAACAAATAAAATCCTGGCGTTGGAACCAGGTGTTCAGCGACTAGCTGTAATCCAATAGACAGCTGAGAATCAATTTTTTTTATTTACCCAATTTATACCCCGCCTTTCTCTACCCCAAGGGGAACTCAAGGTGGCTTACATATAACAATTATTCAATGCCTTAAACACATATAACATTAAGCTTAAAATCCACACACACACATTTATATATTCAAACTCTATTTAGGAGCAATGAGGGTAAGGTTCAATGTGTACTTCATGTGTTAAACGGAACAGCTGTTGGTTTCACTTTCTTTTAACGGGAATGAGGAAGCTAAGACTTATTGTTGGGAAATGTTTGAAATGGATGAGTGTGCAGAATACAGCATTACATTTCTAGTAAATGGACTTGTTGAACTAGTGGCAAGTAACATATATACCAGGGCTGTCCAACTGGCGGCCCGGGGGTCGTATACGGCCCCCCAGCCCCTTCCCTACGAACCCCTAAGCTTTTTAATAAAAATAAAAATAATAATAAATTAAATTAAAATATTTTTTTAAATTACCCACTTCCGGGTTTCGGAGCAAGTATCGCGGGACTACAGAAGCCACATGGGATTTCGCTCTCAACGCGAAATCTCGCCTGGTTTAAGTGCGAAATCCCGTGTGGCTTCCGTAGTCTCGCGATACTCCTGTTGCCGAAATCTTGGCTACTTAATCCCTGCGGCCCACGCAGACGTGATTTGTACCTTCCCGGCTGCTGCCTCGCTCGGTCGTCGCCTCTGCTCGTGGTCCGGCTGCTCTTGGATCCCGCGCGTTTGGGAAGGTAGGCTAACCTTTATGTTATTATTATGTAATTGTGTATTTGAATGCCCCCCTGCATTTAACGTTAGTAAAATATATTTATTTTATAATTAATAATGCAACTAGGAATTGTAAGTAAATTTGAGCCGGGGGAGGGGTGGGGGCAGAGCCGGGGGCGGAGCCGGGGAGGGGGCAGACCCTACGGCCCCCCAGGTCATCAGTGACCGGAATTCAGGCCCCTGGGCTAGTAGAAGTTGGATAGCCCTGATATACACACATAAAACAAATTTAACATTGAACAAACCTCTTCTTCAACTGTCACGTCACAGTGCAGTGTGTGGGCTTATCAAGCGTGAACTCTACACGTGGTTTATTTTTCATTATGCCACATGGTATATAGAGCAGGGGTGCTCATTAGGTAGATCGCGATCTACTGGTAGATCGCATAGGGCGTCCTGGTAGATCGCAGGCAGGGCGGGAGGAAGGCTCCTGACGTCGCCCAGGTGCTGCCAGCCAGTCAGCGTGGTCACTCCTTGTAGGTGTCTTGTGGCCAAATTTGGCAGCTATTCGTCCAGTAGTAAGAAATCAGTTTGTGTGTGTCAACTGTAAAATAGGATGTGTGGAAGGGCCCTGGGTTATCTGAGGTCCTTTCCACACAGTTGAATAAAACCCCATGTTATCTGCTTTGAATCAGATTATATGGCAGTGTGGACTCAGAAAATCCAGTTCAAAGCAGATATTGTGTTATATGTTTCACATTTTTGTAGTGGGTAGGTAGATCATTTTGACTTGGTTGTTTTATACGTAGCTCACATGCTGAAAAAGTGTGAGCACCCCTGGTATAGAGGTACCATCTGCACTGACCATTTAATACAGGTTCGAACTGGTACTGAAGAAAGTGGTTTCACTGTGCAGATGATTACATTGGAAATCCTGAAACCAGTTTAAGGTCTGGATAGTGACTATACAAACCACTGAGCATGGAGGGCTTTTGTTTTTGCACTTTTGTGGGAGTTTATTGCCTGCCCGGTGCAATTTGAAGCTAGCTTTGAACTGCATTGAATGGGTTCAGAGAGAAGGGCCTCTCCTAATAATTTTAGAGCCAAGGCCTCTCATAGAGGAAGAGGCATTTAGGTCGTAACTGGCACTTGACGGATAGCTGGTACTGTTTATGGTAAGTGTTACCCTTGAAAAATATGAATATTTTTGCTTAGTAGAGAGTGAAGCCATTGTGTAAGCAGTGAATGTGATTCCAATGATGTCAGAGCTGGACGTGAAGGAATTCCCACTCCACCCTGCAACTGTTTACAATTGTGTCAACAGTTATAATCGGAAAGGATGCAGTTTCCTCCTTCTTTGCATTGTGTGCATGTGCTTTATGTATGCATAGAGATGAGTGTGCAGAGTAGGATTAGCCAGTAAGCAAAAAAAACATGATATGGGAGGCACCAAAATATTTTAAGTGCTTAGGGCCTCTTAATCTGGCCCTTTATATGTGGCAAAGCATTATTCCTTATAGATGGTTGGTCTTATGTGCCCTCCCCTTTTCCGTTTCCCTCCAAGTGCAAAGTTTGTGCTGTAATATGCTACCTAAATGCTAAGGGCATGAACACAACTGCGATTCATTGCAAAATTGTTTCAGTCTGTGGAGAGGACGTAATGTCAGGACAGCATGTGACAAAATGGGTATGCTGTGAGCCACCCAAAACAAATGTTGTGGGATGCTGGCAGCGGGAGTCTGTCTCCTTCACGACAATGCTCGTCCACACACCGCTCATGCAACACAAGACTTGTTGACTTAATTTGGCTGGGATGTTTTAAGCCACCCCTCTCACCGCCTCAATCTCGCACCCAGAGGCAATTTAACATTCCAGCTTCTGGCCACCAAACTTATTTTTCAAACTTCCTGGAGATTTTATGGCCTCGTAAATCAGTTAAATTAGCCTCCCCACAAAGTGGTACCTAAATTTCCTTCTTGACAGATGCAACTATCTTTCGGGTTGCAAAGGTTGACAACGAGCTACACAATTTGGTTGAGAGCTCACCCTGACCCGGGCAGGCCTCGAACTCATGACCTTCTGGTCAGTAGAGATCTTATGCAGCTGACTCCCAGCCAGCTGCGCCACAGTCCCGGTGTTGTTGTTGTTGTTATACGTATTACTATTTTTTTTATTTATTAACTTATTATTCAAATTTATATACCACTCCATTCCCTTAGGCTCGGGGCGGTTTACATAGATAAATATAATAACTATTTAATATCATAACTATTGAAATATAGGAGAGGTAGTTTTCCAAGGCCTTTATGTGTTGGCGCCTGATCAAACTACAACTCCCAGGACTCTGTAGCATCGAGCCATGGCAGGGTGTTTGTGTGTGTGTGTCAGGAAACTTGAGAAACTGCAATTAAAGTGGTACCAAACTGCATTAATTCTGCAATGTGGATGCAATTATAACATCCCCAATAAACACAACAGTCAGCTGCTACTGTAACAGCAGTTATGTATACATATATAAGAGGCAGTGATTCAGACCAAAAAGTACCTCAACTGCTTTATTTTTCTGAAAATATATTTCCTCCTCCCTGAGCTTCAGAGGAGCAGCCAGGAGGGCTTCCCTGACGTCACAGCCCCCTTTTGCAGAAGGGGAATTCCCAGGCTCCTTCCCCAGGGCAGGGGGCCACGCCCATTGGGTGGAAGGAGGAGAAGGAAGAGGCATGATTGGCAGCTACAATGCAGGTCAGATCTCAAGCCTCCCTTGCTCTATGAGGCGTGCCTGCCTCTGCCCCAGGCCTGGGCAAACGTGGCCCCTCCAGGCCCTTTGGACTTCAAGCCCCACAATCCCTAACAACCCCTCCCACTGCAGGGCGGAGCCGGTGAGCCAAGCAGAGCCAAAGGAAGTGAAGTCAAGGCGCATTGAGCTGAATCCGCGGGAGAGAGAGAGAGAGAGAGAGAGAGAGAGAGGCAGAAGCTGAAGAAGAAGAAGAGGAAGACCTTTGGGGTTGTTTATCTCCTCCTTCCAATAGGGTAAGTGCTTTCTGGAAACTCTTCTTTCAATCCCTTGCTTTAAGTGTGAATGTTTTGGGTTAGGGTTTTTAGTTTGAGTGTTCAAGTTGGTGCGGTGGTGCCAAAGCGCATCCGTGCTGCAGTGTAGATGCCCCCCTCTGTAATGGAATTTAGCAGAGTTTGTGTCTCTTTGGAGTTCATTGGTCTGATGTTATTCTGTCCTTGGGATGAAATGGGTGAGTTTTCTCTTTCTGGGGCTTTTTATACTCATGGGAATGTATTTACTCTCAGACCTCTGTATCCACCATTCAACCACCCCAGAGTTGAGATAGAGAGACACATACCGTAGATAGTCTTGGGTGGGTGGCTTTTTTATGCCCATGGAGGGGGTGTTATTTACTCTCAGCCCTCAGTATCCCCCATTCCAGTGTTTTTCAACCTTTTTTTGAGCCGCGGCACATTTTTTACATTTGCAAAATCCTGGGGCACACCACCAACCAAAATGACACAAAGCACACACTGAGGCAGAGAGTTCCACTGCTGAACAGCTCTCACAGTCAGGAAGTTCTTCCTAATGTTCACCCTCCTACACAGACATGCTTCCCTGTGATGTTTGCTTTTCTGCCTGCGCTGTTGTGCTCTCTCTCTCTCTCTCTCTCTCTCTCTCTCTCTCTCTCTCTCTCTCTCTCTCTCTATATATATATATATATATATATATACTAGCTGTACCCGGCACGCATTGCTGTGCCCTATTTAGGAAATGCGAGAAAGTCTGAGTATGTAAGGGTTGGAATTGATGTTACCGTGTTTCCCCGAAAGTAAGACAGCGTCTTACTTTCTTTTCCCCCCGAAAAGTCCCCCTACGGCTTACTTTCGGGGTATGTCTTATATAAACTAAGACGTACCCCGTCGCCACGCCACCGCCGTCGCGCCGCCGCAACCGGCCCCATCGGCCGCGGCACACCTCCGCGGCGCAGCTTTTCCTTGGACGAAAGAAGGGAGGGGGAAAGGAGCCAGGGGCGTGGAGAAGCAGCGCCGCGTCAGAGTGACGCAGCGCCGCTTCTCCACGCCTCTGGCTCCTTTCCCCCTCCCTTCCTTGGACGAAAGAAGGGAGGGGGAAAGGAGCCAGGGGCGTGGAGAAGCAGCGCTGCGTCACTCTGATGCGGCGCTGCTTCGCCACGCCTCTGGCTCTCTTCCCCCTCCCTTCCTTGGAGGCCTGGCAGAAAGGTGCGCCGCGGAGGTGTGCCGCGGCCGATGGGCCGGTGGCGGCGGCGCAGCGGCGCAACGAGGTACGGCTTACTTTTGGGGTACGGCTTATATTAGCCGATCCCCCTGACACCCCCGATACGTCTTACAATCGGGGGTGTCATACTTTCGGGGAAACATGGTAGTTATGGTCTTGGTGGGGTCATGGCTGTGTCGTTGTGGGTTGTTCTGGTGGGTGGGATGTTGAAGTTCTGTGGAGTTGTCGGTGTGTGGTGTTGAAGGAAGGAATGGCATACAAATGGGTTGAGCAGTAGACGCAAGGTTGTGTTATGTGCGTATTGTGTTGTGTGTAGGTATTACTTTTTTGATGAGTTAGTGGGTGTGTGGTGGCATTGTGGGTGGTAGTATGTTGTGGAATGCTTGTGTGGGTGGGATGTTTTGGGTATTTGTGTGTGTTTGTAGAGTTTCAGTGCAGTGTTGTGTTGTGTTGTGGTTGGAGTATAGGTGTAGTTGGTTTTTGTTTGTGGTGGTGGTAGGTGTTGTGTGTGCAGGGTCCCGTAAGGTTGGGGGGATGGGTTGTGATAGGAAGTTGTGTTGTGTTGTGTTGTGTGGGTAGGAATTGCTGGAGTATTGTGCCAGGGACATGTGTGTATTTGGAGGTGTGTGTGGTGGTGAGTAGTGAGTGCAGTCCTGGGTTTTGTGTTGGGGAAGTTGTCAGGTATTTGTGGGGTTTATTTTGTGTGTGTTGTGGTGACATGGTTGTCTCAGTCTGGCTTTGTGCTGGTTGTGATGTGGAGGGGGTGTTGCCTTTGCCAGTGGTGTTTGTTGTGAATTTTGGTTGGGGTGGGTTTTTGTGTTGCAGGATTGTTTTTGGTTTTTTTTTTTTTGCAAGTTTGTGTTATTCTGGCGGTATGTGTTTGTCAGTGGTGCCTGTGTCCCTGGTGCCCTATTTGTGTTAGTGTTATGTCCTCCTGGTAGTTGTTATGTCCTCCTGTGTTAGTTGGTTTTACTGTGTAGGTTTCTGTTTAGCAGTGGTATGTATGCGTTGTGTGTCTGTTGTGTTGTGGGTCTGTAGAGGTAGGCATCGCGAGTTGTGTGGCTGTCATGTGTGGTATTTTGTGCTGGCTTGGTCTTTTGGATTGTGTTTCTCGAGTGTGGGAACCTGCTCCCTCCTAGATCTTGGCCTTGACAGTTTAACCCACAAACACCAACTGACTAAACTCAAATCACTCAGCATTCTAACCTAGCCTTGGCTGGCTCCACCCACCGTTACTATGGGAACTCAACCTCCCTGCATTTTGTGTGGGCCGATGTTGGCCAATGGGATTCGCTGGCGGCCGCAGAGAACGCTGGGAAATGTAGGTTTTTTTATTGTTGTTTTGGGGGCCTTCTAGGTTTTGGGGGGGAAAGTTTCTTTGCTAAAAACCTTCCTTGCCTGAGGCCTATTTTTGTTGGCAAGTTTGGTGTCTCTGCCTTGGAAGGTTTCTCTGCCTCTGGCAGTCGTTCGATGATGGGTCTTCCTTTATATATATAGATATATACAGGTCCTTTTCAAAAAATTAGCATATAGTGCTAAGGTTCATTGTTTACCATAATGTAATGATAAAAATTAAACGTTCATATATTGCACACTAACTAAAATATTTCAGGTCTTTTTTGTTTTGTACTGATGATTTTGGCATACAGCTCCTGAAAACCCAAAAATACTGTCTCAAAAAATTAGCGTATTTGGTCGGATGGAATATGCTAATTTTTTGAGATATGTATGCCAAAATCATCAGTATTAAAACAAAAAAGACCTGAAATATTTCAGTTGGTGTGCAATGAATTGAAAATATATGAAAGTTTAATTTTTATCATTACATTATGGAAAATAATGAATTTTAGCACTATATGCTAATTTTTTGAGAAGGACCTGTATATATACTGTATATATATAAATGTAATGTTCATTTGTGGGATTAACATAACTCAAAAACCACTGGACAAATTGCTGCCAAATTTGGCCACAAAACATACTAATAATAACCCAAGGAGGGACCATCAGTCAAAAAATTAATTTTGTCATTTGGGAGTTGTAATTGCTGGGAGTTATAGTTCACCCGCAATCAAAGAGCATTCTGAACTCCACCAATGATGGAATGGAATCAAACTTCCCACACAGAACTCCCATAACTAAGAGAAAATACTATGAGTTTGGTGGGCATTGACCTTGAGTTTTGGAGTTGTAGTTCACCTATATCCAGAGAGTACTGTGGACTCAAACAATGTTGGATCAGGACCAAATTTGGCATGAACACTCAATATGCCCTAATGTGAACACAGATGGAGTTTGGGGAAAATAGACCTTGACATTTGAAAGTTACAGTTTCTGGGATTTATAGTTAACACACAATCAAAGAGCATCCTGAACTCTTGCAACAATGGAATTGAACCAAACTTGGCATATTGAACTCTCATTACCAACAGAAAATACTGAAAGGGTTTGCTTGGGAATTGACCTTGAGTTTGGAAGTTGTAGTTCACCTACACCCAGAGAGCACTGTGGACTCAAACAATGATGGGTCTGGACCAAACTTGGCATGAATACTCAATATGCCCAACTATGCACACACATGGAGTTTGGGAGAAATAGACCTTGACATTTGGGAATTGTAGTTCGCCTACATCTAAAAAGCACTGTGGACTCAAACAATGATGGGCGGGCGGGCCTCTTCCTCATGGGCGGGCGGGCCTCTTCCCCTTTCCGACTCTCCCTCCGCTCACCTCAGCCTCTCTGTCGACCTTTCCTCCTCCTCAAATAGCGATGGCTGGGAAGGGGCGGGGCCCGAGTGACATCACCCTTCCCTCCTCCCTCCCTCGATTGGAGGCTGGCTGGCACGTGCGGAGGGGAAACGGCCGAAGGAAGCGCCGCCCTGGCCCCTTCTTCGATGCCCAGCCCTTCCTTCTCCTCCTCTCCCCGCAAGCAGCAGGAGTTCGGCAGGAGGGGGAAGAAAGGGTATATTGGAGGTTTTCCCACGGCACACCTGATGATTGCTCACGGCACACTAGTGTGCCACGGCACACTGGTTGGGAAACACTGAGATAGATAATCTTGGATGGGTGACTCAATTCTGCCTTTTTATGCTCATGGAGGGGGTATTATTTAATTTCAGCCCCCTGTATCCTCCATTCAACCACCCCAGATAATAATAAATAATAATAATAAACTTTATTTATACCCCGCCACCATCTCCTCGATGGGGACTCGGGACGGCTCACATGAGGCCAGGCCCAAACAACAAATACAATAAATAAAAATCAAAAGCATCAGCAGCAACACAATAAAAATACAGACATATAAATAAAAACAATATACAGATAAGTATCTCCAGTCACAAGTGACAAGGCGGGCCGCATGCACAAGATAAAAAGTTAAAATGTGGGGGAAAAAAAACTCGGGGTGAGATAACGAGTTATCGAAAGAGCTTGGGATAGATAGTCTTGGATAGGTGACTCAGTTCTGCTTTTTTTTTTGCTCATGGAGGGGTATTATTTACTCTCAGCCCTCTATATCCTCCATTCAACCACCCCAGACTTGAGATAGATAGATTAATTGATTGATAGTCTTGGATGGGTGACCGAATTCTTCCTTTTTATGCTCATGAAGGGATATTGTTTACTCTCAACCCTCTATATCCTCCATTCAACCACTCCAGAATTTGGATAGATAGATTGATAGTCTTGGATGGGGACCGAATTCTGCCTTTTTATGCTCTTGGGGGTGGCGGGGTATTGTTTACTCTCAGCCCTCTGTATCTCCCATTCAACCACCCCAGACTTGGGATAGATAGATAGTTTTGGATGGGTGACTGAATTCCAACAGTGACAACAGAGGGCTCTCTGTCTATTTATATCTCTATATACACACACATAACACAAAAAAGCATAAGAAAAACGCCAGGAGTGCATGCCTATGTGGCATTTTTTGCAAGAAAAATATATTTAAACACACAATGCTTAAAAAGGTAGCATATAAAACAATTTACAAAATCATGCACTAACCCAGTGTTTCTCAATCTTGCTAATGCTGTGACCCCTTAATTTTATTTATTTATTTATTATTTACAGCATTTTTACCCCACCCTTCTCAACACCCCAGGGGACGGGGGGACGGGACTCAGAGTGACTAACAAAGGCAGCGATTCGATGCCACAAATCAATATCACAGTATGAAACCATAAATACATACAGAATTAAAACAATAGCAACTAATTAAAACCAATTTATCAGACAGTCATTATATTAAAACAATGATGAGTTCACAAACCCATTGAGGGAACAATAAAAACCATATCCTCATATCTATCGTCTTGCCAAAGTGCTGCTTTATGTTATTGGCCAAAAGCCTGGTCCCAAAACCAAGATTTTAGTTTCTTCCTAAACGCCAGGAGGGATGGGGTCAATCGTATTTCACTTGGAAGTGTGTCCATAGGCTTTCTAATAGTGTTGACCCCCAACCATAAAATTATTTTTGTTACTACTTCATAACTAATATTGCTACTGTTATGAATGTTAAATAACTGATAGGCAGGATGTATTTTCATTCACTGGACCACATTTGGCACAAATAAGGAGCCCCCATGGCACAGTGCCAGACCATGCGGGAACATGAGAGAAGCCTCCTACAAGGATGGGAAAACATCAGAACATCCGGGCGTCCCCTGGGCAACATCCTTGCAGACGGCCAATTCTCTCACACCAGAAGCAACTGGCAGTTTTTCGAGTAGCTCCTCGCACGAAAAAAAAATTGGCACAAATAACCGATACGCCCAAATTTGAATACTGGTGGGGTTGGGGAAGGGGATTGATTTTGTCATTTGGGAGTTATAGTTACTGGGATTTATAGTTCACCTACAATCAAAGAGCATTCTGAACTCCACCAATGGTGGAATTGAACCAAACTTGGCACACAGAACTCCCATGACCAACAGAAAATACTGGAAGGGTTTGGTGGCCATTGACCTTGAGTTTTGGAGTTCTACTTTCTCTACGTCTACACCTACATCACCTACAGAGAGCACTGTGGACTCAAACAATAATAGATCTGGACCAAACTTGGCACAAATACGCAATATGCCCACATGTGAACACTGGTGGAATATGGGGAAAACAGACCTTGACATTTGGGAGTTGTAGTTGCTGGGATTTAATAATAATACACTTTATTTATATTCCGCTCTCCTCACCCCGAAGGGGACTTAGAGTGGATTACAGGTACACATACTTAGCAGAAAATCCCTGCCATTTCCACCTACACACGTATAGATGAACAGAGGCAAACTCTGGCCACCAGGGGGAGCAGACACACTCCTCATCTCTCAGCGTTCCCAGCGTCCCTTGTTCCTTCCGCATTCCTCAGCGTTCCTGGAGTTCTTTAATGGCCTCGTAATTCAGTCAAAATTTGCCTCCTCACTTAATGTGGTACCTTTATCTCCTACTTGACAGATGCAACTGTCTTTCAGCAGGCTACACTTAAAGGTCGAGCACCCACCTCGACCCGGGCAGGCCTCGAATTCATGACCGATTGGTCAGAGAGATCTTATGCAGCTGACACTTAGCCAGCTGCGCCATATTCCCGGTGCTTCACCTACAATCAAAGAGCATTCGGAACCTCACCAATTATAGAATTGGGCCAAACTTCCCACATAGAACCCCCATGACCCACAGAAAATACTGTATTTTATGATGGTCTTTCTTGACCCTTTTGACACCCCCTCATGACCCCCTCCTCCAGATTGGGAAACACTGCACTAACTCCTTAGCAAAGTGATTGCATCATCAGTGGGATTGTGCAGATAGTTCAGAGCTGCATTTCAGAACATTTCAGAGCTGTTGTGTGAGCACCCTGCCATTTCTCTGCCATCATAGGGACCCGACACAGACTCCAAGGGAGACAATATTGGCCTGTTTTAGATAATACAAAGAAATGAACAACATTCTTTCAATTGCTGTGGTTTTGTTCCCCACCCCATGAAAGATGTGCCGGTAAGGAGCTGGGCTCCACTTCTGTTGCTTCCTGTCTGCATTTGTCTGGCACTCGGTAGTGATTCAGGATTCATGCATTTCAGGGAAAGGAATGTGCGGTTTTTAGATGTTGATGGGCTGCTGAACTCCCATCAGCCTTGGTCAACAGAGCCAGTTCTGAGGGCTGGTCAAAGTTGCAATCTAATTTCTCAAAGGCTACTTTCCCCCCACGACTCTGATAAGGATCATCTATTGAGTGACCAGCTTACAGTGCTGGTATGGGTGGATTCGTTCAATAAAGGAAGCCACTGTCCAAAATAGACCTTAAGACGCCAGATCTGGCTATGGTTGTCCTGTCTGGACTACTGCTATGCTCTCTATGTGGGGCTGCCTTTGAAGATAGTTCAGAAGCTGCAATTAGTTCAGAGATTGGCAGCCACGTTACTAACTGGAGCATCATACAGGGAGGGAACTACTCCCATGTTACGGCAGCTCCATTGGCTGCTGGCCTGCTTCTGGAGTAAACACAAAGTGCTAGTCATTACCTATAAAGCCCTAAACAGTTTGGGCCCAGACTACTTGAAAAGCTGAATCTCACGCTTCCAAAAAGGCTATTTCTGGTTTCCCAAAAGGTTATTATCTCTAAAAAGTCACGCCTTTCCAAAAGGTTATGGATGCCATTTGGAAACACGAAGGAGTAGAGGCAAGCGAAAAAGCACCGAAGTCTGCCTCCGGAGGTGTGTTATAAAGGGATCACGATGTGTAATGTGACTGACTAATGTTGTAAATGCACATGCAAAGCAAAATAAAGAAATTGATTTTTAATATAAGTAGTCATACCGTTAGTCATGAAAAGTCAGCCTCAAGGGTAAGGGTTGCAGAGGCTTGGTTTAAGTAAAGCATCCAATAATGAAATATAAACATAAACAATTGGAGAACAGTTAATTCACTGTAATGCAGTGGTTCCCAAAGTGGGCGGTATCGGTAGGCGGTGGGGCGATCCAAGGGGGCGCTGGGAGACTCAGGAGAATTTGGGGGGTGCTGAACCCCTATAAGAGGGCAGTGGAGTGAGCCAGTCTTGCCACTTGCAGGGTCACGCGCTTGCAAGGACGTCCCTGTTGGACGAAAGAGGCCGATACACAGGACTGCGCCCTGGGCGGGGTTGACGAGAGGAAGGAGGTGCGTGCTGCGGTTTCCACGGCAACACCTGCCCGGGGAGTCCAACTCGCAGGGACACAGTCGCAAGCATGCGATCCCAGGGCAGGCGTTGCCATTTGATCCAGATCTGTCATTCATGAGGATCTTAGTGGTCTGTGGAAGTCAGAGCTGAATTGGCTGAAGGTATTGCAAATCCCATCAACCGTTGCTCATACTCCCCCAAACATACTGTTTTTGTGATTATTTCTGGAATTCAGTGTTTGTAATGTACACCTTTCTTTACTATATTTTAGAAGGTAGAAAAAGGTAGAAACATTAATACTCTTTCTGTTTAATTGCTATTAAAAAAATTAAAAATTAATTTCTAGGGGGGTGCTGAGTAAAGATTTTTCTGGAAAATATCAGGCTGTTAGGAATTGTGCGAGTTGTAGTCCAAAACACCTGGAGGGCCGAAGTTTGCCCAGGCCTGCCATAGCAGGAGCTTTAGTGATGAATAAGCTGGGGGAAAGCGGTGCTCTGCGGCAGTAAAACCCGTGGCTTTTTGCGCCTGAAGACTTTTCTGAGGTTGTTCAGCTTGTAAAAGTAATGTTATTTTAGTGATGCTATGATATTATCATGCTTATTTGAAAAAGAATAATTAAAAACATGATATTTCTTGCCTTTGGGCTGTGTCTTGATAAAGTTAGTGAGGCCTCATATTTCCCTTGTAATTGAAGGCATGCGTTCTTTGTAACTAGGGGGTTGGTTTGGGTGAGGATGGACATGATTCATCATCTGACCTAGGTCAGGAAAGACCATTCTCTTTAAACACACATTAGTGTGTGTGTGTCTCTACTTTGTCCGGATGCTTTGAGGGATATTTTAAATGCAAATAAATTACAGTACAAATCTCCCCGCCCAATCCCGAGGAGATATATTCTTGAACTTTCTGTAGACACCCAAAATAGCAGGTACCTACACACCCCATTGAAATGAGGGACTTCCAGCCTGAGAATGTCAAAGGTGTACTGGAGGACCGAGAGAAAATGCCTAGAGATTTTTTTGGTCAGATATGGATGAATGAAAGTATTATTGGAAGGGTTTTTTGGGATTTTTTTTTTAGGTTTTGCACTCCTTGAGTATGCTGCTTTTGTAAATGATTTTTCTATTAAATCTATTAAAGCACCGGGAATGTGGTGCAGCTGGCTAAGATCTCTACTGACCAGAAGGTCATGAGTTCGAGGCCTGCCCGGGTCAGGTTGATCTCTCGACCAATTGTGTAGCTCATTGTCTATATATGTTGTATGTCTATGGCATATTAATACAGTTTTGGCAAACTTGTTATCTAGATCTGTGATTTTCAACCTTTTTTGAGCCGCGGCACATTTTTTACATTTACAAAATTTTAGGGCACACCACCAACCAAAATGACACTCTAACATGGTAATACATATAGTTAATATGTTTTTAAATGTATTTATACACTCAGTGTGAAACCTGGGGCTGTTTCGATGAACACAAAATAGATATCCTGGCAGGAATGGTAGAAGACACACACGAAGCTCTTGCTCTTGAGTCGGTGCCGTCGCATCCCCGGTGAAAGTGAATCCAAATGAAAGATAGCTTTCACTGTATTGCCTCGAGATCACCGTCTTTTCTCTTTTTTCCACCACTCATATTAGGGCCTTCATCTGTGTCATAATTTTGTCCAGGGCCCTGTTCGGCATTTGCATTTTCCCTTCTCAAAAACTTCTCCATCACTGTCACTCACTTGTCTTGCTGTGATCCCAAATTGCCACTGTCACTTGACGCGCAGCTGCCACACCAACTCTAACTTCGTTTACTTAGCCGTGTCTGAGCGAATCCAAGATGGCGCGACCATAGCACTCTCGCGTCACTTCTTAGGTGACACGAGAGTGCTAAGGTTCCATTTCTTAAAGGGACAGATGTGCCTTATAGTTTATATATGAATGAAGTTCGAAAATAATTTCCCACGGCACACCTGATGATCTCTCACGGCACACTAGTGTTCCGTGGCACACTCGTTGAAAAATCACTGATTTAGATACTAAGTACTAACAGAATTTAAAATTCTATTGAACCGATTTTATATTTTCTTCTGTTTTTCTTCCTGTCCAGTGGTTTTTTTGTGTGTGTTTCATTTTACTTCTATAGGGGAGCAACTTTCAGCTAATTACCTAATATATTCAGCTAATTACCTATTAGATCGGCCCCCTCCCGACTGACATTCTGGGGAAAAAAAATTAAAAACCTGGCTTTTTGAACAAGCCTTTGAAAATACAATGTAATGGATTAATATGGAACCCAGGAAAGAATGAACATGGGACGGCTTGACAATGTCTTTGGAAAAATGAGCTAATAGGAAGTTACTGGTGTTTATGCTTTTAAGGCTTTTTACAGGGTTTTTATAATGTTTTTAATTTTTTTTTAATGTTCATTGTGGCATCAAATTGTGCCAGTGTAATCCGCCTTGAGTCGACTTCAGGTTGAGAAAGGCAGCATAGAAAGGAAGTATATAAATAAATAATGTAGTAAGTACCAACTTTAGCAGCATATAAAGTTACTACCAACTAGTCATGGGCCCGAAATTTATCCCATCCGTTTGGTTCGTGTTTCCATTTCATTCCGTCCATTTGGATGGCAAGAAACGGGAAGGCCCATTCTGGAACAAAAATGGACTCGAAACGAAAGGCAGGTGGGAGCAGGTATCGGATCCATTTCGGATCGATTGCCACGTGCGTATCCCCGAATGCACATGACTACTACCAACTGCATGAGGTACTTAGCGGAAACTCTTGTAGTAAGTCACTTCAGGGATCTATCAGTTGGATAATTGCAAGCAACGCTTCTCCACACTCAGTGTGTGAAAGGTGGCACTTTGTGTATCTTTACAGATGTGAAATTTCTGAAAATATTTAAACCGAAATGAAGCAATATTTGCAGTTTGTCCAGGATGTTTTTGAGCACTCAGGTTCCCCAACCTCCACATTATGCATTTCTAAATACAGTATATACTCGAGTATATAAGCTGACCCGAACATAAGCTAAGGCACCTAATTTTACCAGAAAAAACTGGGAAAATGTATTGACTTGAGTATAAGCCGAGGGTGGGAAATTCAGCGGCTAGTGATAAATTTTAAAATAAAAACGGATACTAATAAAATGCCCCCCCCCCCCCGGGTGGCGCAGTGGGTTGAACAGCTGAGCTGCTGAACTTGCTGACCAAAAGGTTTACGGTTTGAATTTGGGGAGCAGGGTGAGCTCCCACTGTTAGCCCCAGCTTCTGCCAACCTAGCAATTCAAAAACATATACATTTGAGTAGATAAATAGGTACTGCTTCTGCAGGAAAGTAATGGCACTCCATGTAGTCATGCAGGCCACCTGACCTTGGAGATGTTTATGGGCAACGCTGGCTCTTCGGCTTAGAAATTGAGATGAGCACCCCCCCCCCAAAAGAGTCAGACACGACTAGACTTAATGTCAAGGGGAAACCTTTACTTTTCCTTACAAATAAAATTACATTAATTAAGGCATCAGTATGTTAAAGGATTTTTGAATATTTTCATAAAACTGTAATTTAAGGTAAGGCTGTCCAACTCTGAATAAAACCCTTATTCTAACATTCTTTGATGTATATGTGCTTACGTATCCTTCCAATAATAATAGAGTAAAATAATAAATGTAATAAAAAAAATAATAATAGCGTAAAATAATGGAAATGTAATAATAACAGTAATAATAGAGTAAAATAATAAATGTAACAATAATAAATGTAAAATAATAAAAGTAAAATAATAATAGAGTAAAATAATGAATGTAATATCAATACATAGAGTAAACTCATAAATGTAATAATAATAGAGTAAGATCATAAATATAATAATAAATAGAGTAAAGTAATAATTGTAATAAAATAATAAAAATTACAGAGTAAAATGATAAATTACTTTGACTCGAGTATGAACGAGTATAACTCGAGGTTACAACATTGCTAAAACACATAATCACAACACTTAATCATTTAAAATACACATATTAAGACATTTTTTCCTAATATATATATATTAAAATATACACAATAGAGAGTTAGACATAGAATGGAATTTTTAAAAACGTCATTAAAACTCCTGTTAGTCTGTTTATATCAGATAGGTCTAGAAGTCCAGCTGAGAGTTAATGACAAGGTTTTGCTTTTGATTCCTGAACTGGCAAATGTTGCTTTTGCAGGTGTGTTGTTGACTTCTTAATAAATCTGACCTTTGATGCTTGAGTTATTTGTTGAGTCAAACATATATTTCTTCTGAGCTGTGACTATTATTCTGTGGTATGTGGTGATGGTATTCTGTGGATAACTTACAAGGGCAGGTCAATAAGTCGGTGACTTTTTGAATGAAACACAGGTTTTTGGATAAGAAGTCATTTTATTTTTCCATGTAGTCTCCTTTAAGCTCTATACACTTTGTCCAACGTTGCTCCAATTTTTTTATCCCTTCCAAAAAATAAGATTTGTCGAGGTTATCAAAATAGGTATTTGTTTGTGAGATGATTTCATTGTTGGAGTCAAATCTCTTTCCGTCGAGCCATTTCTTCAGGTTTGGAAACAAGAAATAGTCACTCGGGCTAAATCCGGAGAATAGGGCGGATGAGGAAGCAATTTGTATCCCAATTCATGGATTGTTGCCATGGAAATAACACATGTGTGCACCCTTGCATTGTGTGCACTCTTGCATTGTCTTGATCCCATCTTGCTTAAAGCTTTCTCATACCCAAATGATCATTTAAAATTGAAACCACTGAGCCATGTGAGATGCCTATGGCCTCTACAAGCTCTCGCACTTTCAATCTCCGATCAGCCAACACCATATTGTGATTTTTTTTCAATTTTTTCGGGTGTAGAGACCTCAACTGGACATCCAGAACGTTTGGCATCTTCCGTGCTTGTACGGCCACAACAAAATTCAGTAAACCACTTTTTTACCATTGAAATGGATGGTGCAGAGTCCCCATCGTATTTATCAAGCCTTGCCTTGGTTTGAGTGATGGCTTTTTTCCGCAAAAAATAATGCTTAATGAGCACTCGAAATTAACTTTTTTCCATTTTCTCCTCAAATCACGCAGTAGTCTGCTATCAATGGCTGTCAAACACAAACTAAATGACGCAGCTTGTTCAAATTTTGACAGGCGTCAACTGACAGATACCTGTTGACAGGAGCAGTGTTGCCCTTTCAGTTAAGAGGCGGGAAATTCAAAAAGTCACTGACGTATTGATCCGCCCTTGTACATTATTTTTAAATTTTATCATAGCTAAAACATTTTTCATGCATGAATTTCAAAGGGGATTGTAAGCACTGAAACAGAAGAATGACAATAGATCATGGCAGGAGGATTAAAAAATCAGCATGAAAATGGTTGGGGATCATTGTAAAGGAACCCTGGCTTCTGGATACAGCTTGTTCTCGGATATATGAAGATATCATTTAAGGCAGTTAACTGCAACAAAAATCAATATAATTACAATATAGTAACAGGAGTTAAAATAAGCATTTATTTATTTATTTGCAGTATTTATACCCTGACCTTCTCACCCCGAAGGGGACTCAGAGCGGCTTTACAGAACACACATATGATAGATATTCAATGCTGATTATATAATTAACAAAGACAGACAACACAAACAGAGGTAAAGGCAGTTTTTCCCATCTTATTTCCGGCATCTTGGGGGCCGTGCTCAACTCTGGCCACGGGGGGACGGGGGAGATGTTGTCACTCCATCTTCCATGTCGAGGAGCTTTCCCCCGACGGATGTCCTTAAGGGCGCCTTTATTATCTCCCTTCTAAAAGCAGTGCCTATTTTATCAACTTGCATTTCTGCTTTCGACCTGCTAGGTGGGCAGGTGAGCTGGGGCTAACGGTGGGTGCTCAACCTGATCCGGGCTCAAACTGTTGACCTTTCGATCAGGATTTTTCTGCAGCAATGTGGTTTAGCCTGCTGTGCTAAACCCGGCCCCTGAAACAACAGCGGCAATAATAATAATAATAATGTGCTTACATAACCTTCCAATAATAATAGAGTAAAATAATAAATGTAGTAGTAATAAATAGAGTAAAATAATAAATATAATAAAAATCATAATAGCAGAGTAAAATAATAAATGTAATAATAATAAATAGAGTAAAATAATAAATGTAATAATAATCATAATAATAGCAGAGTAAAATAATAAATGTAATAATAATAAATAGAGTAAAATAAGAAATGCAATAAAAATCATAATAATAGCAGAGTAAAATAATTAATAACTTTGACTCGAGTATAAGTATTAAAAAGGACTGAAAAACTCAGCTTATACTCAAGTATATAAGGTAACACATTTTTTCATTAAGATTTCCATACCCTACAAGTCTACAATTTTATTCCTGTATTTCAAATGTAAGGGTTGAGGCTGGGCCATGTAACTTTTTCAGAGCCACCAGGGAGTTTAATGGTTGAGATGTGATTCAAACCAGGGAGTTCCCAGCTTGAATTCTTAACTGCTACACATTCTCCACGTCAGCCTGAAGAGAGACTTGCTTTAACTACATTTTGTCTTATTGTAGCAGATAACCATACTCCCACAAGGTAGGCTGCTCGTGCAGACGCAGTAGAAGGGAAGACAGACAACAGGATTTCTCAGAAAGCTCAGTTTACTTTGTTCCACAGCTGTGAGTCCGTCCCTGCACAACATGATGCTTCAAGGGGGCGGCCCCTCCCCCCTTGTGAGGCACATATTTATACAAGCATCAGGGTTCAACTTATGGTTGCCCAAAATCTTATTATTGGTTAAAAGTTATGTCGCAGCTAGAATTGCAGCCTATCATAATGTAACACGGACTGTCCACGCTTCATTCTTGGAGATACAGTGTTTCTCTATCTCTTGCATTCCTGCACATGCTCAGTTTGACTCCCTTCTCTGTTCTGCTGTCTCTGGGCAGATTATTGCTAACTCTGCCTTCTTCTCTATGCCTATGCCTGGGTAGCATTCTCTCCTGACGTTTCTTCTGTAACTCAATGAGTCTCCTTCATTATAATACTATAAAATTGAATTTTTGTGACTCACAAATGATTTCTCCCTTAAGATTTCATTACAAATTTTAATTTTTAAAAAAACAAACATTATTTTTATATATTCTACACTTTTATCCCACTCTTCTGTAAAAGTGCCCAGGAGCAATGTACGGATTTTGATGCTGGTCATTGACCATAATAAATCTTGTTAATGTACAGATTGAGCTTGCATTACAATAGGTGAGGTGAGTGATCTTTATGACTGAGTAGGAATTTGGATCCAGGTCTTTTCAATTCTAGCCCAGTACTCTAACCACTACAGGATGCTGCCTGGTTGTAAATCTTTTCCTGAATTATAGTTATCTTACTTGGGTTTCTACAAAGATCATGAGAGTGAATGTGCGCGCGCATCTATTTGTCTATTTACGTAGTGAGCATAGTGATGATTGTCTTTTAGAACTCAAGACCTTTCACACAGCACATATATAGCACTTTGATACTACTATAACCAAATAACAGAACCACTGTAAGTGCACTGGTTTCATTCTTTGGAATCCTGGGATTTGTAGTTTGATGAGGCACTAGCCTGGGAATTCTAAATACCCTTCCTTAAATTGCAACTAAACATCTAATGAATTGATTTCCTTCCTATCAGCTTTCTTCACTGTACCATACACTGAAATTTCAGCTGATGACTTATCCCCCTGTAAATCTCATTTTAAGGGGGATTCCATGCTGAAAGCATCACTACATCTTTTAGTAGCAAGATCCTACCTTACTTTGTAAAATTTCAGTTGTGTTTTCAATCAGCCAGGCATGATGGTAACGGGATCTTCCACTTGAAGTGTCCTCCTTTGGGGAGGAGACATTGCTGCTTAATAGGAAATATTTTGGATGGCTCAGAGCAGGCGACAGCTTCCCCTGGTGGCCAGATGTTAAATTGCCTCTGTGTCTTGTGTGTTTGTGTGTCTAAATGTGTAATGTGTACATTGTAATCCGCCCTGAGTCCCCTGCGGGGTGAGAAGGGCAGAATAGAAATAATAAAGTAAATAATAAATAAAATCGAGCACAACTTCTAGGACACTGAAGTTGGGGGGAAATGCCTCTATCTGTTGTCTGTCCTGTCTGTTTAACACCATTGAATGTTTGCCGTGTATATGTCCTGTGATCTGTTCTGAGTCCCCTTCAGGGTAAGAAGGGTGGAATATAAATGTTGTAAATTAATAAATAAATAAGTAAATAAATAAATAACATTAGCAGCGCTGTTATTAAGACTTTCAAGTAGACTAAGTGCAAAGTAGCTAAACGCTTCCCATCTAGTCTTTGGATTTTCCCGAAAATTATTTCATGCTTCTCAACATGCCAAGGCTTTCATTATTCTGAAATGACATGGCAACATCTGGCTCACTTAAAAACGCCGCTTTCCGCAGCAGGCAACCTAAGAATATCCCTTGGTTTCCTGTGGGACTTAGGTTTAAAAACTCCTAGCTTTAGAAACTCCCTGGCAACACGTAGTATGAATGACAAGAAAACTTTTAATTTCCTTCCATCTTGAAAGCGAAACCTTATCTTTACTTTCCCCAATAGTATAGTATCTCATGGTTTGAGGTTGCACAATACTTCTGTAGACCAGGGTTTGAATGTCTGCTCAGCCACTGGATGACCTTGCGCAAGTCATGCACACAGCCCCTGTGTCAAGTTCGTAATCAAGTAAAGAATGCATTTGATTTTTCACTGAAAAATGCAGTAACAGGTTTTTAAATATTCTACTCCATTGATTTCGTTATCCCTCTTTGATTTTGTTTCTCCAAAATATTTAGTACAGCACAGAACCTGACATCAGACAAATTTTAAATACACCTTTTGGGGAAGCTACATGTATTCACCCTTCTCTCTTATGCCATGCTGTTTTGCCCTCTTGTAAAACTTTTTCTACTTTTGCTAAAGCAAAACAGGCATGCATTCCTGTAGAGGGAGCTTTAGGCCTGTTGAACTCCCAAGCTTGGGCAACCTGGCTGCATATATTTGCATTGATTGTCGTCCCGTCCCGTCCCCCCTTCTATGTGAGCTTCTGTAGAACCTTTGGGATATTGCAATTTTCTGGAATGGATTTTAGATAGTACTAGCTGTACCCGGCCCCGCGTTGCTGTGGCTGACTGTGGTGGTTTCAAAAGTGAAGTCCTGAGAAAGTAGTGGTATGCAATAAGTGTGATTTTGTAATGCTTGTGGATAAACAATATTTCTTGTGAATCGTTGGTGAGTGTTGATGTACACACGTAGCTGTGGTATAGTCTGGTGAGTTCGCAACATTTCTCAATCTGGGGGTCGTGAGAGGGTGTCAGAAGTGTAGCAAAAGAGCATAAGAAAACACAGTATATTTTGTTGATCATGGTGGTTCTGTGTGGGAAGTTTGGCCCAATTGTATCCTTGGTGTGGCGGAGAATGCTCTTTGTTTGTATATGAACTATAAATCCGAATAACTACAACTCCCAGATGTAAAGGTCTATTTTGTCCAAACTCCACCAGTGTTCACATGTAGGCGTTTGTGCTCTCTGGATGTGGGTGAACTACAACTCCAGAAGTCAAGGTCAATACCCACCAAACCCTTCCATTAATTTCTATGGCTCATGGGAGTTCTGTGTGCTAAGTTTGGTTCAAATCCATTGTTGGGGGAGTTCAGAAGAGTTGGAGTCCCAAATTCCTGGAGGGAAGGAGGGCCAAAGTTGGCCCAGGTGTGCTGTAGGTCTTCCTTCTCCTCCCTCTCCTCCTCCTCCTCACCTAGACATGGAAGGCGTCCTCCTTGGCAGTATAGGAGGGGAGGAAAGGACAGGAAGGGAGGAAGGAGGGAAGGGAGGAGGGGAAGAAGTGAATGCACAGTGCATCTGTGGCACAGGGGATCCTGGGAATTGTAGTTTCCCAGTTGTTTGGGCTTTTTTGAGTGTTTCCTTTTTATTTTTGCGTGGTTTTCAATGGCTAAACACACCTTGTGGTGTGGGGAGCTGTGTTGCTTAATTTGGTGTTTCTGGGTAATGTGGTTTTGCTCCTCAGCATGACATGAAGGATTATATATATATATATATATATATATATAGGATTTTATATATATAGATTACAGCAGTGGTTCCCAAACCTTTTTGGCCTACTGCCCCCTTTCCATAATTTTTTTTACTCAGTGCCCCCCTAGAAATTATCTCAACCTTTGGGGTTGAGAGGGAGGGATATAAATATATGATGATGATGATAATAATAATAATAGGAAAGCTGCTTGTGTCTCCAGTAGTATCACTTGCCCATCTTAACTGACAACAGAAGTAATATCCGGGGGCAAAATCGACTCTAACACCATCATCTTTCTTTTGTGGTGTGATTTTAAACATCTTTGTGAGATAAAGAAGCCATCACAGCTTGAATGATATTTTGTGGTTTAGTTGGCCCAATAAAAGTATCCGTGCTTTTTGGATTCTGTATTTTGTTATAACATTTGTAATTCTTTTACAGGTAGACGACGTATACTCTGTGAAGATAAAAGATAATCCAGTTCTGCCTTTCAGCAGCTATGATGAATCAGGTGGTGTCTTATTTTCAAATATGTGTCGCATTTATCTTTTAGAGCCATGTCTAATTCATGTCCAGAGTCCATTTGAGACATCTTTTGTTAGATGTTCAACATAATAATAATAATAATAACCCCAACTACTAGAGACAGTCAAAAAAAGAATAGGGGTAGGCTTCTACACCAGGGGTGGGCAATTATTTTTTTCTAAGGGGCCACTCAAGAGCCAAAAAATATTATGGAGGGCCGCACCTAAAGGCGGAACTACATTCTAATCTACGCAATATATTTATTTATTTACTATATTTACTATATATTGCACATCATTAATATTAACATATTAATATCTCAAGAAATATTCATATATTATTAGCATTAATATCATACTTATTATATTGTATATATATATATATAGACATTATGATATATTGAAATTATAATATAATATAACATTATATTAGATTATTTATTATATTATTATAAAATTATTATAAAATAATAATAAAACCACTAAAATAAAATTTAAGAAGACAAGGTGCGGAGGAGGGAGGAGGGCAGAGGGAGGGCACAGGGAGGAGGAGCGACAGGCCATATTGCCATGGTCTTGCCTCAAAGCGGGGGCTGCTGCGGGCTGCACCAGGGCAGTGGGGGATCCTTCCTGCCTTCTCCGGCGGCCCTCGCGGTGGTGATCCTGGGCTTTGGCCCTCTTGCATGGAGGGTCGCGCGTCGGTGGAGTGAGGGAGGGCCCAAGGGTGGAGGCAGCACCAGCTCCGGGCTCTCCGCCTCCTCCTTCGCCTCCTGCCTCCGGCATGGAGAGGCTTCAGATGCTGGCGGCGTGGCGGGGAGGAGCCTTTGGATGACTTCCTGTAGCCCCGGATGAGCTGGCTGAGGCATTCTGGGAACCGTAGTTTCCTGACTCCTATGGCTCCCAGAATGTCTCAGCCAGCTCATCCGGGACTACAGGAAGTCGTCCAAAGGCTCCTCCCCGCCACACCGCTGGCACTGGCCCTCCCACGCTGGCCATCCGAAGCCTCTCCATGCCGGAGGCAGGAGGAGGAGGCGGAGAGCCTGTGGCACTCCAAAGCTGCCTTGATGGGCTGGCGGCAGGGGTACCCCTTCTTCTTGGTTGGCCCCGCCCCCGACGCCCTTCTCCCTGGGCCAGATAGAACCGGCCAGGGGGCCGCATCTGGCCTGTGGGCCATAGTTTGCCCACCCCTGTTCTACAGCACAAAAAAGAAGAGCAGTTAAATATGTTTCAATAAGCTTTTAATCCAAAGCGAACACTATGCATGTGTGAAGTGAAACAACCAGGTCAGTTGAGCTAAGTGAACAGAACATGTCGAGCTTGTGAGAGACCACTTGAAGGCTGCTTCCAAAATGCACCCAGGGATAACTTTTACCCTCTACAGTTCTTATGATTTCCATTTGGGTAGCCAAACTTTCAGTCTTGTTTTTTTTTCTTTTTGCATGGTGGGGTTTGGGTTTGGTGAGGCAAGCTTCTCTGCTTTCCTCTTTCCTCTCCACTTTGGTGTTTGTGTATGCGTAGCCTGTTGTAGGCAGGCATTGGCTACAGCAGAATCCTTTATTTCCCAGTACAAGTTTTACTGGAATGTCTATTAGAGATACAGTACTGCAGTCTTGCATTGAAGGACTGTTTTCCCAGCTCTCCTTTACCATATTCCCAGTGCTAATGCTGCTTAAAATAATCCAGCTAAACAGAGGGCAAGAAGTAAGAGGACTGGGAGCATGTAGAAATGCTTTTTAACAAAGGAGTAGTGGAAATGCTGTTTGAATTGAGTTGTTCCCTTTTATAAATGATTCAATAACCATTTCCTAGCAATGCATGCTTATGTTTCCTTTGTTGCCAGGATTCCAGATTGGTCCTGACCTTTTTAAAATGTGTGTCCCCAGATTGACGGGAACGACTGGCCGGATACCTCCACTGCCGTCCTTCTCTACTCCTTCCTGCAGCACTCCAGCGACTGCGCCTTTGCTTCAGACCTAAATTCTTTGAAAAACGAGTTATTGGCTTCCAGAATAAGTAATGATGATGATGATGACGAACTTCAGACAGATGGGAATAGATGTGGGAGGTTGGAGGTCAGAGATGAAGGTAAATATCGACTTTACCAACTAAAGGGACTGACAATTAAGTTATCTCTGTATAAGGTTTGTGTATTTCACTTGTAATCAATATATGAAATCATTCAAATACATTTAAACAATATCATAACAATGACGCTAAATATTGCCGCATGGTTTCCTACCAGTATAATAGTCCAAATTCAATAGTCCATTTCCACAAGTGTAATCACTATCAACGTTCATCAATAAGGTTCCAGTACATGAAGTTTCATTAATTTCTAGTGTTATCTTCACACCTCTCCTCCTGGTTAGGAAGCCTCAATGTTCCAAACATCAATTTGCAATCCACATATCACTCTTTGCAAACCAAAGAATCTCAGAGAATCTGGTCCATGCTTATGTTGTTTGCAATGTAAGTTTAGTGGTGAATCTTCCGCCAATTGATGGACACTGGAACGGTGTTCACTTGTTCTATTCCTGAGAATTCTCTTTGTCTCGCCCACGTAAATACTTCCGCACCGGAACACAAGTCCATATAAGCATCTTTCCGTGTTGCAGGAAAAATAATCATTAAAATGATATTGCGTTCATTTTAATGATTGTTTGTCAGAGTATACGGATTTGCATTGGGCGCAATGGCCACACTGATGCGTTTTAGAGGACAAACTGTTTTTTTGTATAGATTTATTTAATTGAGTGTGCAAAATAATGTCCTTAAAGTTTCTTGGTCTTTTGTGTGCGATGATCGGTGATTGCAGAGGTCCAGGAATGTCCTTCAATAGAATCCAATATTTGTATCGACTTTATCGACTTTAGTCTTCAACCCTGCAGCTTTGAGGTCAGTCCTGGTTTCTCTGGCAAAAGGAAATTGGCTTTCTTTCCTCATACAGCAGCGGTTACCAACCTTTTTATGGACAGGGACCACTTTACCAGAGACCATTCTCCAACAGTACCAAAAGAGGTACGAATCAGTTTTTGGTCAGCTTTAGATTCAATCAATCAATATATTACTTGCTTAGTCGCCCTCCACCAACAGTGCTCTGGGCGACTTACAGAATAAATCAATAAAACCCTTAAATTATCATTAAAACCACTAATCAAACGCTCTGCCAAAGAGCCAAGTCTTCAGTGCGACAATAAAACAACTCAATTCGCTCATGGCTCGGATGTCGGGTGGCAGAGAGTTCCACAGTTTTGGGGCGGCGGCTGAGAAAGCTCTCCGCCTAGTGACCTCCAGGCAAATTTCTCTAGGGCCCGGTATATATAGGAGATTCTCTTGAGAAGATCGAGGTGACCACTGGGGTTGATAGGGGGAGAGGCGGTCCCTAAGGTATGTCGGCCCCTGTCTGTACAAGGCCTTAAAGGTTAGAACCAATACCTTGTAGGATTCAGTTTGGTTATTTGGGGTGCGGATTCAGGACAAGGCATTGGATAGACCACATCAGCTATAGTTTCTGATACCGAACATACGCCATCCAGTAGTCGTCATTTGCTCACACACAGGAAACCATATTTAATAATCTAGAGCTGATGTGGTAGTAATCTTTCGTGGGTAGTTAGCCTCCTCCTTCCCGACATCCATGTTGCCTCGGCATTTTTAAGAGGGTTTTGCAAGACCAGTCGCTCTTGTTGCCACATGGTTTTGAGGCAACGGTGTAATAGTGAGGCTGATGACCATATTTTTGTTCTTGCGGACCACTGGTGGCCCATGGACCACAGGTTGGGAACCACTATCGAGGGAGCTCTGAGAAGGTGCATCTAGTGATGCTAATGTATTACAATATGTCTGGCAGACATTGCTTTCCTAGCACAAAAGATGAGCTAGCATGCAATTTTAATTATTCTGGAGAGATTAATCTCAGTGAACATCTGTGCCATTAAAGAAAAACAAAGGATGCTGTATTTATTGGGGGGAGGCTTTGTTTTTCATTAGTTGTGGGAGAAGAAGACCGAGTTATTTCCTCTTACTATACTGTCACCCTTTCATTCTTGTTAGGTGATGATATCTGGTTTTCCCTTTCTCCCATCTCTGTGCCCATTCTTTCCTCACACAAGCCATTGGGGTACACTAGGTTGAGAAGTGGAGTCTGAGCAAAACAGTGGCCCTAAATCCATTGTCCTGACCATGCCACTCTCAGGACCTCTAACTCAGGCTCCCTTCTTGGGCATGCATCCCATGCTGGCTTTGTCCTTTTCGGAAGGCAAGAGTGGGGGAAGAGAGGCTTTCGTTCTCCTTTAACCCTCTTTTCTCCAATCGTGTATCCTGGTGCAGTGCCTGATGAAGAAATTTTCCGGATTATCGGAGCTCAGCTGGCTGAAATCGGGGATAAGCTGACTGCTGAGATGGAGGCATCAGTCATACAGAATCTGGCACAGCGTTTTATGAGAGAGAACATGTCCAAAGAGGTGAAGGAGGAAGATTAGTAAACCACTGTTTAAAGTCAAAACACAATGAAAATCCCTAACAGTGACACCCCCCCCCCCCCACAAAATCTTCTCCCACTGCAAGGCAGCAGGTTTTCTGTTTTGTTTTGTTTTGGTGTGTGTCAGGAGTGACTTGATAAACTACAAGTCACTTCTGGTGTGAGAGAATTGGCTGTCTGCAAGGATGTTGCCCAGGGGATCCCCGGATTTTTGATGTTTTACCATCCTTGTGGGAGGCTTCTCTCATGCCCCTGCATGGGGAGCTGCAGCTGACAGAGGGAGCTCTCCCCGGATTTGAACTGCTGACCTGTCAGTCAGCAGTCCTGCTGGCACAAAGGTTTAACCCAGGACTGGGCAAACTTCGGCCCTCCAGGTGTTTTGGACTTCCACAATTCCTAACAGCCGGTAGGCTGTTAGGAATTGTGGGAGTTGAAGGCCAAAACACCTGGAGGACTGAAGTTTGCCCATGTCTGATTTAACCCATTGCGCCACTGGGGGCTCAATGCAGCAGGTAATCTATAAGGACTGTAAACCAGTCAGCAACTGAAAAGTGGCTCAATAGAGAGCCTTGAGTGTCTTAGGCAGAGGACAATGTGGTTATGATACAGGAAAGGAACGCAACTGGGCTCAGGGTGAACTTCAGCAAAGACAACAGTAAATGGATCCATGTCATGTTCTTCAGATTCCTGGCTATTTGACTGAATTAATTGTAGTTTAATGGCACATTAGAAAAATAGATTTCCAAAATTAGGTTGAATCTTCAGGGTGGTGCTTGTACCTTCTGAAGTGAGACTGCTTCATGGTCTTTGAAGGTTTGTATATTTTGCTGTCATTTTGCTTTTTAATCTTTTGTATTTAGGTTAATATAGTAAAGGTAGCAAAGGTGAAGATTTCCCCTTGACATTAAGTCTAGTCGAGTGGTGCTCATCTCCATTTCTAAGCCGAAGAGCCTGTGTTGTCCGGAGACATCTCCAAGGTCATGTGGCCGGCATGACTGCATGGAGCACCATTACTAGATCTTACTACTAATATAGTATTACTATATATAATATTACTAACATTGTGTGTGTACACACACACACACACACACAGCTGCACCCTAGTCACACAGTGCTGTGGCCCTCAGAAAACAGGAATCCCAGACATGAAACAATCTGGGCTAGGGAACACCACCCCACAAAGGTTTTCTATAGTCAGGAAGAAGGCAGGCTTTTAAGTTGCAAGGCTTTTCAAAGGTTATGAAGATGGGCAGTGTATGTGTATATGTATGTGTGTGTGCATGTGTATATATATGTGTGTGTATATGTGTATATTTGTGTGTGCTTGTGTATATGTATATATGTGTATGTATGCATGCATGTGTATAAGTGTATGTGTATATATGTGTGGTTTGCATGTGTATATGTATATGTGTATGTTTATGTGTGTTCATGTGTATATATGTGTGTTATGTATGTCTATGTGTGTATATATGTATTTATGTGTATATATATTTGCATGTGTGTTTTGTTTGTATATGTGTGCAGGCCTGGATCTACTTGGGCCCTCCAGACATTTTGTACTTCAGTTTCGACTATTCCTAACAGCCAGAACAGCCATGGCTGAATTGGAGTCCAAAATGCATGGAGGGCCCAAGTAGGTCCAGGCCAGGAGTATGAGATTTATTACTGAACCCTGTGTCTTTTTCAAGGCCTGTGCAGCTTCCTCCTGGCGTGGCTCCTCCCTCCCTTCCCTTTCCCGCTCGGCTTCCTTGCCTGACAGCTACAAATAGCTGTGTTTCCCCCTCTCGCGCAGGTGGCGTGGGGCTAGGTTTTGTGCATGCGTTGTAAGGGTTTTTTAAAAAAAGGATTTAAAAGCTATTTTCATGGTTTGGGTTTTTTTTAAATTGTTGGTCATACCTTGGGGTATGAGACATTTGGAGGCCAAATTTGTTGTCAGTTGGCCCCATAGTTTGTTTTTAGCTTACTCACGACGCACAGAAGCTTTTCATATATTAAGGTATATATTATACTATATATAGTATTACTAATATAATATGTTACTATTACTAGATCTAAATTATAAGCCAACTTTTAATTTGTTGTTCCTGTTAAACCGCCATGAGCGCTCAGGAAGAACAGTGCATGCAAAAGGTTGTGTCTCAGTGACCTTAGGTTGGGGAAAATACGGGTTATATTTGTGACACAATTGCAACATTTCAGAAATAAGTTTTCCTAATGTTTCCTCAGGTGATGACGATGCACATGTCTCATGCTGTGGAGGAACTTGTGAGAAAAATGCCTTTGGACATGGAGAAGGAGAAAGCCATGTTAGTGATATCAATGGCTTTGACGAAGAAAGTAGTAAATAGCGTGCCTTCTCTTCTCGTGCAAGTGTTCAGTGCAACTGTGAACTATATCAACCAGAACCTCCATGATTATGTGAACAACCTGGCTCCTGAGGTGATTGAAAATTAGAATGTGATGTTTAATGTATACCCTCCTCCTGTCCCCGGTCAGAGAAAGAGCCTTAACGTTGTTTTGAAGGAAGAGTTCGGAGGGATTGGTTATTCGTATACTTGTGGCTTGGCTCTCCTGTATTTTAGCAGGTAGATGTACAACCTTTTCAGTCGTTGGACTCTGCAGATGACTGGGCCTGTGTGAATCATCTCATCTTGATAAATACATTTTTGTTTATTGTCTGGGGAAAAGAATTCATATACCATATATGGGGAAATATCTGAAAAGAATTAATATACCATATATACTTGAGTACTAGCTGAGTTTTTTAGCCCATTTATTATTTTACTGGGTTGTCATTATTATCATTACATTTATTATTTTACTCTTATTTATTATTATTACATTTACATTACATTATTATAATTATTATTACATTTATTTTACTCTTATTTATTACATTTACATTACATTATTATAACTATTATTACATTTATTTTTGCTCTATTATTATTACATTTATTATTTTACTCTATTATTAATATAACATTTATTATTTCACTGTATTATTACTGTTATTACTACATTTCCATTATTCTACTCTATTATTGTGTTTATTATTTCACTCTACTTATTATTATTACATTTATTATTTTACTCTATTTATTATTGTTATTACATTTATTATTTTACTCTATTACTTTTATTATTACATTTACATTATTTTACTCTATTATTACATTTACATTATTTTACTCTATTATTAATATAACATTTATTATTTCACTGTATTATTACTGTAATTACTACATTTCCATTATTCTACTCTATTATTGTGTTTATTATTTTACTCTACTTATTATTACATTTATTATTTTACTCTATTATTACTTTTATTATTACATTTACATTATTTTACTTTATTATTACATTAATTATTTCTCTATTTATTATTACATTTATTATTTTACTCTATCATTTTCATTACATTTATTATTTTACTCTATTTATTATTGTTATTATATTTATTATTTTATTCTATTATTACTTTTATTATTACATTTACATTATTTTACTCTATTATTATGTTCATTATTTTACTCTACTTATTATTATTACATTTATTATTTTACTCCATTATTGTTATTATTACATTTACATTATTTTACTCTATTATTTCATTTATTATTTCTCTCTATCATTATTGTTATTATAACATTTATTTTACCCTCTTTATTATTATTGGATGGGAAGGATATGTAAGCACATTTTATATCGAAGAAGTTTAAAATAAACTTTGACAGTCTTAAATTAGTTTTATGTAAACATTAAAAACGTTTAACCTACTGATGCCTCAATTAATGTAATTTTATTGGTATCTATTTTTATTTTGAAATTTACCAGTAGCTGCTGCATTTCCCAGCCTTGTCTTATATTCGAGTCAATATGTTTTCCCAGTTTTTTTAAAGGTTAAATTAGGTGCCTCAACTTATATTCGAGTCGGCTTATACTCTAGTATATACGGTAGTTTGGGTGGACTAAACATAACTATCTCTTTTTCCTTTTTATCTCCTAGAGCTGAACAAATTCAACACAACGCACATGCCTGCAAAATAAAAAAAAGTAAAGAAAAAAAAGAGATTTTTTTTGTTTTTTAAATGTGAAGTGTTTTAAGTGTCTTTTTAAAGAGGACATGAAATTTTGAAGTGTTTGTGATTTTTACCAGCAGAAGTCAAATGCATTCCCTGACTCTTCTTACTTGGACGTGCCTGCTCTTTTTTTTGTACCTGAAACACTTGATCCTGCTTTGCATCCATCTCAGGAGGAGAATGGCAAATCGACTCTTGTTCTCAGGGGCAAAGTCCTGGGTCCTATAGCCATAAGCTGGAGAAGCTAATAGGAATAATAAACATGATAGCTGTTTACCAACTTCATCAGAACACTTTGGATTCATAATGTGACTACAATCCAACTGGATATACTTGACTCTCATACCAGTTTAATTGTACCGTGAAATACTTCTGCAAGTTACCTTGGGAAAGGCCTGTAAAGTTTAGCTTGTCTGGGGAACAGTGCAAGCTTTGCATGCTGTGGGTGCCCCGAGATCATCTGCAGATTCATTGGAAGTTGGCTTGAAAATAATGAATTTTATGCCCAGGTACAGGGAAATTGTCACTGGTTCAAGTAATTTGCCTGTTACTGATTGTGGCCTCTTAAAACAGCTTTTCCTGTATACTTTTGGCTAAATTTTAAGCTGTAAAGTAGGGAGAATGGAGCCTCTTCTCCAGGGGCCAGATCTAGGTCTTTCGGTCTTTGAAGCAGAAATAATGCTTTACAAACCCTGTCCTTTGAAGCTCGAACATCTTTTTAAAGCCAATAGAGAAGTCTGGAAATGAAAATCCATGGATGCTTTTGACCCCCCTCAAATTGTATTCCTTGTTTTCTCAAAGCCCATCTGTTACTCTATCTGTGGCCTTGGCTGAGAAAAGGGTTGTTATCAAATGTTTGGGAAAACAATCTGAAAGTTTTTGTTCCTTGTCTGAACGCTGTATTTAGTTAGAAAATAATAATTTTTCAAATTGAATGGGATACGTACGACTGTGCTCCGTTTCATGTTTAAGGGATTTGGTTCATGAAATAATGTTCCTGTTACTCTATAAAGAAAACTTCTGGAAGAACACGTGTGCTTGTCATAAAAAGTTAGATTGGGCTGGACAGTGGGATGTGGAGAGGGACTCATCCTGACATTGAACTATGTGCACTTTTTTGTCTTCTAATTTCAGCTGCTTTAAAGGTATTGCCATCCCATGAGAGAGAGTTAATGTGGTGTGGTGCTTTGAGTGTTGAAATTCAACTCTGGAGGCCAGGATTGAAATCCCTGCTCAGCCATGGAGACCCAATGAGGAAGGCAAGGGCAAGTCCCCTCTAAATGAATGATAGATTCTCTTTAGGGACGCCATAAATCAGAAAACTTGTAACCCAGGGGCGGGCAATTATTTTTTCCAAGGGGCCACACGAGAGCCAAAAAATATGGAGGGCCGCACCTAAAGGCGGAGCTACATTCTAATCTACATTATTTATTTATTTATTTACTATATATTACACATCATTAATATTAACACAATATATCAAGAAATATTAATATATTATTAGTATTAATATATTATAGTATATATATAGAGACATAATATATTGAAATTATAATATAACATTATATTATTATAACATTATTATAAAATAATAAAAACCACTAAAATAAAATGAAATTCAAGAAGACAAGGTGCGAACCAAGATGGAGGCTGACATCCTCAAGAGAGGAAGGATACCAAGGTGGAATGGCCCAATGGACCCAGCCCAGAGGATGACAAAGCGGACCCAGCAGCAGAGCAGCAGACGATTGTATGCTGCAGGCCTCCGCCCGCTCTTGCCCCCAGCCGTTCCGCCAGAGGTGTTCCCCATTGGCTGATCGCCCTGGCGACCCGGAAGACGATCGAGACTTCCAGATCGCCAGGGCAATCAGTCGCCGCAAGTCGCCGACTGCTCCCGCTGCAGGCCCCGGGATGACAGGCACTCCAAAGCCGCCGCTCCTCCAATCGTTCTCTGGAGCGGCGGACTGTCTGCCGATGCAGGCCCCACAGCCCGCAATGGGATGGCGGCAGCGGCAGCCCTTCCTCTTGTGGAAATGGCCCGCCCCCAACGCCCTTCTACCCAGGCGCTGAAGGATCCACGGGCCGGTCAGAATCGGCCAGCGAGCCGTATCCGGCCCGCGGGCCGTAAGATGCCTAGGTCTGCAGTAACCCCACAAAGCCATATGTATTGGACCCAAGTGTTCTTGATAATTCTTAAAAGTTCCATCAAAAGTTAAATAATTTAACAGTGGGTCTCAATTGGTAGTTCTCAGTATTGGGCCTAACTAAATTCTGGAAGGAGAGTTGTTTCTCTGTGCCATAAGACATAATTTGATTCTCTAGCTCTTTTTTGAGCCCCGGTGGCACAGCAGGTTAAACCATTGAGCTGCTGAGCTTGCTGACAGAAAGGTCGGCGGTTCAAATTCAGGGAGCGAAGTGAGCTCCCACTGTTAGCCCCAGCTTCTGCCAACCTAGCTGTTCAAACCTGCAAATGTGAGTAGATCAATGTACCACTTCGGCAGGAAGATAACAGCGCTCCATGCAGTCATGCCGGCCACATGACTTAGGTGTCTATGGACAACATTGTCTCTTCATCTTAGAAATAGAGCACCCCCCCCCCCAAGTAGGCCACAACTAGACTTAATGTCAAGGGAAAATATGTACCTTTTCCCTATAGCTCTTTTTCCATGTATTAAACGCTATACATATCTGAAGCAGCAATACACACAAACACACACACACACACACACACACACACACATATATATATATATATATATATATGCTCTCCAATACAAAACAAAAATGGCCTGAATGCTGTTGATACTTCTACCTAAAATATACCCATTAATAGAATGCATCTATGTGTTGATTTACCATTTCTCAACTGGGATTAGCTAACAAAATTCATGTAACTGTTCACATTTCTTGGCTTTTCTTTGTGAACGAAGATTCAGGAAGGACTCATCCCACGCCCTCCACAAGCGCATTGATTTGGAGGTTGGATGTGTCCTTCGAGCCTGTGCAATTGACCTTTCTGGTGGAGCGCAACGTGCACAGAACTGGCCTCACCCTTCAAACCAAAGGTTCGTCTGCCGAGGCCTAGTAAGCTGGGACGGTGGCAGCGAGGTCCTCAGGTCGTAGGTTTGATTAGAGTTTCCTTCTCTTAGATGGTTGACCTTACAGGGTTTGAAATTAGAGTTTTCCTTCTCCTAGGATGGTTACCAAAAGGCTAGAGAGCCCATCCTGCCCATTGACACCCTTTGGTTGTGACCGGTCTAGCATGGGAAGCCCTACTGGTGGCTATTATGCCACTGCCAGCATAGTTCGCAGCTTCATTAGGGTACGCAAGCCTCTCCCCCACAACAAGGGGGCGCCAACGGAGAGGAACTGTTCACATTTATGCAGACGATAAAGTTGAACTAGATATGTCTATTGAATTAAAAGCAACCCCGTGAATTTCATATGGCTTTCTTAGGTAAGGAATGCTCAGAGAGGATTTGGACAATTCCTTCCATTAAAATATAGCCTACAGCAACTGGTGTTCGTTGGCAGTCTCCCAACCAAAGATGAACTAGAGTTGAACCTGCTTAGCTTCCAAGATCAAGCATCTGGTGGCTTTGTGTATTTAGGCCAGGCATGGGCTGTTAGGAATTGTGGGAGTTGAAGTCCAAAACACCTGGAGGGCTGAAGTTTGCCCATGGCTGATTTAGTCCCTGTGTTGAGGTGGATAGCCAACCATTTAGAAATGCCTTAACAATGGAATAAAACTTGATTTTGTTAAAAGCTAGATTCCAGTTACCTTTTCTAGAAAGGCTGCCTTTGTCACTGTAAATCAGGAAAGGCAGTTCTGTTGTTTTCAGCCTAGGCTTAGTGCTTTGGCACAGCCATTTGTCAGGCCTCCATTGTCTCTGCTTTCCTGGTTGTATCAAAGAAAGAACTAGAAATACTTGTATCACATCAAAACACCACACTTTTTTTCTTCAAAATTGACCTTTAATAAAGTGCAACTGGGACTAAAGGCATGATCTTAGAGAGCCTCCCCCCAAGGAGGGGAGAAATACATGTACTGTACCCCTTTCATTTATAAGCATAGGCAATGGGATTGGTGTTGACTCCATTTTAACACTGGAAAATTGCTTCCCCCAAATACCTCAAATGGCACAAAAGATTTGAGATATAATTTCTGAAAATGCTTTTGCATAATGAACTGGAAGATTGCAGCTTGTTGAACACTTCCTGGTTTTCTTCGACGGCTACAAGCCACTTTTTAACACAGTTTGCTTATTGTTCAAAATCACCTTTAATTTAGGAATGTAATAAAACAAGAGGTGGAGAAGGTGTGGCTTTTTTACCTGTTGGGCAGCAACTTCCGCCAGCCATAATCAATAGCAAATGATTATGGGATCTGCAGTCCAACATGGTCACCATCATTACATAGAAGCGTGCAAGATTTCCCCCTCCAAAATACATGAACGTGTAAAGCATACAATGTTCTGATATTTGTGAATCCAAAATTTAGGTTCTGTAAGTGGCTTGAACTCCAGTAAGTGTAGGGCAGGGGTGCTCATTAGGTAGATCGTGATCTACTGGTAGGTCGCGTAGGGTGTCCTGGTAGATCACAGGCAGGGCGGGAGGAAGACTCAGTCCCGCCCCGCAGGCTCCCAACGCCACCCAGATGCAGAAGGTTGGACTGGATGGCCCTTGGAGGTCTCCTATTCTAGGAACCCATTGTTATTATCAGAGGCTGAATGGCCATCTGTGAGGAATGCTTTGATTGTGTTTTACCCTTATGGCAGAAGGAGGTTGGACTTGATGGCCTTTGGAGGTCTCCTACTACTCTAGGAACCTATTGTTGTTATTATTTGTACTAGTAGAGGCTGAATGAATATTATCATTATTATGAATAAATTCAGGGGCTTATTATACTCATATTTAGCTGAATTCAGTCTTAAAATATATTATATGGCTCTCACTGATATAAATTTCCAAATATTTTGCTTTTATGGCTCTCTGAGTAGGTAGATCATTTTGACTTGGTTGTTTTATATGTAGCTCACATGCTGAAAAAGTGTGAGCACTCTTGGTGTAGGGGCTACTTTACTTGAGGAAATCACACTGCTTTTTGTCTTTTGCTGCAAAGTGGAAAGTGCTATGTGAGCAATGTATGAAATTATGCATTCATTCATTATAAAATGCTACATTACAAAGACAAGGTATGCATAAGACCAATTAATGCAAGCTCTCATAAGTAGAGGAAAGGGATCTTGTAGCACCTGAGAGAATAAAGACTTCAGTAGACTTAAGTTTACTCTCCTGGATGCTTTTGAACTAACACTAAATCGAGAAAAAATGACTAAGTAAAAGCTTATGCTGCCAACTTTATTCTGTTAGACTCTGCCAGATCCCTTTGCAGACCAATATTCCAGACTAACATGGTTATCGTTGAATAAGTAGTTGACTTAAGAGAGCAGATTGCCTGCAGCAGGTAAATTAAATGGCTCTGCAGGTACTGGTGGACTTTAGATCCCAGAGTCTAACCTAGGCATCTGCAAATTTGGGCCCTCCAGGTGTTTTGGACTCCAACTCACACAATTCCTAACAGCCAATAGGCTGTTAGGAATTATGGGAGTTGGAGTCCAAAACACCTGGAGGGCCCAAGTTCGCACATGCCTGGTCTAACCAATTATAATTCCAAAGACAATTGGATTTGTGCTCCCATCCTTAGTATTTCAGAGAATCAGGAGTATCTGTAAGGAAGTATTCCAGATGTGGACTCTGAGTCAGTGTGCACAAATCCATGTCCCTTAGTCCCTCTTAGCATTGCCATGACAGCAACCACTCTCTCCAGCACTTTATTTGAAGCAGAACCTGATATTTTCCCTAAAGTCCTCTGCAGTGTTAAGCACCCTTGGAAATACTGAAGTTCTTTGGTGTTCCTAGCATAGCCATGTGCCAGGCTGGACCAAGTACATCAGATCTCTCCCTCCCTGAGACAGAGCTAGTATCCATAAAGCTACATTGCTTCCAAATGCTGTACGGTCAGAATAAGGTGGCTTTGTAACTTGTAGAGGACTGGGTGAGAAATAAGCTACTTCCCAATGTTTCTGAGGTTTAGCTTGGTTTATTTCAGAGCAGTATGCACAAGTTTTTGAGGAACACAACCAATATTTTAGAGGGATATACCTGTGACATTTTAGCTATTACTACTTACCAGGTTTTGCTTCTGAAATTGTTTCCTATAGATTTTGATTCTAGTGAAAGAAATGTAAGAAGCTACAAAGTTAGGATCTTACCACCAAGCCTGCCAGGTAAAGAGATTTTGACACTCCAGACACTTTGGGTTTCAACACAGGATAGTGTGCCAGTATTAGAGGTTTGGAGTATTTATATGACAGCTTTTCGGTGTCTAGAAAGTAGCCCTGGGATAGAATAAACTCCAGATATTTTGGACTGTAACTCTCACAACCCCTTGCCACCAGCCAAGACTTGTAGGAGCTATAGGCCATGTGTCTTATATCCTCTAGGCCAGGGGTGCTCACACTTTTTCAGCAAGCGAGCTACTCTTAAAGCAACCAAGTCCAAAAGATCTACCTGCCCCCACCGCCGCGCGTTCTTGCCACCGTGCGTGCTCCTGCTGCTGTTTTCCGCCTGTGCAGAGCTTCTTCCGCCTGCGGGGCACTGCAGGAAGGAGAAAGCACGAGGCGGGGCATCCAGAGGGAGCGCGCCGCCCTGCCTGTCTCGCCGGCAACAGAGGCTGCACAGCTGCTTCTGGACAAGAGAGAGGCACGGCGCTCCCTCCAGAGGCCCCGCCTTGTGCTTCCTTCTTCCTGCAATGCCCCGCAGGCGAAAGAAGCACCACAAGAGCAAAAGCCAGCAGCAGGAGCGCGCATGGCAGGAGCGCCCCATCTGGCTGGTGAGGCCCGAAGATCACCTGGAAGAGGGCCGAAGATCTACTAGTAGCTCCCGAGCTACCTAATGAGCACCCCTGCTCTAGGCATTGTGGCACAGACCTAAATAAAATACTCCCAAATACTAAATACAGAAGTTAGAATCGTGGAGCCATGCAACTGCCAGCATTTCTTCCTATTAGTTATGCTGGCTAGAGCCACTGGGAATGGCAATCCAACATTATTTGAAGAGCCATCTGAATCTTTGTTGTAGGGGTACTTGAAAGTGTGACGTCCTTTAGTTTGCCTGCTCGAGTAAAAGGCATTCAATTCCTGCCACCCCAAATCAGCCCAGCTTTGTGATCTTTGGTAGTCAAAAAGCTATCCGTATGAAAACAACATGGTCATTTAAACACAGGTGAATGAAGCATGTTTCCCTTATTCCTTTAAGAGTATGCTGACTGGAGGTGGTTCTGAGAAACACCTCCACATCATAGCCTGGATTGTATGTATGTGTAGCTTATATGCCCTTGTCCTTTCAGAAAGCTAAGTTTTAATGTAGTTGTAGACCAACCTATACATAATACGCAAAGGGCTACCCTCTAATGACAAAATGCATGTGGTGTTTTAGAAATCACACCCAAATACCTATTCCATTTCCTTCACATTGCTAACACTACAAACAATATGCTCCTAAATAATTTGTTTTCAGTTCCAAACAAACAACAATCATTCTCCAGGCTGTGATTGCTTTAAAATGGTATAACCTTGAAAATGATCTTTGTCAGAGTATGTGACCTTGTTTGTACTGTACCTCCCCAGAGGAATAGCCCTTCTCGGGAAAAGTGAAGCATATGTTTTTTTTCAAAGCATCAGCTTCAGTGTTATCAGAGAAATTTATTTGAACTAATTGCACGTCTGCTTTTACATCACAGAAATGGTCATCGGACACTTTAAAGAAGAGATGGAAATTATACAACTTTCTAGAGATGTTAAACTGCGATCCTTAGCTCTCTTCACTGCTGGGTTTGCTGGCCAGAGCTGGTGGGAGCTACGGTTCAACATCATCTGGAGAAGTCTAATTCTTTCTTAAACCAAGCACTAATCTATTATGAATGAAGCACAAGCACTAATAACCCATTCAGATAAGGATATTTATTCTCCCAAACTCAGAAATGTATTGGGGTCTGGAAGAACCTATTTGTTCTACCTGTCCAAAACTCTGAGGAGAGGCAGGCAAGAAATTTTGAAAAGGTACTATTAAAGCAACAGCTCACACCCTATGCCTTCTTTAATATGTCCTCTAACATGTCTTTTAGCATTTTGAATGATGGTGAATGTATTGAGTGAAGAGCTCCAGAGAACTGCCCACAATGTTTCCATCCCCAAAATTGATTGATGCTTACCACATGTTCATTTCACCCCGTATTTTACAATGCCTTTTAGGTAGGTGGGTCCTCTGGTAGAGCAGTGGGTTAAACTGCTCAACTTACTGAAAGGTTGGCGGTTCAAATCCAAAGAGCGGAGTGAGCTCCCCCTGTTATCCCCAGCTTCTGCCAACCTAACAGTTTTTAAACATGCAAATGTGAGTAGAT
Source organism: Anolis apletophallus (assembly GCA_030556195.1). NCBI lineage: Eukaryota > Metazoa > Chordata > Lepidosauria > Squamata > Anolidae > Anolis > Anolis apletophallus. Next base: position 119,138,218 of record JARBWK010000009.1, on the reverse strand, counting down.
ACCCACTTCTGTGGGAAGGTAATGGTGCTCCATGCTTTCATGCAGGCCACATGACCTTGGAGACATCTACGGGCAACGCCGGATTTTCGGTTTAGAAATGGAGATGTGTACCCCCCCCCCCCCCCAGAGTAAGACATGACTAGACTTAATGTCAGGGGACACGTTTACCTTTAAGTAAGTAGGAACGTATATCAGGAATACTCTAATAAAAGAAGTCAAGAGCAGTAGTTTATTTCAATGGATGTGGATCCTCATATGCCAATGTTCAAGATGGTATGCAACGAACAAGAGTTTTACTAAGTGTTCAGAGTCAGTTCCACAAATTCCTGCTTTCTGTTGGCTCTAACAAGCCTATAGAAAAAATCTTGCTCATCTAGTACAGTGTCACAAGAATCCGATACTAGCAACCCCCGAAATGCAGAAAATTGCAGATGGTGGCCACAGTGTGTGAACTCAAGAGAGTCAGCAAGTGCTAGAAAAACTTTTTCAATTGTGCTCATAGGGAAACCCTTTCTCCAGCATGATAGCTGCTCTCCTTTTCCAAAGCAATTTCCAGACCTGCAGCTGGAGAGAACTCATTCTTGGGCAATAGCTCTACAAAAGACAGTAGATAAATATAAAAAACGAAAACAGGTTAAAGCCCGCTTGAATACACTGAGGCACTTTATTCTGTAAAATGGATAACAAACACCACTAAAATGGCAAATTACCTATCTAGCAACCCCCAGTTACCATGCCAGCATTCTCATCCAACTGAATCAAAGCAAAGATTCTCATATGGCTCTTCTAGACATTAGATTTTGAAGGTGCATGTGAAAAGCAGGACAAAGAAAGTGTGCTATATGTCGCAAGTACACATCTGCAGAAACCATGCCTCACATGTATATTCAAGGGAGATGGAGATGACAAAAGTTCCCAGTCAAATGTACAGCTGATAATAAAGCCAAATTTGCTATCACGAAATGTGCACCTGCTTTGATAGGACATGAATAGGTGAGTTCCCGGCCTTTAAAAGGGGGGACTCATGCTGTCATATCCACAACTGATAGAACCAAACCCTTATTTCTCCTGTTCAAGAGCTAACACAGGCTACAATGGCCCTTAATCTCCTCCCAGATTTCCAGATGTCCCAAATAATCCTGAGTATAAAGACTGCCAGCTTCAGGCTAAACAAGAATATAGGTTTGGAACACCTTCACTGCCAAAAAAATAAAACATAACAATGAGAATCTACTTAACATTGACTACCTATGGCTGTAAAACCATTGGAAGTGGTTTCCAAACCAAAGCTTCTATAACAGGGATTGGCAACTATGGAGCATCCATCATCCCATTTGATGTACCTCCAAATCCCATGCCCTCTGCTGAAATCAGCACTGACAGGAAGTCACTTTCCAATGCAAAAAATAGACAAAAAGGTAAGTGGAAGGTATTGAAATGTGATTTAATGGAAGTATCATGCTTTCTGGGGACTTCTCAAAGTGCCACTCCCTGTTTTGCCTCATCCATCAAATGAGTCTTTGGGGTCTTGGCTGGCCACACAGCCACTGGGCTACACAATCCCTTAAACCTGCCCTCTTAAACCTGTGATAAGGAAGTACATTCTGTCTAAAATGCATCAAGGCTGGACTTGTTTCTTTTTAATTAAGAACAGAAATATCATTAAACTTTTAAATCGATGTAGCAAGTAGAGTCAACATCATGAAGATGTGTGCTGATGCCCAAACACTGCTTCAAGCATATAATAGTTGTTTATACAGACACTGGAGACAACTCGGGTCATCACAGTCACATTTGAGCATATACGTCATGATTCGAACTGGTTCTTACTGTATTTACATGAGTGGAAAGCTGGAATCACAGCAGAGAAGCTGAAAAGTTTCCTGATCGTCTGATCTACAGAAAGTAACCAGAAAAGGCAACTATGGCAAGGAAAAAGATAAAAACACTATTCTACGTTTTCACATTCCTAAAGAGAAACATACAGGATTGGATCCAGTTGCTGTTTGGGGTGATCATATCCAGATTTGGGAAACTGGCATTATGGAAACAATTCAGCCTCACTTTGAAAAAGACTGAAGGGAAGAGAGAACACATCTTTTAGAACTGGTAGACAGCAGTTGTTAGACTGTAGCGCCCATTATCCTTCACTACTGGCAATGCTAGCTAGGGCTGATGGGAGCTGCAGTTCTGAAAGATGACATGTTCCACAACTTTGCAACAGATTATTAAAAGAATTTGGGATATGTTAAATTTGTTTTCACTTTAACCAAATATTCCCAAGTATACCCAAAATCCAAACATTAACTAAAGCAATCCCTTGAAAAACACCAAAGTGTTTCTACACCCTAAATCTGAAGTAGACAGAAAGTTGCAATATTCAGATTTATCCCCAATGTATTGTGCTGCAGGGATTTCTTTGACTTTTCCCTGGGCCCAAATATAGCGAACTTTCAGCACTTAATAATTACCTGGCAAGTTACATGCTTTGTGCAAAATTACTACCTTTCAGATCACCAGATCAGGAACCAAGCAAACAACTGGAAAGTACAGCATAATGCTGTCCAAGTTCAACTACTTGACAATCAGTTTCTTGAAATCTTTGTATCTGGTTTGGTAGTCAATGGTCCAAGTCAATTTAAGGCTAAGTTCATTTTACCTTTGAATGTATGCAAAAATGAACCAGAGAAGAGATGGCCAAAGCAGGTGCTGGAATTTGTATTTAACAATAGTTTTTGTTTATGAAGGCTTGATCATAGTATTTCCATCTTCATGAAAATGAGACAGGTATCTATATATAAGGAGTGTGTCTCTGATAACTAAACTGATAAAGCAAAACAGAAGGAACTAAAAGAACCGGAAGAGAAAATCATAACAATGGCAAATGTTTCTATGGATCATCAAAGAACATTACTCCTCCCCCAAATTATTTTCACCCATAGCTGGGCGACTATTGCTTTCTCCACGCAACATTACAGAGCTTTCAAAGTGTTAATTAAAGAAAGACAGTGTCTGGGGAACAGAAAAGATGTAAAGCAGAGAGGTATTGGACAAGCACTACCCCGTGGGGCCTGGGAGGGACCTGGCAAGTCATCAAAAGGAGCAGTGCAATACCTGAGGAAACGGAGACAACAGGGGGACCAGCCTCATGCTACAGGGTTGAATACCCTCTCATTCATGAAGGGAAGAGGAAATCAAGAAACTGCAACAGCAGCCATGTAAGGGAAAGCTCCAGTGGGTAACCAATACTACCTTTTCTCCTGGAATTTTCTTTTCTGGTGTTCAGTGTATGAGCACTCCCCTATTTCTTAGATACTTAAATGTGCAGGGGTTTTCAAAAGGATACCCCTATGTAGTAACAGGAAGATCCAAGCCCAGTCCATTAAAAGCATGATTGTCCCCAGGCTCAGCCATATTGTGTACCCTTGATCCATCACCCTTTTAAGTTACATAAATTTCCCATGAACAGCAGGCACCACAACCTTCAGTCAATGCAGCTAAGTGTAGATCCAGATGCTATCCTCCTTGCAGGGAGGAGGTCACTACTTCTTCCTCAGGGCCAATGCGACACCTACCGCCACAGCCAGGATGGCCACAGCGGCTGCCCCACCATACAGCAGAATGGATTTGCCCTCCGGCAAGAGGATGGGCTTCTCCTCTCCAGCAGGGGATTTTCCCTTTTCTTCGGAATGGCTCTCCTTGCTGGCTTTGACTGCTTCTTCTGAAAGCAGTATCCTTTCGGATTTGGGAGAAGCCTGTTCTTCTGAAGAAGGTAGTATCGGAGGTTTACTCAGCAGCAGAGATTCCAATTCTGGTGGTTCCAAGACTTTGCCCTCTTGCTGGGGCTCAGCAAGCAGAGGCGCAGAGGGGCTTGGCTTTTTAACTGGCACAGTTTCCGCCTCCGATTCCCCCTTCAGCAATGCAGATGGAGTTTCTGAGGAAACTAGTTTCATAGGGTCCGTTTGCAGACCCGCTTCCGACACTGCCGTTTCCTCGACTCCTTCTGGTATCTCCTCCTTTTCGACATGCACAATATCAGAGTTTGAAGAGTTATTTTCACTCCTTTCTTCTCCACCTTCATTACTGTCTAAACTCTTCACTTCTTCGGGATCCATAGCTACTTGTTGCCACGACTCAGGACCTAAAGATACTGGCAAGCTTTCTGTGTGCCAGCTCTGGCTGGCTGATAGCGAAACAGGTAAGCTCTCTGACTGCCAAGACGTTGTCACTGTGGGCGATTCAGGAGGGCTCACCTGGCCTGAGTTGTCACTAGTTAGGATGTAGATGTCATTGCTATCTTCGGCAATGATCCCATGGTACTCTTCCTCTTCAGAATCCAAACTAAAAACAGTACCCTGAAAGAAAGACACAAGGAGTCAGGAAAGAAGCACCTAATACTACACACTACACCCAAGTAACAGCTATGGAAAAATCCGAAATACCATCTTTTTATAGAAAAGTACTGCATCATCAGAGATAGCTTTAATTTTGAACTGCAAGACTGCTAAAAGTAGATGATTGCTACATAACATATGGTATGAATTAAAATTATAGTAGAGGAGCAAACTGGCAAAATTTGGAATAATTTTAGAACTATAATTTAATAATTTATGAAACTTTATTGTAATATATAAACTTAAAATAGTGTACAGGTCTGGCCACTATTCTCTTTGCTTCAGTGTCAAGTCTAGCTATCTATGTGACTAGATTTATTATCCAGGCATATTTTTTGCATTATTTGCATTTAAAGAGATTTGCTGGACAATACGTTTAGTCATATGCGAAACTTAAAGGATTACTTACTCAGAGACTCTAATGTAAACCCAGAGAGAGATGTTTCATAACAGAATGCTGCACTCATAACATATTTATATAATAATTCATTATCTTAATATTTTAGTTCAAAGAGAGGCAGGACATTTTGTGTCTGAACTGCATTACAAGTATTCAGGATACCAAATGCACAAACCAGAGAATTTCCATCATTTTAGGAGAGCAAAAGTGAGTACAAAGTAAGAGAATTATGTTTGGATATCTGCAGATGTGTAAAAAGTAGCTAACTAAAAAAAGTTATGACCAAATAGGAGTTGGGAAAATAGTCCTAATCACAGCCATAAAATATTAACCTATATAATCAATTGCAGGACTATTTTTGTTGACCCCTAGAGGTAATTTTATATTATTATAATTATTATTATTGCCCCCCTCCAAATACTCCAAAATGCCCACAAATTCCCTCCAAGCCCAGGAGATGCCTAAACTTGGAAAAAACATTTCAGAGTATATGTTTCTTGGAAATTATAAGCCACAGACTCATTCATCTTGGAAATGTATTTATACTTCCCAGACAGGCAGGAATGTAACAAGAAAACAAAAGATCACTTTTGAGATGGCAGATAGAACATTAACACTCAAAGCCAGCGCATGACAAAATGCCTGCATCATTTCCCATAACTGATCTATTCTCCACTTGTGACGTCACTATATAAGCATGCTTCAACAAGCCTCTCGTGATGAAGAAAGAGGACACAAATCAAATAATTACATATATTTAGACATCACTGCAACACCACCACCATAAAAATCACACACATACACATTTTTTGGGTAGATGTCAAGAATCAGAGTCTGAAGTGCATCAAAGAGATGTGGACAGGAACAATTTCTCTGTTACTAAAAAGCTGTTATTTGTTTCCACTTGTGGTCACAACATTATTCTCACCCCTTTTAAAAGTTCACAACTTCTATTTAAATGAATGCAACTTAAACAACTCATGATGGCAGTATGAGGAGATGAAGTCAAGCTGGACAGAGGACCTAGCCTTTCAACCAGAGCAGGAGCACTCAGGCAAAACTCCCAGAGCTTTTGCTGAGAGCAGCCTTTTAGGTCTATCCATCTGCACTAATGGAATGTGGCACATGGAGAAGGCTGCATCAGAGGTTGGATGGCTGCCACACAGAAAGTAATTACTCAGTAAATCCCCACCCACCCACCCTCTGTGCTGATCAAGCTGTCTCACAGGCTCAGTGGATTGACAATGGAAAGTACATATTATTCTCTCATGAAATTCCCATTTCTCGGACATCTACGTGATGCCTGGCTGGGCTGGCTTAATTCATCTTTTCTAAAGCCGAAGTAACGCTGTAAGGAAGATATCACCTTGTAGGAGAATTCTGGTACCTTTAACAGGTTTGGGGTGCATACATGATAAATTAGCTGTTTGTGATTATCACCAGGGGTCCAGTCACCCCACACTATTGCAGTATTATATTTCACTTTAATTGTCATGGCAACATCTGATAGAATCCTGGAGTTTGTAGTTTTGAGGCAATAAAGCTCCCTGAATGCCCTCTCTACTCTGCAAATCCCATAATCCCACAGATGTTGACATGAGTTTGCATTATAATTGTGTTTACAGGCAATAATGTGTGGTTTTCTGACATTGTATATTTCCTCTCCGTTGGCACCCCCCTGTTGTGGCTAATGAAGTTGTGAGCTATACTGGTGGTGGCATAATAGCCAACGGTAGGGCCTCCTATGCCAGACAGGTCACAACTGAAGGGTCTGACAAAGAGCGTCAAAGGGCAGGATGGGCTCTCTAGCCTTTTGGCAACCATCCTAGGAGAAGGAAAACTCTGATTTCAAACCCGAGCAGATGGTGCTTGTTTAACCCTGTAAGGTCAAACATCTAAGAGAAGGAAAGTCGAACCAAACCTTCATCTGCTGGGGCTTGCTAGGCCCTGGCAGATGAACCTTTGGTTTAAAGGGTGATGCCAGTTCTGTGCACGATGCGCTCCACCAGAAAGGTCCATTGCACAGGCTCGAAGGACACATCCAACCTTCGAATCATCAACGCGCTTGTAGAAAGTATGGGATGATTCCTTCCTGAATATACGTTCGTGAAAAAAAGCCAAGAAGAAGATATTTCTGACACTTCTATGACTGTTTGTTTGTACTTTGATTCTGTAGCCCACTTGTCAATGGATGTCCAGAATCAGCAGCATTCACCGCGTTCCTTTTTATCCTGGGTGTCAACCGAGCCAGTATAGACTTCGTTTTGGTTTGTTTCTCCATAGTGCTAACGGGTTAGGTGCTCTTACTTCCACTCCTCAGCGGAGACCTCTCTGACTTGGTTGGACCTGCTGGTAGTTACACTACTGCCAAGACACAGCTATCAGCATCCTTAGAGCAGTTAAGCCCCCCACCACGACAAGATGGCACCATCACACAGTCCTAAACACTTAGGAAGTGTTTGACTTGTCATTTTGTAATACAAAATCCAGCATATATATCTCCTTTGCTGTGTCATGTGTTTTTGTGTCAATAACAACAACTTTATTTTCATACCCTGCCACCATCTCCCCGAAGGGACTCAGGGCAGCTTACACGTGGGACAAAATGTCTGTAGAATATCAAAGCAAAAACAATCCATTAAAAACAAGAAATATGATTAAAATAAAACATAGCAAAACATAACAATAAAATAAAACACAATTAAATAAATCCATAAGACAAGATCAAAAGAACACAAAAAAGCAATATTCATAAGAATGACAAGGAAGTTCTTTGGTGTTATGGACAAACAACAGAAGCACGGCTCACAACAAAGCAGGTGTTTCATAAAGTTTAGTCATTATTACTGACCTCTATTTTCACTTTGGCGATTTCCATTTCACACACCACACCTAGTCACAACAAGTCTTATTAGCCTCACATTTTATGGATCTGAAGGAGACAGTTGCCTCCAGTGCTGTCATTCTACAATGCTTTGCAAATGACGGCATTTATAAGACATCTTGTGTCCCATGTTGGGAGAACGGCAGACGCAAATAAATAAAACACACATAAAACCTCCTACCATAATGTACCTGCTCTTCAAAAATAGTGCATTTTAAAAGAGAAAGAAGATAGTCAATTTGGTTCACATACAGCCTTGGCTGCAGCCTTTCCAAAAGTCCATGCATTCCATACCAACCTTGGACTTCACTGGGTTGCCCAGCATGGGAGGCACTATTTGTGGGTTCCCCCTTCCCCCTACATTTACAAATAAGATCTTCGAGACAATTATTTTTTGCAAAAACATTGAGTATCTGCCTTGTACTAGGAGTTTTCAAATTCTAACAAATGGATGCCTATTGAACGTAAGTTATTTCAAGCCAATAATATTACACAAATAGATTACTTAAGTTCAATGGGAAGTAGTGTGGTTACTTTTGTTTCCTATGAAGATATACACAAGGCTACAAAATCCTTTTATCAGAATCACATGACCTACAGAATGGCTATTTTATGCTATCAGAGGTGCCTAAAAAGTTACATAACAAGTCCATGTACTTCTACAATGCTGTTCCTATCAGCATAGGTCAAACAGAGGTCTTCAGCACAAGTTTTTGCAATTTTTACCAGTAACTAATGATCAACCATGTGGAAACTAGACCCAAAGTATAAGCAGCACTGAATCTAAGGGTATTTTACAACACAGCAGATTTTAGAACACTGTAACCCAGAGAAGAGTTTCGCTCCCCAGTTGTGAGAGTAGCAGTTTCAATTTTACATTGGAAACAACAGACAGGGCATTGATTGAGGGAAGGACTTCTCTTCTCGGGTGAACCAGATTAGAAGATGATTAGGAGCAGTTTCAAGAAGAATGAAGTTTACATATTACCAGCAAAAGATTGAAATCTAAGAGTAGAAGTTGGATGAATAGGAGGAACAAAGAAAGTTGGAGGCGAAATGGGGTCCAGTATAAAAACTATGGAAAAGACCCAAGCATTTACATAGCTTCTATTAATCTCACTTGATCTTTATAGGATGTTTATAGTTTTTCTACCTTCAATGAGCATTGGTATTAAGAATGGTCTATTAAAATTGCTTATAGTTAGATCCTACTGAATACAGTACTCCAGAATCACAAAAACTGCTTGAGTTCCAGCAGCCATCAGGAGTAAGAAAGCTGAAGATTCAGACGAGATATAAATACATTAGGTTTGCCACTGTAAGTTCATTAGCCTTGCCACTATGGAAAAATATTTTAAAAATAGAAGCATATTAAAGTGATGTGGACATTGTCATTCCATACTTTGGTCAGTCTGCGTGAAAAACTCTGTAACAGAAAAAAAGTTTTCTTCTATAATATGCACAAAATTACATAATCTGACTGAAACTCTCAATGCTCCATTTTTAAGCAGCATGGTGAAAAAAAATGATAACCATAAAGGACAATAAACTAAAGACAGAATATCTACTGCTGAAATTCTGCAGTGAATTCTGCAGTTTTAAAACGTTTTTTAAAAAGGTTTTGCAAGTGAAACAAAAATCTGGCTAACATTAGCAATGATAAAAAATGATTGAAGATGTTATTCTGAATTCTTCACTTATGCAGCCATTGATATGAGCTACATATTTTTTTTAACTTTCCCATTAAACATTCTTTGCCAACACGCAAATGCCTTCAATATAGTATGCTGCTATTTTTATGCAACACTCTGTGAAGATTTCTGCCATGTCATCCATAGCCAAAGTCCAAGAATAGAAAACCAGACATTTATTTATTGGATTTACATCCTACCTTTCTTGCAAAAATACAGAACTTGAAGCAGTTCTAAGTAAAAATAGAGTAATAATTAAAACATTGATCTTCCAAGCATGTAATTTTTATAATCTGGGAAGCAACTGAGGTGCAAACCACAGCACAAGATACTATCTATTTTTCTAATAGGAATGACATCATCCATGTACATGGAGAATGAAATATTTCAAACAATAGTACTTGCAAAGTTCGGTTATCAGGGGGAGGGACTTGCTTTTATCCCCTCCAGTCACATGCAAAGTTTGAAAAACAAACCCAGAGCTAAAGAAAACATCTTGTTCAAACCATTCTATGAAATCATTATCATTCACAAGTCAAGGGATAGTTGTTGTTTTAGTTATATAGTATAGGTTCAAGTTTGATCTTTCCAAGTCAAATTGACATTATGAAGTCCAAAGAAAATAAAGCAGAGCAAGTCATTGATGAACCAACAATATTCCAGAATACTAACTTCCAAGCAATATTCTTTAGTCATTCTTATTCCTTTCTGCTTTTCTATAAGACCTTCTCAATCCAGATGAAACACTCAAAATGAAGACAAAGTTGACCATTTGAAGTGTAAAGATATTACTTTGGCAGAAAAGTCTTACCCAGACTGACCGTTCCTACTCTGCCCTTTTCCAGGAGAACCTTCCGATGCAACAGACACAGCAAACAAGGGAGGGAGAGGGAGGGAATGAGCAGACGAAGGGAGAGGGAGTGTGCGCAGTGCACATCAATTTGTTTGTGCCCTAATACAGCTTCAGGGCAAGCCATGGAGCTGAGCTGCTGCCAAATTAGAACAGAAGTTTTTGCTTTGACAGAGAGCATTTCCTCGATTCTTCTTGTACCTGTAAGTGATGTAAGGACTGCGAAATCTGCCTGTAAAATGCACAATGCTTATTGGGAACTCGATGTTTACCTCTTAAGGTTTAAAACAGCCATGGAGGTTAGTTTAAAGAAGACTAATGCGCTTGGAAAGCCAAAGAAAGAGATTCTATTTGCCAACCCACCCACTATTCTGCACTTTTAACAAACTATCCAAATCAGGCTAATACGTAAGACTGATGACAATTTTAACAGACACTTATCTATGTATGACTTCAGGAAACATGACTGAGTAGGAATTTGAAACTAACTATGCTATTCATGACTTCAGGAGAATGCAGAAAACCTACGAACGATTCTCCATGGATGTCTTTGATCTGCATCTGGCATCAGCATGGCAATTGGGGGATATTACAGTGCAATAGTGACTCTTGAGGGAGGTGACAGGGGTTTCGTTTAGGATTTTAGCCTTATTTATTTATTTACTTTATTTATATTCCGCTCTTCTCACCCCGAAGGGGACTCAGAGTGGATTACAGTACACATACTATATATGCAGTTCAACATATATAGACAACATATATGACATATTTAGACATATATAGCCTTAGAGCCAGGAACTCCAGGAACTGGAGTAATGTGCCTGAAATTCCTGCCTGAGTGTGCTGTAGAAAAACTGTATCTGTGGAGGATGTGTTCCCAGACTTTGCATGGATATGCAAAACTGCGGATAACAGCAAACCCTATTAAAATGAGGGACCTCTGAAAATATTTAGAGAGGTGATATTTGGTCAGACATGAATATATAAAACTGTGGATACTAGTCACACAGATACACCAATAAACTGCAATCTGAATCTACACATTTTTCTGGTTGATGATGATGATGATGAACATGATATTTATCCCCCCCCCCCCCCCAACTGAGACCTAAAGCAGCTCACAATGTTAAGAACCATAAGATGTAAACACTGTGAAAATATAAATATTGAAACAGAATATTACAATTATTAAAACAATTATCAAAACAAGTAAAAACTGTAGTATCATACAACACCTTCTGGCTAGGTCTTTTTTGTGTTTGTTTAGTTCTATTTACTAATAACAGAGGGAACCAAGCAGGAAGCACTGGGCAGTCATTCATTAGTCATAAATGAACTAGGAAATCTAGGAGTTGCCTGCCTGGAAATTCCTTCAGTTACTAGTTCCAATTGCACTGTGTTGATATGGGATGATTACAGTGTAAAATTGAAAGTCTTAATATATTGAGCTTCTACTGTCTCATTTCTCTGTGTTCAGTATTAAATCCAATTTTCAGTTGCAACTATAACACATCACTGACTTAGTGGAAACCTGATAAGAAAATCATTACTTAACTCCTATTAAATGAGGAGTATACTCTAAAAGGGAGTGATTTTGTTGCTGTTATGTGCCTTCGAGTAGTTTCTCACTTATGGCAAAACCAAGGTCAATCGATCAAAGGGATTTCTTGGAAAGAACTCTTTCGAGTGGGTTGACCTTGGCTTCCTCTGAGGCTGAAGGAGTATGATGTGCACAAGGCCACCTTGTAGGTTACAAAGGCACTAGTAACTAGATTTAAGCCTTATTATTTTCCCTTTTCACACTATTATTTTTGCATTAACAAAACGACACACTTCGTCTGCAACCCATGCATCTACCAGAACCCCTAAGGCTGTCCAATTTTGGCCACTGATCCCCTTGGTATAAAAATAGTGGATTATATTACGAAGTCACAGTTCTGCAGAAAAGACAGATTTCCTCATTCCCTTAGTATATTCATCTAAAAAATGATGAATATGCTTCATGTCATTTGTAAGAATGGACGTCAAATGAAATGCTCCTAGATGACTAATGAAAAACATGAGACTGTGAAATAGAGTAGCTGAATAATCTTAACTATTTTAGCCTATTCTTGTCTGTAAAATATATATTTTTAGCTATCTGCCACCATGGTGACTTGTTAGTTCCTCCTCCCCAAAAAGCTTCAGAAGGATAGAAAGTTTTAAAACCCCAACTATCTCTTCTATTGGGCTCTAATGAAGCGCAGGAAGGTATACAGCTATATTCCTGAGCTTCCGAAGAGCTGGGGTCCTGAGTTTAAAATACAGCAGAGTCTCACTTATCCAACATAAACAGGCTAGCTGAATGTTGGCTAAGCAAAAATGTTGGATAATAAGGGGGATTAAGAAAAAGCCTATTAAACATAAAATTACATTATGATTTTACTAATTAAGTACCAAAACGTGATGTGTTACAACAAATTGACAGAAAAATACATGGTAACATTATGTAGTACCGTATTTTTCGCACCATAAGACGCAGTTTTTTTCCTCCCAAAGTGGGATGAAAAATCAGCTGCGTCTTATGGAGCGAAGACGCAGGCCGGGGGGGGGGGGGGGAGGCGCTGGAGCAGAGGGAGGGCGGCGATATACTTACCCTGTCGCTGCCTCTCCTCTTCTCTGGTCCGTTGCGGCGGCGGAGGGACGCTGGTTCACTCCCCTGGCTCCTTTTCCTTCCCTCCCACCTTTCCTCGAGCGAAGGAAAGGTGGGAGGGAAAGGAAAGGAGCCAGGGGAGGAGTCAGCTAGCGTCGCATCAGAGCTGACGCGACCCTGGTTCACTCCCCTCTGGCTCCTTTCCTTTCCCTCCCACCTTTCCTTCGCTCGAGGAAAGGTGGGAGGGAAAGGAAAGAAGCCAGGGGAGGAGTCAGCTAGCTTCGCGTCAGAGCTGACGCAACCCTGGTTCACTCCCCCCTGGCTCCTTTCCTTGCCCTCCTACCTTTCCTCGAGCGAAGGAAGGTGGGAGGGAACGGAAAGGAGCCAGGGGAGGAGTCAGCTAGCGTCGCGTCAGAGCTGACGCGACCCTGGTTCACTCCCCTCTGGCTCCTTTCCTTTCCCTCCCACCTTTCCTTCGCTCGAGGAAAGGTGGGAGGGAAAGGAAAGGAGCCAGGGAGAAGTCAGCCAGACGCACCTGCTGATAAGATTTACCTAGATTTTAGAGGGGGAGCGAAAATATTTTTTTTCTATTTTCCTCCTCTAAAATCTAGGTGCGTCTTATCAGCAGGTGCGTCTTATGGTGCGAAAAATACGGTAATTACTGTATTTACGAATTTAGCACCAAAACATCGCAATGTATTGAAACAGTTGTGGATCTGGGCAGGAGGCAGACTGTGTTGAATAATACAGAACTTTGGATGAGCGAAGGCTGGATAAGCGAGAATATATTGTAGTAACTTTTGATAAAGATATTCAATTTATCAATGACTATCTAAAAAACGTACTTTGAGAAACATCTAATTGTAAAAAAAAATAATCATGTCTATGCACCCACAAAACATAACATATACAATATAGGCCTACAGATAGAAAATATCCACTTTCAGCAAAAGTCTTGCTCTTCTCCTTAGAAGCTAAAGATTTCAATTTATTCATTTTAAACAGAATTCTCATTGCCCCATTTTTTTCTCTCCATCCCCTTGCCTGCACTGTTTCAAAAATAGCTCTGCCCTGTTGGCTATGAAGCTTTTGTCAGTCCGATTTTATGCCTGGTTAAAGGTGAATAGATAAGCATACAGTTCATGGAACAGCCAAGCCAACTGCAATCAATGTCATAGAATATGAACAGTCCCTCCCACATAGGCAGAGCTGGGAGGCTGCATCATCTATGTGCTGAAATACGTATGTTTATTGAAAACGTTGTGGAATGACACCAAGTCTCCTGAGAGCTATTTTTGAAACAGTGCAGGCAAGGAGATAGGGAAAGAAACAAAAATGGCTATCAGATCAAGGTCATTACACTAAGAATCACGTCTGCTTGCAAAAAAAATCCTACAGATTCTTTCATTAAATAAAGGCCTAAAGCACAACCAGATGTAGGAATCCTAGTTGATTCTGCCAGAAGCAAGTATAAAATGGAAAGACTAAAGATTTCCTGTTCTACTAGGAAAGAAAGGCAGTTCATACCAATCAAGGAATGTCCATATTCTCTTGTAGAAAAAAAGGAATAAGCAAGAAAGGAATTCAAAAAAAAACCCAAAGGAGCTAACAGGAAGCACTGTTGCCTCTTTGTACCCTTTTGCAGAATCAACGCTCAGTATATGAAAATCACCTAAAAGAGGATAGTACTATGACATTTTTGTTGTCTGGATTTTATAATCACTGACCAGCTTTACTTTCACAATAAAACCAACATGGGAGTCATTTCATTAATCCCAGATTAATTCTGTTTAAATCTGGCAGTGTTCTGCCTCCTAGAGAGGAATAATCTGCATGCCTGCCCAGTTGTTGTTGAACTCTTTATCAATTCTAAAAAGCAGATGGGAGGAAGGAGGAATGAAGATGACAGTGGTTTCTTTTATACTTTTAAAAACAGTTTTTAATGAGTACCTCAAATGAAAAGAGTCCGTGGCTATAAAGCAGTGGTTCCCAACCAGTGGTCTGTGGACCACCAGTGGTCCGCAAGAACTAAAATATGGTCCTTGGCCACACTGTTACTACATCATTGCAACGAGCGACTGGTCTCGCAAAACCCTATTATAATGCCGAGGCTTATTAAATATGATTTTCTGCGGGCAAGCAGATGGCAACTACTGGATGACATGTTCTGTATCAGAAACTAGAGCTAATGTGGTCTATCCAATGTAATTTTCTCAATCAGCACCCCAAATAATCAAACCGAATCTAAAACCGATTCATAACCTTTTTGGTACTAATGTTGGAGAGTGGTCCCTGGTCAAGTGGTCAAAAAAATGTTGGGAACCACTGCTATAAAGTAACTAAAATGTACTTCAAAAACAAATAAACACTAGACTAGACATCACAAAAGAGTATCCACCGAGGGATCATCTCTGCATGACATCTTTTCTTTGGACCTCAACCCAATAAACCTCAAATCTGAGACATGGAGGGAGGGAGACATCTGAACTTGTTATTATCAAAGAAATATATATTTAGACATTAGCCTTCTTACCCATCCGCCTTGTTGGATGATATAGTCTGCAGCATAGTCCTCCAGATAGGTCACTCCAAAATTCAGCAGCGCACCAAGGGGCTCTTGGCCTCGTCTGGATAGCTCTACCAGGAATTGCTGAAGAATAACCAGAGGCACTAAAACCTGTAAAAAGAAAATGTCATGGAAACATGAACAGCGATTACACTTCCCACAATATCCGGATTTTATTTCAGAGTGCTAAATATCTATTATACAAATACCTTAGAGTTTTGTATGCATGTACAAAATGTTGACAGCCAACATTAAATTCATCTAAAACATTTTTAGACAAGAGCTAAGTAATGTGGTGGTGGTGGTGGGGGGGACGGGGACAAGAGGTGGCCCATTTAGAAGATTGGCTTGCTGAAAAAGTCAGGATTCCTTTAAATGGAGTCCAATGCCATTATACGTATGACCTCCAATTTATAGTTGGTTTGGAGTCTGGAACAGATGCTTAAGAATAAGGTTGGGATGAAGGAATCAGAAAGAATGGTTCATGGTCAATTCATGGTCCCACTAGTGTCCAATTTGAGGGTGTTGTGGCATTGTGCCAAAGGTGCTGGTTGGGTATTGCAGTTCAGAGATCTCCAGGTACTGGGCCAGGGTATCATGCTGTCCATCCACTCCTCCAAAGGACATCAGTGTAGGGGTTGGATCCCATTTACAGTTGCAGCCCATTTACAATAACATCCAAGAGATTTATTGGGTCATAGCATTACAACAATATGTGCATGGCATGGAATCCAAGAATCAGCCCTTTGATTAGTTATCTGGACTAGTCGTCCCTGTCAAAATTCCAGTTTTTATTGGTAACCTCTAGAGCCCTATTGACCCTTGGCCTTCTGGGTGGTTCTGAATTGGCACAACATCTCAGCAGCCATGAGCATCAAATTGATAGGACAAGCATTCAATGGATAGGACATTGGAGATCTTCAGCAAAGCATCGCTTCATGCAGCCTCTTTGACTGATTGACATGCCATGTTCTGTACATATTCTTTTTCAGATTCTAAGTTGTAGGTGACAAGGCTTTGTGCTGATCTCCGGCACCAAAATGACATGTGTTAAATCCTCAACTAACGTCTTGTCACAAAGACAAAACTATTTCATTACAACAAATTCCATTATAGCAATATGTCCTTTGTAAAGGCCTTTTTATAGCCAGTTTACAATATCAGTAAAATAAGATGATATGGTCAGAAGGGGGAGGACAAGCTATTAGTGAAAGGTAACTGATTTCTTGGCATGTAATAATCCTAAATGTATCTGGACAGTTAGATCTATCACTTTTTGTGTAATAGTTAAGCAGTGTAAAAACTTAGAACACTTTTATAAAGATTGCTTGCTAATGAAATCTGGGGGAAAGAACCTCCTCCATGAATAGAGTTTTATCTCATCGTATACTGAAACATATTAAAAAAATCTGAAAGGACCAAAATGAAATTTGTTTTGGACAAGCTCTAGGAACTGTAATTTGTATATTCCCAAATCACAACTTAATATAACATCTGCAAAAGAGTTTCATTTTAAAAATTTCCACAATGAAAGAGGGGTAGATCAGGTAACTACTTCTAGTTCTATAGAGTTTGAGAATGGCATACACTGCTTTTCAAATTCCTATTTAACACAGTTAATATGACCTGTCCAAGAGCCTGACAAATGGGAATGCCATCCCTGGGTACTTAAAATATGAAACCTATCCCAACAGTTTCCCATCCATTGTCCATTTCTAAAGTTGAGGTGTTCTGCTAAAAACGTAAGTTTTGGTTTTCTCATAATTTGTATTACACAACTTTTGCTTACAATCACGAAACTTTTTTAACAAGTCTTCTAGTTCAATATGTGACATTACCACCATATCAATTGTTTCTCAAGTTCTAAGTAACTAAAGTTAAACCTACAACTACTATTTTGCTTGCAAGAAAGCATCTATATTCCCTTACTCATTTTTGGTAACCTCTAGGGCAGACCTGGGCAATTGCCGGCCCTCCAGGTGTTTTGGACTTCAAATCCCAGAAATCCTAACAGCTGGTAAACTGGCTAGGATTTCTGGGAGTTGAAGTCCAAAACACCTGGAGGGCCAGCAATTCGATGAGCTAGTCCAGTCCTGGAACACCTCGCTAGCTAGAGCTCTCGACGAGATTGCCCCTAGGTGCCCTCTCCGACCCCGCAATCATCGGTCCCCCTGGTATACAGGGGAGCTGAGGGCCATGAAGCGGGAGAGGAGACGGCTGGAGCGCGAGTGGAGGAAACTCCGTGACGGAGCCTCAGTATCAGCTTATAAGCTAATTAAAGAGACTTATGAGCATGCTGTCAAGGCGGCCAAAAATGTGTACTTCTCCGCCCTGATAGCGTCTGCCAACTCACGTCCGGCCCAATTGTTTAAGGTAATTCGGTCTTTGACGACGGTCCCTACCGTCCCAAAAAACAGTGATCAGGCCCTTACAGCCGATGCTTTTCAGAGTTTCTTTGCAGACAAGATACTGAACCTCCGCCGGGACCTTCCGTCCACAGTTGATACAGTAAGAGAGCTCGAGACTCCGTGGCCCTCCGCCGGGCCCACCCTCGACCGGTTTCGGCCACTGGACGCAGACGCTGTTGATAAGATAGTGGCTGCAGCTCGCCCTACCACCTGCTCCCTCGACCCGTGCCCCTCCTGGCTTGTTAGATCCTGCCTGGAGGGGTTACGTGGGCCTCTGTTGAATATCATAAACAGCTCCCTTGAGCAAGGAGTCTTTCCAGAGTGCTTGAAAGAGGCGGTGGTAGCTCCATTACTGAAGAAACCGTCATTGGACCCTGCGGTTCCCTCCAACTACCGCCCGGTGTCGAATCTTTCGTACCTGGGCAAGGTGGTTGAGAGGGCAGTAATGGAGCAGCTGCAGTCCTTCTTAGATGATGCAACAGGGCTAGACCCCTTCCAGTCCGGCTTCCGTTCGGGGCACGGGACGGAGACGGTCCTGGTCTCCATCACAGACCAACTCCGCCGCCAGCTCGACCAAGGCGGGTCTGCGCTGCTCGTGTTATTGGACCTCACGGCAGCGTTTGACACGGTCGACCACAATCTATTGATCCACCGCCTGGCCATGGCTGGAGTGAGGGGGACTGTCCTAAATGGCTGACCTCCTTCCTCCACCAGCGGTCTCAGCGTGTGAGGAGGGGCGAGGTGATCTCCGGGGGCTCCCCTTTAGTCTGTGGGGTTCCCCAGGGGGCCATTCTCTCCCCTCTATTATTTAACATCTACATGCAGCCGCTTGCACAGCTGGTGCGGAGTTATGGGCTGGTCTGTCACCAGTACGCTGATGACACCCAGCTCATTCTGAGGATGGAGGGCAGGCCGGAATCCGTCCCTGATAATTTCCAGCGTTGCCTCGAAGCCGTCACTGGATGGCTGCGAGCCAGTAGGTTGAGGGTGAATCCGGCGAAGACGGAGATCTTGTGGCTGGGTCGCCCGGGCGGGGTGGGTGCCCGGATTCCGACCCTGGACGGTGCGGCGCTGTGCCCAGCGCCGTCTGTGAAGAGCCTGGGGGTCCACTTGGACTCCCAGCTGATTATGGAGGCCCAGATCTCCGCAGTCAGCAAGGCTGCTTTCTTCCACCTCCGCCAGGCAAGGAGGCTGGCCCCCTACCTCTCCCGGAGCGACCTGGCCACGGTGATCCAAGCCACGGTCATCTCTAGGCTAGATTACTGTAACGCGCTCTACGTCGGCCTTCCTCTGTCGTCGATCCGGAAGCTCAAGCTGGTGCAGAACACTGCCGCCCGGCTCCTGTCTGGCATGCCAGCAGGTTGCCGAATAACACCTGTTTTGCAGGATCTGCACTGGCTACCTATTGAGCACCGGATCGCCTTCAAAGTGCTGGTTCTCACCTTCAAGGCCTTGTACGGCCTGGGGCCAGCGTATCTGAGGGACCGCCTCACCCCTTATTGCCCAGCGAGATCACTACGGTCAGAGGATGCCAACCTCCTGGAATTACCATCAGCAAAGTCGGCACGCCTAACATCCACCCGCCGGAGGGCGTTTTCTGTAATAGCCCCCACGCTGTGGAACGCCCTCCCAGCCAAAACCAGGGCCCTGAGGGACCTTCTTCCATTCAGGCGGGCCTGTAAAACCCATCTGTTCAGGCAGGCCTTCGGAAAGTAGGCCCATGTGCTCTGGGTATTGTGCTTGGCATCTGTTGCTGCTCCGCAGTTTTAGTGCCTTTCTGCTATTGTTTTAATTGTTCAATTGTTTATGTTTTAATCCTGTTTTATGCCTTTGGCTTTGTAAGCCGCCGCGAGCCCTTGGGAGTCGGTGGCATAGAAGCCCAAATAATAAATAAATAAATAAATAAATTGCCCATGTCTGCTCTAGGGGTTGAGACGGGTACAAATATTTGAAATAAATAAATAATAAATAAATTTCCTTGTTGGAATTCAACTCCACACTGCCCAAGTCCTAAGTCATCAATAAGTAGCAATTAGTCAGTTTAGTATAGGCTGAGGGAATTCCCTTCCCCATATCTCCTGTATGACAGTTGGAATGTATCTAATTTCTTCTCTCCTCTCTGTTTCTGGTCTCATTCTGACTGGTTGTTTAAAATAGATGCTTTTCTACTGCAAGCTTTTTGAATCTGACTCCTGCCTTTTTACACTTTAGTACTTTGAGATCTTTCTCTGCTTGTGTGTGAGGAGAGATGTAATGATTGAGTTTTTCCCTCTCTTGAAACCTTAGAAGAGATGGGTGATAGAAGAGACCGGGAAGTGGCGCAGCTGGCTAAGTGTCAGCTGCATAAGATCTCTCTGACCTGTAGGTCATGAGTTTGAGGCCCGCCCAGTTCAAGATGGGCACTCGACCTTAAGTGTAGCCTGCTGTCGACCTTTGCAGCCCGAAACACAGTTCATTTGTCAAGTAGGAGATAAAGGTACCACATTAAGTGGGGAGGCAAATTTTGACTGATTTATGAAGTCATAAGAATTCCAGGAATCGCTGAAGGATTGCGGAAAGAACAACAAGGGACGCTGGAAAACGCTGAGAGAGATGAGGAGTGTATCAGCTCCCCCTGGTGGCCAGAAGTTTGCCTCTTTGTTTGTCAATATAAGTCTAAATATGTCTAAATATATGTTGAACTGCAGGGATTGTCTGCAAGAATATGTACTGTACTCCACTTTGAGTTCCCTTCGGGGTAAGAAGAGCAGAATATAAATGAAGTATAATAATAATAATAATAATAGAGTAGCTCAGATTATTCTTGATCATTAAAAATGCAGTTATTTATTATTATTGTAAATAAACTTTTTGTGATTTTTTAAAGATTGGAGTCTGCATGTTTGCATCCTAAGCTCTGAATTATTTTCAGACACATCACACGACACTTCACGCTCTGCTCGCTAATAAGCTGAATGCTCAATTTTTAGTATCCTGTTTGTTTTTGGATGATCTGCTTTATATTTTAGGGTAGTTTTCCCTAAAATTCCTAAGGTGTGTCAAATTAGTTTGCTGCATCAAACCTAATAAAAAGTACTGTAGCATCATAAAGACAAACAAATGTATTATACTCCACAAAAGCTTATACTATAATAAAACTTTTAAGATGCCATATGATTATGTGGTTACCATTCATACTAACACAGGAATTTTCAATTCTCTTGATTTTCTCCTTTAAGCAATGGAGGATGGAAAAGAACAAAGAAACTTCTCATTTCCTCTCAAATTCTTCTGTGAAATGTAGTGTATCAAGAAAAACAACTGTTGGGTAAAACAATTCCAGTGCTGATGGCCTGCATAGATACACCTTGCAAGACTGGTTGCAGAAAAAGCAATGTTTCTTTTAGAAACCATATACAGAGGACAATACAGAAAAGCTCATTTTCTGCAGGTGTTACTTAGTTCTTCTTAATACACTTGTAAGAGGGCCAACTGATAAAGTGGCTTTTGTATAACTCAACAGAGTGTCTGCCTTTGAAATCAAGCCATTTGATCACAATGTACTTTGAAAAGGTTTTTACCCTACAATCACACATGATGTGCCAGTACATTTCTTTATGTATAATTAGAAAATGTCTATCAAATACAGTTTGAATGCCTAAATATTTGTAAGATCAGATTCTATCAAAACTCCTATATATAACTTCCAACTGTGAAAAATCATTTAGTCAGTTACAGACTACAGCCTGAGTGGTATTCCCTTTGAAGTGTTTGGACACTGCACCTGATTTATTTATTACTTTTATTTACATCATTTATATTCCGCCCTTTTCACCCCGCAGGGGACTCAGGGCGGATCACAATGCACATATACAGGCAAACATTCAATGCCATTTGACATACAACATATAAGACAGACATAGAGGCAATTTAACATTCCAGCTTTCTGGCCACCAGGAGGAGCTGTCACATCCCTTCATTATTTTTGCGTGCATTTCCTGGAGATTTTTATGGCCTCGTAAATCAGTTAAATTTAGCCTCCCCACACAAGTGGTACCTAAATTTCCTATTTGACAGATGCAACTGTCTTTCGGGTTACAAAGGTCAACAACGAGCTACACAATTGGTCGAGAGCTCACCCTGACCCGGGCATGCCTCAAACTCATGACTTTCTGGTCGGTAGAGATCTTATGCAGCTGACACCCAGCCAGCTGCGCTACATTCCCAGTGCACAATGTGAATGCGATTGTGAATGCTGTGGCCATTATTGCTTTTTGATCTATTATTTGCCAATTTAAAGTGTTGCATTTCTCCACAAAAGCACTAGACATCTTGGACCCAGCAATGTGATACCTTAAGAATAATTTGTTCTCACGTGATTTTTTTGTGCCTACTGGGATGCTGATGAGGAAGTTGGGCTCTAGATCTGACGTGACAAATACACATGATAAGATTCCATGGGCTGAGCTGCCTATAACACTATGTAACACTATTCGTTCCTTGGTTATAAATTTCATTTCCTAATTGGTTCAATCATAAAAAAACATGGGAAAAGTTTATTGAATTGCAAAAAGTCTGTATTGTCGAAGGCTTTCATGGCCGGAATCAATGGGTTGTTGTAGGTTTTTCGGGCTGTATGGCCATGTCAGCAGAAAAACAATGCATGCATTTTACTACAACTAAAGAACTGGATGAATGAACAACTCTGTATGACAAGTTGAGCTTTCTTCTGCAAATCAAGATGGAAAAGAAGAGAGGAACGCTGCTCCCAAATATATATGGGGCTTATCCAATTAAAGACAGGATTGTGACTAGCATGCTGAGGATGATAGGCAGCCAGTATGGAG
Organism: Anolis apletophallus; assembly: GCA_030556195.1. NCBI lineage: Eukaryota > Metazoa > Chordata > Lepidosauria > Squamata > Anolidae > Anolis > Anolis apletophallus. Next base: position 119,115,567 of record JARBWK010000009.1, on the reverse strand, counting down.
CATCATGTGCTCCTGCCACAGTGAATGTAGAAAAGCTATCATGTTTTTGCCACTGCTGAATCTTTCATCTCTTTAAAGCCTAATACCATTTCCCATTAATGGAGTTGGTCCTCCCAATCAAGAAATGTATTTCGATCTTGGAACATTGCTTTGAAAATTAGCTCATTGCGTTACACATTCCCTAGCATTGTTGACAGCTTTTTAAATGTACTCTGATGGAAGGTGATAATTTCTTGAAGTACAAGTCAGGAATGAATTGCATTATTCTTTTTGCCTTTCTTTTTTAAAAAAAAAATCCAAGAGACATATCCAAAGAGTGATGCAACCACACACCAAATATTAAATGCAGCTTTGCTTTTGCAAATGCTCTTCAACCTCTCTCTAACCCAAATTGAACTCGCACACATCATCATCATCATATTTGATACACAACAAGATTAGTACAAAGCAAACAATTTATTTTATTTATGTACAGCATTTTTACCCCGCCCTTCTCAACTCCCGAAGGGGGACTCAGAGCGGCTAACAAAAGCAGTGATTCAATGCCAGAATCAATACACAATATAAACCATAAAACATACAGAGTTAAAACAGTAGCTATTAATTAAAACAAATTATCCAACAATCAATTAAAATTACCATTAAAACAATGTTCAGTCCACACATCCAATTGCTAGAGCAGTAACACCATGTCCTCATATCTGTCATCATGCCAGTCCATTCCAGTCAAAGTGCTGCTATGTCATTGTGCAAAGGCCTGGCCCCACAACCAAGATTTTGCTTTTTCCTGAATGCTAGATCACTATGCTGGCTTTTGTATTTGATCACACGTCAGACACATTCCAAGTATCTGGGGCTGTGTGATGTATCAGCGAATAATGTGTGCAGATCATTGTTGTTGTTATTATTATTATAATATTTATAATCTGCTTTATCTCCCCAAAGGGGACTCAAAGCAGCTTCTCTAATACACTTGCAGTTTTACTTCTATGGTAGTAAAGGTAAAAGTTTCCCTTTGACATTAAGTCTAGTCGGTCCGACTCTGGGGCTGGTGTTCATCTTCATTTCTAAGTTGAAGAGCCGGTGTTGTCTGTAGACGCCTCCAAGGTCATGTGGCAGACATGAATGCATGGAGCACCGTTACCTTCCCATCAAAGCGGTACCTATTGATCTACTCAGATTTGCATGCTTTTGAACTGCTAGGCAGAAGCTGGAGCTAACAATGGGAGCTCACCCTGTCCCACCGATTCCTGTCAGCAAGTTCTGCAGCTTAGTGGTTTAACCCGCTGCACCACAGCAGTCCCACTATGGTACTCTAACATAGTAACTCTATACAGTGCTCGTGGAAATAGTCATTCAGAACTTATTCTGAATCCGCATGAATAATAACATTGGTGGTTTTTACAACCAAGTCAAAAGTAATTAATTCCAAGCCGTGCACATTGTTATTTCTCAGCTTTGTATTCAGTCATCACTACTAGTTTTCTTTCCAAAGTACTTTCAGATGGCAAAAATGCTTGGTGGGAGTATTTTATCAGAATGGTATGTACACTATGTACACTTAATTGATTCCACTTCTGCTGTTTCTGGGGGGAAATCCCCGATTACTGAAAGGTTGCTCTATCATGACCATTGAGATAATGTTGGACAGTGTATGTTAAGAAAACACTTTCAAGCATTATTCTGAGGCCAAAGCATTTTTCCCCTTTCTTTTTCTTTCTTTCAGGAAGTTAAAATCAGGATTCTCAGGATATTGATCTGGACTCATCTTCTATAAGCACAGGCTTGTCATTAAGCAGATAATACCAGTTTTATACTTATATTATAGATATAAAGCCTAGAAAATATCATTGGTCTAAATCAGTGTTTCCCAACCTTTTTTGAGCCGCGGCATACTTTTAACATTAAAAAAATCCGGGGGCACACCACCAACCAAAATGACACAAAATGACACTCTAACACAGTAAAGAACAGCTGGGGGATGGTGGCCTGCTGGGAGCAGCTGCTGGGAGTGCCGAAGCCAGGGGAGAGGGCGGAGCCAGGCCGTGCCATGCCCCGCCCCTCCCCCTGTCTTCACCTCTTCCAGTAGCTGCTCCAGCCTTGAGGGGGCAGTGCCAAGCCAGCGGTGCCAGAGCCAGGACAATGGTGGCTTCGCACTGTCCCCTCAAGGCTGGAGCAGCTGCTGGGAGTGCCAAAGCCGGGGGAGGGGGCGGAGCCAGGCCGCACCATGCCCTGCCCCCTCCCCCCAGCTTCAGCTCTCCCACGGAGGAGCATGAGCGGTGGATGGGCTTCAGTGGGCGGGGCTCCTCCACGCGGCTTCAGCGAGCGAGGGGCGAGAGTCATGGCAGATTGGAGGCTGGCTGGAAAAACGGCCGAAGGAGGCGGCGCCCTGGCCCCTTTTTTTTCTTCGCCACCGCCCGGCCCTTCCTCCTCCTCCCCCAAGCAGCAGGAGTTGAGAAACACTGGTCTAAATTAATAGCTAGTCCAAAGTAGAACAAATTCACTACAGCAACATAGTTTACTTAAGTATTGAAGTACCATTCCACATTTGGTTCAGGAGGTGTACTCTAACTGGCACTTAACAATTAGATGTAGGTTGCTATAATATAGAAGAGGCAGATCCAGCACTGATTAGAAGTGGTTTAAATTGTCATAACTTAATAGCAGATATCTAGTCAATTCAAAGTAAAGTTAGCCAGTACCTTGTTCCATCCACTAGCATGAGCGGCCGCTTCCTGCGTCCTTTCCCTGTATTCCTGGTAAGTCACTGGCCTTAAAAAATGAAATAAAAACAGAAAAGAAGCAAGGAACGGCATTAAAATAGTGCATATTTCCCCATAGTTTCTACCTACTATCAAACTGGTTATACTAGCAATCACATCAATGTCAATTTCCTCATTTTCAGAAAGCTGATTCAACCTGCCAATGTATTAGTGCAAATAGCTGGCTAGATTTTTTTTTTTAAAAAAATCCTTTCTTGAAGGCAACTGACAGAATAAATACTGTGCTACTTTGGGAGTTGCTACCCTTTGCCATTTTGAGTTGCTACTAACTACCACTGGATAAAGTAAAGAGAAAGACCAGTGCTAAAAATGTCCCAGGCAGGTTCTTTCCCCACCCTTCACATACACATGCAAGCACATATAATAAGAGGAAATGTGTGTTTAGAAAGAGAGTCAAAACCTGGCTCTGGGTTTGAAAAATAGAGCAGTGCATGAATGTTAGTATGGAATATGTGCAATTTGACTATGGATTGGCCTTTAGACTATGACTCTGGATGATGTGATTCACTGAAATGTAATAATAATAATAATCTTTATTTATAAGCCACCACCATCTCCCCGAAGGGGATTCGGGGCGGCTAACATGAGGCCAAGCCCAAAATAATACAACATGATTAAACACAGAATAACAAAATTACATCAAATAAATATGAAATAACAAATAAAATAAAGAGTATAAAATAACATAATAAAATTGAACACAAAGGGTGGGCCAAATGTATGAGGTTAAATGTCAAAAGGTTAAAACCCTGGGAGAGATAGGGATTTTTATGTATTTTTACTATGCTTATTATGTATTAATGTTTAACTTATGTTTTAACTAATGTAGTATGTCTTAAGGCGATTGTGAGCCACCTTGAGTCCCCCTCGGTATAGAGAAAGGCAGGAAATAAATAAGGTAAATGAATAAATAATAAAAATTTAAAAAATGAATATTAATAAGTGGTATCTAATTTTATTTTAGAATTTATAGCTATTTAAAGCCATAAACCAGGCGGAGTTCATGATTTCCATGGCTATTTATTTGAATGCAGCTTTGGAGGGGTCAGTTAAGTAAAAGTGGATGTTGATGCTTGTAACCCCTCCTCCTCTTCCAAAGAGAAAAAAGGAAAGATTTAGAAGTTCCTAAGTTCCAATTTTACCTGATTCTTATTTGTTGTTCTTGATTTCCATGGCTACTTAATATTAGTTGTGGGTTTTTTTTTAACGAGATGAATTCAAATCATCGTTTCTGATGCTGGTTGGTTGCATTCAACATGTAAGATTCATCACAACACTTGATGCAGAAAAATAAATAAACAGTGAATAATATTATGTTCTTCTTTTGGGGTGCATAGAATTAGAGGGAATGAAGGTCAGAAATTCCTTAGGAACGTATGCACAGATATCCTTGTTCAGGCGCTGCAGTGGATGATATACCAACCTCCTTCTTCAGCTTCTACAGCATGCCCACCAATTGCTGCCCTATTCCATGGGGTTGCAGATTACTGCACCCCCATAGACCAGTGGTTCCCAGCATTTGGTCCTCCAGTTGTTTTGGACTTCAACTCCCAGAAATCCCAGTCAATGTACCAGCTGTTAGGAATTGTGGGAGGTGAAGTCCAAAGTCCAAGACATCAGGAGGACCAAAGGTTGGGAACCACTGCCATAGATGCACAATGATGACATCAGTGGTGAGGTCCTTAGGCATCTTCTGGGGGGTCTCAACAGTTTTATAATCATTATGCATCTGGCTATAGAGAGGTAGCTAGATGCTTCTCTGATCTTGTCTACTTGCTGGAAAATTCGAAACTGCTGCGTGGGGCAGCTAATCTAGGGCTTTACAATATGTCAGGGAAGGGTTTATGGCTCAGCATAGCACAGGTCCACATACAGTTATTACTCTACACTGAAGAGATGCAGGATCAAGACCACAGGCAGCATGCAAGAACCTTGATTTAGAAGCACTCTTACGTTTTCATTGTAACAACAGATATACTCAGAGAGACTACGTGATGCAGCTACATGCATATAATCAAGTACACAAATCTGTTTAAGCATTCACTACTCCATGAAGACTGGTACTATTTTCTTTATCTAAACTGCCATTTCAATCTGTTTGAAACATTATAATCCTTCTAAGACAAATATAAATAACTCTGGAACTTAGCTGTCAATAAAATGTTCTAGTATAATGTATGTGAACACAAAAAAATCATTTCCAAATACATATTACAAGTGGAGCTTTGTATGCAAATGAATGTTTCAATAGTGGAGACATAGTGGAGACAAATACGGCCCTAAAAGCACTAGGATTTTGCACTAACGATGACACATAGGAATGTTGGGACTTCACACTCCATCACCATTATAATATCTGCTTCTTCTATAATTATCAGAAAGCTGGAGCAGCCTTGAGAAGCAAAATCTGTATGTCATAGTGATGTCATGCCTTACATGACATGCTTTTTCTCATGTATATCACACCAAGTAAAGGCAGAGTAGGAAAGCAGGTCAGCCTGTCAGCAGGAAAGTATGAATATAACATGAATTATTAGGTAACTGACTGTATCCAGACTCAGTTATGATGAAAGTAAACACAATGAAATTGCAGAACATGTTAGTACACATAGTTCCCAGAGGGAAGGGTTAACACCCCTATGGTGTTTGTTTTGCTGTCTGTGCCCGTTCAGGAGATTTCACCTCACTTTCTGGTCCTGTAATAGTTTGATATTGAAAAATATGGCTTGTTGTGGAAGCAAGGATTGGTGAGAAAGCTTCAGCTGAAACTCCTTTCCCCATAGTAACAGTTTAATTTTCCTTAAAAGGAGCAGATTTCTCTCACTTCTTGTTGTCTCACCCCTGTTCTTAACTATGAGTCATTGTAAGTCAGATGTTTGTAACTCGGGACCACTTTTACTTCCTAATGTAGGTCCCATTAGCTCCAGTGGACCAAACTAAATGCAACTCACTGAATGAGGATTTCCAAAAGCACACTAAATTTATAATACAAGATGGGTGTTGAAATTCTATGCAGGCTTACCCATTTCTAACTTAACAGATAGAAAATCATGGTGACCTACAAATACCCATATTTAACTATAATATACAGTGGAAATATTTAGTCCCAACTGGCATTACAGTTGCTGCAGTTATTTCATGCCCCATGGGACACTGATTTCTTTTTTTGTTCTGGTACCAATCATCCCTTCAATGTATTCTTGAAACCAATTGATTACTTCATATTTAGCTGGGTTTTTTAAATCAGTCTCTAGATCTTTCAGGACAATGTCTCCTAAAAGCACTAAATGCACGTATCAATCCTATTGATCTACTCACATTTGCATGTTTTCGAACTGCTAGGTTGGCTGGAGAAGGGCTAACAGCGGGAGCTCACCCCGCTTCCCAGATTTGAACTGCCAACCTTTCGGTCAGCAAATTCAACAGCTCAGCGGTTTAGCCCGCTGCGCTACCAGGGGGGCTTAATGTATATAGAAGCAGTTTAAATATTTTGCATTATTTCCCATTTCATGGACATTTCTACAATCTCACACCACTCTTTCTCACACAAGCAGAACAAACTAAAATAAAAATGATGTAATAAAAAAACTCTGCCCAACATATGACTACATATATCCCTGTTACAATTCTATCCTGGCATTCAATTACAGGGCAGTTTTTGGGAACTAATTGCAGCAAAACAAAGGAAAAGGTTTGAAAGCAATAAAATAAAAACCCTCCCTCATTACTAATCTTTCAAGGCAATGCACACCAAAACTGAAATGTAAAGCAATATCCAAAAAAGACAAGCTAAGCTGGATCAAAAATATTTCTATAAATGTCTTAATAAATGAAGTATTTTTAGCTGATAATAAAAATAATACATCGAGGGAAGCAGTGGCTCTTAGGAGAGCAGAAAACAAATTTTGTTTTGAGGGTTACACAGAAACAGACATATTGAAGCAGAAAGCTTTCATGTGGGTCACTCCATACCTTCTTCTTCCATTTCCATTCATTTTATGTTTATTTTAGAAATAGATAAATAGTTAACAAATTTGTCACAGTGTATCCATTGTGTATGTATGTGTGATTTTCAGGCAATGGTCAACCCAAAACCACAAAAGCCCCTAGACACATATCAAGCCCTCAAAAAGCCTCTAAAAACCAGAAATCTTCAAAGAAATTTTCCAGAAATTTTCTGTTTCCATGTGTCTTGTTCCCAAAATGGCTACCAAAGATAACACAAAATCACTTTCCACTCACCATTTTAAGAAAGATATGGGAGAATGTGACCTATTGATGAAATCAAGGGGTTCTCCCCCTCCCCTCTCCTCCAACAGTTGCCCCCCCTCCTATAATAAGTTTCCAATCTCCTGTTTACCAGGGGCAAGCAGACTCCAGGCAAGTTCTTAAACAAACAAAGTTGAAGAACAGTGCTGACTACACCACACCAAAGTGCATAGGTGACATTTCCTTTCTGGGTTTAGAACTGAACCTAACCAATAAGCCAAACATGCAGCCTGTGACAGAAGATTTCATTGGAGATGTACATAAGGCATGAATTTGCTAGAGTGCTTGGTATTAGGTCAACCACCATTTTTGGCATTATGGGACATTCTCTCCTCTGCATGCGTGAAATAAAGTAAACATGAAAAGGATCTCACAAAAGAAATTGGCATTCTTAGAAAGGCAATAAACTCAGTTTAAAAAAGTGTATATTGTTATTGTAAACAGTGCATAACACTAGACATAATAATAATACTTTATTTATATCCTGCCACCATCTCCCGGAAGGGACTCAGGGTGGCTTACAAAAGCATTTAGTAGTGCAACAAAAATACACAAAATACAATAAAGTGCATGAGCATATAAAACAATAATATAAATTTAATAAACAAATATACATAAAACATAATTTAATACGCCTACTAGTTTAAAGATTCAATAAAACGCAGCAGTAGCTGCGGATATAAAAAAAGCTGTATTCAATATCACTCACATAAAGTGCCAGAGTGAAACAAATCAACAGGTCCTCAAGTTTTAACGTTGGAAGTTCTATTCCTGTTTGAAGAGCCATGTTTTCAAGTTAGTTTGAAAACACTGGAGTGTGGAGGCTAACCTAATTTCCATGACAAGATTAGGAACAGCAAAAACCTAACGAAGCAAGCAATAGTTGTGCTCCTTTGCCTATTTGTTTTCATTTGTTTACAATCATACTTAATTTCACTAAGTGCTACTGTAATTTGAAATAGTTTATAGAACAAGATTTAATGTTTATATTGGAAAGTGTATACTGTACTTTTAAAAGTTGTATATTATTTGATGTCATGGCTTATGGTTAGTACAATAAACAACTCATTCATTCAACCTTAACTTGACTAAGTACTGAAAGGCCATTTGCCTTTCTTCTTTTTAGAACATGTTTATGTGACAAATTTAAAACAATCTGTCTATGCTTACAGGTTCCTATTATAAACATATGGAGTATGTAGCTTTCTTATTATTGGTTTGTGTACTTCATTTACAAAATGAACCAAATCTGACAACAGAACTGTCATAAAGTCAGATTTATGCCAAATGTTGTCAATGTTAGAAAAGTGTTGCTGAAGAAACAACTTACACACCTCACTACCCCTTAAAATGTAAGCTGTCATTCTCAGCTTCTGATATAAAATAGAAGCAATCGTCAATAAAACTAGAAGTGTGATCACTTGCTATCACTTGCATAGACAAGTGATTTTGCCTCCATTTTTACTGAGGAAGCTGTAAAAAGAAAGAAAGAAAGAAAGAAAGAAAGAAAGAAAGAAAGAAAGAAAGAAAGAAAGAAAGAAAGAAAGAAAGAAAGAAAAAATTTTCCAGACGAGATTTCCCCTGAATATGTCTGGATTGCTATATACTGCTGCATTATATGTAGCAGTGTGAGATAAAATGCAACTGATTTTTTAAAAACCGATGCAATTTTATAAGACAACAACCGCAAAATTGTCAAGCCAGTTATCTTATCCTACGGACAAAACAAAATGCCAGCATTTGGTTTAACAATAATATTCTAGTTATGTGTATGCATTTGGAATTAATTTCCTATCTCATGTCAACATCGAAGGCCTAACCCTCAAAGTGCAAAAAAGGAGACTGACTTACATTAAACACGTTTCTGTGCTACCTCAATGCAATTTTTCTATTACTTCCTACTTGTCCCTCTTATTAAAGACCAGGAGCGCTCCCACTATGAAAATGGGGAAGTATTTCCAATAGCAGATGTGCACCCAAGATATGTTTGGCAACATCTGGGGTACCTAGAATATAGAGATATCAGTATTAGCCCCATGGCATTGCAAGTTTTCTATAATTTGGACAAAGGATTCTAACATAACCATTATTTAATATGCAAAAATACTTGGTTTCAACTTATTTTGCTAGACATTCATAACAATTGGCATACACGTGGCTCTGATTCATTAGATGGATCTATGTTTGCAAGGTTTAAATAAAAAAAAACACACCTCAGTGATGGAAAACTACTATCTATCTCAGTCTACATTCCAACAGATGAGTACATACTTAGGCAAGGAAAATGAATCAGGTTGAGAACTTGTATCAAAGTTCATTCGTATCATCAGTATTATTGTTAACTGTGAGAAGTTTAAGAGCAAGTACCTTCCTGCTGAGCAAAGCAAATGAGAACTCACTTGCTAAGTAGGGTCTCTAATGCCTTTTGAAGAGGTTCTTTCAAGTCTTTATATACTTTCTCTCCAAGATGAGCTAAGCAATCTTCAATGGAGGTCTCTGGGTTGGCAGGACTGAATACGGGGGATGTGTGGCAGTCAAAGCCAGTGCTGCTGAAAGCTGAAGACAAAGAAATTATCAATTTCATATTATTAGCAAGAGGGGATCTCTCTTACACACACTTATTTATATCAACATTTAAATTGTTTCAATCCTACATACAGTATAATACTATTTTAATCATATACTATAAATTCTTAATATATTTTAGCTACACACATGTCTTTTTATTTTGTGGGCTGCCTTGAACCACATTTTAAAGAAAACCTATAGCATAATTCAACCTCACACAGTCCAAGGCTCACGTCCTCAATGAGAAGTTAGTTAGCTTAGAATAGGCTGAGGGTTTCCCTTTCCTCATGTCTCCTGACTGACAGTTGGAATGTATCTAATTTGTTCTCTCCTCTCTCTTTCTGCTCTCATTCTGATGGGTTGTTTAAAATGAATACTTTTCTACTACAATCCTTTACTTGGACTTCAGCTTTTTACATATTGGAGTTGCTCTGTGCTTTGAGATCTCTCTCTGCTTGTGTGTCGGAGAGATGTAGTGATTTGTGATTTTCCCCTCCTTTTATACCTTAGATGAGATGGGTGTTAGAGTAGCTCAGTCCCAGTTCTAAGACATTAGAAAATGTCATTATTCCTTTTAATGTAAATAATAATTTTGTGATTTTGAAGAGTGGACTCTGCATCTCTGCCTGCCTAAGCTCTTAATTCTTTACAGCTCTGCATGCTGTGAGCTGATACTCAACTTTTAGTATCCTGTTTATATTTTTGGATGCTCTGCTTTGTTTTAGGTAATTTCCTTAACATAAATAAAGGAACAGAACAGAATAGAATTTCTCTGGAGAGCATTAATGTTCATCTGTGTACCTTCCCTCTGAAGATAAGGATTTAAGTAGGATTTTAGGGAACCATAGCAGTCCAGAAAGAAAATACATAAACTTGCACAAACCTTCCAAAATTTCTTCATCGAGACGTCTCAACTCCTCCTCAATTTCTGCTTTAATTTTTTCTAGAACCTCTTTTTCTAAAGCTTGTGGGGCCACAGTCGGCTCCATCACTGAAATAAGCCAAAGGATTCCACTAAAATTGATGGTCTTTTAGAAAGGCATCATGAGAAAAAGAACCAGTACATACATAGTAAACACTGTTGTACCAACAAAGCAAAGTGCTTATTTCCCCCCCCCCCTAAAAATAAGAACACAAAAGCATCCTGGTCATATACTCAAACACCGACTCTATTTCAGAAAAACCTCATGACAAACATAGTAACTTTAAGGTTGCAACCCACACACTTGCCTGAGTATAAATAATATCTTGTAGACATGAACAAAACTGTAGCATAAAACTGTGTTTACAAATAGCATTTTTAAAAATTCTTGCTCTTTCCTTTCAGCGGTGGTTCTGTGCCTTTAACCCCAGCAAACGTGGAAGGCTAATTGTCGCTGTCCTATAGTTTTAGCTACATTATGTTTAGTTGTATATTGATCCAATTTCTTCATTAGAAGTTCTTGACACTTATGTAGCGAAGTAAAATCAGGGAAATACCACATTTTCTCATTATCAGTAATCACAGTATTACACTTCTGTATCTCAAAATCACTTTTGTTTCCCTCTTTTTTCAGAATGTATATGCTAACACTTTCATGAGTTTGTTTGCAAATTGATTTTTTCTTTTACATACATCATTCCCCCCCCCACTTCATTCATTATAATCAATAACTCTCTCTGCAGAAGTTAATCTATTTGCCAATTACAGTCTTCAAAGGGGACTATAATTCAGTGAATCTACAATGTAGATTTAATGCAGTTTGACAGCACTTCAACAGGTTCAATGCTATGGAATCCTGGATGCTGTTGTTTGATGTTGCTTGAGCAGATGGTCATGGAACCAACCAGGGGAAAGGGGATCCTGGACTTGGTGCTAACTAATGAACAAGATCTCGTTCAAGATGTCCTTGTAACTGAGCCCGTAGGTACCAGTGACCATAACACAATAACCTTCAACGTAAGTTTGGATAGCAAACTGTCAGTGAAAACTAACACAGAGACCTTAAATTTTCACAAAGGAAATTTCACCAAAATGAGAAAAATAGTAAAGAACAAACTAAAAGGAACAGTAAAAAAAATCAAATCCCTCCAGAATGCTTGGAAACTGTTTAAAAATACTTTTAAAAAAGCCGAACTAAAATGCATTCCTAAAATAAGAAAGAGGCCGGGAGAGTCCAAGAGGACATCGGTATGGCTTACAAATGAAGTAAAAGATGTGATTGGAAAGAAGAAAAACTCATTTAAGAAATGGAAGGCTCTTCCTACTGAGGAGAACAGAAAGGAACACAAGCTCTGGCAAACTAAATGCAAAGCAACCGTCAGGAAAGCCAAGAGAGATTTTGAGGCACATATAGCTAAGAATATTTTTTTAAAAAGCAAAAACTTCTTTAAGTACATCAGAAGCAGAAACCCAACTAGAAAAGCAGTTGGGCCACTTGACGAAAATGGTAAGAAAGGGACAATAAGTGAAGACAAGGAGATTGCTGAGCGGCTAAATGACTTCTTTGCCTCCGTTTTCACACAGGAGGACAGACAACATATGCCTGCAGCTGAGTCAGTTTTTTCAGGGAGGGAATTAAATGAATTAAACCAGATAGAGATAAACAAGGAAGATGTTCTCACATGGCTTACTAAACTAAATGTCAACAAATCACCAGGGCCAGATGGCATCCACCCCAGAGTTCTTAAGGAACTCAAGTGTGAAATTGCTGAAATTCTAGCCAAAATATATAACCTTTCTCTAAGATCAGGCACTGTACCCGAGGACTGGAGGGAGGCAAATGTAACTCCGATCTTCAAGAAAGGATCCAGGGGTGATCCAGGAAATTATAGGCCAGTTAGTCTAACCTCAGTTCCAGGCAAAGTGATGGAAACCATTATTAAAGAAAAATTACTAAGCACATAGAAGAACAGGCATTGCTGAAGGAAAATCAACATGGTTTCTGCAAATATCTTTTGTATGCATTCACAGTGACCACGCAAAGGCAATCATGTCTTACTAACTTGATAGAATTATTTGAGGGTGTAAATAAACACATAGATAAAGGGGACCCAGTCGATATTGTTTACCTTGACTTTCAAAAGGCTTTTGACAAAGTCCCTCACCAAAGGCTCCTAAATAAGCTCTTCAGCCATGGAATCAGGGGACAGGTCTTGTCCTGGATTGGAACCTGGCTAAACTGTAGGAAACAAAGGGTGGTAATAAATGGACACTTCTCTGGATGGAAAGAGGTGAGAAGTGGCGTACCCCAAGGTTCAGTTTTAGGACCGTTACTTTTTAATTTATTCATAAATGATCTGGATGTAGAAGTAAATTGTGAGGTAGCAAAGTTTGCAGATGACACTAAACTGTTCAGGGTAGTTAAAAATGAAACTGACTGTAAAGAGCTCCAGAAAGATCTCGAAATTGAGTGAATGGGCAGCAAAGTGGCAAATGCATTTTAACCTAAACAAGTGTAAAGTCATGCACATCGGGGCAAAGAACCCCAAATACACTTATCAACTGATGGGATCAAAGCTTTCTGAGATAAACCAGGAAAGGGATCTTGGGGTTTTGGTGGACAGCTCAATGAAGATGTCAACCCAGTGCGCAGCAGCAGTGAAAAAAGCAAATTCTATGCTTGGCATGATCAGGAAGGGAATCGAAAATAGGTCGGCAAATGTTGTATTGCCCTTCTACAAATCTATGGTGAGGCCACATCTGGAGTACTGTGTACAATTCTGGTCACCGCACCTCAAGAAGGATATAACGGAACTGGAAAAGGTACAAAGAAGGGCAACAAAAATGATCCAAGGGATGGAGCAGCTCCCCTATGAAATCAGGTTGCAACGCCTTGGTCTTTTCAGCCTTGAAAGACGGCGTTTAAGAGGTGACTTGATCGAAGTGTATAAAATCATGCATGGGATAGAAAAGGTGAATAAATAAAAAATATTTTCTCTGTCACACAACACTAGGACTAGGGGGCACTCCCTAAAGCTCCAAGGTAGGAAAGTTAGGACTAATAAAGGGAAATATTTCTTCACCCAGAGGGTCATTGGGTTATGGAACTCACTTCCAGGGGAGGTTGTGACAGCTGTCAGCCTGGACAGCTTCAAGGCAGGATTAGACAGATTCATGGATACCAAGGGAATCAGTAGTTACTGAAATGGACATCCAAGTGCCACCTCTGTGTTGATGGAGGCAGGCAGGATTTTCCCCGGGTACTGGTTGTGGGGGGTCGGGAGCAGGTGAGGGTTTTGCCCTCCTTTCTGCTAGAGATCCCTGTGTACAACTAGTGGGCCACTGTGTGACACAGAATGCTGGACTAGATGGGCTGAGGCCCGATTCAGCATGGCTCTTCTTATGTTCTTATGATGATGCACCAAGATTCTTTGGCACAGAAGACTACAATTGCTATGAGCTATGAGCACTGAGCTATGGAAGCTGAAGTGGTGTCAAACTGCATCAATTCTACCATGCAGATGCACCCTTGTTCTTTCTTTGTATCACATTTAAAATCAATTTAATCTTCTCTTACCCTTTTAAACATCAATACTACATTGAATAAAGTCTCATCCCATCTGAAGCCCATCTCTTATTTTTATTAAAATACTAGCCATCCCCTGCCATGCATTGCTGTGGCCCAGTCTTTGTATATGTGTTGTGTGTATACATGTGTGTATATATGTGTATGTATTTGTATATATGTGTATATATGTGGTTATGTGCATGATTTGCAATGTGTTTTTTTTAATGGCTTTTAAAGTCTCTTCCGTTGTGTTTTTCAGTGTTTTTATGAGTGATGGCCAATCATTGGCCTGAAAGGTGTACTGGGTCCAAATTAGGTGTCAATTCATCCAGTGGTTTTTGAGTTATATTAATCCCACAAACGAACATTACATTTTTATTTATATAGATTTTGTGGTCCATTTGTTTAACTTTTGGAAGGATCCAATTTAAGGTAATAATCAAAGAGTTTTATTTAATCTTTTAAATGTTAGTGGGCTTGCAAAAAGATAATCTTGAAATTTTCATTTCTCTTTATTAGATTCTTACATACTACTACTGTACTATTATATTTTTTTTTGATTAGACTACTAATATAATGGAATACAGGCAGTTCCCAAATTACGAACAAGGTATGTTCTGTAGATTTGTTCTTGAGCTGAATTTATATGTACGTTTTTAAAGTGTAACTCCAGCCATATACATATATATATATATATATATACACACACACACAATATACAGAAACACATATATGTGGGTGTGTATGTGTATATGTATATATGTGTGTATACCCCAAACAGCTCTGGTTTTGGTTTTTAAAGAACTGTCATACCTCTTCTTAGAGGAACCCATGCAGGAGGAGGATAGGGCCTCAATGGCTCTGCCATACTCACACCACTGTGTTTTTAGCCATAGCAAAATGGCTGTTTACCAGTGTGGCAGAGGTAAGTGCCACTTCCTGATTTCCCAATGGGTCTATAGGGCTGTGTGTGTGTTTGTGTGTGTATACATTGGATAACACAGGAAAGGGTGAACATCCTTGTGGTGTTTGTTTTGCTATCTGTGCCCCTGTTCAGAAGATTTCACCTCACCTTCTGTCCTGGTGATCATTGGGTTTTGAAAAATATTGGATTGTTGTGGAAGAAAGGATTGCTGATAAAGCTTCAATGGAGATATATTTCCCCATAACTTTTCCAGGAGTGAATTTCCCATCTTATGAGTAGATTTCTCTCACTTCCTGTTGTCTCACCTTCATTCTTATCAATGAGTCATTTGTAAGTTAGATATTTGTAACTCGGGGACTGCCTGTAATTATTTTTTTCATTTCTAAAAATGATACTGCATGGAACACAATAGAAGGATTAGCATGGCAAACCCACTCTACAGAATGTCAAATTCCATGGGTTCATTTATCCATTAACATCCAACAATAAAGGCAAATAAGGTAATGTTTAAGTGGTGCAAATATTAAACCCCTTTGCACTTATTTCAGTGCCAGTATACTTAAGTTCTATTTCCAATCCTCTTTCTCAGCTTAATCCCCCTTTTAAAACCAACACCCAAATGAACTAAACTGGCCAGCTTTTTTTAAATGGAAGTCCAAATCCATTAGAAAGGTACAGCAATCCTCTTAATCATGGATAGGCACCTTATGGCCCCTCCAGATGTTGTTTGGAAAAATGCCCTAAAACTCTCAACCACTGATTACTCAACTAACTGCAAAAATCACATTACAGAGAATAGGCATTATACCTGGGACATAGAGGAACTCGTTTTCTGTGTAATATCTTCTAGTTGGAAAGGCTGAAAATTAGTTCTACAAATAATAGTTTGAAAACTGAAAATTCAAATCGAAACTCTTCAGTTAATGCATTATCTACCCTGCTCGACTGAGAAAGAAATCATTCAAAAAACATATTTTCCCTACAAAGCAAGCATGATGGTGATGATAAATGAAGGGCTGTCATACCCAGGAAGAAATCAAGCTGAAAAAAATGCAGAAGGAAACGGAAATCCTTTCTGTATGTAAAAATTCTGTTTATATAACTAGTGTTGTCCTGTCACTGCTTTCTCATTTAATTATGAACTCTGCATATAGACAGAAACTGTTTAAAAGTATCCAGAATGGTATAATGGTTTGAGGACTAGAATTTGACTCGATGGACCAGGGTTGGAATCCAATTCAGCCATGAAAACCCACTGGGTGACCTTGGCCATCTCACTCTTTCTCTCTGCCTCAGAGGAAAGCAATGGCCTTCCACCTTCTTCAGTCACTAATGATGAAACTGAGCGTCATCCAATGTATCAATTTTGAATACAGTGGGCCCTTTGTATAGGCTGGGGTTCAGTTAAAGGACCCAACCACCATGGGTAACAACATCTATAGATGCTTAGAGCCCATTATGGATAATGGTGTACTAAAATAGTATTTATTCTTTCCATAAAAGGGTCACATCAAGTTTTGCTTTTTGGAAAGGGGGGAGGGAATATTTACACGGCGTGGATGGTTGAATCTATAGATAAAGAATCAATTGATACAGACGGTCAATTGTACTTTGTTTTCAACAGATGATGATATCTTCTAGGACAGTGATTTTCAACTAGTGTGCCGCGGAACACTAGTGTGCCGTGAGAGATCATCAGGTGTGCCGTGGGAAATTATTTTTGAACTTCATTCATATATAAACTATAAGGCACATCTGTCCCTTAAAGAAATGGAACCATAGCACTCTCGCGTCACCCAAGAAGTGACACGAGAGTGCTATGGTCGCGCCATCTTGGATTTGCTCAGATGCGGCTAAGTAAACAAAGTTAGAGTTAGTCCTGCAGCTGCGCGTCAAGTGAAAGTGGCAATTTGGGATCACAGCCCCAGGTTTCACACTAAGTGAGTGTATAAATACATTAAAAAACATAACTACATGTATTACTGTGTTAAGAGTGTCATTTTGGTTGGTGATGTGCCCCAGGATTTTGTAAATGTAAAAAATGTGCTGCGGCTCAAAACAGGTTGAAAATCACTGTTCTAGGACAAGGTTGAGTCCATGTTGTGTTAGAGTTTTAAGTCTAAGAATCCAGAAATTCTCCCTTTTGTCCACAATGCTTGAAAGAAATTGCATCCCAATACCAAATCTGAGAGGTTGTGATGTTCTGAGTTGAAATGCCTGGCAACCAGTTTCTCCAGCTTCTGACCAGAATGCTCTTGCTATTGCACTCTCTGCGGCCTCAGATTTCAAGAGTGGGTCATGAGTAATCACTGCCACCTGATTCTACCATCTGCACATTCACACAGCAGCCCTATTTTTAAAGCTAATTCTTGCTATCATCATGACCCACTCAGTAAGCTAGGTATCAGCCAAGTGTATTTTGAATCAGCATGACATTAAATGGATTGAGGTTCAAAGATCAGTTTTAATATCATAACCTGCATTATACTAACTAGGTTTGGCAAAAAGAGGGAAAACATCTCAATCACTTTTCTCTAAAATGTCTTGTTTCTAGAACATTATATTGTATAAGTTCTACAAACTTTAATATTTTGAAATATTAAAAATATATAGACATCAGATTTAGCAAACTGGATTGTCTATGTGTAGTATGCATATATTTACCTTGAGCTGTCAAACTGTCCTGCCTCTGAGGCCTTTCTTGGGACAAGAGACCCAAATAGCTGAGGATAACATATTTTGTTTCATAGTGAAATCCTACAGGCACAGCAGTAGAGGATGCCATCTGTTTGGTTTCCAGTGTTTCACAGGATTATGGGCCACCAAACCTCCTTTGCTCCAATCTAAAAATTGAAAGATTGACACTTTATTAAAAAATTAAAAATAACAATCTGGATATACAAGCAATTGCAAAAAAAAAAAAAAAAAAAACAACTCCAATGCACACCCAAAATTTGACAGTGAGACATAAACATGTGAAAGAGCAATCCAAACATCATAGCAAGCTGAATGGCCAATTAAAAAAAATACTCACAACTGTATAAGTTGGATCCACCAGTCACTGATTCCATGGATGTATGCAATCCTTTTAAAAATCCATTCAAGTTGGGAGTCATCACTACACATTGTAGTTGTGAACCACAGAGTTTAATTATGCACTGTGTTGTACTTCTTTTCATTTATCTTGTATCTCTTAACTATTCAATTTCCGTGGATAACCCCAGGCTCTAGCATTATGGCAAGTTTCTTCTTTACTTTTCCCACACAACCAATTATGCACACACACACATATACACACACACACACCCAGCATGTCTACCCTTACTTGCTTTATTCTAAGCCAGAGTTTCTCAAAGTGTGCTCCTCCAGACGTACTGGACTTCAGCTCCCACAATGCCTAACAGCTTGCAAACAGGATTTCTGGGAGCTGAAGTCCAAAACACCTGGAGGAGCAGTTTGAAAAACATTGTTTGAAGCAAAAGAGCCCCAACTGTTGTAACTATTCAACACAGGAATGCTGTTATAGTCCTGAGATCATTCTAGTTGCTGTTTTCTATACTTTTTCCAACTCAACAATACACTATTTTAGGTACAGTGAACAGAACTGCATATAGATGTGGTTGCATTATGGATTTCAGGGTAGTATGACATTAACCTTTTCAGGCTGAATTCTTTTTCCTTGCTGGATGCTTTCCTGTGAGAATCATGCCTGCATTCAGGAAGGGGAGCACAGTTTTGTTTCCGGCACATTACCAAGAGTTTTAAAGAGAGTCATGTAGAGGTTTGGGGCCATGTTTCCCACGAATACAGTTGATGGTTAGTGGAAGGTATTGTGTAAGGAGTTCCAGGTTTCACAGGAGATGTAGAAGCAGCTGGAAGATTGTAGCCTTTTCCTTTGCCCACAAGGCACATGGGGCGATGCTGACCTGCCCTTAGAGATGCTACTGATGAATGCCAGAATAGTCCATAATAAAACCTCACTCATCTGCTACATTAAATAAGGGAAGCTATAGCCCTAAAAAGTTTCAGCCTCTATCTCTCATCTGGGATAGCTAAAGATGGATGATGGGAGTTGAGGTGCAAACACACCTGGATGACCAGTTGTCCAGCCCTGCATCATAAATGAGATGGAGGACCAAGTTTGTCAAGAGTGAAGCAGATAAGCAGAGTTGGCCTGATCTCAGCCAGCTGTACTTTCCTGAATATCTAATGAACTAGTCAAAATTGAGGATGTGGGGGGTCTTCAGTACAAATAGATCCAAATTAAGAAAACTATCCATTTGGGCTCGAAGCATAGTGGACTCTACTATACCTGGTGTTAGGCCACGGAGCCAGAATCAGTACGATCCAAAAGATATCTCCAGCTTAGTTTTGGAAAAACCCAGGACATTAATCTCACCCCTTCATCATACATGCGTAAATTGGCCCCTTGTTCCTCTTTGGGGACAGGGCCTGCCAAGTGCCATCACATGACACAGACCGTGGCCCCGCCCCATTGATGGCCAAAGTGGCAAGGAAAAATCACAAGATGCTTCATCGCCAACAACGGGAGGTAAGCTGTGTTTTGGGTAGCTCAAACAGAGCTACCTGCGTTTGTTGGGTCTTTTCCCCATCTGAGGGGGGAAACGGCAACGTATGTTGCCACCCTTTCCGCTGTCTGCTGGGGGCAGGGACCTAATACCCACATGTGATGGGGGAAGGAGGGAGGGTGCACAGGTTGCTACAAGGCACGACACAGACCTTTCCTTCACCTCCTGTTCACCGGTGAAACAGAACTGGGAACCCATCAGTATGATGAGGTCCCTATAAGACTTCAATGATAATTCTGGAGCAACAGAGATCAGGTTTTCATGACATCACAGTCTCTAGAAACAACAGGATATAACCCAGATCTTCCCCCCAAGACAAACTAAACAGGTCTGATGGGGGAATGAAGCAAGCCCTGTGTTGGATTGTCCATTATTAATCCCTTCTGCAGGAGATGGGGACTTGTTAAATTGTTTCACTCCTAGAAACTTACGAAACCTAAACTATCTGAATACTCTGAGTGATTTTCCAATTGGGAAGACTGGTGCCTTAGTCAAGGCCTTGATCTAGAATTGAGAAATGAATAGTTCTATTGACATGATTGCATTAAAATAACTTATCTGACCTTAAGAGGTCTGGAAGACTTCTTGGCGTTCTGTAAACTGAAAGTCAATGAAGTAGGCTAAATGATGACTAAAGCAAAAGTGACACAAATCTCTTGGCAAATACAACTGAACACTTGAGAGTGTATAATCCCACCTGCGTTGTGGCACCAGTAAAGAAGGCTTTCTTCTCTGCTTCATATGGGTAGTTAACTGTCCAGTAGAACTGCATTAAATAGTGACTGGACTAGGAACATCCAACTTACATAGACTAACAACATATAACTTCAAAATCTGCTGTCAGGGTTTTATAGGTCACTTTAAGAGAAAAAGTACTGATAACTATTCTGAACTTGATACCGTAACTGAGAGAAATCCAGTTATGTAATAATTTATGATGATGATGGCACTGAAAATATTTTTTGATCAATGTTTGTGGGATCAGTTTAGTGTTGTGAATTGGAGATATGGGCAGACGACTTGAACAAGTCAGATATTCCATTTCCTTCACAGTTGCCTTTCATGACTATTAGACTCTACTTGAAAGAGATGGAGTGGATAGACCCAAAAAACAGTTAATACATTATAAGAAAAGATGATGTTCATATAGGAAATTATGCTGCACCTCTTCCTGAAGAGAATTTCCCTGAATTTGGAGGTATTTGATACCAGATGTGAATAGTGGAATGACAATTGTACACATGTCAGAATGAAACACTTTCTCCACCGCTTTACAATTCAGATGTGTCTTATTGTACATTTTACTTGTTATGAGCCGCCCCGAACCTTCTGGGAGTGGCGGCCTAGAAGCCCGGGAAATAAATAAGTAAAATAAATAAATAAAGTAAATAATGCCCCGCTGTGTTCAATCTCTGCAAATGTCCTCAGAAGCACTTTAATTACCTGTTGGGTCTCTTCCCCATATTGTCCTAGAAATCTTCCTGCTTTATGTAAGCTACCTCTGCCTGCACCCAGTGTTTATTTATTTTAAATTTTTTAACATTCACATTTGGCCCACCCGAAATTGTTTTAAATTGTCTGTTACTGTTTGTGTTTGAGTTTTATTGATTGTATTGTTTTATAATTGCTCCTATGTTGTTATTAGCTGTAATTGGGCTTGGCCTCATGTAAGCCGCCCCGAGTCCCCTTGAGAGATGGTGGCGGGGTATAAAGATAATAATAATAATAATAATATTGGCCTGGACAAAATACTGAAACTGCCTTTGTTAACATGGCCAATTATCTTTATCAAAAGAGAGACAGTGAGGGCTACTTTATTAATTCTATCTGATCTCTCAATAGCATTTGAGACTACTGACCATGGTATCCCCCTGCAGTAATTTTATGCCATTATGCTATATCAACAGTTCAATATGGAAGTAGTCCTGGGAGAAATGCTGCTTGGTCCCATGGCAATTGAGATCTCACATAATTCCAGCTGGTTTTCCATGCCATTTCACACCTATAGGACACTACTAGAATGAGTCATCCAGAGATTTAGAATAAACTGCCCTCTATTTGTGTAAATTTACCCATTCTTTTAATCTCTCTCTCCCCCCTCCTTTACACACTTAACAGAATGGTACTACCAATAAATCTCAATTTATTCATGGGATTAGAAGGAAAAACACCTGTTGGTATGTTACCATATGACAAAACCCAATGAAAGTTCATGAATGATACTCCCTCTCAAATGTCCACTTGGCAAATGACCATTTGCCATTACTTTGAAACATTTCTTTTTTACCAGGCCTTTGATAACTAAGGCTGCTGGTAGTTTTTTTGTTATAATATTTTTGAACTATGTATTTATGAATTTTAACTCCATGTCAATTAATTCATTGGGTTTATATCCACCTTTCTCACTATACAGAATCCAAGGTAGCCTAGCAAGATATACACATTTTATATACTGTTTTTATTGCCATTTTAGAGTTCCTGTTTCTCTTCACTTATTTAATATTCTACTTTCCAGTGAAAACCAATGTTGAAGGCATCTACAACTACTTTCACACAGGACAGGAAAAGAGGGCTAACACCCCTTTGTCCTATTGCTACAGCTCTTTCCACCGATTCACCCTGCTATTAGCACCCCAGTATAAAAACAACACAAGGAGTTGATCAATTTTTTCAACACTGGACATGATTAGTTTAACTTCCATTACTCACTACCAGTTTTAGACAACCCTTCGGGAAACCCCACCTCTTCTCATATTGTTGAGGATGCTTGGAATCCTTTGCAGGCAGTTTCCCATGCTCAACTCCCTTGCTGCCGCACTTATTACAACTATGAATCATATACACAATAATAACAAAAAGCACTTCTAGGATACTGACATCTTATCTCAGAACTGATACATTACTGAAACAGTCTGTGCCAAATACTTTCAATACTTATTGCATAGCCTATTACAATATTGGTTCTGGGATGAAAGCAAAGTATTACTGTAGATATCTAAATGCCACTCGGCAGTGGCCTATTTTCTGGATGAGGAGGGATTTGGGATAGGATTCAATGAATGACTTTCACAGGATACCTGTGCTTTTGCCAAAAATAAGCAACTTATCCACCTCCTGCACTCTAAAAACGCACTCCAGAAGAATACACTACATAGACTGGCTTTTAAAATTAGATATGAAGGTCTATGAGAAAAGTTAGGGAAAATAACATTTCCCCCTATACTCCTTGGATAAATTTTCAATTTGTTGGTGTGGAAAACCTTGAGAAATGTAGGAAAAAGCTCAAGAGTTAATATTTTCTCTCTCTGAATGAGGTTACTGATTTTAAAAATATTTTAGCCATTCTGTTAGTAGATACACAGTTTGAAGATGTGTATATATGGAAGCTACAGAATTAGAGAAGCATAGATTCTTTGCATAAACATATTCAATAATTAGATTCAAACTGCATTTTTGTACTCAGTGGGCAGTGACTTCTTCCATGAGAAGCACACATGGATAATGCCTTACACCTGATAAGACATTATTAAACAATTCGGTATTTTCAACATTGAGCAAAGCTTCCTATCTAAATGGGCTGCTAGCCTACTTGGTGAAATTACTCCTTTGCAACTAATATATTTAAATTTTATTACAAAATGTGTGGTTTTGTGTCTCATATTTTTCTTAATTTTCACATAGCAAAAACTAAAATAACATGGATTTTGGTAACCTTGGACACTGCAGCTAGAATTCTCTCTTTATGACTTATTAATGATTTTTCTTGTACAGAATCAAGACTTTTATACTTTTACATTCATAAATATCACCAATAGTACAATTGTATATGTTAAACTATGAATGACACGTGTTTGCTAAAGCAGTGAAAAAAGTTTAGATCACAGTCAAAAATAAGTATGGTATCCCCCACCACCACCTATTTTCTACACTGACACCTCAATTAAAAAACCCAATTTCTTGAGGTGTACATGGGGAAGAATCTGCAGTACCTGTTCACCCAAGACCTTACATAAAGCTATTAAGATTCCTACTTTCCCAGCTCTTGGAGGAAACTATGCTGAGTTTACATTATATAAATTATAACATCTCTTCACAAACACACAAATCAAAACCCTCCATTATCCACTTGCCTTTCAGCTATTAATATAACTTGGAAAATCGTAAAATCAACCAGACTGTCTTCCCAGATAGAAGTGATCCAAATCAAAAGCTGGATTATATAAATATGTGTAAAGAAATAATATAAAAGAAAATGGCCATAATCCCCTAGAGAAGGGCATTTATGTTTTAATCCTGTTGTGCAATGAAATTCCAACTTAACTTTATCATACAAATATATGAAGCAATGTGCTATTATAGTCAGAAGGCCTGCCTATTACTTGTAAGTTTAACGTATCACCACATTATTGATTTCTTCTATCTAAAACAGGGCTGTCCAACTTCTACCGGACCTGTGGCCAGAATTCCAGTTACTGATGACCTGGGGGGCCGAAGGGTCTGCCTCCGCCCCCGGCTCCGCCCCTCCCGGCTCCACCCTGCCCCGCCCCTCCCTGGCTCCACCCCTGCCCCGCCCCTCCCGGCTCCACCCTCTCCCCGCCTTGGAGGTGTCTGTGGAGGACACCGGGCTTTGACTTGGAGATAGAGATGAACACCAAAATCCCAGTCTCAAGTCCCAGTCCCTGCTTTGAACTGGATTATATTGCAGTGTGGACTCAGGGCCCTTCACACAGCCATATAACTCAGAATATCCAGGAAGGAAACCCCACAAAACCAGCTTTGAACTGGATTATATTGTAGTGTGGACTCAGGGCCCTTCACACAGCCATATAACTCAGAATATCCAGGCAGGAAACCCCACAAAACCTGCTTTGAACTGGATTATATTGCAGTGTGGACTCAGGGCCCTTCACACAGCCATATAACGCAGAATATCCAGGCAGGAAACCCCACAAAACCTGCTTTGAACTGGATTATATTGCAGTGTGGACTCAGGGCCCTTCACACAGCCATATAACGCAGAATATCCAAGCAGGAAACCCCACAAAACCTGCTTTGAACTGGATTATATTGCAGTGTGGATTCAGGGCCCTTCCACACAGCCATATAACCCAGAATACCTGCTTTGAACTGGATTATCGGAGTCCACACTCATATAATCTGGTTTAAAGCAAATAACATGGGATTTTATTCAGATGTGTGGAAAGGAAATCAAATAAGAAGCCAGGGCCCTTCCACACAGGCCTATAACCCTGAATGATAAGGCATAATATTCATTCTGCCTCTGCTAATAATAATAATAATAATAACAACAACAACAACAACAACAGGTTCCTGGAGTAGGAGACCTCCAAGGGCCATCCAGGGCCATCCAGTCCAATCTCCTTCTGCCATAAGGGGAAAACACAATCAAAGCATTCCTCACAGATGGCCATTCAGCCTCTGATGATAATAATATAATAATAATAATAATTACAATGGGTTCCTAGAATAGGAGACCTCCAAGGCCCATCCAGTCCAATCTCCTTCTGCCATAAGCAATCAAAGCATTCCTCAGCCATGTTGAATCAAACCTAAACTCTCATGAGAGCAACAGAAAGTACTGAACCTTGAGTTTGGGAGTTGTAGTTCTCCTCCATCCAGAGAGCACTGTGGACTCAAATAATGATGGATCAGGACCAAACTTGGCACGAAGCCTCAGGAGAGGAGGAAGCCGGAAAGGGAATGAATGAGCACCCCCTGCTCGAACTCGGTCCCGCCCCTTTTTCGCTCTGGCCACGCCCCCCTCTCACTCGTGCACTCTCTCTCTCCTTCCCTCTTTCCTTCAGGTGGTGGAAGGGGGAAGGAATGAAAGGGGGAGAGAAAGAAGGAGGGAGGGAGAGGGGGGAGGGAGGGAAGTAGGAGGAGGAGGAAGAGAGCCTGCTCCTCCTCCCTGCCCTGCCCCTCACCCCACCCCCGCCACGAAAAAAATAAATAAAAAATATTCGAAAAATATTCCAAAAAAATATTCCAAAAAAATATTTTTGTAAATTTTTTTTTAGTCTTAAAAGGCAGATATCTTGCAGGAGGGTAGGGGGCCGTGGGGAAGGGGTTGGGGGCCGTATACGGCCCAGGGGCCGCCAGTTGGACAGCCCTGATCTAAAATATGAAGACCCAGTCTTATCTGTTTGTGTTTCCACAAACCTTTCCCAAATCACCGACCTAATAAAGCACTGGTTTCCAGTTGTTTTTGACTTCAGCTTCCAGAAATCCTGACTGTCAGCTAAGTTTGGTGGCGCTATTGGAAGTAAACTCCAAAGCCCCTGGAGAACCAAGGAATCAGCTGCACTAGTAGATTAGTCCTCTATGGTACCACTGACTTATGGCTTAACCTTTCAAGTATTTGTCAAAAGACCTGAAAAAAAATATTCAGTTTTTCCAAGCTGAAAATTACTCTAGGATAATTGACAAAGCCTAGTTGACATACCTCCAGCATGTTAAATCTATCTTTGCGGCCACATTTCCCCCTATGAATTGGCACGGACCCTAAAATCTGCTAGGAAGGCCCTTCTCTCACTTCCACAAGAACGAGGGAGAGGATCTTCTCGGTGGTGGCCCCCTGGCTCTGGAACTCCCTTACGCAGGGACCTCAAAACATGGATAGTGGTTAGATCCCTATCCATGAATGCCCAGTCCTAATTGACCATTAGATTGAATTCAGCACATTACCCCTAGTCCTGGCCCTATAATTCACTTTTTGCACAGACCCATGCCTAGCCCTCTCTAATTCTTGCTCTGCTCACCATATTCCTGGCTCTCGTTATTGAGGTTTGCTTTGATTCATTTTAATGATGTTTTTATACCCTACTGTTTAAATTGCTTAATTCAATTGTTATATGTTTGTTATGTCTTTACTTTTAGTTGATTAGTTCTGTTGTTGCTGGTCTTGGTCCTGCTTGTAAGCCGTCCCAAGTCCCTCCGGGAAGATGGTGACAGGATATAAAAATAAAGTTGTTGTTGTTAATATCATTGTTGTTGGTGGTGGTGTCGTTGTTGTTAAAAGCACTAACGTGTAAGTTTGGCCATGAAATGGAAGTAATTACAAAAGTGGAGGCTGGGAAAGAAGAAAATCATCCCTGGGTGTATTTTGGAAAAGGCCCTCAAGAATTATCCAGAACGATCAACATGTGATTGTTTACTTATGCAAGGATCCCTTAATGTGGTTGTTTCATTTCATAAGTGCATATTGCTAGTTTTGAATCAAAAGTTAGCTGATATATGTTGAACTGCTTATTATTTAATTTGTGTAGGAACCTCATCCTATTATTTCTATTTCTAACTTTGGTGCCAAAGTTTCTGTTTAAGAGGTAATGCAAAGGAGTGTGTCTACTTGGTTAACTGAGGTGTACCTGCTGTGAGAATGCCTATGTTGGAAGCAAAATAAACACACTAGAACAGTATATAGTGGCTGATAGTCAATCAATGTAATCAAAAGTATTGGCTGTACCATATAGGAGTCATATACATCTAAGAATCATACATATAGTAAGGAAGACATGAATGCATGCATAGGTACAGGCAACAACACCATATACAGCACACTCCCCAAAGGAGGAATATCCCCCCCACATCAAACACACGGAGCTCAGGCTCAAGGAATGAAGGTAATCAAAATAAACTTCTGTAATAGAGTTCAGTTCCAATAACGAGTCTGGTCGGTGGTCTGCACAAATGGGGTATTTCAAGAGAAGTAGGGGACCCTCGGCGGGCAAGTTCACAGGGGTTTTAAGGAGTGGCTGAGAAGCCGCAGCACAATGTAAAGCCGCTCTGTGGAATGCGAACAAGAGCGGTTGCGGCTGTGATTGCGAAAAGCCGCTACCAAATCGCGGGCTCCAGGAAATCCAGGCGGGAGCAACTACGATCAAGAGGACACCACAATGCAAGGGCCGACGAGGGAGTGTTTACCCTTGGGAGTCCCGCATCTCGTTTCGACCTTCCGGTCTTTCTCAAGGCCATGTGGTAATCAGCAAATACAAGGTAGTATACATTTCAGGCGGCAGGCATATACAATCTGGAATATACAAACCAAAGAGTGCTGCTGCCTCACAAACTGCAGATTCCATGACTCCATAGCATCGAGTAATGCTAGTTAAAGTGGTGTCAAACTACATTAATTGAACAGTATAGATCAGTACTTCTCAACCTGTAGGTCCACAGGTGTTCTGGCCTACAACTGCCAGAAATCCCAGCCAGTTGAAGGCCAAAACATCTGGGGACCCACAGGTTGAGAACCACTGGTTTAGAGGCACCCTTACACTCTGCAGTCAATCAACAAGCAGTAACAATATCTAACGCTTGTAGTGATCTAATGCCAAGAATTCCATTTCATGGAAGCAGTAAATAGTCAGAGCAATTCCGCAGAGCTTTTATTCGCCTTTCCAACCAGACAAGGGATTTGGAAACAACTGTACAGGCCTTTTCTTGCAAGAGCAAGTTTGAAGAAGAACAAAGGGCATGCTGTATCATGCATCTATCTTCACTCCCTCAAGCACATGCAAAGAACGCCATTCTTACCAACTGTTGAATAAATGCAATTGTGGGGAGCGGGGAAGTACTACAGGGAAGAAATGGCAGCCCAAATGCATGCAAACACAAGCAAAGGCAGCCCAGCCTCCACCAGCAATAATTCTCTAAAAAGAAAACATTTGTCAGATGACAGGACATGCCACCGTCTATATTGCTAATCCCTTGTCCAGTCAGCAGGAGGAAGAGGAATCTGTTCCTCCCGCAATTTCAAACAACCACACAGCGGCCAGTTATCAAAGAATGGAAAGAAGAGTCAAATCACACCCCATTGTGAGGAAAGCCTCTACAAACAACCCACTCTTTCAACTTGTTAGTTTGTTTGCCTTTTTAAAGCAGAGACGTACTATGATCCCAGCCATGCTACACACACAAACACGCACGCAGCCTGTGGCCACATTCGTACCATGCTAGGAATCACTGGCGCCATAGTGGACAAAGAAAGGCTCTTCAACCCATCCAACCTTCTTTTTTTTTTTGGTTGAAGGGTTAATTGGTCCTTCTTAGAAATTATCTGAACTGAAACTGTTGTCCCATACAGGCTTATGGGAAAGATAAGATCCCATCCCTAGGGCTCTTAGATCAGCCCCTTTTCTCCTGAACTTCCACAGAAAAGTGAAAACATGGCTTTTTGAAGCCTTTGGGAACCTAGTGCAATAGTTAAACGAGCAACTATGTGAAATTGAATACTGGAACGGCTTTGATGATGTTTTTGGACGACGAGGCTAATGTTTATTTATTTATTTATTATTTCAACTTGTATACCACCCTTCCCAATAGGCTCAGGGTGGTTCACAACAAGCATAAGACATAATCACAAAAACGGCATTTAAAACACAATAAAAGCAATTTATACTAAAACAGAGAATATGGATTAGCGGCGCTTCTAAAGGTTGAACGCCTGCCGGAAGAGGTTAGTCTTGCAAGCCCTAGAGTTTTATATGTTTTTAAAAGGTTTTAATGTGTATGTATTTTATAATCCTGTGTGAAATTGTGATTTTATGTTGTATTGTGTGTTTATTTTGTATTGCTTTTCATTATTTTCTAGATTTTTGTTTTCAATTATTTTTTTAATGTATGTATTTTATAATCCTGTTGTAAGCCTTGTGATTTTATGTTTTTGTTGTGTGTTTATTTTGTATTGCTTTTCATTATTTTCATTTTCATTGATTGATGTATTATTTTATGGCATATTATTTGCTTTGATGTAATTGTTGTAAGCCGCCGCCGAGTCCCCTTGGGGAGATGGTGGCGGGTTATAAATAAAGTTTTATTATTATTATATTATTACGTTTATGGTAATTTTTACATTGTTCTAATGGCATCAAACATCCGCCTATGTTGTGAAGCCGTAATTGTTGTAAGCCGCCCCGAGTCCCCTTGGGGAGATGGTGGCGGGGTATAAATAAAGTTTTATTATTATATTATTATTACATTTATTGTAATTTTTACATTGTTTGAATGGCATCAAACATCCGCCTATGTTGTGAAGCCATAATTGTTGTAAGCCGCTCCGAGTCCCCTCGGGGAGATGGTGGCGGGGTATAAAGTTTTATTATTATTATATTATTACGTTTATGGTAATTTTTACATTGTTCGAATGGCATCAAACATCCGCCCATGTTGTGAAGCCATAATTGTTGTAAGTCGCTTCCGAGTCCCCTTGGGGAGAGAGATGGTGGCGGGGTATAAATAGTTTTATTATTATATTATTACATTTATTGTAATTTCTACATTGTTCTAACGGCATCAAACATCCGCCTATGTTGTGAAGCCGTAATTGTTGTAAGCTGCCCTGAGTCCCCTTGGAGAGATGGTGGCGGGGTATAAATAAAGTTTTATTACTATATTATTATTACGTTTATTGTAATTTTATATTGTTCTAATGGCATCAAATATCTGTCTATGTTGTGAAGCCGTAATTGTTGTAAGCTGCCCTGAGTCCCCTTGGGGAGATGGTCGCGGGGTATAAATAAAGTTTTATTATTATATTATTATTACGTTTATGGTAATTTTTACATTGTTCTAATGGCATCAAACATCCGCCTATGTTGTGAAGCCGTAATTGTTGTAAGCCGCCCCGAGTCCCCTTGGGGAGATGGTGGCGGGGTATAAATAAAGTTTTTTTATTATTATTATATTATTATTACATTTATGGTAATTTTTACATTGTTCTAACGGCATCAAACATCCGCCTATGTTGTGAAGCCGTAATTGTTGTAAGCCGCTCTGAGTCCCCTTGGGGAGATGGTGGCGGGGTATAAATAAAGTTTTATTATTATATTATATTACATTTATGGTAATTTTTACATTGTTCGAATGGCATCAAACATCCGCCCATGTTGTGAAACCGTAATTGTTGTAAGCCGCTCCGAGTCCCCTTGGGGAAATGGTGGGGGGGTATAAATAAAGTTTTATTATTATTATATTATTACGTTTATGGTAATTTTTACATTGTTCGAATGGCATCAAACATCCGCCCATGTTGTGAAGCCATAATTGTTGTAAGCCGCTCCGAGTCCCCTTGGGGAGATGGTGGCGGGGTATAAATAAAGTTTTATTACTATATTATTATTACGTTTATGGTAATTTTTCACATTGTTCTAATGGCATCAAAAATCCGGCCTATGTCGTGAAGCCGCTTTGAGTCACTTCTCGATTTTGAGAAAGGCCGGGTTGAAATATCGTAAATAAATAAAACAAATAAATACATACATATTAGCCAGTTTCGTGATAAATGGGGAAAGAATGAACCCCCCCAACCCCAAAAAACCCCCAATACATTGTAAAACTAATAATTGTATCTTATAGAACAGGCATGGGCCAACTTGGGCCTTCTCTCCAGGTGTTTTGGACTCCAACTCCCACCATTCCTAACAGCCTCGGGCCCCTTCCTTTCCCCCCTCAGCCGCGTAAGCGCTGAGGGGGGAAAGGAAGGGGCCCGAGGCTGTTAGGAATGGTGGGAGTTGGAGTCCAAAACACCTGGAAGGAAGGCCCAAGTTGGCCCATGCCTGTCCTATATTATTGTATATATTTATTTATGTATTTATGTATTTATATACAATATGTACAATAATATAATAATATATACAAATATAGAACAGTCCTTTGCCTCTGAGGGGAGGCAAAGGACTGAAATATTACAGAATTAGAAGCACATGATGATTGATCATTTAATACTGCATACACATCAATATATATATATATAATATATAATATATATATATATATATATAATATACATATATATAATAACCCTATGGAACTTTCAGTAGAGAATATATATTCATAAAGTGTGTAGATTATTACTAAGGGTGTTTGTATCTTGTCTCAGCCCTCCTCCTCCTCCTCCTCCTCCTCCCTTTGGTGGGTGTGCGCCTTCCTCTTCTGTTTACCTGAAAGGACGGCAAGCGAAGCGGGCTTCGAAAAAAAAGCAGGCGGAAAGGAAAAGGCGCGCGGCGCTTCTTCGCGTGCAGGAGCCGTTGGCCGCGTTTGGGTTTTCCCTGCGCGCGCGCGCCTACCCGCCTTGCCTGCCTGCCTGCGCGCGCGGAGCTTTGCCTTCGCTCACTTCAGCCAAGGGGGCCCCCTAAATGAAAGCCTCTGCCGCCGCCGCCGCCATGATGGAGGAGGGCAAAAGGAAGCCACGGGGGGGGGGGAAAGCCGGGCACGCAGGCACGTACGCACGCGTCCGGCACGCCGGCGTCATGACGTCACTCACCCTTTCCCACTAAGAATACCCTCAACAAGGGCTCTATGTACTGTAAAAGCCTCTGCCGCTGCCATGTTGGAAGAGGGCAAAGGGAAGCCACGGGGAAGCCGGGCACGCACCCGACCACACCGTCTTGACGTCACTCTCCCTAAGAATACCTTCAACCAAGGGCTCTATATATTGTAATAGCCTCTGCTACTGCCATGTTGGAAGAGGGCAAAGGGAAGGCACGGGAAAGCCGGGCACGCACCCGACCACACCGTCATGACGTCACTCCCCCTAAGAATACCCTCAACCAAGGGCTCCATAATATTGTAAGAGCCTCTGCCGCTGCCATGTTGGAAGAGGGCAAAAGGAAGCCACGGGAAAAAGCCGGGCACGCACCCGACCACACCGTCATGACGTCACTCTCCCTAGGAATACCCTCAACCAAGGGCTCTATAATATTGTAAAAGCCTCTGCCGCTGCCATGTTGGAAGAGGGCAAAAGGAAGCCACGGGGAAGCCGGGCACGCACTCGACCACACCGTCAAGACGTCATCTCCCTAAGCATACCCTCAACAAGGGCTCTTTATAGCCTCTGCCGCCGCCATGTTGGAAGAGGGCAAAAGGAAGCCACGGGGAAAAGCCGGGCACGCACCCGACCACACCGTCATGACGTCACTCTTCCTAAGACTACCCTCAACAAGGGCTCTATGTACTGTAAAAGCCTCTGCCGCTGCCATGTTGGAAGAGGGCAAAGGGAAGGCACGGGAAAGCCGGGCACGCACGCGACGCCGTTGTCGTCATGACGTCACTCCTCATGTAAGAATACCCTCCAAGGCAAAGGGATCTATAAAAGTTCCTGCCGCCGCCATGATCGAGAGAGGGCAAGTGAAGGCACGGGAAAGCCGGGCACGCACGCGACGACCCCCGTCATGACGTCTACCCTCAACACAAGGGATCTATAAAAAAGGCCTCTGCTACCGCCATGATGGAAGAGGGCAAAATGAAGGCACGAGAAAGCCGGGCACGAACGTGATGCCAGCGTCATGACGGCACTCATGTAAGAATACCCTCCAAGCAAAGGGATCTATAAAATTCCCTTCCTGCCGCCGCCATGATGGAGAAGGGCAAAATGAAGGCACGGGAAAGCCGGGCACTCACGCGACGCTAGCGTCATGACGTCACTCTCCCCATGTAAAAATACCCTCAACACAAGGGATCTATAAAAAAAGCCTCTGCTACCGCCATGATGGAAGAGGGCAAAATGAAGGCAACGAGAAAACTGGGCACGCACGCGATGCCAGCGTAATGACGTCATTCTCTATGTAAGAATACCGTCAACACGGGCTCTCTATAAAAGCCCCTGCCGCCGCCATGATGGAGGAGGGCAAATGAGGGCACAGCGCCGAGGACGTTGGTGTCGTGACGTCACACATTTACACAGACCCTTGTGCAGGAGCCTGTCACGTGCGCAGAACCTTGCCCTTCTCCTTTAGGCTCATCCAGCCATGCCACGAATAAAATAATAAAATATAATAATAAAATAATAAGAAATAATTAGGAAATAATAAGAAATAATAAAATAAAATGAATAAAATATTGGAACATTACAATGTTTATATATGAGGTAAATGTATTCCCCTTGACCTTAAGTCTAGTGGTGCTCATCTGCATTGCTAAGCCGAAGAGCCGGCGTTGTCCGTAGACACCTCCAAGGTCATGTGGACTGCATGGAGCGCCGTTACCTTCCCGCCGGAGTGGTACCTATTGCTCTACTCACATTTGCTAGGTTGGCAGAAGCTGGGGCTGTCAGCGGGAGCTCACCCTGCTCCCTGGATTTGAGCCTGCGACCTTTCGATCAGCAAGTTCAGCTGCAGCTCAAGGGTTTAACCCACTGCGCCATTCTATTTATTCTATATATTAAAAACTGAAATTATGTCTAGAACATTGTAATATACTGCTCAAAACCAACTCAACGGTGCATCTACACCAGGCCTGGGCAAACTTGGGCCTTTCAGGTGTTTTGGCCTGCAGGAGAAAGGTCAGTGATGCTCCACAATTCCTCACAGCCTCAGGCCTGAGGCTGTGAGGAATTTTGGGAGTTGAAGTCCAAAACACCTGAAAGGCCCAATTCCTCAGGCCTGAGGCTGTGAGGAATTGTGGGAGTTGAAGTCCAAAACACCTGAAAGGCCCAATTCCTCAGGCCTGAGGCTGTGAGGAATTTTGGGAGTTGAAGTCCAAAACACCCGAAAGGCCCAATTCCTCAGGCCTGAGGCTGTGAGGAATTGTGGGAGTTGAAGTCCAAAACACCCGAAAGGCCCAATTCCTCAGGCCTGAGGCTGTGAGGAATTGTGGGAGTTGAAGTCCAAAACACCCGAAAGGCCCAATTCCTCAGGCCTGAGGCTGTGAGGAATTTTGGGAGTTGAAGTCCAAAACACCCGAAAGACCCAATTCCTCAGGCCGGAGGAATTTTGGGAGTTGAAGTCCACCCCACCTGAAAGGCCCAATTCCTCAGGCCTGAGGCTGTGAGGAATTTTGGGAGTTGAACACCAAAACACCTGAAAGGCCTAATTCCTCAGGCCTGAGGCTGTGAGGAATTGTGGGAGTTGAAGTCCAAAACACCTGAACGGCCCAATTCCTCAGGCCTGAGGCTGTGAAGAATTGTGGGAGTTGGAGTCCAAAACACGTGAAAGCCCCAATTCCTCAGGCCTGAGGCTGTGAGGAATTGTGGGAGTTGGAGTCCAAAACACCTGAAAGGCCCAATTCCTCAGGCCTGAGGCTGTGAGGAATTGTGGGAGTTGGAGTCCAAAACACCTGAAAGGCCCAATTCCTCAGGCCTGAGGCTGTGAGGAATTGTGGGAGTTGGAGTCCAAAACACCTGAAAGGCCCAATTCCTCAGGCCTGAGGCTGTGAGGAATTGTGGGAGTTGAAGTCCAAAACACCCGAAAGGCCCAATTCCTCAGGCCTGAGGCTGTGAGGAATTGTGGGAGTTGGAGTCCAAAACACCTGAAAGGCCCAATTCCTCAGGCCTGAGGCTGTGAGGAATTGTGGGAGTTGGAGTCCAAAACACCCGAAAGGCCCAATTCCTCAGGCCTGAGGCTGTGAGGAATTGTTGAAGTCCAAAACACCTGAAAGGCCCAATTCCTCAGGCCTGAGGCTGTGAGGAATTGTGGGAGTTGAAGTCCAAAACACTTGAAAGGCCCAATTCCTCAGGCCTGAGGCTGTGAGGAATTGTTGAAGTCCAAAACACCCGAAAGGCCCAATTCCTCAGGCCTGAGGCTGTGAGGAATTGTGGGAGTTGGAGTCCAAAACACCTGAAAGGCCCAATTCCTCAGGCCTGAGGCTGTGAGGAATTGTGGGAGTTGGAGTCCAAAACACCTGAAAGGCCCAATTCCTCAGGCCTGAGTCTGTGAGGAATTGTGGGAGTTGAAGTCCAAAACACCCGAAAGGCGCAATTCCTCAGGCCTGAGGCTGTGAGGAATTGTGGGAGTTGAAGTCCAAAACACCCGAAAGGCCCAATTCCTCAGGCCTGAGGCTGTGAGGAATTGTGGGAGTTGGAGTCCAAAACACCCGAAAGGCCCAATTCCTCAGGCCTGAGGCTGTGAGGAATTGTGGGAGTTGGAGTCCAAAACACCCGAAAGGCCCAATTCCTCAGGCCTGAGGCTGTGAGGAATTGTTGAAGTCCAAAACACCCGAAAGGCGAAATTCCTCAGGCCTGAGGCTGTGAGGAATTGTGGGAGTTGAAGTCCAAAACACCTGAAAGGCGAAATTCCTCAGGCCTGAGGCCTGAGGCTGTGAGGAATTGTGGGAGTTGAAGTCCAAAACACCTGAAAGGCCCCAGTTTGCCCAGGCGTGAACATGGGACATCAGGTGTTTTGGACTTCAACTCCCACAATACCTAGCAGTTGGAGAAGGAATATAGTGTGGTACCGCTTTAACACCGAACGATAGAGTCGCAAAGGCTAGGATGTCTCGACTACAAACCCGGAAGTCCTCCAAAAGGGACTTTCCTCCCCCGCTTCAATGACTCTTGTGACCCTGCGGTGTTGGGGACTCAAGAGAGTCAACGCGCAGGCGCCGCCTCGGAGTGACGTCACAGCCCAGGCGGCCTCCCATTGGCTGGTAACGTCGAGCGGCGAGGAGGCGGGGCCTGCGATGACGCAAGCAGCTGTAGAGTGACCAGAACCGGATCTGGTTCATTTCTCCCTCAGAGGCCGGTTGGAGCGGACCTTTCCGGAGGGCTCCCTGCTGTCAGTGCTTCTTGGCCCTGCAATTCGCTTCCACCATGGCGCTCAGCGATGCCGACGTCCAGAAACAGGTGAAAGGAAGGGATGGAGGTGCATCTGCACTGTGGAATTAACGCAGTTTGACTTGACATCAATTCCAATCACTCAAGGCTTGGGGAATCGTGGGAATTGCAGTCTGGTGAGGCTCTAGAAGGCCTCAAACACCCACAGCTCCCTTGACTCCGTGCTACTGAGCTATGGCAGTTGAAGAGGAACCAAAGTGTGTTAATTCTACAGTGTAGACCAGGCTTGGGCCAATTTGGGCCTTGTGGGTGTTTTGGACTCCAACTCCCACCATTCCTAACCGCCTCAGGCCCCTTCCTTTTGCCCCTCAGCCGCTTAAAGGGCAGCTGAGGGGCCCAAATTGGCCGGGGCCTGGTGCAGACACAGCAAAAGGTGGGCCTGTGCATCTCATGCTGTTTTCGTTGACAGATAATACCTTGTCTCCGCGCTATGCTAATAATATAATGTAATATATATTGTATATACATATATTTATAGTAGTATAATCCAATACAATATAATATTACCTAATAATAATAATATGATATTATAATTATATATATATATAGTATTACATGTAATATTATTAATAATATGACTATATAATAGTATAGTAATATACTATATATATATATATATATATATAGTAAAGTAATATATAATACTGATGTTGTACCATGCTAATAATATAATACAATGTTTTTAAACCTTTTTTGAACCGCGGCACATTTTTTACATTTACAAATCCTGGGGCACACCACCAATTCAAAATGACACAAAATGGGCATATAGTTAATATGTTTTTAAATGTATTTATACACTCAGTGTGGGACATATTATATATATGTTTTTAAATGTATATACATAGTGTGAAACCCGACACAAAATGACATATATAGTAATATATAATACTGATGTTGTACTATGCTAATAATATAATACAATGTTTTTCAACCGGTAATACATATAGTTAATATGTTTTTTGAGCACTCAGTGTGAAACCTGACACAAAATGACACTTTTTACATTTATGTTTTTAAAAATACACTCAGTGGGACACACACCACCAACCAAAATGACACAAAATGACATGTTTTTAAATGTATTTTACACAGTAATACATATAGTTAATATGTTTTTAAATGTATTTATACACTCAGTGTGAAACCTGGACCTGTTTCGATGAACACAACATAGACATCCTGGCAGGAATGGCAGAAAGACACACACGAAGGTCTTGCTCAACAGCTGGGAGTTATAGTTCACCCGCAATCAAAGAGCATTCTGAACTCCACCAGTGATGGAATGGAATCAAACTTCCCACACAGAACTAGCATAACCAAGAGAAAATACTATAAGAGTTTGGTGGGCATTGACCTTGAGTTTTGGAGTTGTAGTTCACCTATTTATTTATTTTTATTTATTTTTCGGGTTTCTATGCCGCCGACTCCCGGAGGCTCGCGGCGGCTTACAGAAGCCGAGGGCACAATAAAATACAGAAACAGTAAACAATAAAAGCAGTTAAAAGCAGGGCAATACAATAAAACAATACAGGATTAGAACCGTGGCACGATTAGAATGTGCTGGCCTACCCGCCGAAGGCCTGCTTAAACAGGTGGGTTTTACAAGCCCGTCTGAACGGGAGCAGGTCCTTCACTGCCCGGGTTTCGGCCGGGAGGGCGTTCCACAGCATGGGGGCTATGACGGAGAACGCCCTCCGACGGGTAGATGTCAGGCGTGCCAGCTTCGCCGAAGGTACCTCCAGAAGATCCAGAGAGCACTGTGGAGGGGAGGGAGGAAGACGTGGGGTGAGTCTGCGCAGTAGCGCCTGCACGGGTCACGTCTTCCTACCTCCCGCAGAAGCGGCAGCATGAGCAAAGCAAGGCAAAGCGAGCAGAGTGAGGTTGGGAAGACGGGAGCCCGAGTGGAGAAGAAAAAGTGTTCGGCAGGAGGGGGAAGAAAGGGTATTGGAGGTTCCAATTTCCCACGGCACACCTGATGATCGCTCACAGCACACTAGTGTGCCACGGCACACTGGTTGGGAAACACTGATATAATACCTCTGGCATTACTTCGCAAACGAAGATTCTTAGGAAGGAGTCATCCCACGCTTTCTACAAGCGCATTGATGACTAAGGAGGTTGGATGTGTCCTTCGAGCCTGTGCAATGGACCTTTCTGGTGGAGCGCAGCGTGCACAGAACTGGCCTCACCCTTTAAACCAAAGGTTTGTCTGCCAGGGCGTAGCAAGTTTAGGACGGTGGCAGCGAGGTCCTCAGGAGTTTCCTTCTCTTAGATCAGGAGTGGGCAATGGCCGGCCCTCCAGGTGTTTTGGACTTCAAATCACAGAAATCCTAACAGCAGGTAAACTGGCTAGGATTTCTGGGAGTTGAAGTCCAAAACCCCTGGAGGGCCGGCAATTGCCCATGCCTGTCTTAGATGGTTGACCTTGCAGGGTTAGACGAGCACCATCTGCCCGGGTTTGAATTTAGAGTTTTCCGTCTCTTAGGATGGTTGCCAAAAGGCTAGAGAGCCCATCTTGCCCATTGACGCTCTTTGTAGGCGACCCTTAGGTTGTGACCTGTTTGGCATGGTGGGCCACTGATACAGAATGCTGGCTAGATGGGCTAGGCCATTCCATGGCTCTTCATGCATTATGCTCACAACTTTATTAGGCCCTACCGGTGGCTCTTATGCCACCACCCATCTCACCCTCACAAGCCTCTCCCTCACGACAAGGGGGTGCCAATGGAGAGGACAATGTACACATTCATGGCAAACACATACATGGCTGCACCGAGTCCCCTTCGAGGTGAGAAGGGCAGCATATAAATGTCGTAAATAAATAAATATATCCCAGTGAAGAAGAGTAGAAAACAGAAAAGGTAAAATGGTGTTAGCATTGGGTTACGACTCTGGAGGACAGGGTTTGAATTCCTGTTCAACCATGAACCCACCCACTGATTGACCTTGAGAAAGTCACACTTTCTTGGCCTTATAAAATCTCTTGATAGGGTCCCTTTGGGGTCACCGTAAGCTCGAAACAGCTTGAAGGTATACACAACAGCAAATTATTATTATTTGTTAATTTATATATTTTCTCCCCCATCAGGGATTCAAAGCAGCTAACAACAAGGTATAAAACATACCAGGTACATTAGGACAAAAAGGAAATAGACATAGTCAATGATAACAATTAAAACATTATAAGGCAATTAAAGCATAATAAAACAAAAGCAACATAATTAAGCAAAGTGGAAATTGTAGAATGAGGAAAAGTCTTCATCGAATCCAAATAAGGTTAATATTTAGGATAAAGTAAAAAATAAAAGTTTCCCCTTGACGTTAAGTCTAGTTGTGTCCGATTCTGGAGGTTGGTGCTCACCATTTCTAAGACAAAGAGCCAGTGTTGTCCATAGACACCTCCATGATCATGTGGCCAGCATGACTGCATGGAGTGCTGTTACCTTCCCATTGCAGCAGTACCTATTTATCTACTCACATTTACATGTTTTCAAACTGCTAGGTTGGCAGAAGCTAGAGCTAACAGCAGGAGCCCACGCCGCTCCCCAGATCTGAACCTGTGACCTTTCGGTCAGCGAGTTCAGCAGCTCAGCGCTTTAACGCACTGTGCCATTGAGGGCTCCAATAAGACAACTAAACCATAATAAAACAGAAAGCAACATAATTAAGCAGAGTGAAACTTTTAGGATGAGGGAAAGTCTTCATCGAATCCAAGTAAGGTTAACATTTAGG
Source organism: Anolis apletophallus (assembly GCA_030556195.1). Taxonomy (NCBI): domain Eukaryota; kingdom Metazoa; phylum Chordata; class Lepidosauria; order Squamata; family Anolidae; genus Anolis; species Anolis apletophallus. The sequence continues at coordinate 119,075,647 of JARBWK010000009.1, read as the reverse complement.
ATAAAGTAAAGGTAAAGGTTTCCCCTTCACTATAGGCTTGTTAGAGCCAACAGAAAGCAGACATTTTTGAAACTGATTCTGAACACTTAGTAAAACCCTTGTTCATTGCATACCATCTTGAACAATGGCATATGAGAATCCACATCTTTCATTGGAGTATTCCTGATAAAAGTTCCTACTTACCTAAAGGTAAAGTTTTCCCCTGACATTAAGTCTAGCCGTGTCCAACTCTGGGGGTTGGTGCTCATCTCCATTTCTAAAACAAGCGCTGTTACCTTTCCACCGGAGTGGTACCTATTGATCTACTTACACTTGCATGTTTTTGAACTGCTAGGTTGGCAGAAGTTGGGGCTAACAGCAGGAGCTCACCCCACTCCCTGGATTTGAACTGCTGACCTTTCAGTCAGCAAGTTCAGCCATTCAGCAGTTTAACCCACTGCGGCACTGGGAGCTCCAGTATTTAGGATATGTTAGGAATGGAAATGAGCCAACATGGGAATGAAAGTACCAAAATTCCCGGTGGGGAAATGTGCAGAACAGTGAGAAAGTTTGGAAATGAAGTTCCACAGATATATTGGGGTTTGTCCCCTGGAAGGTGTGCCAAAGATGGCAAATAATGCTTGCTTATGCTTGAATCTGGTTCTACGTTTCTGATATCAATTGGAGATGGGAGGCATGGCAGTACTGACACACCACATCTTTGCATTTAATGTTAACCCATTTCTATGCAGGGCCAGTTTCAATACCACCCACATTCATCTGAAGATGTTTTTAAGAGGTGGGGAAATGGCAGTACAGTGTTAAAGGGTAACTGTCACAACCTTGGTGACCTTTCCAGTCTATGCCCTTGGAATGAAGGGTTTGTGTTTGCTAAGAAAATGACTAACTACATGTCTGGAACAAGAGTGGAAAATGCATGTGTTCGCAAAAGCTTTCTGGCTTGAATTGTTATGTTGGTTAATCCAGAATAATTTCCACCTTCTCCTTCCATGATAGTCAGAATGAACGTTTATTCCCAATGTTATTTGAAGGACTTGTTTACAGGTACAATGGAAATAGACAAGGATTTATCTTAGGCTGGAAGATCTAAGTTGGAATATTGTAAACAAAGTCACTTCTAGAAACAGGTTTTCAGGTTCACGCTCCTTTTTGGTGACGAAATGGGGTGTAGGTAAATCTAGGATAAAAGAAATCGCTATGCAGTTGGAGGCAAGGGTGAACGACAATTCCTCTATTCATGTTCCCCCCCCCCCCCAAGGCCAATTTCAAATATATCTATTAAAATAATGCATTTTATGTGGCTACTGCCACTTGAAAAAATGTATGATGTGATGCCATTACCGATTATGCTCCTTTCTACCTCGCCAATCCTTACAAGATGCTTGGAGTACTCCACATTGGACAAGGCTAAAGTTGTACTGGACATCAATAGGCTCTATTTGTTATTCTGTAGCTCTAAATTAGGTAATAAAATCATCTGAAGACAAAATAATAGTTTGAGTGAAATGGAAAATGCATGAAGGAAACGTATTAATTTTTCTATTTTTAGTTTCTGTTTCTGGGCTTCACACCCATCAGTAAAATGTCTAATTTCAATATAAAATGGCTTACTCTGAAGGATAATTTACGGATTATCTTATATAGAAGAATATTCAATCTTCAGTAGACACAGTGAAAATAGACCTTGCAACTTTAGGTCTCAAATTTTGGAAGACAATATAACAGTTATGGTAGGAAAGAATGAGAGTAGTTGCATATGATGAAAAAGAAGAACTTTGAAAGCATATGATTAATGCTCATGTTAATTCTGAAAATAGGAAGTTCTACATCAAGAAACTGAGTGTTATAAAGAGAAAGGAGAAGTAATTTGGGCCGTATTTTGAAATTTTAGAACTTCTACCTCATTTAGTAAGCCATTATTACCTCCTCCTCCTGAGAGTGTTGCCATTGTTATTCATTTCCTGGTGAGAAATGATAAGAATAAATTTTCATATATTTAAGAAACTACCACATAGGTATAGAGGACAGTATAGTGTCAACTGGATAAGAAATATTTTCTTTTTGAATATGAGCTAACTTGAAAAGTAATGTCTTAAAACCATTGCTTATAACCAGACATTTCCATTGTAGATTTTAGAATAACACTCACTAGTTTTCAGGACTTCTGCAAGGAAAGGAGATTTTTGGGTTTTTTCCCATCGTATATGAAATTTTAGATAATAGTAATTCTCTTGAAGGGATTGTGGAATTTTACAAAATATAATGTGTGTATGATTTCGTTGTCCTACACTTGTCCTGTTGACTGTAAATAGTGTTCTTGTTGGTAAAACTGCCCTGAGCTGGGTTGGGGATGGAGTATTATGCTGAGTACTGCATTGATCCAGACGACACTGGTGCAGGAAGGCCCCGTAGAGTTCATGAGCTGAGTACTTGTTTTACTTGGACCTAGTCATTGTTGGTTAAACACCTCCTTCCACACAAGTGTCAGCCACATGTTTCCTTACTGTCGGTGAGCATTTTAATTGAAACCAGCATGAAGGAAATCCTGAAGCAGTTCCACCAGGACAGACTGTTCAAGCTATCTGTATGTCGACAAGCAGCAGCTTGGGAAGCTGGTATCACTTTCTACCTCATAGAGTGCAGTCAAGTCAAGAACTTTGCGGCCTGAAAGACAGTTGTATCTGTCAAGTAGGAAATTTAGGTACCGCTTATGCGGGGAGGCTAATTTATTGTTTTGTTTGACATTGTGATATGGCCTAAGGGCTAATCAATAAAATTACTACTACACTTTCTACCTCATCCGTTTAACTCATGGGTGAGGAGATTACAATTTGACAACTATTCTCTTCCCGAAAATATAAAATCAGGGGAAATATTCAGAATGCCTCCTAAGCCCTCTTGGGATATTGGAGTCAATTTTGCCATGTAGCTCAAGAGGGACCCTTTTTAAATACAGGAAGTAAACAGAAAGTCATTCCTGGTTCACTTGCTGCTTTTAAAGGGCCTCTTCTGGATCAAAATAGCTTGGGGCAGGCAAAATTTATATATATATATATACACACACACACACACACACACAGAGAGAGCATTTCTACCCAACTTTCTCTACCTCGGAGGAGACTCAAGGCGCCTTACATGTGGCCAACCATACAAAGCCATAGGATATGTACAATTACAGATATTTAAATAGTTATAAAATACAGAACATTAAAACAGTTTAAAAACATATAAAACAATACATTAGCAGTTAATCACATGATCCTTAAATGTAATCCGGCCGAGAATACTCAATGCACATCAATTCCATATCCATCTATTTTCAAGTTCTCTAAAAGCTTTATCACAAAGCCAGGTTTTTACTTTCTTGCGGAAGGTCAGAAGGGAGGGGGCTGATCTGATATCCTCGGGGAGGGAATTCAACAGCCGTGCGGGGGCACCACTGAAAAGGACGTCTCTTGTCCATGCCAATCGTGCCTGCGAGGAATGTGGGGCCAAGAGCAGGGCCTCCCCAGATGATCTTAGACTCCAAGATGATTAATAGGAGGAGACACGTTCGGTCAGGTAAACTGGGCCAGAACCATTTAGGACTTTATAGGCTAAAACCAGCACTTTGAATTGTGCTTGGTAGCAGAATGGCAGCCAGTGGAGCTGACAATAGAGTTGTCCTCTCGTTCCCTAGAGTATACAAAGAGGCATTTTGAGTGTTTTAAAAATTATTACCAGGTCTGTGGTGCAGCTGGCCTGGGAGTCAGCTGCATTATGATCACTACTGACCAAAAGGTCATGAGTTCAAAGCCAGCCCGGGTCGGAGTGAGCTTCTGACCACTACGTATAGCTTGCTGTCGAACTTTGCGGCCTGAAAGACAGTTGCATCTGTGAAGTAGGAAATTTAGCTACCGCTTATGCGGGGAGGCTAATTTAATTTATGATGCCATAAAATCTCCAGCAACAAGCAAAGAATGAGGAAGTACTTCATCAGTGTCTCACATGGACGGTGAAGTGACAGCTCCCCTGGTGGCCAGAATACCCTCATGACAGCTGGAAAGTTAAATAGCCTCTGTGTGTCTGTCTATATATGTTGTGTGTCTATGGCATTGAATGGTTGTCATATATGTGTACATTGTAATCCGCCCTGTGTCCCCTGTGGGGTGAGAAGGGCGGAATGTAAATACTGTAAATAAATAATTGATTCAGTCATGGTCCTTTTCCTATCTTGAACAAAGTATTACATATTAGTGGGACACTGACTGTAGAAGCAGAGCATGTTTGGTTGAAAGGTGCCCAAGTTTTCTTCATCTTCTGTGTGTGACATGACACACTGAGATATAGTTGAATCCAGACTTAGGGCCCTTCCACACAGCCATATAACCCAGAATATCAAGGCATAAAATCCCACAATATCTGCTTTGAATTGGATTATCTGAGTCCACACTGCCATATATTCCATTTCAAGGAGAAGATTTTATTTAGCTGTGTGGAAGGGGCCTTAGTCATACTTCCAAATAGCCCCAGTAAAAGGAATGGGCCTGAAGTGATTTATTAATATAAGTTCTATGGGTTTCAAAGGGTCTGCTTTAAGTCTGAATCTTGCCGATTGGCCACAAACCATTTAATACTGCCTCTTTGCAGCCTCCAAAAGCTCAGCAGTTCAAATCTGGGAAGAGCAGGTTGAGCTCCCTCTGTCATCTCCAGCTCCCCATGCGGGGACACGAGAGAAGCCTCCCACAAGAATGGTAAAACATCAAAACATCTGGGCGTTCCCTGGGCAACATCCTTGCCAATTATCTCACACCAGAAGCTACTTGCAGTTTCTCAAAACCACACAAAAAACTGCCTTGGGGTAAACTTAGGAGTAGTGATCTTATGCAGACAAAGATTAGAGGAATAAAAGACACTTAAGCAATTTCAGTTCTCACCCCAATCTAAACAATAAAACGTTTTAATTTGTAATTGATATGTATCTAACTTCACTGGAACTCTATGTTTAGGTTCATGTTTCTGTCTTGATAACAAATGGAATCACTCAGGATGTGGGAAGACCTGTGGTGATCAAAAGCAAAAATGTTTCTGCTGGCTTACCTGGAAAAATATCTCATTTCTGTTACAGATCAAGCACATGATGGCTTTCATAGAACAGGAAGCCAATGAAAAGGCAGAAGAAATAGATGCTAAGGTAAGTGAAAGCAATTCTCATGCAAGACTTCTACTTCTTCATATATCTATCATCTTATTTTGCCAAATTTAAGTGAATGACTGTGTCAGATTTCATTCAATGGCTGAAATTTTGTTACTAGGCAATAGATAGATAGTTCGCTGAGCATATCTTTTGAAACTATCTCAGCAAGAAGGTTAAGATATGTGCTTAATTAGAAGATGCATCCCTCTGGATTTAAATCTTTCCAAACAAGCATGAAAGTGCTTGATATTCCTCTTCTAACTTCTTTTGAATGCAAGGGTGCTGGGCACTCCTGATTTAGACATCTGATAAAGGTAAGATAAAGAATTTAATACTAGAACTAAATCTACCAGCAAAGATGTTAATTTGGTTAGGAAATCCATTGAATTTGGATTATATTTTGTAGACTTATCTCCTTTTGTATAACTCAAAAAGACCTGGGTTTAAACTGGGTAGGTCCGTCACTTTGCTAAATCTGCATTTATTCGAAGCTCTTCGTGGTTACATTTATTGTCTTTCTTTATAGGCAGAAGAAGAATTTAACATTGAAAAAGGTCGCTTGGTCCAAACACAGAGACTGAAAATCATGGAGTACTATGAGAAGAAAGAGAAACAAATTGAACAGCAGAAGAAAATGTATGTAATGCAAAAACAATCAACCTGGATCTAAGTTGTGGTTGGAAAATTAATATTCTAGTTCTAATATATTTATCTGAAAAATGATAAAACTTGGTCAAGCCAGAAACATAAAACATTTGGACATGTTCTTGGTCCTGAAATGGAAAATACACCCCTCATCCAAAAAATCCCTCAGGCCTGGCACCAGGAACACACTTGACATATCATGTGATCTGAGAAATAGGCATGAATGATTACTCAGTTGCTTTTTCTCTGAACTGAATGTTATATTTACTAAGATAAGTATTTCTGCCTGGGTGAGAGCTAGGTCAGCCCCTTTTTTAGACATTGCTAGGTCTTATGTTTTGTAACTATTAGAAATATATAATGCAGGTTGGCAAAATGGTTGACTAAAATAATAATAAAAAACTGTCCTGAGGTCTCCTGCAGTGGTGGATTAGTTTCCTAGCAATAAAACTGAAGCAAAGAATGTAGGCTCACTGCAGAAAAGCGGGTCCCAGTTCACGCTTGAAAAAGTTAATTGTTTTGATGACAACTTTCAGAATCAACATGGCAAAGCATTCTGATTGTTGTTATCCAAAGTAATACTTTCCAAGCTACAGGATTATTTAAGTTTAAAGGTTTTGTTTGCATCATGTTGGGCAGGCCACTGAGAATTGCATAACTGGTGTCTGCTGTTTTCACAATCTTCAAGTCCGTTCTCAATTTTCTTGTTTTTCTCCATTTGACTTACAGTCAGATGTCCAACCTGATGAATCAGGCAAGACTGAAGGTCCTCAAAGCCAGGGATGATCTGATTGCAGTGAGTATCATCTGCCTGTCTTTATGAACAAGAGCAAGTGTAATCACTATTTTTCTGATTAATCCAGAAAAATAATTAATTTCAGTTTTCATTCCCATATGCTTTTAGCATACGTAAAGGTTTCCCCTTGACATTAAGTCTAGTCGTGTCCGAGACTGGGGGGTGGTGCTCATCTCAGCTTAAGTGGCTGAGGGGGGAAAGGAAAGGGCCTGAGGCTGTTAGGAATTGTGGGAGTTGTAGTCCAAAACACCTGGAAGGCCAAAGTTTGCCCATTCCTGAGATAGACAATTGCAGCTGCCGTTTAATTGGAGATCCTTTGTGAGAGGTTCTTATCAGATGGCAATTGACTTTGTTTTAAGCAGTGTACATTGTGGCATTTTCACAGGCAAGGATCCATATGACTGAATGACTTCCATATGAAACATTTTGTGTTACTGTCTCTGGTAGAAGTGTAAACACGGAGCTTTGGTCTCTATAGTCTGAATTGGTACATCCCAGACGCAAAGTAATACTGCCTCAGTGAGGATTAGACCTAAATCTCCATGCTCCAAGATGGCCTTATAATCTGTTCAACACTACAAAATGATTTTCTAAAGGATATTGAAGCAGGTACTGAAAAGAATAATTTGGGTGCTGGTTGGTGAAGGGAGCTTTTAAGAATCTGGATTCCTGTGTCAGAAGTAGCATTCTGGATTATAATAGGGACAACTCAAATCTGAGTTCATGTTTATTTACCAGTCACACAGCATTCAACACTTTCCTGTTTTCTTTTTGATCACTGCCCAAGGCTTGAATCCTTGCTTGTCTTGACTGGGATATAGCCATTGAATTATTTGGATTTACCTGTATTTTAAGGAGTCATTCAGTGATTCTACATCAGGCATGGGCCAACTTGGGCCCTCCAGGTGTTTTGGACTTCAACTCCCACAATTTCTAACAGCCTAGGTTTGCCACTTTCTGTATTACATACTCACTCTAGTTAGGACTAGCCAACAGGATTTCAGTCTGTTTTTACAGAATTGTGTGCCGGCAGACAGGGCATCTGGAAAAGTGGCTGCTTGTATTCAGAGGACTGGATGGGGTCTGAGCTGCTGAGCATTTTCAGCTATGGCTTGTGAATTGGGAGCAGTGGCTGTAACCAGAAGACGGGGTTCTGTTTTTCTCACCTGATCTTTCTCTTGCTGTAGGATTTACTGAGTGAAGCCAAGCAGAGACTGACTAAAGTAGTAAAGGATTCTGGCAGGTATCAAACTCTGCTGGATGGTTTGATTCTACAGGTAAAGACAACTAATCTTTCCGAATAATACTTTCTGTAAAAAATAATGTGAATGTCTACTGTGTTCTTTTTGGCATTGGTCAAGATCACCTGAATTTATATTGCCAACCTTCTACCATGTTTCTAAGGATATTTCCTAGCTTCGGTATTCTACTTTTCTGTTTCTAAACTCAAGATAGCAGTAATATATAATTTACAAAATGGTAGCCTATCTGTTATATAAAAAGTATCAAGTGTTAGTATCCTTATTGATTGGACAAGACATCAATCATAGTGTCTCTGAATCCCTTTGTCCATTAAGATCAGTAGAGAATGTTTCTGTATTCTGAAGGACACGCTTCCATTAACCAAAGCAAAGTTTTTTCAGATTAGGCAGCCGTTGCTCAAGGCCAGTAGCTTCCTAGGCTATTATGCAGAGAAATCAATACCATCCCGCTGTCTTGTACTACTTCAACAAGAGGTATTATACAAGCTTCATCCCTCCAGGTGTTTTGGACTTCAACTCCCACAAGTCCTAACAGCCGGTAGGTTGAGGAATTGTGGGAGTTGAAGTCCAAAACACCTGGAGGGCTGAAGTTTGCCCATGCCTGTGTTAAACCATCCTCATCGGGGTGCTTGAGTTTAGTATTGTCTTAATTAACCTGCTTTGTTTTAGTGTACTTCCCCTGCATGGTGCACTTGTATCTCTCATACTATGTAATGTTGTCAGATACATTAGATAATTTGTTTAATGTAATGGGAATTGCACTCTTTAAATCTGAAAACCACCAAAAAAACCTCACAAAAGATTTCCTTTGTTTTATTAAAGGGGTTTTATCAATTACTTGAGCCTAAAATGACGATTCGTTGTCGGAAGCAGGATCTTCCTTTGGTTAGGGTAAGTCTTCTCTAGTGAAAACTGATGTCATACCTGGCAGTAGGCCAGATCTTTAGGGAAATGCTACATGGATATTTCTGTATTTACTTAAAAAGCAAGTCGAAAGGTGGTGTTGTGGGTCCCTTCTCTATGCATCTAGCCTGAACAGGGTCCCCATCAAAACCACTGCATACCATTTTCTGCATGGCATAGTCCTACACTGAACAAATGCCTAAATAGCATGTAAAGAATTATGTAAAGAATTATGTCCTGGGTCATATCTTGTTCCATCTAGCTTTTTTTTGTTGCTAAACTTGAGTGCCCAAGATTCCTAAATTCACTGCCTTCTGAGAGGCTAATGGGTCAGTAGTACGATTTGGGGCCTGGAATGAAAACTTCTTTCATGCCTGAACGTTTCTATCTTGTTTCAGAATGCCGTCCAGAAGAGCATCCCAATCTATAAAACTACCACCAAGAAAGAAGTTGATGTTCAAATTGATCAGGACACATTTCTCCCTGAGGACATGTAAGTTTTTAATTGTTAATTTATTGTTATATGGTTATTTTTTTTGGTTTGTTTGCTTGTGTTGTATTGAGGGCAGAGACTGCCTTGTGTAAACCGTCCCGAGTCGCCTTCGGACTGAGAGGGGCGGTATAGAAACGTGACAAATAAATAATAAAAAATAATAAATAAGAAAGATGCAAACCTGGGGAAAGAGTGCTGTGAAACTATATACATAATATGCTAATGGCTGGCTAGATCAGCTAGAACATGCACAAAGAAAAAATTACGATTCAGTGGTTTTACAACATCTAGTAGAATTAGTTGGGTATTAACCAATCTTCGGTTTGGGAGTGAAGTCTTGCTGTAAGGCTCAGGTTCTGCCAACCTAACACTTCAAAAACATGTAAATGTGAGTAAATCAATAGTACCGCTCCTGCGAGAAGGTAATGGTGCTCCAAGCGCGTTGATGATTCGGAGGTTGGATGTGTCCTTCGAGCCTGTGCAATGTACCTTTCTGGTGCAGCGTGCACAGAACTGGCCTCACCCTTTAAACCAAAGGTTCATCTGCTGGGGCCTAGCAAGCTTAGGATGGTGGCAGCGAGGTCCTCAGGTCGTAGGCTTGATTCGAGTTTCCTTCTCTTAGATGGTTGACCTTCAGGGTTAAACGAGCACCATCTGCCCAGGTTTGAAATCAGTGTCCTAGGGTGGTTGCCAAAAGGCTAAAGAGCCCATCCAGCCCTTTGACGCTCTTTGTCAGACCCTTTGGTTGTGACCTGTCTGGCATGGGAGGCCCTACTGGTGGCTATTATGCCACCACCAGCATAGCTCACAACTTCATTTAGGGTACGCAAGCCTCTCCCCCACAACAAGGGGGCGCCAACGGAGAGGTTATGATCTACTACTGTGTTTCCCCGAAAGTAAGACAGCGTCTTACTTTTTTCCCCCCCCCCGAAAAGTCCCACTACGCCTTACTTTCGTACGGCTACATGGGCGGCGGTAAGCCGTACCCCGGTCGCCCGCTCGGTCACTCGGCTCGGTCCCGCCTCCTCCGCCCAAAGAACAGCCGCTTTTCTTTTTCTTTTTCCAGGCCTCTGCCGCGCGCGCCTTCGCTCCACCTCTTGCTCCTTCTTTCCCCCCGCCCTTTGTTCGAGTGAAGGAAAAGGAGCAAGAGGCGGGGCGAAGCAGCGTCGCGTCAGAGGCCTGGAAAAAGAAAAAGAAAAGCGGCTGTTCTGAGCGGAGGAGGAGGCGGAGGAGGCGGGACCGAGTGACGCGGCGGCCGGGGGTACGGCTTACTGTCGAGTGAACAAAGGGCGGGGGGAAGGAAAAGGAGCAAGAGGAGGAGCGAAGCGGCATCGCGTCAGAGGCCTGGCCTCTGACGTGTGCCCCGCCGCCCGCCTGCTCCTTTCCCCGCCTCGCATGGAGTACGACTTACATTCGGGTACGGCTTACATTAGCTGACCCGCTGACACCCGATCGTCTTACAATCGGGGGTGTCTTACTTTCGGGGAAACACGGTAGAAACATAAAAAGCATTACTTCCAGGTCAAGGACTAAAACTATTTAATAATCCCAACCTATGCATAATGGAACCTATTTCTGGCAAATATGTTCTCATATGAACCTGTGCGCATTTTAGAATTCCTCATACCTTCTGATTAATCTCTATAAAATGACCAGGAATACAGGCTCTGTTCTATGTTGTGAGAAAACCCATCATTTTCCCCAAAACAAAATGCCTGCCAAAATGTAATCATGGTGTAATGAATATTTGCTTTATTTCAATGGGCAATTGTGTACAAAACACTAAAGAGAACTTGAAAAAATTACCTTTTTAGACTTCCGCTCCCCATAATTTTCCAGACAGCTTTGAATAATATGGACTAGGGATGTACTTGTACTAAGATATTTAGAAAAGGATCTTTGAAGGTTTCTTAGTTCTTTGAAAATATATTAATTTTGTTGCTGCACCAAGTCTTCTAACAAAATAGATGCAGTGAGTGGCACTTATTCAGTCCTCTGGGACACCCCTTCAAATACTGTATTTACTCAAATCTAATACTATCCCTTTTTGGATAAATTACTTTCCCAAACTTGGATTGTGTAATTAGATTTGTGTAGTATTGCTGAGCCCCAAAGCAAAAGGGGAAGCTGCTTCAGGAGCTGCACCTGAAGCTTCTGTTTGAGAGACATCATCTTTAATTTAATTGCCATGGCTCAATGCTTTGGGGTCATGGGATTTGTAACTTGGTGAGGCATCATCATTCTTTGGCAGCCTTGAGCCAGGGCAGTTGTAGTGGATTCATTCTACAGCACAGATGCACCCCAAGGTTTTCTCTTCCGTGGCTTTAAGCTTTAGTGTTCTAACACTTTTATGTTTTAAAGAAGGAAATCTAAGCATACAACAGCTGTAATGCGTATCTTTCTGGGCCAACTGATAAAGAGGGCATTTTTTGCTTTTGCGTATCACATTCACCAGCAAATACTTCTTTTTGTTTCATTGTTTTGAAAATGGAGGTGTGCATTAGATTTGATGGTGCATTAGACTTGTTTTGACTATCAAATTGTTTTGACTATCAAGACGTTGGCTATTATATTTGTCTTTCCCCAGTGCTGGAGGTGTTGAAATCTATAACAGTGATGGTAAAATTAAAGTTTCCAATACTCTGGAAAGCCGTCTGGATCTGATGGCCCAGCAGGTGAGCCTGGCAAAGTCTCCACATCTTCTCTTCCCTGTGTAATTAATCTTCTCTGATCCCAACACGCTTCATTAGGAATGGTATTAGGCCCAATCTGTCAGGCCTGGATCTGTATGTAGCCCTCTGGGCAACTGCTAGGAACACAGGAGTCTTCTGCATCCCTCCCCAACCAGGAGTCCAGTCTGCATGATGGGAAGCTGCATAAAGGAGCTGCCGTTTTAATTATCGCAGTGCTACATTTTACTATTGCTATATGGTAAAACTATTAACAGCAAAACAAACCAAAAAAACCACATGGCACCAGAAGAGACATAACAAAGAGTAGTTTAGCAAGGACTACCTCCAGAGCTTTTGTATTTGTATATCCAAAACTTAAAATAGTTCTGGTGAGTGGAAGCCAGGTCTTCCATAGCAAAGTGTTTTTCTATACTCTACTTCCAGATCACCTATTTGATTTGTAAATAGCCTCATTTTACAAAATATATATCTGCTGCAGCTTCACAGGCCATCAAAATATGTTACGTGTATTATGTAAACTTCTGTGTAAACAGTCACTGTTCTGTTACTAGGGCTATAGTGTAGCCAGTAAATGAAAATCCCCAAACCCATGTACCAAGACAAGAACACAAATAATGCATTTTTAGAATTAGCTGATATAGGTTCGAAGTGCATCTGAGCTTGAAAGGCTAACAAGTGGAAAAAGAGCCTGGAGCCTTACTCCCCACTGTGTAACATGGATTTGCAAACATTCATATTGTAAGAATTATGAATTCTTTTGTTTACAGTTTAGGGTTAAAGTGGGCTGTTGTGATGCTATATATAATATATTACTGGAAGACATAGTTTCTGAAATATAAGTATACGGCTGGAGCGTGTAGCTCAGGGATAGACTGTATTGGGATGTGGGTCCCATATCGATTTTTGTGGCTACTGGGCCCTTCCCCTGCTGGAGAATTGCCATTTCTAGAGACTTCCAAGAGCTGAAAAATTGTTTTTGGCCCCTATAAAATAAGTACATTACCAAATCCTTCCATCTGTGTTTAGAAATGGCTTTTTATTTCTGAAAGGGCTGGTACCTCTGCTGGGCCCAGGGAGTGATGGTAGCCATCATACCAACTGAAGCTGCTCACACCTGTTGTAGATAATGCTCATAAGGATTATGGCAGAGCAAGAGCTTATGTATTTTTTCAGTGCTGTATATGGAGGTTCGATCTTTTAAGAGGTAGGACTCTTATTACAATCCTGTCTCAAGTATTTCTTAGTGCTTATATAGGGAAATATGTGTCACAGAACAAGCTGCCATCGTGAGCATTTCACAGCCCATATAATAATAATAATAATAATAATAATACTTTATTACTTGTGAGTCGCCCTCCACCAATGGTGCTCCGGGCGACTTACATCCTTTAAAAACATAGATACATCAGTTAAAACAGCAGATATGAGCCGTAGAAGGCTCTGCCATCCATCCAGTTCAGTCCCCGAAAGCCTGGCGGAAGAGCCAGGTTTTCAGGCCAGCCAAAATCTGGCCGGGGCCAGTGTGGCCCTGAGCGCAGGCGGGAGCGAGTTCCAGATCGTAGGGGCTGCCACCGAGAAGGCTCTTCTACGGGTCTCTGTCAGCCGGGCCTCTCACCCCAGGGATAGCTAACCGGTCGCCATTTATTACGCGTGCGGGTCTTTCGCAGCGTTGGTCTGTCAGCTGATCACCCAGGTAGGCTGGTCCCATTTTTGCCGAGCTTTGAAGGTTATCACCATGAGTTTGTAGATCGCTCTAAGCTCAATGGGTAACCAGTGAAGATCTTTTAAAATTGGTGAAATATGGCTCCTGGCCGATGCCCCGGAGATGAGTCTGGCCGCTGCATTCTGGATGAGTCTCAACCTCCAAGTCGTGGCCAACGGTAGGCCCACATACAAGGCGTTGCAGTAGTCAAGACGGGAGACCACGGTGGCATGAATCACCGTCCTCAGCGCCTCTGGTGGTAGATAGGGGGCCAACCGTCGGGCCCTACGGAGGTGAAAGAAGGCACCCTTGGCAGCGGCCTGGATCTGAGCCTCCATCGTCAGTTTCTCGTCCAAGAGTACTCCTAAGCTCTTTACCGCCGGGGCTGCGGACAAGGGCTCGCCCTCAAAGGGTGGTAGTGGAGAGTGGGGGTCGGGTCGGCCGGGCCAGAGGATCTCCGTTTTCGCCGGGTTGATCTTTAGCCTGTGTGCTCTGAGCCAGCTTGTGACCGCCTTCAGCCCCGGCTAAAGCTTTCAGGTACCGACAGCACCCTGGGTCGAGCTTCAGCAGCAGTTGCGTGTCATCGGCGTATTGATAACAGTTGAAACCGTGGCTTCTAGCGATACGGCCAGGGGCTGGACGTAGATGTTAAAAAGGGTGGGGGACAGGATGGCACCCTGCGGAACCCCGCACTCCAGCCCACATTTCCTGGAGACCTGGCCCTGCCACTCGACCCGCTGCGAGCGACCCCGCAGAAACGATCCTAACCAGGTCAGGGCCTTGTCTTGGATCCCAGAGGCCGCCAAGCGGCGAAGTAGCAAATCATGATCAACGGTGTCGAAGGCCGCAGTTAGGTCAAGGAGGACTAGGACTGCCGAGCCCCTCCGTCCAACTGGAGGCGGATGTCATCTGTGATTGCTACTAGAACGGATTCGACACCGTGGCCCGCTCGGAAGCCTGACTGAAATGGGTCTAGGCCCCCGGATCGTTCCAAGAAGTCCCGCAGCTGGTTTTCCACTGCTCGCTCCAATAGCTTCCCCAGGAAGGGCAGATTAGCGACAGGGCGGTAGTTCGCCGGTTCATTGGGGTCAAGGCTCGCCTTTTTCAGAAGAGGGCTAACTCTAGCCTCCTTCAGGGACTCGGGGAAGGAGCCTGTGTCCAATGAGAGGTTCACCAGATCCACCAGGGCGTCCAGTATGGTGTCTATGCAGGACTTGATTAAATGCGATGGACAAGGGTCCATGGGGCAGGTCGTAGCCCTTGCCCCGGTCACCAGCTTTTTCACCTCTTCCGATGTTAGGGGTTTGAATTCGGTGAAGTAGAGCCCGTTTGTCTGGGTTGGATGTCGAATCCACTCATTTCCTTCCTCCGGAATGGGCGGCAGGTCGCGCCGAAGTGCCGTGATTTTCCCAATGAAGTGCTCTTGGAGATCCTCTGCCGTCACCGTAGAGCTGTTGGAATCACTCTGTGGAGACCCCAGAAGGCTCCGGACCACTTTAAAGATCTGGGCTGTGCGGGAGCCGGCGGCTGTAATCTGGGCGGCATTATAGGATTTCTTAGCCTCTTTGATCTCACGTTCGTACAGCCTATGCAGTTCTCTGTAGGCTGCTCTATTTGCCATGCTGGGTTTCCGTCTCCAGACACTCTCCAATTGTCTCCTCCGGCGTTTCAGCTGCTTTAGGTTCGTTGTGAACCACCGTGAGCAGGTTTTCCGGGATGAAGGGGCGCCTCGGTGCCACCTGGTCGATGGCCTTCGAGAGGACGCTGTTCCACCTGGCAACTAAGTCCGCTAGTGATCCTCCGGGGACCTCCAGGGGATCCAAAGCAGCTATGAATGCCCTCGGGGTCATCGAACTCCTTTGGCGGACTAGGATGGTCTTTTGTTCCAACCTTTCTGTAAGAGGGGTGTCAATGTCTGCCCTCACGGTCAGGTGGTCCGACCAAGGCACTGTTCTGGATTCACGATGCTTTAAGGTTAGGCCGTGGCTGAAGATCAGGTCTAACGCGTGGCCAGCCTGATGTGTAGGGCCAGTTTTGGTCCTGGGAGATCCAAAGCCTCCATATGTTGGAGGAACTCCCTTGCACTGGATGTAAGAGGGTCTGAGTCCGGGTGGATGTTAAAGTCACCCAGCACGATGAGCCGGGGAATCTCAGCGCCCAATCCGCAATCAGGTCCAGCAGTGCAGACATGGCCTCCTTTTGGGCCCCAGGGGCTCGGTAGACCACCAGAATCCCCGTCTTTTCCCCGGTTCCTAGAATTGCTCCCAGGCACTCTATGCCGGTCATCGTTGATGTCTGGAGGACCGAGGTAGCGACAGTGTCTTTACGACCAGGCCCACTCCCCGCCCCGGCCGGTGGATCTTGGCTGGTGGAAAGCTCGAAAGCCTGGGGGCTAGCTCCTGAAGAAGGACACAGTCGCTGTCCTGGGTCCAGGTCTCTGTGATGCATATGACATCTGCGTCCTGCTCTGTGATGAAGTCTCGCAGCGTGGCCAGCTTATTACAGATTGACCTCGCATTGAGGAGCAGGAATGAAGACCAAGGTGTGGTTGCTGCTTGAGGACGGTCATGGCAGGTAATAGGTCGCAGCTGGGTTGAAGAGGGTTTTCGGCCCTGTTTGTTGGTGGGTAGGTTTCTGGACCTCCCCCTCCCCTGTCCACTAATTACTGGGATGGGACGTGCGGGAGCGCTCGGGTGTTGACGTTGGGCGCAGGGGCGCTGAGTTTGCGGCACGTTCCCCGAAAAGGGGACGTTGGGGGGGGTCTGTTTTTGGCCGCAGTCCGGAGGGGCCGTGCCAATAATGGATTGGGGGCCCTGCAGTGGCTGTGCCGCGGGAGAACTGGGGGGGGCCCTGGACTTTCTGGCCCAGAAAATTCTGGTCCTAAAGGCCGGCGGTTCCCTGGGGTTTTTTTGTCCCCTCTGGATGATGGTATTTTGTTTGGGCCGCCTGATTGTCTCCTTTTGTGAGCCGCTGGTCTTTTCGTATGATGCTCCTCTTTCAACGGGATCCGATGACTCAGATTCTCCCGTAGGCTCTGGGGGGCACTCTGTCCGGATATTACTGGGCTGATCAATAAGAGGGGGACAGGGGGCACATGGATCTGTCAGCTGGGGCGCTGCTATCATCTCGGCACTTGCTCTGGTGGCGGCTCTCTTTCGCTGGCGCCTCAAGGCCTTCCCTGCCCTCCTCTTGGCCCGCCTATTCTCTCGACTCTTGTTGGTATCAGACCCACCCGCAGGAACAGGAGGGGGGGTGCGGTTGGAGTTTCCAGTTTGGGTGTGCCCCTTAGCTTGTCTTCTCCTCCGTCTTCGCCCCCGCCTTACCCCATCAACCGGTGGGGGAGGGGAGGGCGGTTGGGATGCCGATCCTATGCTGGAGGGGGGGAGTTGGCCCTGTGTGCTTGATTCTGTCAGCTGGGGGGCTGTTTGCCCTGGTCAATACAAATTGACATTTAGTGCAAGATTGATTAAGCTACAAGATGCATATTTCTGTTCTTCTGTGCCTTCATCAAGGCATTTTCAAGCACTTCTTTTCTCTTAACAGATGATGCCAGAGGTCCGAACGGCACTCTTTGGTGCCAACAGCAACCGGAAATTCTCAGACTAAATTCCTTGATGGTGGAGCCTCTTCCATTGCCATAGTGAAGTGAGATGCATAGCACCTCAGTTTAAAAACAACTTGCAATATATCCAGGTCTATATTGTGCTGTCCTGTACATTTTATTCAATTAAGTTATTTTGGGGGCATCCCTGCTGTGCTTAGCCTGACTGGGAGACCCCTGTCCACAGGGAGTTGGTTCATGGTATGAAAAGCTGAGACATTTGAGTTCCTTGGGGAGCAGCGGCTTCACCCACTTCTCTCAAAGCATGTCGCCAATTTGTGCTGCTTACATCTTTCTTTCCTTGCAAAAGCATACATTTCTCTTGAGGGACAGAAAATGTAACCCTCATGTGACTGTGGCCAGTCCAGGTTTTTGTTCTGTATATGTGGTTGAACTGCTGTCTGTGTACATTACAGACACACACTCTGATCCTGTATTAGTTTAATAAAAGGTGTGTGAAACTGTTTGCTACAGTATCTGGAAAAAAGACTACGTGTGGTTTGTCACATAAACACATGAACTGCAGTTCAGATCAGCAACTGCCATTAGTTGAGTTTTACTTCAGTATGTGAACAAAAATGGGGGAATTATATATTATATATTGTATATGCATATAATATTGATTTTATAATGTAATACAATATATTACTGATATATTATAATTACATATTTTACATTACAGTATAATGTTATAGTACAATGTAATATATAATAATATTGTGCTATGGCAATAATATATATTATATTTACATTTTTCTTGTCAGCTGCTCTGAGTCCCCTTCGGGGTGAGAAGGGCGCCATATAAATGTCATAAATAAATACTGTTTTTTATGCGGAGCAACAGTGATCTTACAATAAAGTCAAGAGCCCCAAGTGGCGCAATGGGTTAAACCTTTCTGCCAGCAGGACTGCTGACTGATAGGTGGGTGGTTCGAATCTGAGGGAGAGTGGGTTGAGCGCCCTCTGTCAACTCCAGTTCATGCGGGGACATGAAAGACGCTTCTCACAGGGATAATGGAACATTAAAACATCCGGGCATCCCCTGGGCAACATCCTTGCAGGCGGCCAATTCTCTCACACCAGAAGCGACCTGCAGTTTGACAAAGTCGCTATGGGAGGCATACATTATATAGAAGTTTTATTTTGAGATATATATGGCATCCCAATTTACAGAAGAACAAGGATAACATGAGGCATAGCATGCATTAAAGTGTGAAGTGGAAATTACAACTACAGTCAACCCTCCACATTTGCAGCGGTTAGGGCCTTAGGACCCTTGAACACCTGGAGAATTTCTCCATTCTCTTTTAAAAGTGCTTTTTTGTACCTGAGAGTATACCTCTAGCTTCTCGAGCATGAATCTTTGGTCAACTTCTGCATAGGAAGTTGATCACAGGAAGACCTAGAGAGGTGTTCTAGGAAGAGTTAACCAAAGAGTCACACTGGCGGTTGTCTGGTGGCTATAGAGTT
This sequence comes from Anolis apletophallus, assembly GCA_030556195.1. Classification (NCBI taxonomy): domain Eukaryota; kingdom Metazoa; phylum Chordata; class Lepidosauria; order Squamata; family Anolidae; genus Anolis; species Anolis apletophallus. The sequence goes on along the minus strand of JARBWK010000009.1, from coordinate 119,056,906 downwards.
GATAAAGGACTTCATAAGTTCTAACAAATGCATAATAGAAACATAGTGTTACAAATATAGTCTGTGATTTCTCTGTACATTATGAGTACACATTATAATACACAAGGGTTCCTCCTTTCTTTTTTTCAAGGGCATTAATCTGATAAAAAAAACTTTTGCTAGTTTCTTATATTAAAAGGATATGGGGACTGGTGAAGGGAAGGACCAATGGGCCAATTCCATTCCAGTTCTCCCTTAGGACTAGAATCCTCATTAGAATTTACTTTCAATTCCTCCTGGATTGTCTTTCTTGTAGGCATGAGGATGGGCAATGTTAGGAAAAGATGCAAGTTCAATAAGCATAATGTGTACCTTTTCCTTAAAAGGATGCCATCCTCACCCTTATAGAGGAGAGGCCTTGACTTGAGGGGATTGCATAGGAAGTGGAGTTTCTTGAAGGTAATCTTCCTGGACAGAAGTAACCTGGATGGCAGTTTGTTATCCTGCAGCTATTTGAGGGGAGATCTTTTGCTCTTCCGTTGGTTCTGTTGAACATGGGCAGTCTGATGGAAGAGGCACTGCATTTGGAAGTGATGCTATTTGAAAAAATCCATGATATCTTCTCCAATGCCAATGAAATAGACCCCTTGGGCTATGCCAAAGAGGGGAGCTATGACCAGCGCACGACATGTTGCCCCTTTCATGAAAGCAGCTGGACCCTCATGAATCCATATTTTCCTGCAGATAAGAAACACACATTGGGTTACGTAAATGCATGCTAACTTTTTTCTACGGAAGGAAACAAACATTTTCTTTTTGGTTGTGCCAGAAGCAAAATAGGAGAGAAGTCCTATTCATGTAATGGTGTATTTGTGTGTTCACAAGCTCAGTTTAGGAACTTCCTGGGGGGGGGGGGGGTTGGTTGCATGCAGCAACAAAAGGATCAAGTCATTGACATCTCCGGCCCATCCCCTGTTCAGATATCAGCCAGCAAGTCAGTGCCTTAAATCAAGAAATAGCTTCCTGAGATCTACAGAGATACTTGCAGAAACACCCTAGCAAGCAAGAGTCCAAAAGTGGCAGGTTAAAACCTGGAACTTCAATCAGTAGTTGAGACCAAATGAGAAACTCCTTCCTGGGCACATAGAAGACAGGGCGACCTGGAAGGCGCTGAAGAGGGTGCGCTCTGGCACCACAAGGTACAGAGCCAATCTTAGGAAATGGGGCAATAAAGTGGAGTCCGCAACATGCGAGTGTGGAGAAAAGCAAACCATAGACCACTTACTACAATGCACCCTGCCACATGCACAATGGAGGATCTTTTTACAGCGACACCAGATTCTGGTCAAAGGAAATTTAGCATAATGCCAAGTTTTTAACTTTCTTTGTGGTATCTTATGCATTATAACTGTGTTCTCAATTAACTTCTGACACGATAAATATATCCCTGAGAGTTTAATTCCATATCTGAAGGGATGTCAAAAATTTAGCTTCAATAAGGCAAGAGTCCCTGTACCAATATTTTGGTCTACAAAAGAGGGCAGAGAGGATCTTTATGGGATATTAATTTCCTATCAGGAAAGTGTGTGTGATACTAAGGAGGAAAGAACTTGGCAAACTGCAGAAAATGTTTGAAGTTTTGGAGGAGACAGCTTTTTTTTCTACATGTCTGCTTCGTGGAGCAAACTTCACTTATCGAGAATGGCAACACAGATCCTCCAGACTATGCAAAATGCAGGCAAGGTCTTGGGAAGCTCAAGAAGTGGATTTAATACATGAAACACACACTTTCAGCTACTTTGCCTATTCTTTATTGTTCCTAGCTGAAGGGTAGTCATTTCTGCTTTTCTAATCACATGTTATGGAGCAACTTGCTCCATTATTAGCAATTTCCTTCTAGAAAGAAATTAAGGAGAAATATATGCTGTACGAGTCTATAGGTCTATACTGTAGTGAACAGAGCTCCCATTCAAGTTTCCAGGCACTCCATTCTTTTCTTAGCAACGGGCCTAACAGCATTTAGTATCCCAATCAGTTCTCATTAGATTGCCCCTCACAATACTCTTGATACTTGGACTAATGTGTTTTACTGATAACCATATCTTATAAATGGATGTTTTCATTTTAGCTACATTAAAAATACACATTAAAGAGAATTATCATTGTGGCGATGACCATTGTTACAGCAATGTTCTAAAGAAAGATGACTCGAAGCCATGTGATGAAATGGGTTGATGGCAGTTTGTCAACACAATCATGCTTACCTGGCACAATCAATGATCCCATTGTATGTGTCCTCTCCCAGCCCTTTCTTGAGAGTTTGAATGCGTGTTTTCAGAACTAAAATTAAAATAATTTATTCATTAACGTCTATGCAACATTATGATTTATTATTATTTGCTTCATTTATATTCCCCCCTTCTCACCCCGCAGGGGACTCAGGGCGGATCACAACACACATACAGGCAAACATTCAATGCCATAGACATACAACATATATAGACAGACAACGAGCTACACAATTGGTCGAGAGCTCACCCCGACCCGGGCAGGCCTTGAACTCATGACTGTCTGGTCAGTAGAGATCTTATGCATCTGACTCCCAGCCAGTTGCGCCACATTCCCGGTGTTATAAAACTGAAAATTAGACATTGGTTTATTTACCTCTGGGCATGAATACGCAAAATATATTCAAGTGTGACCAGAATGTACACTTACTTCTTCTCACTGGTACTTATCATTAATGATTATTAATATAATTAATATAATAAAATATAAAACCCACTAGAAAATGAAACCTCTGTTGGCCAACCAAACTACAGAAAAAGCATCATGCAAAATTTTGAAGCTCCATTGGCATCTTAAGGAAAAAGACATTAAAATCATACAGGAAAAGAAATGTGATGTTGCTAAAAGTCACAGTCACATGTTGTATTAGACAGTGTTTCTATTGTAGTTCAATTATTTTAGAGGGATATGGCCTCAGCCTGTTCTGAGATCTCTTCAGATACATTTGGTACCCTAAACATTGGTTCAATGAATCTATTTTAGCTGAAACTTGGGATTAGACTTCTATGACCCATATGAGGAAATGCGATTTACAAAGCAGCCCTCAAGAAATTTAATGGAACTTGGGTTGATGGTGGAAAAAAGCCTAAATTTAAAGTAGTATTATCATTGGACAATAAATAAACAACACAAAAAAACTTTCAAAAAAGCACCGTGGATTGCCTACCATCCAGTGGGGTCACTGCCACGGCAGCCACAGATCCTGCCACACAGCCAGAGACGAACGAGTGCGGGAAAGATGCTTTTTCTTCCAGGTTCTTCTGTCCCAACTTGTTGATATTGGCAAAGAGTGGGAAATATATCATAGAAAAGGGCACATCCCTGTTGAAAGGGGAAGTGGGACAATGTGGGTAAGAAAAACACTTGGCTGAATCCTTCTTGAAAAATCCTTTGGGAAGAACGAAAGTAGTTGGCCGAACTCTTACTGAAGAAGACTGCTTTCTTTCTGTTGAACCCTGTGTATTTTTGCACATATGCACATTTTTCAGAGTCACAATGCATAACACGCCTTTGAGATTTAAATGAGGGGGTAATGTATATCTTTGACCAATATCCTCCCTCACAAGCACACAAACTCATCTTATACAGTGCAACTAAAATATCAGAAAATAGTTTGATTGGATTTTCAGTGGCCGAAACCAAGCTGCCGTAATATGAGACCATCTAGGAATCACATGCACTATTTTGACGTTTTTAGACAAAGTATATGAAGGCCAAATCCAAATACACTTATTATCTACATCTGGAAATGTTCTGCCAGATATATCTGATAGTTTGATTTTGAAGTTTCCCCAGGATTCTTTAAAAAATTTTTTTACCAGAAGTTATCATCTTAAAGTATATAGAAGCAGCGATCCCAGTGTCTTTTCACCTGAGCAGGGTGGCCCCCAGCCCTTTATACAGGCCAGCGAGACCTTGGGTACGCAGCAGATCCTTGGCAATCACAGTGGCAGAGGGGCGCTGATAGCCTGCGGCAGGCGCTGAGGCGTATGGTTGCCTGTGGTGTAACTCTGGTGGTGAATGGGAAGCTGCCACGGCAGATAGTCCATCCTGTCCCAAGGCCTTTTGCTGGTGAGCAGCTAAAATAAAAGATAAAAATGCCCAAGTCTCTTTTGGCCCAAGAACTGATTCATCTATTCCACTCTCGACTACTTCTCGAAATGTGAAGCACAAGTTTATTACATCCCACATAAGTTTGTGCATTTGTGGGATGGGTGGGTGGATACAGTCTACACAAAAACAATACATATTTCTTTTAATATATGCATTTTGGTATGCACTTTAATCTATGACCATCATGTGTATACATACATGTGTAACTACACATATTTCTCTCCCATCCCACACACTGATATCATTGCCACCTCCCACGATATATTTAATGGCAAAAGGCAACAGGGATCAACTTCACAATTTCATTTTGATATATTTTAATAAGAATTAATCTAATTGTTGCAGTCAGAAAGTACCTGCAAGACTTCAGACTCAAAAATGTCCTTGAGCAGGGTTAGCAAACATGTAACCCCCTCCCTCCAGATGTCCATCTCCCTTTCCTATTAGTTATATTGAGTAGGACTAATAGGTGTTGCAGTTCAACTACTGATGTATTACATGTTTACTACCTATGTTTAAAATAATTTTGCAGTCTGAGGGCGTATACTAACATTTCACAGGTGAGAACAGGTACAGTAGACTCTCAGTAACGAAGCTCAAGTAACCATAACAAAAATTGCATACTGTATTCACAAAGTGTTGCCAAAGTATTGGGAATGTGGCACAGTTGGCTAAGTGTCAGCTGCATAAGATCTCTCTGACCAGTAGGTCATAAGTTCGAGGCCTGCCCAGGTCAAGGTGGGTGCTCGACCTTTAAGTGTAGCCTGTTGTCGACCTTTGCAGCCCGAAAGACAGTTGCATCTGTCAAGTAGGAGATAAAGGTACCACATTAAGTGGGGAGGCAAATTTTGACTAAATTATGAGGCCATTAAAGAACTCCAGGAACGCTGAGGAATGCAGAAGGAACAACAAGAGACGCTGGGAACGCTGAGAGATGAGGAGTGTGTCAGCTCCCCCTGGTGGCCAGAGTTTGCCTCTGTTCGTCTATATGTGTGTATGTGGAAACGGCAGGGATTGTCTGCTAAGTATGTGTACCTGTAATCTGCTCTGAGTCCCCTTCGGGGTGAGAAGAGCGGAATATAAATAAAGTAAATAAATAAATAACAAAAGGCTTTCATGGCTGGAATCACTGGGTTGCGGTAAGGTTTTCGGGCTGTATACAACAACCCAATGTATTCCCAAAGCTTTTTTTAGAATACAGAAAAATAGCATTACATTACGCTAAGTTTGTCTTTCTTTGCATTTAATGACTCTATTTCAATATTAATATAAAGTTAATACAGAGTTTATGATAGGGTATAGTACAGGGTATAGTATTATTTTTAATAATAACTCACAAGCAACCAGAAACTACATTTATCTGGCTTTAACATGCCAATTCCCATTCTAAATATCTCCCCCTTAGACCCAAATTCTTGGTCTTCACCAATGGAAGTTAGTTGGTTATAAACATGCTAATATCATTCAGTGTTTGCTTCAGCGCCAGAAGGATGTGAGCAGCGAGTGGTGCATAGCTCGTGTTCATCATAGGAATGGATTTTATAGATCTATTAGAGACATGATAATCTAACTCCTCTGAAGAAATCTTTATTTCACTTATAACCTGCCTTTCTCCCAGGAAGAGAGTCCAGACCTGCTCCCAATACCATTAGAACAATTGCAATTAAAATATGTGTATGAAAATGTGAATTAATTTTATTTGAAAGCTTATAAAAGTTTAAATTTCTAGAGAATTTCTAGAGACAAGACCAAAACACATGAAAATGGTAACTCTAGGAACTTGTATTAGCACTAGCTGTACCCGTGCACGCGTTGCTGTGCCGCAGTCTGTGGTTAACCCCTTCTACCCACATGGTGAGGAAGCCTAATCAAAGCACTCTTGACAGATGGCCATTTTGCCTCTGGTTGATAACATTAAGAGACATTTAGCAGTCCGATCAGGTTGAGTTGGGATGTGTGTCTTCCTTGTGTTGTATTGCAGTCCTAACCCACTGCATTTCCAGGCGTGGGACAACGTGGGGCCTCCCTCTGGCCCTCCTGGTGTGTCTTGTACTATAACTTCCCCAAATTGTAGTAGCTGGGTGTGGCATGTCTGTATGTATGTGTATATATGTGTGTATGTCTGTATGTATATGTGTATATATGTGTATGCATGTGTATATATGTGTGTGTTGTGTGCATATTTCTGTGCATGATTATATGTGTGTATGTGTGCAAGTCTTTATATGTGTGTGTATATATGTGTGTGCATGTGTATATATGTGTGTTGTGTGTATATTTCTGTGCATGAATATATGTGTATGTGTGCATGTCTTTATGTATATGTGTGTGTATATGTGTCTGTGTTGTATGTATGTGTAGGTGTGTCTTTGTGTGTGTGTGTTTAGGGAAATAGTGGGCTGCGAGCTCCTTGGTGGGACAATGGGGGTTTCCAGGCAGGAAGGAGAAATGAGTGTTGGGGGGGAGGGAGCCAGGCCAAGGCAGGGGGAAGCAGAGCTGGAAGGGACGCCCATCAGGAAGTGTGTACCTACAACAGGGTGCTCTGGCTATGGCTGCACCCGCAGCTGGGGCTCCTCTGTAGTCGCTGCTGCGGGCTTGTCACCTTCGCTTCCTTGGCTTCCAGATCGGCAGGGCGGCGAGGGAGGCGGGAGGGGCTGAGGAGGAGGACGGGAACTGGCTCCCGTGCTCCTCCTCAGCCCCTCCTCCTGCCCCCCCTGGCCGGTCCAGATCGGCAAGGTGGCGGGGGAGGTGGGAGGGGCTGTGGAGGAGGACGGCAGCCGGCTCCCGTGCTCCTCCTCAGCCCCTCCTCCTTCCGCCCCTCCCCGTTGTTCCCGATCGGCGCAGCGGCGGGGGAGGCGGAAGGAGGAGGCGGAGGAGGAATCCCCTTGGCTCCTCTCCCTCCCCTAAAATTGCCGCTTCTGAGGCCGCTCGGCATGATGCTTTAGGAGGGAGGGCCCCCTCCCTCCCCACCACCAATGCCGCTTGTGTTCCTGATCCAAGGAGGAGGCGGAGGAGGCGCTCTGGCTGCCATGTGCGAACGTTCTAAACGTTCGCGCTGGCAGTGGAGAGGCCGGGGTGGGAGTTCCGTTGCCAGTTTTTTGGGGGTCGTTTTTTGGGGTGTTGGGAGGTACGTAGGTCCGGTTTTTTGGCGTTGTATGTACCTTGTGCTATGGTTCATTCGGTTGTCGAGTTTGGTGGTTCTGCGAGCCATAGTTTCGTTGTCTATATACGACATTGCACGGACGTTCAAAATATATATATATAGATTATTTTACCAAGGCAAATGCAAGGGGGTGGAAGAAAGAAAAACCAAGATGGGCAGCAAATGCATATCATTCCAGAGACAGATAACACAAATGATCTGTTCTTGGCAAACAGGAATATTTGGAGCACAACAAGAGTATTTTATTGGCACAGCTTTTGTTTTCACCTTAACTATTCCAGAAGGGGCCTCACCTAGCCTTCCAGCATCCTGTAGTTGAATCTTCAGCATTTCCATGGGGGAAGTGACCACCACTTGGCAGGTTCCAGCTCCACAGCCAGCCAGCATCGCCCTGACTAATGACAATTCTTTTCTGTTGAGAATAACACAGATGCAAAAGAATGGCTCGGAAACACATCTGCTGTGGATTGAGATCAAAGTGTCAGGATTTCTTATCAACTGGGATGGTAAAAATATGTGCCACCTTTCCCAGGCTTCCAGGTCCCCTTTCTTTGAACATATTTCCTCTTTTCATATTGAAATTTGGGTTGATTCTCTAACTGCAGCATTATACTGTATTATTGTGAACCTACCCTTTTGCAATTATGGAGTAACTCATTCTTCAATGGGCAAAAAAGAGCCGCACAAAGGCCTAGTGACTCATAATACAGACATTTCCATTCTGCACCTTAGGATTTATGTGTCCACTGGGAAAAGCGCATATATAGACACGGGATTGACAGCAGATTATTAGAAAGGGCAGAGTGTACTTTACCCATCCTGAGAGAGTAACTGGCGGAATAAATCATTGGCTGCCAACTTGATTGCTTTTTCAGGAGTGACAAGAGTTAGGTTCACAGCAGCCCCTGTAAGGAGATGAGAAAAGCAATAAAATATCCTGCTGTCTGGCATATTAACACTTCCAGCTACAGCTACTGAAAACACAAAAACACACTATTGACTAAAAGTTTTCTGATAAGTAATAAATAAATAAAATGTTGGCTGAAATCTCATATCTACATTATGCAACTTTAGGTATACATAGCTACATAGCAGACATGCTAAGAAATCCTGTTAGGCAAAGGATAAAGGTTTCCCCGACATTAGGTGCAGTCGTGCCTGACTCTTGGGGGGTGGGGGGTTTGCTCATCTCCATTTCTAAACCGAAGAGCCAGCATTGTCCATAGACACCTCCAAGGTCATGTGGCCAGCATGACTGCATGGAGCGTCGTTGCCTTCCTGCAGAATTGGTACCTATTGATCTACTCACATTTGCATGTTTTCGAACTGCTAGGTTGGCAGAAGCTGGGCCTAACAGTGGGCGCTCACTTCGCTCTCCGGATTTGAACCGCTGACCTTTTGGTCAGCAAGTTCAACAGCTCAGTGGTTTAAACCACTGCACCACCAGGTGGCCCGGAAATCCTGTTAGTGAACCACAAAAACTTGTGCCAGGACACTTGTGTACAATTTGTTATATGACCAATATACACTGAAGCCAATGAACAGTAGTTCCATTGTGCATCGGTCCTGATGTGCATCAGTCACTTTGTCAATCTCCGTACATAGTAATGTAACAGCAGCCCCTTGCTGGATGTGGACATTACCGAACTGCCAAATTTTAATAGTGGATTTAAATTCACTTACAAAATTGTAAGTCCCTAACCAGATTCAAACAATAGAAATTAAATACTTTATTTAAAGTCATATTAAAACCAGGTGAAATGTTAGCAGCAAGTACACCTTCCCATTTAAAAATGGGAACCTTTTAAAGACCAAAAGACAAACTTTCAAAAATATTATGGTTTTTCAAAATATAATGTTCTTTCTCAGCTTGATACATAAGGAATGATACAACATGGCCTAGGAGGAGTGGCTTAAAGAGCTGGGCAAGTTTAGCCTGCAGAAGAGAAGACTGAGAGGACACATGATGGCCATGTATAAATATGTGAGAGGAAGTCATAGCGGGGAGGGAGCAAGCTTGTTTTCTGCTGCCCTGGAGACTAGGATGCAGTACAATGGTTTCACACCACAGGAAAAGTTTCCACCTGGAAATTAAGAAGAACTTTCTAACTGTGAGAGCTGTTCAGCAGTGGAACTCTCTGCCCCGGAGTGTGATGGAGGCTCCTTCTTCGGAGGCTTTTAAGCAGAGGCTGGATGGCCATCTGTCGAGGGTGCTTTGAATGCAAGATTATCCTGCTTCTTGGCAGGGGGTTGGACTGGATGGCTCACAAAGTCTCTTCCAATTCAATGATTCTATTATTCTATGAATGAACTCAAGAGGGAGCTCTTGATCAATTTTAGAGATTTGTGATGAGCTGTAACAGATTACCATTTTCCCTGGGTCCCCCCCCCCCAACTCTCACCAAGTTGACTTTGACTCCTTACATTAGACTTATATATTTTAACATATATATTTTAATTGTACTGCTTATAGCATTACTTGTAGCATTACATGCACAAGCAATTCTGGAGGATATTTAGTCTCCTAAATAAAGGACCTATAGGACCATCTCAATGGTCAATCAGAAAGGGTTACAGCTGTGATTTACAAAGGAGCTTTTGCTAAAGGAAAGAAACAATAATGTGTAAAACAATGATGTAGAATGACCTGTCAGAAGAATGCCAGAATTTAACACACATCTGAAGGCCTATCTCTTCCGGCATGCCTACCAGTCAGCTTTAAACATGAATTTTAACCTCACATCTTGTGTTAATTATATTTTAATATTTCTTCTGCGTATTTTAATGTATGTATTTGTAGAAATATGTTTTAATGTGTGTTTTTATAATGTTTTCTAGCTGTCCCCTGCCACGCATCGCTGTGACCCAGTCTGTGTATATGTGTTTTCTGTGTGTATATATTTGTGTATATGTGTGTGTGTGCGTTTGCATACATGTGTGTGTGTGTGTGTGTGTGGTTTTGCACATGCATTGTAATGTATTTTGCATTTTTTGGCTTTTTAAGTCCCTTCCGCTGTGTTTTTCAGTGTTTTTATATGTGATGGTCACTTGGCCAAGTAAGTGTATTGTGTCCAAATTTGGTGTCAATTTGTCCAGTGGTTTTTGTGTTATGTTAATCCCATAAATGAACATTACATTTTTATTTATATAGATGATGATTATGTGTTTTAGCTATGTTGAAACCCACTTCGAGCTATGAGGAGAAGTAGGTTAGAAATAATAATAATAATAATACTATTATTACTACATAGAAGTAACTGCAAGGCCTTATTGTTTCAAATGTAACTGCTGGCTTCTCTTGACATTATTTTGGCCTCTCCTGAGAATGGTTGCCATTTTAATCCTAGATTTTTAAGTAACTGTTGCAGATTGAGTACATAATAGATAAACTGTTGCTTGAGTACATAATGCTTTGAAATGCTTCTAAGCATGCTTAATAAGCTAATGAATATTAACTTCCACACCCCAGGCGAGGTATAGTAGTCGTTTGTTGTACACGAGATGTACGTAGCAGAAGTGGAACATACTAAAGGGAATGCAGAACAGATGGGTCAGAAGATTGTGAAGTCAGAGTACCCAACCAATGAGGAAGTGAAAGAGGAACCAGGTTAATATAGAAGAGGGGTTTGGACTGTTCTAGCATGTCTCTTTGCAAAAGGCACCCAGACCAGCTGAACTGCTTTTTAAAATAAACAAACCTTGCTCTTCTGACTTTGTCATAATTTTTGAGACAATAGTCTTAAATGTCTCACACAGCTTTAACCTTACAGAAAACCAAAAGTGTGCATCTCAAGGTTATACATACTTAAAATTGCTAAAGCATAGGTAGGTGAAGCTGTGGCTCTCCAAGTGTGGTCAAACTTCCCATAATTTCTGACCAGATCCCAGACTGGCTGAGGCTGATGGAAACTGGTGCTCAACAACATTTGAAAGATATGCCTGCTCTAGAGCAGGGGTGGGCAACCTACGGCCCGTGGGCCGGATCCGGCCCGGCAGCCGGTTCTGTCTGGCCTGGGAGAACCGGGTGAAGGGCGTCAGGGGCAGGGCCAAGAGGAAAGGGTGCAGCTGCTGCCATCCAATCGTGGGCTCTGTGGGGCCTGTGTTGGCAGACAGGCCGGAGGAGCAGCGGCTTTGGAGTGCCTGCCATCCCTAGAGGCGATCAGGGCGTGCAGTGGGAGCACTCCACGACATGCGGGGGTGATCGCCGTGGTGACCCGGAAAACTTGATCGTCTTCCGGGGTGGCCACAGCAAAGAGCCACCTCAGATTGCTGAGCGCTCCCCCTGCAGGCCAGGATCGCTTCCAGGGATGTCAGGCACTCCAAAGCCGCCGCTCCTCCGGCCTGTTTGCAAACACAGGCCCCACGGAGCCCGCTTTCAGATGGCGGCAGCGGCACCCCTTCCTCTTGGCCCCGCAGGGCGATCGGCTGGGGACGAGAGTGGGCAGAAGTCTGCAGCCTCCAATGGCCTCCTGGTCTGCTCTCCTCTGCTGCGATGGCGGCTGGGTCCGCTTTGCCATCCTCTGGGCTGGGTCCATTGGGCCATTCCATCTTGGGATCCTTTCTCTCTTGAGGATGTCAGCCTTCATCTTGGTTCACACCTTGTCTTCTTGAATTTAATTTAATTTTATTTTAGTGGGTTTTATTATTTTATAATAATTTTATAATAATATAATAAATAATATAATATAATGTTATATTATAATTTCAATATATTATGTCTATATATATTATAATATAATAATTATGATATTAATACTAATAATATATGAATATTTCTTGATATATTAATATGTTAATATTAATGATGTGTAATATATAGTAAATATAGTAAGTAAATAAATAAATAAATTATGTAGATTAGAATGTAGTTCAGTCTTTAGATGCGGCCCGCCATAATATTTTTTGGCTCTCGTGTGGCCCCTTGGAAAAAATAATTGCCCACCCCTGCTCTAGAGGCTCACCCTTAAAGGAATTCATTGTTTTACAGCAATGTAAAATCTATCCACTTATATTATGCATTATTATTAAAGAGACTCAATATTTTGTATAAAAAATTACTTTGAACTACCACAATAATTATTCAAAAGCATCTCCTTATTTTCAATTCATATAATTTAAACAACATTCACGTTTTTATACTACTGAAAAGGAAAATCTTTTTAATAGACTGCAGTACCTCTATATATGCCGAAGAACCCTTCTGAGCGAATAGTCTTTACCAAACAGTCTCGCCTAGAAAGAAAGGAAATCAAAAGTGTTTCAAAGGTTGTGACTGACCTTGCAACTGTGAATCCTGTTCCATGTTCCTCCGCTGCCCAAGGTTTAGGGGAGTACTGAGATTGTGGTTTTGGCGCCCTGACACCAAAACTCTGGCACTCTCATCCCACTGTGCTCTCTATTAACTCTCCGATTGTTTGAAGATGATAGCAATGTTTACATGTACATTAGCTATACAATTTTATAATGGTCATGCTGGCTATTCTGTGTGTATTCACACACAGAAAACTCAGAACATAGAATCATAGAGTTGGAAGAGACCTCTTGGGCCATCCAGTCCAACCCCTGCCAAGAAGCAGGAAAATCACATGCAAAGCACCCCTGACAGATAGATGCTTCAGTTCTTTTTGCCTATAGTGTTTTTGCATAATATATTAATTAACACTTAGAGAGAATGAGGGAGAAAATAAACAGAACCTGGAAAGATTTCAGCAATCCCCAATGTACTTAGAAGAGGAATTATTAGAGCTCTCTTAATGATAATGCCTATCACCCACATTATACCAGACCAAGTTTTGAAAAGCATACATTCCAGTGTAGACTGCTTGTCCTTGCTGATTCTGGAGGCGGGTTTTGGCCAAATCAATGGGGAAAACACAAGTGACTCCTACGAGCCCTGCTACACCTCCATTGATTAACTTTGCTGGAAGGCTGGAAAGAAGAAAGGAAATTGTTATTGTTAGGTAGAATAAGCTTTCATATGCTCTCTGCTGTGATCAATTACAAAATAATCTATACAGAAATACAGGTATTTACAAATATACTTGTCAATACATTTTCATGGCACACTTCATTGTGCATTTATCTATGAAATGTATTAAAATATCAAGTATAAATTCTAAGGTGGTTGTGAAAGGAAACTATCTACTTTTTCTTTACACTGTGATACTGTTTATGCTCAGAATCATAGCAAAACATAGGCCTGGATCCTTTTAGAAGCCCCAACTAAAGTAGACTATGTGGCGGAATGAAAAATAAACCACATGTAGTTCACGTCTTTACCAATTCACACACTGTCTTGCTAGAGAAAAGATATGCCATTCAGATGATCAGTAAAGAATAAGGAGTTTACTCTTTGTAATGCAGAACAACATATATACAGCCATTTGAACAGTTGCATTGACTCACATAATGTGCTTTGAGAGAGATTCAAATAGTCCTTAGGTGTCCATGTGGAATATATTTTATTCTTCCAGCAGCCAAGAACCAAAAATGCAAACTGACTTGGCTAGCTAATGCACAGAAAACGAAAACATGTAACTGTTGCCAAAACTCCCAGGCTCAGCTAGCCTCTGGGCATGGTCCAACCAATCCGCTTGGTGCTTTGCATTTTTTCAGTTAACACACTCACCAACTGAATTTTATTTACATGCACCAACAAATTTAATCAGCTGCTGACAAAGAGTCAACATTTTGCATCAACTCTACTGACACAATGGGCTAATTCTTGTTGGGACTATCAATAGCATTCTGGTCAAACTGGCCAGGATCTAGATCAGGCATGGGCAAACTTTGGCCCTACAGGTGTTTTGGACTTCAATTCCTACTGAGGGGGAAGAGGAAAGGGCATGAGGCCAGGAATTGTGGGAGTTGAAGTCCAAAACACCTGGAGGACTGGAGTTTGCCCATGCCTGATATACGAGGGGTGTTCATTAAAGATTTCCCCTGACCCACTTCTATTTATCACAGGGCACTGAAACTACACATGTGTAATAGTATAAATCTCTAAAGGTTACATGCCAATTTACAACGGAGAACTGATAATGGTCTTGATTTTACAGGTGCTGAAGTGGTGTGAGGTTTGATAATGGACCCAATGGAATACAGAGCAGTGATCAAGTCCCTTTACTTGGAAGGCTGCACACCAAAGGAGACGTTCGATGACATGAAAAAGGTTTATGGTGATGATACCCCATCATGTGATGTAGTCAAGAACTGGCATTGCAAATTCAATCATTTTGGTGCAAACTGCTCCAATTCCAGGGTGACCCTACTCTGTTATTGATAAACACACCATCCAGCAAGTGGAGGTCACCCTTTTGGAAAATCGCTGCATAAACATTCACCACCTAGCTCAAAATGTCAAAATTAGTGTGAGGCCCGTGAAAAAAATTATCCAAGACCATCTTCACATGCATAAGGTATCCGCTCACTGAGTCCCCCTGCTTCTCATACCTTTCCAGAAGCAGGAATTAGTCAAATGCTCTCAGGCTCTATTGGCAATGTGCATGGAAACCAGGAGGACTTTTTCAACAGACTGATCACACAGAATGAAAGCTGGGTTCATCACTATGATCCTGTGACTAAAGTCCAGTTGATGCAATGCAGTCATCATGATTTACCACCTCCAAAGAAGGTACATGCCCAATTCTTGGCAAGCAAGGTCATGCTCACAGTATTTTGGGACCAGCGCGGAGTAGTATGGATGGATTTCCTAGCAAAGGGTACCATGATCACTCGGGCAGCTTCACTGCTGCGGAAATTGCGGGAGGCCATCAAAACCAAGGACGTGACATGCTCACCAAAGGTGTGACAATGCACCGTTCACAACTCACCTGTTACCCAAATGGAAGCATTCTCCTGTGGCTTGGAACTTCTTCCGCATCCCCCTTATTCACCCGATTTCGCACCATCGGACTAACACCTCTTTCCAACAATGAAGTTATTTTTGAAGGGCAAGCATGTTTTCAGATAATGAAACTGATTTCCAAAGTCACAACATGGCTTTTGGAGCAACCTGTCGACTTCTACAAGCAAGGTGTTTACAGTTGCTTAAATATATGGGAGAAGTGTGTCCCTAGGTGACACCTATGTAGAAAAGGACAAATAACTGTCCCAAGTTTCATTGTCCACAGGAAGTGGGTCTTTAATGAACACCCCTCGTAAAGTGTCCTTGGACACTTGAGTATCAGGCTTATAGGTGGTCCATCCAGTAAATGCAGAAGTATCTCTGTGCTGCTCTACACTTTCAGCCTTTACAAACTGAATTAAAAATGAAAAAAGTCATATATACAAGTTATTAACTACCTTACACTGAGCCATCCTGTACCCTGCCCACCATCTCCGCGTGACAGCAGACTAAGCATCCTTCGTCCTGCTTCAGATGGGGATTCTCCCCTTCACCACAACTTCTAAAAAGGCAAGAAGTATAAAAGAACAGGACTGACCTAATCTTCTTCTCGTCCCTCATTGTTCCCTGGGGATGTTGTTGTATGGAGGTGGAGGCAGCTGCTGCTGACGCAGGAAAATTCTTTCAAATGCAGAGATGCTTTCCTCCCTGCCTTTTCTCAGCTGGGAGAAAGAAGACCATTACTGCCTTTTTGATATATTACTTGCCAAGAATCAATTATAAGTAACAAATGAGAGTGTCAGTTTAAAGACAGAATGGCAGTTTATCATTTAATCAACTTCCGGAGAAGATATCTAGGATATTTAGTGGAATCAGATGGAAGGCTTGCCTCCCTCCCGCCTTTTCCCCTCCCCTCTTCAATCAGTTTCAAACAGGAAAAATTTCCTATCCCTTTTCAGTAGACGACCCTACAGTTTTCTTCTCTGCTCATAGGAACACAAATGTGTTTTAAGTCCAAGTGGCAAGAAACAGGAGTGCATAAAATGCACAGTGCGGTCATCAGCATGTTTATACTCAAAGGAAATGCCACTGAGCAGTTATTCTGCAATAGAGAAGAAGGGTGTCACAGAGGGAAAATGAACAGGTTTGAGATGTCTAAATTCCAGAAAAACAAAGGCAGTAAGCTCTTTTCTTCAATGAAATCCACTCTGGAATGCTTGAGCAAGCATTTTGCAAATGAAGGCCACATCATACTAGACCAGGCCTGGGCAAACTTTCGCCCCTCCAGGTGTTTTGGACTCCAACTCCCACAATTCCTAACAGCCGGTAGGCTGTTAGGAATTGTGGGAGTTGGGAGTCCAAAACACCTGGAGGGCCAAAGTTTGCCCAGGCCTGTACTAGACATAGGTGGTAGCCAGGGAACCTCTTTGGGGTCAAAAAGAGGGAAATTGCAATTTGCCCCACATAGAAAGATAATAAAGTCCAAACCCCACTGCTCCTCCTCCGTGGGCTCCTCTTTCACAAATACACCTTTTCTATTTATATCTCTCTCAGGGTTTTAATATTTCATCTTGTTCATTTGGCCCGCCCTTTGTGTTTGATTTCTATTATGTTATTTTGCACTGTTTTTTTTTTCTGTTATTTCATGTATTTTGTTATGATGTAATTTTTGTGCTCTTTGTATCTAATTATGTAGTATTATTATTGGGCTTGGCCTCATGTTAGCCGCCCTGAGTCCCCTCTGAGGAGATGGTGGTGAGTTATAAATAAAGATTATTATTATTATAATATTAGCAATGATTGAAGATATGCTGACCGACACTGCTAATAATAATAATAATAATAATAATAAACAACTTTATTTATATCCCGCCACCATCTCCCCAACAAAGACTCGGGGCGGCTAGTTGTATGCTAAGAGACAGATCCCTGGATAACTGAAGAGAAGAGTTTGTTTGTAGCCAATAGTACCAAAAAGTGAGACCATGGAGGCCCCAGGAAATAGGATTACAGTGTTTCCTCGCTACTTCACAGTTTGCTTATTGCGGACTCACTGTTTGCCGGATTTCTAAAAATATTAATTGAAAACATATATCATGATATTTTCACTGTTTTGTGGGGTTTTGCCGCTGCTGCTCTCCAAGGCACTTTCCCTCCTCAGTCCTCCTTCCCTCCAGCCTTGAAGGGCCTTTCCTTTTCTTCACTTTATTTTGAGTTATTTTAAGACTTAAAGTAGTGTATAACTACTAAAATAATGTATAAATATTAAAATAAATAGAGCATCCCTACATCGTGGTTTTTCACTTATTGCGGGAGGTCCTGGAACCTAACCCCAGCAATAAGTGAGGGAAAACTGTAAATTGTGATTTGAGTGAGCAATTGAATCTAATCTGGCCAGGTGTCAGAATGCCCACTAAATTTTAGGGGAAGTACTGTGTTTCTTCAACTAGAGCAGTGTTTCTCAACCTAGGGGTCAATAACCCTGGGAGGGGGTTAACGAGGGGGTGTCAGAGGGGTTACCAAATACCATCAGAAAACACAGTGTTTTCTGTGGGTCATGGGGGTTCTGCCAAGTTAGGTTCAATTCCATCATTGATGGGAGTTCAGAATACTCTCTGAATGTAGATGAACAATAAATCGCAACAACTACAACTCCCAAATGACAAAATCAACCCCCAAACCCCACCAGTATTCAAATTTGGGTGTATCAGGTCTTTGTGCCAAATTTGGTCCAGTGAATGAAAATACATCCTGCATGTCAGATATTTACATTACGATTCATAACATTAGCAAAATTAAAGTTATGAGGTAGCAACAAAAATAATTTTATGGTTGGGGGTCACTACAACTTGAGGAACTGTATTAAGAGGTTGCTGCATTAGGAAGGTTGAGAACCACTGGTCTCCACCGTCAGCAAAACCGCTTTTTTTCCATCTGCGGCAAGCTAGACGTCTGGCCCCCTACCTTTCCAGAGACGACCTAGCCGCAGTGCTCCAAGCCACAGTCATCTCGAGACTGGACTACTGTAACACCCTTTACATTGGCCTGCCCTTGTCAGTGATCCAGAAACTTAAGCTCGTCCAGAATGCCGCTGCACGACTTCTCAATGGAACTCCAGTGAGGTGTCACATAACGCCCATCCTCCAGCAGCTCCACTGGCTTCCAGTCGAGCACCGGATCACCTTCAAGGTGATGGTGTTAACTTTCAAGGCCTTGCATGTTCTGGGGCCATTGTATCTGAGGGACCGTCTCTTTCCCTATCAACCCCAGAGGTCACTACGTTCTGAACAACTGAACCTCCTTGAAGTGCCGTCCTTTAAAGCTATCCGTCTTACATCGACCCGGCGCAGAGCCTTTTCTGTAGTAGCGCCATCAATCTGGAATACCAGGATTTACTATCTTTCCACAAGGCCTGTAAGACCCACCTTTTCCGGCTAGCCTTTGATTGCTAAGCTGGAAAACCTTACTTTTTAGTCTAATTTAACATGTTGTTTTACTCCTGTTATGTTTTTATGTGATTGTGAGCCGCTCCGAACCCTCGGGGAGTGGCAATGTACAAGTCCAAATAAAAAATAAAAAATAAATAAAGAGATCAATCTTAGGGCGAGGGGCACTGGAGGAGGAGGAAGCTTGATTTTAGAATGTGGGGTGACTTTTCATTCAGAGAATCTCTTTCTACTGCCTTCTAACTGGTACAGAGAATCAGTGGGAATGTTGTACCTGTGCACACAACAGGGCAACAAAAAGCCAGAAGTTGAGGAGAGAGGACTGTGGAAAGAGTTGATGGGTGCATACACTTGAGCCTACCATACTCTCGGAAGCAAAGCAGTAAATGAAGCTGCAACTTGTGATCTTTCTTATTGTATAATGTAGAATAGAGTAGCACATGGTCTGCCAAACTGAATAAAGAGGTCTGGCAGTTTGATGAACATATATGTTGTTTTGCCTGGGCCCTTCCACACAGTCCTATATCCCAGAATATCAAGGCAAAAAATCCCACATTATCTGAGTATAAACTCAAATAACTCATTTCAAAGCAGATATTGTGGGATTTTCTGCCTCGATATTCTAGGATATAGAGCTGTATGGAAGGGCCCTCAGAAAAGCAACACAGACACTAACAGAAAGTAGAGTTATTATGTCTTTTTGGCTCAGTCTAGAAATGGCAGCAAAAGGTCTCTGGCTTCCTGGAGAAGGGTATGAACAAGGGAAGTAAAAAAATGAGCAATGCATATACAAAATATTTGTGTGTTTTGAGCAATTTGGTTGTTCCTTTATGCTGCCCTAGCTAAGATTAAACAAAAACTGTGTGTATTTACAATCATATTCATGCTGTTCAGCTATTATATAACATTTTTGTCCAGCCAGGCAACAAATTTGCAAGGCCAATGAGTCATACACAAACAGTGAATCACAACCAGCTTGTTCGCATTATTTAGTTACTTAGTTGCCAGGAAAGCTATCTCTGTCTATACGTGTAAGACCCAAACACTGCTTGTGGCTTTCTAGTTACCAGAATGTATGTGTAACTACTACATTAAAGATTTTGTGATACTAACAATGTTTCATGCATATGAAATGTGACTGTTGGTGAGCCTTGTTCATCCTTTCTTGCCACTTCAATGATGCTGTACGTACAAACAACTAATGGAAGGTGTAGGTTAACACTGCATTAAACTTACTCCTAATATTATGGAATTCTGGAGTGTGGTTTTAATAGTGCATGGACCCTTCTCCATTAAATAAGGGCTGTGCTCTCTTCTGAGCTATCACACAATGAGAAGGCTAAACAAAGGTTGCAGGTCTGTCTGAAATTAATGTGTAATACTCCATCTTCTACACAAAACTGTCAATCAGTGCACTCATTACATAACCATGTAGAATAAATAGCAAATACTGATTGAATTGTTCGATGAAAACACACACAATTGGCACCCAATAGGGGTGTTATTTAAAAGGCTATGATTATTTACCAAAATCTGCTCAGTGAGCTTGAAACTCAAGTGATGGCAGAGAACTCTTTATCACTCACAACTGCAGGACATTGCTGTTGTTATTTATCTTTTTTATTATTGGATTTTCTTTGGTAAACAAACACTTTTGGGCCCAACCTATCTTCGCCATTGCATCTCCACCTATGAACCAGCGCGGACGCTTAGATCTTCCAGGGAGACTACCGTCTCAAGTGCAGTTGGTGGGGACAAGGGAGAGGGCCTTCTTGGTGCTGCCCCCCCGCCTTTGGAATGCCCTCCCCAGAGAGCTAAGATAAGTTCTGACCTGAAGACCTAGTGGTTCCAGTAGACTTTTGATGATTAGCCCCAGGTCCTACCTTGGCCAACAGTTAGGTCCCCGTTCTGCACTCTATCCACTTCCCTGGCCCTCTGCTACCTCATTGCTCTTGACCTGGCCTAGCTCTATTCCAGCTATTCAGCAGGCCCTGGAAAAGAATAACCTCAGGCACTATGCTGACCATTAGTTAAGGCTCTGTTCTGCACTTTACCCACTTCCCCAGCCCTATGTTTCCCATTGGCCCAGCTCTCTCATATCTGTGCCTCAGGCCTTGGGAAAAAATAGTTCCAGGTCATGCCGTGACCAGCATGCAGGATCATGCTTTATCCAGTCCCCTGGACTTAGTTCACCTTCTTATATTAGCCCAGCCTTCCCATTGTTATTGAGGCCCACTCTCGAATCTTGGGCATAGGAAACTGAAGTTGCCCGATGGAATTAGCACTGAACTGGTTTTTAATTTCTAAATATGTATGACTGTTTTATAGTATTATGTCTTTGTTTATAATGATTACTTGTATATTTTTATGTCTGTAATTGCAATGTTTGGCCTATGCTGGAAACCGTCCTGAGTCCCTTTAGAGAGCTAGAGCAGTATACAAATAAAAGATTATTATTATTATTATTATTATTATTATTATAACAAAAAACTGAAAGAAGCAACTGGAAATGTAGGAGACAATCAAAACTGATAAAGATGATGAAGGGGAGCCCCTATTAATATCCACGAATAAGGGATACATCAGGCCTCCACAGCCACAGATTCAACCATCCTTAGATTCAACCACTGATGCTTTTTAAAATATTCAAATTTATTTATTTAAAAATTTTGTACCCCGATCTTCTCAACCTCAGCAGAGGGACTCAGACTGGCAGAAGCAAACCTTATTTCTGCCATTTTAAACAAGAGAGTCAATTTTGTTATGCTATTGTACATAATGGGGCTTGATCATTCATGGATTTTAGTATCCATGGGCTGTTGGTGGCCCTGGATCCAATTCCCACCAGACACCAAGCGGTTGGCGACTATAGTGTCATTTTATAGCAGACGTCCTATCTAGAAGCACTCCAGGTTGTAAGATTCCCCCCATTTTTATTTCCAATTTCGTTTCCAAGCAAAAGGATACCCAGATGTTCCATCAAAGCAGCTAAACTGATTGCAAATAGAAAGACCATGATGGATGCTGCCTGAAAAGCTCCACTGTGGGTAGGATATCAGCAGCTGACTCCAGTATTCGTAGTACAATGGACTGCACATATACTAACGGAGATATAGGGATTACTTCTATAGGCATGTTATCAGAAGGTGGTTCTAGCAAGGATTTGCATGCTGCCTCTGAAACAATAAATATTATAATATATCCATGAGTGAAACATATATGTAAAGAGTAAACGTTTTGAGGGAGAAAAAGGGGTGCTTACCTTGCCTATTTGCAGGAGTCTGGATTCCTCCTTTCTCCTCAATCTCAGTTCTAAGCATATGACTCACATCTGGGTTTTTCCTGCTAACAAACCCCATTCCTGCTCCTAGAGACGGTTCACAAACTCTCAGTGATTTTATCCAAACACACTGTAGAGTAAACCAAAGCAAAACAAAACAAAAATCCACTTTCTGGTTACTCATCAGGCCTCTCCCTTTCAGGCCTGGCAGAAAAGGTGCCCCAAGCCCCACCCAAGTGGCTGAGTGAAGGTTGGTGGGTGAAGAGCTATCTCGTCTCAGAAAAATAAGTTGCACTTTAAACAGGTTTTAAGACAAATACTGTTTGCATGTAAGCATGCTCAGACAAGTCCTGCTTTCTCAAGTACTAGAAATAACTCTGCTTGTTAAACTGAAATTGTTTTCTTGTTAATATCTCTCTTGGCTTTTCTTCGCGAACGAAAATTCAGGAATGACTCATCCCACCCTTTCTACAAGTGCGTTGATGATTTGGAGGTTGGATGTGTCCTTCGAGCCTGTGCAATGAATTTTTCTGATGGAGCGCAGAGTGCACAGAACTGGCCCCACTCTTTAAACCAAAGGTTCGTCTGCCGGGGCCTAGCAAGCTGGGACGGTGGCAGCGAGGTCCTCAGGTCGTAGGTTTGGTTTGAGTTTCCTTCTCTTAGATCAGGGCTGTCCAACTTCTACCGGCCCAGGGGCCTGAATTCCGGTCACTGATGACCTGGGGGGCCGTAGGGTCTGCCCCCGGCTCCGCCCTCTCCCCACCCCCGGCTCCGCCCCTGCATGCATACAGTCAAATATAATCTTTTACTGAGATAAAATGCAGGGTGGGCATTCAAAAGGGGCATCCATACAGTCAAATATAATCTTTTACTAACATTAAATGCAGGGTGGGCATTCAAAAGGGGCATCCATATAGTCAAATATAATCTTTTACTGAGATAAAATGCAGGGTGGGCATTCAAAAGGGGCATCCATACAGTCAAATATAATCTTTTACTAACATTAAATGCAGGGTGGGCATTCAAAAGGGGCATCCATATAGTCAAATATAATCTTTTACTGAGATAAAATGCAGGGTGGGCATTCAAAAGGGGCATCCATACAGTCAAATATAATCTTTTACTAACATTAAATGCAGGGTGGGCATTCAAAAGGGGCATCCATACAGTCAAATATAATCTTTTACTGAGATAAAATGCAGGAATAAGATATTAAATTCTTTTAATTTAATATTAAATATATTTAATTCCATCCTTCCCTCCCCCCTTATTTTTATTTAATATTAAATATATTTAATTCCATCCTCCCCTCTCCCCTTATTTTAATATTAAATATATTTAATTCCATCCTTCCCTCTCCCCTTATTTTAATTTAATATTAAATACATTTAATTCCATCCTCCCCTCCCCCCTTAATGTATCCCATCTCCCCTTATTTCATCTTTAAATATATTTAATTTTATATTTAATACATGAGGGGAGATGGGGGGAGAAAATGAGGAGCCCCCTGAGGAGCCCCCTGCTTCGGCCTACCTTTTCCAAACGCGTAGGATCCAGGAGTACCCGGATGACGAGAGAGGCGACGACCGACTGAGTCGAAGAAGGTCCTAATCGCATCTGTGGGCCTCAGCGATCCAGTAGTAGAGTAGCCGAAGAGTATTGCGAGAATACGCAATCCACACAGGATTTCACTGTCAACGCCGGCGTGATCTCGCGTTGACAGCGAAATCCTGTGTGGATTGCGTATTCTCGCGATATTTGCTCCGAACCCGGAAGTAGGTATTTTTTTAAAAAATTTATTATTTTATTTTTCAATTTTTTTATTAAAAAGCTTAGGGGGCCGGAGGGACGGGGTTGGGGGGCCGTATACGCCCCCCGGTCCGCCAGTTGGACAGCCCTGTCTTAGATGGTTGACCTTACAGGGTTAAACGAGCACCATCTGCCCGGGTTTGAAATCAGAGTTTTCCTTCTCTTAGGATGGTTGCCAAAAGGCTAGAGAGTCTGACAAAGAGCGTCAAAGGGAAGGATGGGGTCTCTGGCTCTCTTGTTAATATAGCTGTTGTTTAAAGGTAAAGATTATTTATTTCTTTAAGAGGCAGAAAGAAAACCACAGTCAACCATTGTACCTGACTTTCAGTCCAGGTATGATTTCTTCTTGCTCTCCAATTGCAAAATACTATAGTGGTAGTTATATAGAATACAAAGTTAATGTCAGCCAATTTTTCTAAGCAAACAAGGGAGAGATGCCTTTGTTGTTCTAGACCAGTGTTTCTCAACCTGGTGGTTGGGATCCGGGGGTGGGGTGGGGGTCGTGAAAGGGGTGTCAAAAGGGTCACCAAATACTATCAGAAAACCTGGTATTTTCTGCTGGTCATGGGGGTTCTGTGTGGGAAGTTTTGCCCAATTCTATCATTTGTGGGGTTCGGAATGCTTTTTGATTGTAGGTGAACTATAAATCCCAGCAACTACAACTCTGACTGACTGACTGACTTTATTATTTCTGAGTCGCCCTCCACGTTAGTGCTCCGGGCGACTTACACACAACAAATTCCACAATTAAAATAGAGTATTTAAAACTAGATTAAAATATTCAGTGGTTAAATGCAGGGGCCAGGCTGTCAAGGTTTTTTTTTACTCCACACTCCACCAGTGTTCACATTTGGGCATATTGAATATAAGGGTCAAGTTTGGTCCAGATCCATCATTGTTTGAGCCCATAGCCTGCCAGGATTTTCTCTTGGTCATGGGAGTTCTGTGTGCCTAGTTTGGTTTAATTCCATAGTTGATGTAGTTCAGAATGCTCTTTGATTGTAGGTGAACTATAAATCCCAGCAACTAAAACTCCCAAATGGCAAAATCAATCCCCCTCCCAACCCCACCAGTATTTATTTATTTATTTACTATACTTCTATACCACCCCTCTCAGCCCGAAGGCAACTCGACTATTTACATTTGGACATATTGGGTATTGGTGCCAAATTTGGTCTAGTGAATGAAAATAATCCTACATATCAGATATTTACATTACAATTAATAACAGTAGCAAAATTAGTTATAAAGTAGCAATGAAAATAATGTTACGGTTGGGGGTCACCAAAACATGAGAAACTGTATTAGGAAGGGGGTCACGGCATTAGGAAGGTTGAGAGGCACTATTCTAGACCCAAATTCACTTTTCCTAAATAGGGACACTAATGTGTCATTCAACTTTGAAGGGCTTTAGGCCATCAATCCTGTTATCTTTCTGGTTTGATTCTGTCTGTCTCTGACACATTGCTCAGCATGACTGTTGTTGAGAAGTAGATGTGCATTTCCTGAAATATGTTAATGGGGCTTAGACCCCTACTGTTATGCTGCCTTCTGCTTAATAGTGTTTTACACAATCTCCCTCTGCCCTGGAATAAAAATAAATATGTAAAGCAAGAGGTTTTTTGAGAAGCCGTCTAATATAGTCTGTTAACTATCAACTTTCCAAGATTCCAGAACCTTTTTGAAATCTTATGTATTTCAGTGCTCCCCAACATAAGACAAGAAATTCCCTAAATTTGACTCCCAAGAGACATATTCTGTGTTTAAGTAATTAATCCAGAGACAAGTGAACCTTAACCAGCAGCCCAGGGAACAGTCTAAAGCTCTCCATAAAGTAATGCTTGACTGAATCCTATGTGACCCAGGTACATCTCAGATGGATTATTCCTGTCTCATCCAGAAAAAAGAATGTATTGAGGTTTGTAGTGATTCCAAACAAAATGAAAACAGTTCACTTTTCTTCACATTTTGCCTCTTCTCACCTTGCCAGTATAATTTTCTGCTTGAGGATGAATGGAGAATTATCATGGAGGATATTTAAAGACAATGCTTGAAGAAATGTTTCGAAAGTCATGAAGCAAACAAATTACTATTTCTGTAACTTTGATCTACATTGGGAATTGAAAAACTAAAATCAAATAATGTTTCAATAAATATATATCAACAAGCAATTATAACTTTCCTCAGAAGTTGCCAACATTTTAAAGTATTTAGGGCAAGGGAATTCCCAGGCTTCAACTTTGATTGAAGGAGGGATATAAAGTAATTAAATGATTTTTTTGGTGTCAGGAGCTACTTGAGAAACTGCAAGCCGCTTCTGGTGTGAGGCAATTGGCTTTCTGGAAGGAAGTTGCTCGGTGAACATCCAGATGTTTTACCATCCTGTGGGAGGCTTCTCTCATGTCCCTGTATAAGAAGCTGGAGCTGACAGATGGGAGCTCACCCAGCTCCCCAGATCTGAACTGCCAACCTTTTGGTCAGCAGTTCAGTTGGCACAAGGGTTTAACCCATTGTGCCACCCTAATAAATGAATACACAAATGTGACTTCCCAAATCTTATAGAAGTCCTACATCTCTTAAGGGTGTGTTTCTCCTCTTGTTCCCTGTTTATAACAACTACACTGGGTCTGTTATAGGGATAGTGATCAAGAATCAATAATGTTCCTTATCATGATTTGGCGGCAACAGTGAAATGCACTAACAGCTGCTTCAATAATTACTTTAATGGATCTGAAATAAATGACCTTTCTTGGAGAGAAGGTGACTGCCTTGGAAAAGGCTAATCTTGAACTGTATAGCTATATGAGGCAATGCAGAATATTAGCAGCATGAGATGGTAAAGATCTGACATAAGCTCTAATGTTTGCACAGCCTGCAAAGTAGATTTAGAACAAAAATGTTCAAAGGTGGCTCTTATTGAATTAATTGCATGAGGAGAAGGTCAGATTTGATCAGGGATCAATATCCAGCTAGTGAGATATAACAGAAGCAAAGCTTAATGGAATATCTGGATGTTTCTGGGAGTAACCTTTACTGCCTGCATGTAACAAAGCTAACAGAAGAAGCCTGCACTTAGTTCTGGAAATGGAGCAATTACACTAGTGGCATATTGGTAATTGAAGAACTTTTTGGCTGCAAAATATCCACGATATTTTACTTCCATGCCCTATGGTCTGGAATACATTAATAAAAAGCTATTCATCTGATCTGACAGTGCTGGATTGGCAGAGTGGGTTGTGAACTTTTTATAATCTCTAGATGCTGGGAGTTGGCAATGGAAAGAAAAAAAATATGAAAGAAGCACACTTTTTTTCAGACTCAGATGGTAAAGGGGGAGTGCTCCACTCAACAGGAAAAGAGACGGTATTGTTGAAGGCTTTCATGGCTGGATTCACTGGGGTGTTATGTGGTCTCCAGGCTGTATGGCCGTGTTCTAGCAGCATTTTCTCCTGATGTTTCACCTGCATCTGTGTGCTGCTAAACACGGCCATACATCATCCACGAAGAGTCACTGCTACAGGAAAGGTAGGTCACTGCCATCTACAGTGTGGATAGAGCAGGCATGGGCAAACTTTGACCTTCCAGGTGTTTTGGAATTCAACTCCCAGAAATCCCAGCCAGTTTACCAGGTGTTAGGAATTGTGGGAGCTCAAGTCCAAAACACCTGGAGCACCAAAGTTTGCCCATGCCTGGGTTAGAGTATTAAGGAAACTCCTGCCTCTCTGACTTGGGCACTGTTCCCGATCGTTCTAAATGCATGCCAGATTGCACTGATATTGTCCTTAGTATAAAAAAACAAAACAAAACAGAAGCTAAGAGGGACTTCCTTTCAATGTCTTTCATATACTTAGGTCTTTGCCCTGTTAACTCTTTATTGCACAAAACCTTGACTAACTTATTGTGCATATTTTCCCTACTAAAAGTCCACATTTTCCCTCCTAAAGTCACTCCCTCGTACCCCAGGAGGAGCATACAGATAGCAGGCTAGAAGGTTATAGCATTGCACCCAGAATAGTTGCAGCATTATATATTCCTATTATGCTGATATGTCTATTGCACATTCTCAATCTTGAAGCAGAACATGCAGGGGCGGTCCGAGCTCTCCCGGGGGGGGGGGTAAGCGAACATTATTTTGGCGCCGGCGCTCCCAATGTGCGCTCCATTGTGAGTGCAGCGGCGTTGCCGCCCTGCTGCTGCGCTGCACTCCGCGGTTTCGCAAGATGCGCGGTGCCTACGGACCTCTCTTGAGGTCCGTAGGCACTGCGCATGCGCGTGAAACCGCAGAGCGCAGCGCAGCAGCAGGGCGGGCGATACGCCGCGGCGGGCGCCACAATGGCGCCCACCCCGGAGCGTCCAAGATGGTGCTCTACGCGGCCGCGTAGGCCGCGTAATGGCAAAGACCGCCCCTGAGAACATGTCTAAAGGATACCAAGTCTTACACTGGCAAGAACCAAAATATAAAGAGAAACTGGGATATTACATGTATACCTGGTCAGCCATCTCTTTTTGCTTCCCATGTGGTTTTGTTCATTTCCTTGAGACAGCTGACACTATTTCCTCTGCAGCTTCCTTGTTTGCAGCTTCTCTTGGGTTACAACACACAGTGATACAAAATATGCAGACTCCTTTGAAGAAGAGCTAAGTTGTGGTGCCTCTTGGACATCACATTCAGGCCTTTTGTATTCGAATAATTTATCTACCTTATTCAGATGTAATTGCACAAAAATGCTACTTGAGATGGCTATAAAATAGTTTTAACCTAGTGAAGTGAATTATAGTATCTGCGATTCCATGGTTCTTTCTACTGAATGAAAGAATAAAGAGGAAACAAAAATAGTGTCACTTTCCTACAGAATATTACATCTTTGAAACATTCCAGGCAGCAATTAACCAATGTATGAGGCTTCCAATTATTTTATCACTTAACTGGTCAAAAATGAATATTCCAGAGAGGGGAAGACCTTTGTAGTGGATCCCAATGCTTTGTGTGCAGAAAAAGGCTCAGATTAAGTTACCAGCATTTCTAATACAAATAATTTCTGCTTACCGGTGTTGCAAATGATCTCACCTTGAAATCATGGAGAACCATTGCTGATCAGAGTAATTATCTTGATAGACAGATGATCTTGTATATGGTAGCTTTGTGATTTTCATTGGGGAGATGAAATTAAATACAGACCAGGCTCAGACTGCTATTTTAAGAACATACTTTATACAAAATAACAACTTCTTATGGAAATAAAATCTACAAATCTCCAAGGATCAAGCTTTTTAAATAAAGGATCCTTAAAAAATTACCCAAACACACAATATTAACCTAACTATTGAGGTAACTGTCACTCGCAGGGAATCAGTAGACAAAGACAAAATATACACAATACAAAAATAAATAGCAATCCCCTTTCCACTATCGACCAGGAGAGTTCAAACCCAGCTCTTTGCAGCAGCAAAAGTGGAGAGGAAAGGATCCCTGATGCGGTGCTCCATGGGCAGGCAAAGTGATCAGGGCTTTTCAGGAGCAGCAGAAAAGGCAGCCGAGTGAGGTCCCTGAGCCCCAGCTGGGGGGAAAAGAGGAGCATACGGGGAAGAATTCAGTCAGTCACTCTTATTTCAGGTGTCAACTCTCAAATGATGGGCTCTCTTGACAGAAGCCTCCTGCCGTGTGAACAAGTTCAGTTTGTTGTGGCATGAAAGGCTCAAGCAGACTCTCTTCTGAAGCCCAGTGGAGGACTTCATTTACTCAGCCAAACACTGCCACGTTAGAGCTTGTTAGATTCCTCTCAGAGTTTATCAGTGATATATTTTCACAGCTTGATGATGAGAAGCCTCTTACAATTGTGGTTCACAGTCCTGTTTTTCAAGGCCTCCAAACAGGCAAATATCAAATAAAATATCAGCGTCCACCCATAGGAACATTCTCCTTTCTCCTTATGCCCCAAGATAGGCAAATTACATTCTTTACAATCTTAATTACAATAATACAGTCCCCCTCAACCCATAATTCAAATAACCCAGAAAATTATTATTTCAGGAATGATGGAAATATGAAAAGCATTGCCAAAACTCAACTACTTTAATCAGAAATCAGAGTATTCTTGCAAATACTCAGGTCACAGACCTAATATATTCCCTGGCAACAGGGCTCTTCCTTTTCTGTTCCCAGTTAGAAACTCTTATCCTTTTTAATAACCATGAGAAAATCCTTCTTATTGCCCTCCGATAAATTTCAGCAGTACCATAAGAAACTATGCAGCAGGAAAAGACGGTACTAAAAACACAACTTTTTGGGAGGGAAATTAATTCTAGTCACTCTAGCAATGCAACTATAAGATGTCAAAACAGTCTTCAGGCATCAGCAATATTTTCCTGCCACATGGATGATATAACTTTACCTTCAACATGTAACTAGGGACCAGGAGAAAGCAGAGTCACTAGCATGCCTGTATTGCTAAATAATTATATTAGGATACAGTGTGCACTCAACTAGCAAGGAAGAACAAAGCACCAACATTTGTAGGTGCACAGGTTATTATATAAACTATTGCTTATAACTTGCATGTGCATCCACTGGAGGGAGAAGTCAGGACCAAAATATCTGGAAGCTCTGGCTGTTTAATGGATTTTGTATAGCAGTGACATCTTGTGGTCAGCTGGTAAGTAGTGGGGCTAAATCCAAAGCAGTATTCATATTTGTGCTGATCATCCAAAATTAAGAGCTCTTTATGGGTCTTCTGTTAATAAATTGATTTTGCTTATCCTCTGCTACAGAACACAGAAGAAATTTGGCAGCCTTTGCTAACCACCTAATAAGAAACAATTGTAATGTTGTTGCTAAAAAAAACTTTAGTTACAAAATTTGACAGCGCATAGAACTCTTTGCCAAACATGAGATTTATACTTCAGTCCCTCAATAATGTGATCCAATGTTCTCTCTGTATTCTTCATCAATACCTGAATTTATATCAAGAAACATTAATGTTGCCACGAAGAACATCTTTGCCAAATATTTCATCTGCAGGAAACACTTTTGGCATTTTATTGCCACTTAGTTTTTCTTCTATTTTTCCAGCACTGATTCATAATCAAATTTTAAAATTTTGTCCAGTCCCGGCAGCTCACCACTTACCCTCTCATAATATGCAAGAAGGATGGTCTAATATCTAACTAACTTCTTGGGCTTGGGAAATACTCCAAATAAGCAGAAAGTTAAGAGCACCTATGAAACCTAAGCTTGACTCCAAAAAAATTGGAGGGAGTGGTGTTGTGCCTCCAGTTGGGTAAAGTGACTTGCTGCTATAGCTTCAAAGAGCCTCCAAAACCCATGAATTATAGGACATGGTTCTATCCTGTGCTCACACTTATGGAAAAATGAGTTTGCTATGAGTAACTAAATGTATCTGGGTCCTGAATCAATAGCTCATAATTTCTTAATGCGAATTAAGTAGTTCAATTTTCTTATTTGCTTTTCTTCCTCCTTGCTCTTCAGAGCAGCTGAATGTTCTGACATTACAAAATCTTGCCTTTACTTTCTGCGTTCTCCACCTTGAGTACCGCAAATGTTCTGACTGAATCAGCCCTTATTTTGTCTTATTGTAGTGAAGAAATACATGCTTTAGTAAATGCTTCACTTAGGGATTATACAGAAAAATGACAGGGACCTGACTTTTCAAATGCTACTGTTTTTACCTCAGAATCTGTAATATTATTGACTGAAAGTAGTAAAATCTTTGTGGCTGGTCAAGTAGCGTTTCCAAGGTTAGTATGTTTCAGCAATGCGTTTCTCTTTATGTCCAAAATTGCAAAAGTGCCTTGTTTGAATATATTTTCAGATAAGGGGTGTATTCCCCCACCTCCATAGCTGAGAGAAAAGTATGGGTAAGTCTTTATGTGACTGGGTTTGATTTTGTTCTTTCACATTTGGAATGTGATGCATCCTATCTGTACTTTAAACAGACACAGATGGTTACTGTTTGAAACGGCTTCCTCATTATGATATGCAAAAGCTTTGGAAACCATTATCAATCTATAGCTGAGTCATAAAAGGGCTCACAGTGTACTCAGTCACTAACTAGAAAACGGCTGTCTGTTAGACTTTCAAAGTTAAGAATAAGACAATTATGAATGTTAAAATATGGATTGATTGTTGATTTTGTTCTTTAACTGATGTCATATATTCTTAACTGGTTTATGTGTTTTTCACTCATACTGTGTTGTAAGTTTTTGTTGTTTTCCATCTCAATCCATAGGAAGAGATGCATAAAAATTAATCATCATCATCACTGTCTGGTTGAAGCCTTGCTTTCTTTTCCAGAGGAGGCAGAACATCTTCAAGATAGTCAACCTCCTCTCCCCTCCAAAGCAGAGAAACATTATTTGAAACAAAGAACATTTATAGATATTTATATGCATAAACTCAAATTACATTGGGCTACTGACCTGTCCTACTTATATGAACGTAACAAAATCGGCCACTAGACATGTAGCTTTGAATCTAACTGTATCTTGGCCTTGAAATTGTGTCAGTGGTGAGACTGGGAGCAAACTGCTGTCAACATGCTTTTGCTGATGAAATCACCCAATCCCGTAACTACAAGTGAATCTCAACAGATCACTGCAGTCACAATTTTTTTCATGTTCTGAAAGGGAAAAGGGGAACACAGAGAGAGGGGGTGGGGGGGGGAGAGAGAAAGGAAACTCTTCTCTTAAGGCTTGTTTCAAATCACAATTCAGCCATAATCCAAATAAAAAAGGAGTCAAATTTATAGCATCGATCATATTTGTGTTCTTTCTGAATTTGCATTAAAACTTGGGCCACAGATTCACTCAAGACAAATCAGAGCATCAGATTATTTCACACTAGGTGGCAATGAGTACCTTTTTTTCTTATGATCGTTTTAGATTGTTTTCATGCCTATTAAGCTCCTGTATGTTAGAATTTGCAAGTGACAGCAATGTCACAGATTTTACAGAAGAATGCATTATGTACTGTTATACAGATCTGTAATATCCCCTTGTCTCCTCTTCTGATATTTTCACATAAGTCTGCCAACACATCAGCAATATTTCCAATTCTTGAAAGCTCAGTATTGCTATCTGACAAGTATACTCTATTTGACATATTTCCCATTTAGACAAAATATTTGCTTCTGAAGTCTCTAGCGTATATTATATTTGTAACACAGAGAAAGTTCTGGTTTACATTGTCCACCCACTCAACTTAAATGCTTCAGAGATTGAATACAGGATCAAAGGGTTTTTTTTATAATATAAACCATCTCTCCATCTTTTAACACCAAACTGCTGAAATGAAGAGGAAGGATCTCAATTTCTTTATAGGATCATAAAACAAATTAGTTTGAGAGGAAAGTAGTCATCATAGATCTCTTCTTTGCCTCAGTTGAATGTCACAGTGGTTGTGCTAAAACTGCCTTCGACAATAAATTGCCTCAGAAGAATTTCCTATATTCTAGCACTTCCTGTCCCTGTGTCTTATGAACTAAGATTTTAATGCTCAGTGTCATATTATTCCAAATCATAAACTATTTAGAAAATGATGAATTTACATGGAATTTCCAATTTTCTAGAAATTCTAATTCCTGATTTTCTTGTTCCTATAATGACAGGAACCGGCAGTGCATATAATCCATAGGCAGGAGAGGGGAGCACTGAATTCTTCTGAGCAGTTCCTAACTTCAATCATTAGATCGTGCTTAAGCCCCAGATTACTGAGAGCGGTGCCAACCCAAAACTATCTCCTGCATCCACCCTCTCCTGAAAGATTTCAATGTGAAATGATTGTAAACAGTTTATGATATTCCCAGTGCTATGCTCACAACATTTTGGGCTAACCAGTCCCACCCTAATAACATACAATACATTCACCAACAGAAAGACTTTTTAAAGGCAATAGGTTAAAAAATCTGTAAACTGGATTCCTTTCCAAACACACAAATTAACACAAGTATTTTCTATAGTCTCCTGTTTTTCACCCTGAACAATATACCTGAGTTTTAGCAGTTTATGAAAGTTTCATTTCCCTCAAAAAGAGTTTCTTTAAATGTTCAATGAAGTCTCTGGTCAGACAGAAGTCATTAAACTGAGATGCTCCTTCTGTGTCATTGAGACAGCTTGTAGAGGTGGCTCAGAGCAAGGGAGGCTTCGTGCTACAAGAAAGCTACCGAGGTACAGCATTCCACAAGACCTTGGAAGTCAAACCTTGCTGGGAAAGAAGATGATGGTAGAAAGAATGCTCCCTTTATCCCTTTATCCAGTCACATGTGGCTCTCATCTTCATCAAATCCTTCCCTCCTTAGACTAGCTCTAAAGAGAAAGAGAAGCATTGCCTGTTTCAGAATGAGTTTTCAAAAAAGCCGGTATATTAAATATGTGAAGCCATTTAACATTAAGACAAATACAAATTGTGCAGTTGAATTATGAGGAGTGTCCCTTCTAAGGCAAGGGAATAGCAGATTTGGGGAGATGGAATTACACAAAGAAAAGAAAAAAATGGTATGTAGGGAAGCTTAAAAAAAAAATTCCCAGCAAGTCTTTTAAAAAACCTAGCACTGCATATTTCTATTCTCCAAAGGAGAAGCAGCTCTGAGTATCTTGACTCACAGTCTACCTCACAACTATGACTGCCTCACTCTGCAACCAAAATGAGATATTCCTACATTCAGGCCTCCATTCTATTGCCTGCAGCAATTACAACAAACTATTTGAAGCAATGGGGACTTGGTAAAATAACATTTGCATGACTTAACAAGTCTACTGTTGTTGGGACTTGCATGTAGTCCCTAGACTCCCACTAAGTCTAACTTATCAGAAGGAAAAGACTAACTTATCAGAAGGAAAACTTCCTGTTATGATTTATGAGCCTATCACTTTCCACATAAATTACATTAACATTACACATCATTCCCATCTGACAATAAGCACCAATTTGTGCTCTGCATTAGCACTTACTTGATCTAGAGGCAACACTGGTGGTTTTTGTGGTGGCAGCTCTTCCCGCGCTGGTGCAGACACCTTTGGGAATGGAACTGGTGGGTGGTGCATATGCATTCTGGAATCACACACAATGGAGAAATCAAGTTGAAAACCACATGTCCTTTTGCATGCATCTAAAAACATACACCTATATGCTACAAACACCTTTGGAACAGAGGATGACATCTGTGTTTTCTCCCACTTTACTCCTCCAATGTTCTCACTTGATTAGACTTGTGTAACATCAGGGATTAACAGTAAATGGGTTTTTATGTAACAGATGAAAATATATTAGATAGCCATTCTTTCCTCATGCTAAATATATGAATGGACCACAAATTAAACAAATTTAAACAATCTCTTCTCTATATGTAAATACCGTATTTCCTTAATTCTAAGAAACACTTTTTTCCTATATAAACAACTCAAAAATGGGATGAATCTCAGCTATATCTTATATTTTTTGTTGGTGATAGTGGTACTGAAATCGAGGTGCACTTTACAATCAATTGCGTCTTACCATTGAAAAAATATGGGTATATGTATGTGTATGCTGCATCATCTCATTTCATTCAAGGTAAATATGTTGGATAGGAAAACAAAGACTGATAACAAAGATTTAGCAATGTAAGAATCTTCCACAATAAGAACTAGAACCATGAACTCAGTCAGTATGAAGTACATTAACAATCTTTCAACAAAAAACCCCCCAAAAACAAGAAGCTCTCATGAGTTCACTAAATGAAAGAAAAATCACTATACGTTCATTATCCATGGTTTCACTACCCCGCCCTGTTGCCAAAAGTGTTTGTGGACCTCTCCAGTCCTCCAGAAAGATTCAATGGCTTGCTTCCAACTCAAGTACAATTAAAATATGGAACTACCTATTATCCACAGCTTCAGGTATCCACAGGGAAGTGTGTGTGTTGGAACATATCCTCCATGGATATGGAGTTGTACTGTATTGTGCAATGTTTCTCATCATGACAAGATCCACCTGCCTGTGCTTCAAATGTTGTGAAGCTCTCTCACAAATGCTAATGTTGTCTGAAGCTCTTTGGTTGCTTGAAATGTTACTGTTTGAGTCTTACCTTTGACAGTAACCACCTCCCTCTTTCTGCTCCCACCTACCTGTCCTATAGTCTTACCCTGGTGTTCTATACAGATCTGTAGAGAGTCCACCCATGCCTCCTCCACGTCCTGTCTGTTCCATCACTAAGGCCTGGAAGTGGCCCACATTGTCTTCTTGGCAACGATACAAAGATCCTTCATGAACAAGGCCATTAGGATGGTTCATGGGCGGATGAGATGACAAGCGTGTATTCACTGATGATCCATAAGCCCTGGGCTGGAAGTGACTGGCTGGATGTCGCGATGCATAAGATGGCCCTGTTTGCAACATGACACTGTGGTGTGGGAAAGCAGATGGGCCAAATCCAAGCCCTGAAGAGTTTATGGGTGGTGGGGGAGAACCATACAAGTACTCTCCTGCTGCAATTGATCTCTGTTTCTTGGTGGCTGCATTATGGTTGTCCAAATCAAGGAATTCTTTAGGGCTCTCAGGCCTTTCTTGAGACTCCTCTGGTTTCTCAGCTTCTGATGGCAGCTCTTGCCCACTGCTTGGAATGTCTTTGGTGGCTGTCATGTCTATTCGATTTGGGGAAGCCAATGCTGTATTAAGTACTTCACAACCCTGCATATCCATGGTCCTTCTGTCTGAGAAAGGAGGCCTAGCCAGAGGTGACTGTGCATGTGGATGTCCAGCAGGACTAGACTGGTGTGGAAATGGCCTTTGCCATTCTGAATAACCTTGGGGACAAGTATAATAAGAAGGCTGTTGGTAATGGTGATACGAAGGAGGAGCTTGTGCCTGGTAAGGGGATGGAACTCCCTGCTGGGGACGGTAACGAGGAAAAACACCATAGCTGCCATTATTGGGCTGTAGGCCCCGAGCAGAAAAATGTTGTGAATGGGACATTGGAGTGGACTTCCCTCCCACCATAGGATGGAATCCCTGCAATCCTGGATTGATGTGGTACTGCGTGGCTGAATTTGGATACTCCACATTGGGCATATAGAATGGGGCAAACTGACCAGAGGTGCCTCCCACTGGTCTTCCCTCTATACCAACAGGTACACTGGTGCCCTGTCCCATGCAAGGCACAGTTGTCTCCAAATGGTTTTTCCCCATAGTGCAACGGGAATTCTCCATTATATTTGTAGCCAATGTTTTCCCTTCTGCACCACTGGATGGCCCTTCACCTACAGCACCATTTTCAGGCACAGGTCCTTTCTCTGTTGCTGTTACAACTTCCCGCACACACCCCTGGGCTACTGCGCTTGTATAGTTACTTTCTGATGGCCACATGCTCTTGCTCTGTATTACTTTTGGATCATTTTTAGTATCAGAATCATCTCCCTCCCCTTCCTGTGTCACGTTCTGCCTGGAACAATCCATTTGCAAAAGTGGCTTGGAATGAGGTAGCAGCTTGGGGTAAGTCCCTTCAGAAAGGCCAACACACTGAGTTTTCTTTTCCACTCCTGGTGAAGGCTCCACTGTACAAAGGGAATTAAAAACAAATAGAAGGCATTGCTAAGTTATATCATATATGGACAAAATCACTCAAATCTTTTTCATTATATGAATGGACAACAGTAGTCAGCTGTTATACAGCTATTCTAAAGCCCAAAAGCAATATAATATTGTGAAGGAAGCACTAGGCAATCGGCACTAAGGCAGTCAATCATGGCTCAAGGGAGCTGGAAGAGGGGAAGAGAACATATCATAAGGCAAAGGTTTGCTTCTATGAGTATTATGTGGAATTTGAAGTTAACACAAACTGATTTGAGCTGATGTGGGGAGGTTGAAGCTGAAGCAGCAAGGGTTTTGGACTGGAGAAAAAAGGGAAATTACCTATCGTGCTGTGGTGCTTAAATACCAGATTATTAGAGGTTATTATATTTTTCGACTGCATTTAACAAACCCATTCTTGTTGTTTTAAACCTGCCTCTGGCTATCAAGTCTGTATTGTAATCAGGCCACACATACCATAAAGAATACACACAACAAACAGTCACAAGTCTACATTTAAGTGTCACACTAAACCCAATAGGGAAGCAGATAATTCACAAAAGTATCAACCAAATTTTATGAGATGGAGATTGGGTTCATTTCATGTTCATGTTAACCAATGTTTGTGCTTTACAACATGCAATATTGGACCACGGTAAAGAGTGGGACAATACAATGTGCATGAACATACAAACTTTCAAGATTTAGATGGGAGTGTGTAATTCCATAGCCTGCTGGCTGAAACTTAGTTACCAGTTATTTACACATACATTTATAAACAAATCTGTAATATAGTAGAATATTCTATGGTAACGTCCCAGATTTTGCTTCAAAATAAAAAATGGAGTCAGAATAGGAAAAACTGCAACTTCGTGTACCAGCCTTCCATAATCTCCAAAAATCTTGTTCATTGATCATATTGACGAGAACTGTTGGGAACTGAAACCCGGGGTATTTGTCTTCTATTGTGCTGCACTTAATAATGCCCTGATCTGTTATTCAATGTACTGTTTCCAGCTTGTTCTATGATATAGTCTAGATTAGTATCTCATACATATGAAAGTTTTCCGTGACAAAACACTAAAACAGAAGAGCCCCTAATAAAACTCATCGACCATAAAGAACAGCTGTCTCTGACTAGGCACAGATTATTGTGATTAAGAGATCAAAAAGTACCACAGAAAACAAATGGACCTTATTTAGTTTGGCTGAAGGAAAAGTAAAGTAAGGATATACAATTACCTCCATTGTCTTCTGGCTCTGCTGTCTGAGTGGTATCCTGAGAATTCCCATTCCCTAGAATTGGTTTTGGAGGTTGAACATTTGTAGTTGCCACATGGGCCAGTTGTGGAAATGGTCCTGGTAAGTGTGGGGGAGGAGGCTGACGAGGGTGATAAGGCACACCAGGTGGGCATACCCGGGAGGACAACTGCTGCATGGCTATCATTTCTGGACTGTCCATCATGGAATCTCCACCCTGAGCCCCTCTCTGCATTTGAGTTGCAGGCCCAAATAAAGAAGGTGGAAGCTGCTGTTGCATTCGCTGACCAGTGTTTTTTCCTGGTTGTCTAATATATCCTGAGGGTGGAGCTCCATGAGGTAGGAAATTGGCTTGCTCAGTCCACTGATTAGATGACAAAGGTGGTCTCAATGCTCGAGATTCCATCATGTGGCTCAAAGAATGAGGTGGCAGAGGGGGGCATGGACCCATCGGAGATTTCTTATCTATGCCTAGTACCATCTGGTTAGTTGCATCACGGCTTCCATTCCACACAGCAGGATGTGCATGGTTAAAGTATTTATAAGGTCTATACATATGGCCAGGGCGAGGTTCTGAGGTCTCTGGTTGTCTCACAGGGGGTCCATTGTGCCTTGGAGAAATAAATTCTTGCTGGAACTGAGCAGGTGAATACATACTGGCCTCTGAGGGAGGACCATTCATTCGACAAAACTGCAGGGATCCAGATGGCCCTATTGTGGAGACATGCATTGGTCCAGCACATACTTGCTTCTCTGAAACAGTAAGCTGATGTCCTCTGGGATCATTCAGTCCAACTGTAGGCTGAAGGAGAAAACAGAAAAGAAAAAAGAAAGATTAAATTTTCCATAAATACTGGGCATATCACAGAAGGCTATTGGGCATGTCACAGAAACAATCAAGCACCCAAATTCTGAACAAGAATGTAGGATGTCTTGTCATGTAATCACTAAACAACAAATCTAGATTACAACTGTGTACTAAGTGCTGGGCAAGGTGTTAAAAGAAGGTGAAGACCTCTCAATCTAGATAGCTTTGAAGGAAGCTTACTACTGTATTTAGACCTGTTCTTGTCTGAGTTGAGGCCTAAATCTGGGACAAAAACAGTGGTTTGTCAATCTCATGTTGACATTCACGTGAGATTCAAAAGATAATGATTAAAATCTGTTCAGACTGGTGAACACGAAACAGGACCTCCATAGATCTTGTCTCTTTGATTTAAACTTAGTCCGATCAGCACAGACACTTCAGAAGACTTTTAGAATCAATTGCTTCAGTGTTGGGATTTTTAAAAATATGAATGGCTTTTGTGAATCTTACCCGTGATGTTTGCTTTCAGGAGATAAAGGACAAATACATT
Organism: Anolis apletophallus; assembly: GCA_030556195.1. NCBI lineage: Eukaryota > Metazoa > Chordata > Lepidosauria > Squamata > Anolidae > Anolis > Anolis apletophallus. The sequence goes on along the minus strand of JARBWK010000009.1, from coordinate 119,017,022 downwards.
GGGTTGTGCTCCTCCCACTTGTTCCAGAAAAAAGAAAAACCTTACATCTTTTGACTTAAGGCTAACTGCAGCATATATGAGACTGTGGGAATGGTAACTCCTCCTACTTTGATCCCAACCATTTTTGTGGCTTGCAGCCTTCAACTTTAAAAAAAAAAGTTTTTCAATTCTGGTGTATGTAATGCACATAATTCCCGTCTCTTAGTCCTTCCTATTTGTTTATTTTTGTCTAAATGGTTCATTAGGCCGGCCTGAGCTTTTTAAATCTCAGGCTTCCATATACACAGGCATGTAGCCAGGGGGGGGGCTAAGGGGGCTTCAGCCCCCCCCCCCGAAATTCTCAGGGTGGTCCGCGAGAAGGCCTTACTGGTACATTATTTAAACTGTTATGTTTATTCATATCATGATCTGATCACCATGCTCATTATATCCCACATTAATGGGGTTATTGGGATAACAATACAAAATATTTGCTAGGGTAGACCCTCTTCCACCCAGTCTCAGCCCCCCCCCCCCCAAACCAAACTCAGCCCCCTCCGAAACAAAATCCTGGCTACGGCCCTGCATATACACATTGTACACTTGCAGGTGGAAGCTCAGAAGATAATCCATTTCATACCTGTATGGCAAAGTGCTGGTGCTGATGACCTGGGTCACCAGGATGTGGTTCTGGTACTCGAGGTGATCCATATGGTTTTGTTGGATTTGATACATGCAGAACACTAAATGTTCCTGGTACTGCTGGCCTCTGCACAGGAAGACAGAAGTCACAGTTAGTAGAAGGTATGACATACAAAATTACTATCTTGGCCACTCCTTTACAACTTTTGTCAAAAAAATATTATCTTAGCCTGCTTGTACTCACCACCTGCCCTGGGTGGGATATGCGACTGGGCATTCCACCATAGTGGTGTGAATGTAAGAAGCCTCGGCCATTGGGAGAGGCCACTTCTCCAGAGGGCTGACTTGAGCTGCTACTTGGATCCTCTGCAGAGAAGAGGAAAGGAGAAGAGGAAGAAGAAACTCTATGTTTTGCCTTGTGAGGTGGAAGTTTTCCTCCATTTTGTATATGCTGTTGTTTCTTGCCGGACCCTTCAGAATCCCTTGATCGAGTCCATACATTTCCTGCACTAGAACGTACAGTCCGACGGCTTCTTTTCTCACGCTTCCCATCCTCTCTAATCCAGAACTCATCATCTGTGTCACCATCTTCTCCAGGGAAATGCTTCATCATTGCCCGGTGGAAGCATCTTTCTAAGTTATAAGCCATTTTAGTGTATTCTATATTCAAACAAGCAAATAGAAGAAAATTAGTTTCACAGGCAGAAGATCTTTGAATATTTATATATCTTCTTTGTTTACAGCTAGCATTGAAATCAAACTATACTTTCTGTGTGCTTTGACTAAAACAAAATAAAAAATAAAAAGAAATACAGTATATAATCAAAAACTGGAAAAGAGTATGTAATGACTATAAAATCTTTCAGCAATTGAATCAACTGCTGAAAAGTAAGATAATGGTTATGTAAGTCCCACTAGTTGCATGGGTCTATTCTAGTTGGGACCAGCAAATGGATGTAGATTTTTCTCCACAACTAATAGCCACAGGTTCTCTGGGTTCTTATGGTGTCTTCACTTTCTGCCATTCTAACCCATGCCACAGAGAAGTTTTGGGTCCCCCACCCCTCAAACTTTGGAAGCAGAATAAACTGTGCAAATACACTTCCTTTAATTTTCAGACATTTGTTGCAAATGAAGAATCATGGGCGTTTCTTCTTGTATTTCCCATCCAGGCCAGGAGCTTTCTAAGTAATTGTATGCAATAGCTGGATTTCCTTTTTAAGAGCTTACCACTGTTTTCACCATTATATTTAAGGCAATTTCTGAACATGATCTTCATGTCACCCATAAATTCTTCCTTAGTGTAGTATTGACCTGCATTTAGCTTCTTCTCCATGCTAGAGATATCCATGGGAGCCTGAAAAGTACCACAATGTTTCAGGCTAAGTAACCGACTTTCAAAGTGATGGACATCATTAAACAGATTCTTTCATTCTTTCTGATCAACGAGTAAAATTCCTTAACATTATCAACAATCCTGTGCATAGAAAATAAAAACAAGATCACAGACAATGCAATATATGTCTGCTCACCTTAATGATCTGGTAATAATTTGGGGCGTAAGATTCATCAACAGGCTCCAAGAATGGCCAGGAATCCTTGTGGGCTTTCACCACATCGAGAACTGTCAGTAGCAAAAATATGGGAAACTGTTACACATTAATATGGGATGCCAATACTATCAAACCAAATAAATGTACAATGTTAAGACTTGGAATAAAGACTGACCTTTGTACATGGCAGTGAACTCATCATCCAATTCAAAACTGCAAAGTGAAAATGCAAAAATTAATACATAGACCTTCAAGGCTCATCTTTACTCAAATGTTAGCATACATTTCTTAATACTGAACATTCAATTCAGGTACAGATTTTTCCAAGTAATGCCATCTTTTTATTCTCATGAAGGACCAAGGCACTGATATCTCCGGCTCATTCTCTGTTCGGATATCAGCCAGCATACCAACATCTTAAATGAAGAATTGGCTTCCTAAGATCTACAGAGATACTAGCAGGAACACCTCAGCAAGTGTGAGTCCACAAGTGGCAGGCTAAAACCCAGAACCTCATTGAGTGGCTGATACCAGATGAGAGACTCCCTCCTGGGCACACAGAAGATTGAGCTACCTGGTAGGCACTGAACGGGATGTGCTCTGGCACCATGACATGCAGAGCTAACCTGAAGAAATGGGCTTACAAAATGGAATCCATGACATGTGAATGTGAAGAAGAGCGAACCACAGACCACTTATTACAATGCAGTCTGACCCCGGCCACATGCACAATGGAGGACCTTATCACTGCAACACCAGAGGCACTCAAAATGGCCAGCTTCTAGTCAAACGACATTTAGAATAATGCCAAGTTTTTAACTTGGTTTGTGTTTTTAAATACATTATAACTGTACCCTCAATTTGCTTCTGACATGATAAATAAATTCTCGTGGTTTGGCTTTGACACAGTGTGATTTCCTGCAGCCCTCCTTTTTACCTCCTGCATAAAAATGGCAACCATGTGGATTCTGAAGTTCATTGCAGTATACTTACAGGTCTTTGGTCTTCCTTTCATCCCTAGTAGGTGAGCTGGGATCCAAGTGAGAAAGTTCAGGGGGAAGCTCTTTTCCCTGGGCTAGCAACCATGCTCGTTCTTCTCTGAGCTTCCTTCTTTTGGCTCGTTCTGCAAATGGAGAGCAAGTGTTACATTTTAAAGAAACTCCACCTCATGAAAGCCAAAAGTTTCAGTCAGCTACAAATTTGGGTGATTTGTATTTCTGGATCTCATTGTATTTTTAAAGAAGCTTAGCTAAGACACTTCAAGTGGACTTTTCTGTTGCTATTCTATTTCTGATGTTTCACCACTTCCAACCCAACAATTACTATACAATACCATGTACCAGAGCCACTGACTGTCTTAGTCTATAACATAATCTTGTCTAGCAGAATACTTCAGAAGGATTCACACCACATATAGATGCCAATAGTTACTATGTCCACTCCTGATTAGGTAGGAAGCCATATTCAGGTGTTATATAATTCTGATAAACTACACCTGCAACGGATAAGGAATGCACTAATGTGTCTCCCTGTCCGTCCCCCCAGACCCATGCTGGATAATCTGAAGGGAAAAAACTCCTCTATACTTGGAGATTCTTCATGTGATTAGGACCCTTGAAAAACAATTAAGATATAGCAATTGTTTATAAATTGGTGGAAGATAAGGCAACCAATTAAGCTTATCACTTTGTACAAAGTAATAAAAAAAATGGTGTAAAAAATATGCAGACCTAGAATAGTTTAAATGTTCCCTCCCAGTTTAAATTTCTGAAAAAGTTCAATGCAATTCTCCTACCCAGAAGAAAACATCCCATCTATTTAATCCTCATTTGGGCACCAACTCTCAGTGGTACATATCCACCTCTCCTCATGCAAAACAATCATTTCTAAATTCAGTCTATGCAGCTCTATATAACAAATAGCAGTTCTATACACAGAGGTGATTGACATGCCTTCTACTGCTTTGACTTTCTCTTCCATTTCTCGTCTCCTCTCTTCTTTCAACATTTGTTCCTGTTCCCTTTTCTGAACTGCCAGAAGGATCTGACGCTCCTCCTCTTCTTCTTTCCGTTTCTGCTTCTCTGTTCTGCTAAACACCATTGGGGTCACCTGCAGAAAGGAACACACTGATTTACATGGTTATTAAATGTATATCCTGCTTTTCCTACAAGATGCACCCGGTTCTCGTACTTTCCTCAATACCCATTATACTTCCAGGAAATTTGAACCCAAATCTTTCCAGGCCTAGTCTGGCACATAAGTCATCACTGTATACTTGGTCTCCACTTATGACTTTATCACTTGAAATTATAGTAAAAGCTTGAAATAAGTTTAGAATCCTTTGAAATCCTTCAAATAAGAACAAGGAAGAGTTTTTTCATATGATCATTTTTCCAGTCGCAGACTTCTGTTCTACGTAAGAAAAAAGTGTTTGGGGTATTTTATAAAAAATTATCAAAGTAATAGGAAATAGGAAAGGAGGATTATGAGCTAGTGTGTACAAAGAAGTTGTGTTGAAAGCAGAAAAAATCAGTCTATGTAAATTCTATAGTATCTATAATTTGAGGTTTTCTTCATACTTTGGAGTGCTGACAATAAACTAGTATTTCTCATTATTTGAACCCCGTTTTAGTTAGATTAATAGATGCCAAGATGCTACAGAGCCTTCAATGTAAGAGCTGACAATACTTCTGTTCACAAAGTCAATTATATTATTTGCCATTATTAATGAACTTACATTTGAACATCTATCGATACAGCTACCGCCTTTGCAGAGCTGTATAATATACTCTTGATGCCGAAAAGAGCATGATCTCTGTTTCTGTAGCTTCCTTCCCCTCAGTACACGATTAGAAACAGCCAAGTCTTGTTCTGTTAAAGTGGTAAACCTGTGACTGGCTTTGCAGGAGGAAGAATGAAATACTGGAGTGTGTCTCTAATCCCTCTTACCCCATATCCTACCTGTAAACATATAGCATGCCAAGTAGAAAGCTAAGCTATAACTTTTCTCTTATATCTTATATGAGGTGGAAGTTCTGTAGCTCAATATCTCTTTCATACAGAAAACTATTGCAGATATATGGAAACAGTCACTGCAGCCTCTACCTCCAGGAAGAAATACAGTATAGACGTTTCCTCTCTCGCTGAAACCGAAGGCTTTAGCACAATGTATTTTGTGAGAATTAATGATCAAATGGAACATCTTACTGCCCTTTACGTCTCACCCTATCATTAATCCAGAGAAAATGCTTGCATCTTTGTCATGACTGCTTTATTTTTTTTCACAAGTGAGCCAATGGGACTTCAGGGTGCATTGACAAATGGTTGGCATGGCAAACTAGCTTCCACCACAGATAGCCTAAGTGCGTCTACATTTATGTTGCATATTTAACCATTTCCTTCAGTACTGCTCCTTGGAGAATTGTCTGACATCATCTCCAAACTTCTGCAACCAGCAACTGCTGTGCATTAAGGAATTTACCACAGTCCCCATGTTCTTTTCCCAAGAAGCACAATATTAAATTTAGTTAATTTAAAAATATTACAAGCTTGGGGCTGCTTTATAACATGTCAGTTTCTGAGGGGGGGATGAAAGCAGGATAAAGAAATTTATTCAAATACCTACTCCTCATAGCAGAATGTAGTCCTTTGACTATTGCGATACACACTAGACCAGTGTTTCTCAACCTGGGGGTCGGGACCCCTGGAGGCATCGCGAGAGGGTGTCAGAGGGGTCGCCAAAGACCATCAGAAAACACAGTATTTTCTATTGGTCATGGGGGTTCTGTGTGGGAAGTTAGGCCCAATTCCATCGTTGGTGAGGTTCAGAATGCTTTTTGGTTGTAGGTGAACTATAAATCCCAGCAACTACAGTTCCCAAATGTCAAGTATATTTTCTCCAAACTCCACCAGTGTTCACATTTGGGCATCTTGAGTCTTCATGCCAAGTTTGGTTCGGATCCATCATTATTTGAGTCCACAGTGCTCTCTGGATGTAGGTGAACTACAACTCCAAAACTCAAGGTCAATGCCCACCAAATCCTTCCAGTATTTTCTGTTGATCATGGGAGTTCTGTGTGCCAAGTTTGGGTCAACTCCATCATTAGTGGAGTTCAGAATGCTCTTTGATTGTAGGTTAATGGTAAATCCCAGCAACTACAACTCCCAAATAACAAAATCGATCCACACACACCCCAACTACCCAAACCCCACCAGTATTCAAGTTTGGGCTTATTGGGTATTTGTGCCAAATTTGGTCCAGTGAATGAAAATGCATCCTGCCTATCATATATTTACATTATGACTCATAACAGTAGCAAAATTACTGTTATGAAGTAGCAACAAAAAATATTTTATGGTTGGGGGTCACCACAACATGAGGAACTGTATTAAGAGGTCATGGCACTAGGAACATTGAGAATCACTGCACTAGACTGAACTTGTATGTAACTGGTATTTCAACTGTACCCAATCAATCCACAGAAATATATCCCAAGGAGATAATTTACAGACATTCTGGTCCTTCCTCTCGAGTTGTCTCCAGAAAGTGCTGTTTGGGGGATCCTGCTTGACCCCACGGCCTGTGGACCTTGGGGTCCCGCAGGATTCATCATTATCCTCAATATCTACAATATCTAGACAGATTCATGGATACCAAGTGTATCGGTAGTTACTGAAAAGGACATTCAAGTGCCACCTCGGAGTGGTTGAGGTAGGCAGGATTTCCCTGGGTACTGGTTGTGGGGGGTCGGGAGCAGGTTAGGGTTTTGCCCTCCCTTCTGCTCGAGATCCCCGTGTACAACTGGTGGGCCACTGTGTGATACAGAATGCTGGACTAGATGGGCTGAGGTCCGATTCAGCATGGCTCTTCTTATGTTCTTATGTTTACAATAACTGCTGGTCGAGATCATCCAGAGTTTTAGAGTTCGGCACCATTTGTACTCAGATTATGCCCAAGTCTACTACTCCTTTCCACCTGAAATCAAGGAAGCAGTTCTGCGCCTGAACTGTTGCCTGAGTGTGGTATTGGACTGGATGAGGAAAAACAAACTGAAGCTCAATCCAGACAAAACAGAAGTACTGCAGGTCTTGCGCAAGATCAATCTAGAGATAGGGTTACAACTTGAGCTGGATGGGTTACACTCCCCCTGAAATCTCAGGTCCACAGTTTGGGGATGGTCCTGGACTCCACCTTAAATCTGGAAGCCCAGGTGGTGACTGTGACCAACCTTTGCTCAACTAAAACTTGTGTGCCAGCTGCGCCCATTTCTTGGTCATGGTGGTACATGCTCTGGTTACATCCCATTTGGACTACTGTAACATGCTTTACATGGAACTGCCCTTAAAAAGTGTAGGGAAATTGCAACTGGTCCAGCATATGGCAGTTGGTGCTGACTCCAGTGAACACACAATGTTCCCTGGTGCTGACTCCAGGGAACACACAATGTGTCGTCGTCGTCCCCTTCCCCGCTGAGACAGCTCCCCTGGCTCCCGATTAGTTTCCGGGCCCAATTTAAGGTGCTGGTTTTACATGGTTTCAGTCCAGGACACTTGAAATAGCGTGTCCTACCATATAAACTGACTAGATTCCCAAGATTGAGTAGCAAAACGCTCCTCTCCACTCAGCTCAGGGACAGTCGTCACTTAAAATTGTCTAGAGATGGCACTTCTCGGGTGTGGCACCTAAACTCTGGAATGCTCTGCCAGAAACAATCAGCGCAGCCCCACCCTCTTGCACTTTAGGTAAAACCTGAAAACCTTCCTGTGTGGAATAGCTTTTAATTAAGATTAACAAAATCCTAAAAGCTCAATTTTAATCATATTTTAACTTCTTGGGAATTTTAAATGGTTTTATTACTTAATGATAATTTTATGCCCGACCAGGACTGAGGGGGATTTTCTACCTTTTTTAATGTTTTATTTTATATTTATGTTTAACTGCTGTTGTAAACCACTTTGAGTCTCTGGAGAAATGTCCCAAATAAATAAAGTGGTTCTCATCCTTTCTCATCTAAAAACACACTAACCATTCTTGGCCCTAATGTGAGAAAAAGAAAAAGGCTATTTCCCCCAGAATGGCATCTAAATATTTACAGCTGTAGTTATATTTATTATTCATGGTATTCTTTAAGGACAATCAGTCTCACTTGCAGAGTCTCATTGGCAGCTGGTCCTTTTAACAAGAACTTTGCCAATACAATATATGCATACAATGTCATACGTGCCTGGCTATTCTGGAGTTATGTGACATACACACACACACCTGTGCAAATACTTTGATAAACTTGCTCTCCTTACAACTCTATAAAGTTGAGAGAAGGACAGCCTGTACATCACACATACCACATACTAGAGCAATGTTTCCCAACCAGTGTGCCGTGAGTGATCATCAGGTGTGCCGTGGGAAATTGGAACCTCCAGGAAGGGGGGAGAGTCTAGTGTGTTGAAGTATAAAAACCCTAAGAAACCTACCTCGATAAAGGCACAAAATTACAAACACCCCCCCTCCCCACCCGTTGTCTATTTGGTCTCTCCCTCTCCATGCATTGGGAAGGCCCGCCTCTCTTTCCCCAAGTAGAGATCTCCTCTTGCCTCCTGGGGGGTTCTGTGTGGGAAGTTTGACCCAGTTCTATCATTGGTGGGGTTCAGAATGCTCTTTGATTGTAGGGGAACTATAAATCCCAGCAACTACAACTCCCAAATGTCAAGGTCTATTTCCCCTGAACTCCATCTGCGTTCATATTTGGGCATATGGAGTATTCATGCCAAGTTTGGTCCTGATCCAACATTGTTTGAGTCCACAGTGCTCTCTGGATATAGGTGAACTACAACTCCAAAACTTAAGGTCATGGCCCACCAAACTCTTATAGCATTTTCCCTTGGTTATGGGAGTTCTGTGTGGGAAGTTTGTGTCTTTCTGCCATTCCTGCCAGGATATCAATGTTGAGTTCATCGAAACAGGCCCGGGTTTCACACTGAGTGTATAAATACATTTAAAAACATATTAACTCTATGTATTACTGTGTTAGAGTGTCATTTTGTGTCATTTTGGTTGGTGGTGTGCCCCAGGATTTTGCAAATGTAAAAAGTGTGCCGCGGCTCAAAAAAGGTTGGGAAACACTGTACTAGAGAGTAACACCACACTCATTTGTTATAACTTATATACAGTTAATTTGGTTTAGCTAAAGTACAGAACAGACTATATTAAAAATATATTGCCCTACTACAGCATCCTTTCTAGCTCTGGGGGAAAGAGGGAGACTCCAACAACTTTTTGTAATAGGGATTCTTCACAAAGCAGGTATGCTCCAAATACATATTCAGGCAGAAGGTGATTCAATTGACAGTCCTTGTTAGTTTTCATTGTTTGCAGTTCAGCATCATTCCTTTGTTCAAGAAAACATTTATATCAAAGTAACATAAGACAATCATACCTGGCCACAGGTGATCATTTATAGTAGCATAAATGCTGGGCCCACCCCATTTAAAAACAGAGGACAAAATCAGAAATAATGTAAAGCGTGAAGTTTTTACATAGCTCTATTAGGCTTCAGGCCCAACTGAAACAAGTCTACATGTAACTGCATTTCAAATATTTGTCCTTTATCCTTCTGCATTTTGTTATTTGTCTTCCAATAAAATTCAAGCACGTTAGAGTATGGATCTGTCTTTGCTGATATTTCTCTGCAAAGCCTAATGAACACCATGGTGTTATTCAGAGGGGCCTACTGATTTTTTTTGGTGAAATGTTAATTTAGGTCCAGCTATTTTTAAAGTTTCCTTGAATTAAGCCAAAAAATACTCAGCAGATTAAAATCAGCTGTGATTTTTTTTATTTAAAAAAATCTTAGTTTGAAGCAAGGAAATATACTTAGGAACAGGTTCAAATCAGCCATGATTTGCCCCTTAAAACAAAATCCTGCTCTTTTAAATGTTGGGAAAATGAAACAGAAGCATTTCCATGACTAAAGATATTCAGAGAAAGACATGGCAGCTGTAGTGGCATAAGTGTGTGACAAAATATAAGGGAGAATTTGTTCATCTGCAGCTTTACTGACGCACAATGCACATGCCTGCAGTAGAGGGCACTACGGGCTGCTTCTGTCTCTGCCTTCTGCGTTGTCTTCTCTCATAACCAGTTCCTCAAAAAGAAGACATGCTCTCTAAGTCTTTAAGATGTGCAAAACCATCTGCCTTACTCTTTCCTCAGATTGTGCAGCCCCTGTCCCTTCAACTCTTCCCCTGTGTTATCCCTACAAGGATTTCCGCAGCTTCTCCTTAATGAAGGTGCTGCTCAAATGGTTTTTAATGAGGAGATAATCTGAACCACCTGTTTAAGAAATACCCTGAAGGATTAGAAGCCCACGGGACAGTCACATCAAAGATTTAACTACACCCACATCTCAGAACTAGGAAGGAAGAGGCCATTCCAAAATTATGATACAGGCACAAAAACAACACAGTTTTTGTATTGCCATTGCAGGTCCTGGCAATCCATCCAATTTAAAGAGACCCATATGTGCAACTGCAAAGACACAAAGCAGTTGGCATGCTACTTCTCGGATATGTTTATCAGTAACATCCATGGTAACTGCTACCTTTTCCCCTGCACACATCTCCACCATTCAAGTCAAAGGCTGAAAATATGGACATGAGGCTTTAGAAGAACTCCGGCACACATTGGCCTACAGGAAGGAATTAACCTATGTTAACAGCAAACTTGCTGCTAATTAACATGCATCTGTTTACCTGAATCTGTATTTGCAGTTTTGTAGCCTGCACACAATTATGTGCAATTTCACTTCACTGGTATTTTTGTTAAACTTGTGTCAGAAATAATGCAGCAGTATATATTCTTCTACTGAGGCTTCTCTGTATAAAACAAGAGGAGGTGCCTCTTAGGAGGCAGACACAAGGATGCTTTGTTTTACTGTGATTAACAAGAGATAGGATTACCACCACATATTGACTTTTCTCAAAAATTCATACTGAAAGATTCATAGAATCACAGTTGGAAGAGACCACTAGAGCCACTTAGTCTCTCCCCCTGCCGCGCAGGAGCACACAATCAAAGCACCCACATCTGATAGCCATCTGGCCTCAAAAGAAGGAGACGACACCACATTCCGAAGCAGCAGACCCCACTGGCAAATAGCTTTTACCATCAGGAAGTGCTTCCTAATGTTTAGGTGGAATCTCTTTTCCTGCAATTTGAATCCACTGCCCCATGTTCTAGTTTCTATCGCAGCAGAAAACAAGCTTACCTCCTCCTCAATAAGAGATCCTTTCAAATATTCAAACATGGCAATCAGGTTTCCTCTCAACCTTCTCTTCTCCAAGCTAAACATACCCAGCTTCTTAAGCCATTCTTCTTAAGGTTTGACTTCCACAGCTTTTACCATTTTGGTCACCTTTTTCTGGACACATTCCAGCCTAGAATAGTTTTAACCTTTAAAGTCCTAAATGGTTCTGGCCCAGACTACCTGCCCAAACATATCTCCTGTTACAATCCATCATGAAGTTTAAGATCTTCAGGAGCGGCCCTGATCTCGATCCCACCATTATTGTAAATGCGGTTGGTGGGGACAAGAGACAGGGCCTTCTCGGCAGTGGCCCCCGTCTGTGGAGCTCTCTCCCCAGGGACATCAGGTTGGCCACCTCCCTCTTGTCCTTTAGAAGACAGCTGAAGCCATGGCTCTGGGACCAGGCTTTTGATTAGTGGACAGCGGCAATTGGAAAGAAGACTTAGGATATCTAAGACATTGAATCTGCCTAGACTTGAATTTGATTTTACCGGCATGTTTAATTTATTGTCTAATAAATTGTATGACGTGTTTTAATGATTTTTTAATGTTTTCAATTGTATTTTGAATTGTTTTACATATTGATACAGTACTTGTGTGAGGTCGCTCTGAGTCCCCTTTGGGGGGGGGGGGGGTTAGAAGTGCATAAAATAAATAAATAAATAAAAATAATAGAATCACATATTGGTCTTACCTCTTGTTGAACTGATGTGATATGCTGCCGGTTAGACATCCATCTGGGAGAATATTCCACTTGCTGAAGCCGTTTCTCCTTAGAAATGGGGAGAGAAGCCATATGCATCAGCACAGGTCCAGAAGCCTTTGTATCAGGAGTAATAATTATTACTAATGGTAAAAATAATAATCTACAACATTTTTCATCAAACAAATGGTTTGTAATTAATTTATTCTTTATTTAGTTGAGTTTATTTTTTAAACAACAGAGAGTAACATGCATCCAAAAAGTGTAGGCTCCAAAATGCTTCCCTCTTGGAAACAAATTATATACTGAATTATATACCATAAAACTCTAAAAATGTTAATAGGTCCTTCTGTATTTAAATCAGTGTCCCATCGCCAGGTATATCTTCTCCAGGATCCCAAAACTCTGCAAAGAATGCTCATGGAAACTATACTTTTATATGTATCTCAACTGAAATTCTTGAGCAAGCCCTTCTTCCCTTTCCCTTATGTGCTCACTGGCTACCTCAAGTGAGCCATGTAACAAGAAGGCACTTAAAATATAAACTTCATTACTTTTTGTGCAATCATGTTGCAGATCTCTGGCAGAAAGTCTTCACTCAGAAGTTTGTAGAGCTGTCTCTCTCTTAAAGATGTTCTTTCTCTGAAGCTCTCTGTGACTTGTCTCCACTCTTCTTCTGTTTGACACAACAGCCACCATGTTCCATGACCTGGTCCTTTAGAACCTTTAAAAAACAAAGACATATTGTTGCTAAATCTTTAGTATAAGGATGGGGAAGATGTAGTACCTTGTGTTTTGCAGATATTTTCTTCCCAGTAACCGAAAAAATGTCAGCAGACATTGGGAAAGAAAGCATTTCTAGTACTGCACCATTAACTTATGCCAGGGCTGTCCAACTTCTACCGGACCTGTGGCCGGAATTCCGGTTACTGATGACCTGGGGGGCCGAAGGGTCTGCCTCCGCCCCCGGCTCCGCCCCCTCCCCGCCTTGGAGGTCTCTGTGGAGGACACCGGGGCTTTGACTTGGAGATAGAGATGAACACCAAAATCCCAGTCTCAAGTCCCAGTCCCTGCTTTGAACTGGATTATATTGCAGTGTGGAATCAGGCCCTTCACACAGCCATATAACGCAGAATATCCAGGCAGGAAACCCCACAAAACCTGCTTTGAACTGGATTATATTGCAGTGTGGACTCAGGGCCCTTCACACCCAGAATATCCAGGCAGGAAACCCCCACAAAACCTGCTTTGAACTGGATTATATTGCAGTGTGGACTCAGGGCCCTTCACACAGCCATATAACACAAAATATCCAGGCAGGAAACCCCACAAAACCTGATTTGAAGTGGATTATATTGCAGTGTGGACTCAGGGCCCTCCACACAGCCATATAACCCAGAATACCTGCTTTGAACTGGATTATCGGAGTCCACACTCATATAATCTGGTTTAAAGCAAATAACATGGGATTTTATTCAGATGTGTGGAAAGGAAGTCAAATAAGAAGCCAAGGCCCTTCCACACAGGCCTATAACCCTGAATGATAAGGCATAATATTCATTCTGCCTCTGCTAATAATAATAACAACAACAACAACAACAACAGGTTCCTGGAGTAGAAGACCTCCAAGGGCCATCCAGTCCAATCTCCTTCTGCCATAAGGGGAAAATACAATCAAAGCATTCCTCACAGATGACCATTCAGCCTCTGATGATGATGATGATAATAATAATAATAATTACAATGGGTTCCTAGAATAGGAGACCTCCAAGGGCCATCCAGTCCAATCTCCTTCTGCTATAAGGGGAAAACACAATCAAAGCATTCCTCACAGATGGCCATTCAGCCTCTAATGATGATGATAATAATAATAATAATAATTACAATGGGTTCCTAGAATAGGAGACCTCCAAGGGCCATCCAGTCCAATCTCCTTCTGCTACAAGGGGAAAACACAATAAAAGCATTCCTCACAGATGGCCATTCAGCCTCTAATGATAATGATGATAATAATAATAATAATTACAATGGGTTCCTAGAATAGGAGACCTCCAAGGGCCATCCAGTCCAATCTCCTTCTGCTACAAGGGGAAAACACAATCAAAGCATTCCTCACAGATGGCCATTCAGCCTCTAATGATGATGATGATAATAATAATAATAATAATAATTACAATGGGTTCCTAGAATAGAAGACCTCCAAGGGCCATCCAGTCCTACCTCCTTCTGCCATAAGGGGAAAATACAATCAAAGCATTCCTCACAGATGGCCATTCAGCCTCTGATGATAATAATAATAATAATTACAATGGGTTCCTAGAATAGAAGACCTCCAAGGGCCATCCAGTCCTACCTCCTTCTGCCATAAGGGGAAACACAATCAAAGAATTCCTCACAGATTGACATTCAGACTCTGATGATAATAATAATAATAATAATTACAATGGGTTCCTAGAATAGGAGACCTCCAAGGGCCATCCAGTCCTACCTCCTTCTGCTATAAGGGGAAAATACAATCAAAGCATTCCTCAGCCATGTTGAATCAAACCTAAACTCTCATGAGAGCAACAGAAAGTACTGAACCTTGAGTTCTCCTCCATCCAGAGAGCACTGTGGACTCAAATAATGATGGATCAGGACCAAACTTGGCAGGAATCCTCAGAAGAGGAGGAAGCTGGAAAGGGAATGGATGAGCATCCCCCCCCGCGCGCTCCAAACTTGGCCCCACCCCTTTTTCACTCTGGCCATGCCCCCTCTTGCTTGGTGCACTCTCTCCTTCCCTCTTTCTTTCAAGTGGTGGAAAAGGGAAGGAATGAAAGGGGGAAAGAGAGAGAGAAGGAGGGAGGGAGAGAGAGGGGGGAGGGAGGGAAGTAGGAGGAGGAGGAAGGGAGCCTGCTCCCCGCCCGCCCCTCACCCCCCCCGGGAAAAAAATAAATAAAAAATATTCAAAAAAATATTCGAAAAAAATATTTAAAAAATATTTTAAAATTTTTTTTAGAATCTTAAAAAGCAGATATCTTGCAGGAGGGTAGGGGGCCGTGGGGAAGGGGTTGGGGGCCGTATACGGCCCGCGGCCCGCCAGTTGGGCAGCCCTGGCTTATACCAAGTTACATTCAGCTGCCATTTCCTTGCACAGAAGTAAAACTGCACTACTAAAATGGCATATTCAGGGAATATGATCCCTAGTTTTGCTCCCCATCTGTCTAGAATGAAATGGACAAACGATAAAGGTAATTTGTTCTGGAAAACTTCATTCTGATTAACCAAACTGAAATTTAAGACTGTAAGACTGTTGTATGCACAGATCCCATATCTGCAGTTTCACTTATCCATGGTTAGCACATCAGCCTCAGACATGAGTTATTGTTTTTTTTTGGGGGGGGGGAGGAAAAATTGCCACTGACATTACTGCATCCCCAGGAAAAGGATGAAAAGCCACCCAGATCAAGGTCTCCATTGCCAGGCAAGGGAGGGGGAGCTGCCCCTTCTCCTAGGAACTTTAAACAAAGCAGAGGAACTTTAGTTACTCTCCCTTCCATGGAGCAGAAGATGAGTCGGGGGGAGTCATATTGTAGTTCATAACAGCTTCTTACCATTTCTCAGATGTGAATCATGTACAGGTACGTTTTCTTCTGCCTTCTCCCTGCAAGCATAAAGGGAAAAAGGTCATGTGGCATTAAGATATAAACCAAATTTAAATAAAGAAACATGCCTTCCACCATTAAGGCATCAGAGCAGTTTGTACATGGTGAAACATGTACAGTCCTATCTGTTTACTGAGGCTGGATCCACACTGCCATATAATCCAGGTTCAGAATGCAGATTAATTGCTTTGAACTGGATATGAGTCTACACTGCCAGTTACTGCAGTTAATCTGCATTCAGAAACCAGATTATATGGCAGTGTAGATGGGGCCTGGGAGTTCCTTGCCACCTGTGACCTAATCTGCTTCTGTTTGGAGGTTTCTCTCATCACCTGAGCTCCAAACTCATGAGCCATTGTAAAGTTCAAACAAGCAGAGTAAGCATCAACACTATATTTAAGCACTCTTAAATCTTGGGATTCTGTGATATTTTGTATGGAAAAATAAGCAGGGTCCATTATTATTATCAGCCTATTTTAGTATGTACAATAATAGAAATACAAATATCCATTCAATTCTGGGGGAAACGTGTGGCTTTTTAGTGTTTAGGCACGTTATATTTAGTTAACTTTACATTACATATAAGGCTTCCTGCAGCATTAATGAAATATTATGCAATCTACTTAAACATAACTTCTCTGGAGGAAATATATAGGTATACATGGAAAATATTTCCTTGAGCCCTATGATATTCATAGGAGAGGCTATCCATATAGGCATTATTTTCATAATGGGCATATATTTACTTATATACAAAATATATCTAGCCTAACCAAGAGTGGAATTTTACCAGCATAAGCTGGTTCTTATCAACTAGAAATAGTGTTATCAGCCTCAAAGCTGATAATGAAGTGTTATCATCCACAGTCTGGCTTCTATTTCTTCTGAGCTGTTTTTAGACCCTTCTAACCTCTGATCAGAGGCAGATCTGTGGTGGAATACTTGGAGACCAGTAGTTCTTGGCCATCATCCATCAGTACCAGAGATCTAGTACTATTAACCCTTTCATGCTGACACAGTTGAATTAGTTATAAATCAATTCTTTGTTTATAGTAATCGGACTTCAAGCCTGGAACTAGATAAAATCTATATTCTTCAGTATTACACACATTCCTTCTTTATATATTACAAACATGCTATTCAGATTTCAGGGCCCTAGTATACCCTAACCAGTGTTCAAATTGTGACAATAAAAACATAGCACTAAGACAAAAACTATAAGATAGAGCCTAGTCTCTTATAACTCACCCATCAATTAAAATAATAAAAAGAGTTTCAGAGAAACTTGAGAGCATTTTAGCAGTAGCTGCATCTGCACAGAAAACATAACTGTTATGAGAAGTCTGTGCTGAAAATACCGGATGGGAAGATGGAAAGGTTTTTCATACAATCTTCTGATGTGTTTGCTTTATCCTAACTTTCCTCATTTTAAAATTCTGAAAAGAGTAACTCTCCTTAGGCCTTCTTTGATTTCAACAGTGAATGGAATTTCTAGTGATCAAATAAGCTTATGCAGCTTTTCTCTCCTCTGACTGTAACAAACATATATCTACTACATCATCACAATAAAAAGTTTTACCCTCTCTGTTTCTGCAAGTTTTACAATTAAAAGACCCAAATACATAACTTTCATATAAATCACCATGGTTCTCTGCCCCCTGATCAGTTTGTTTTCCATATCCAATAAACCCATTCCGTTCTAGAATACTCAGTTTAGGATGAAGATGCACAACAAAACCAAACACAGTGATAGCTTAAAGGCCAACGAATTTGGGGGACACTAAAGGATCAGTAAAATTAACAATTATATTTGCTTAGAATATTTTACTGCTTTTCTCATTTTTAAAAAAAGTATACAGCCAACAGTATATAGCACCACTAGCACAAAAAATACATAAAAGATTAAAACGTCATAGGAGAATGAAAAGAGTTTCATTTTCACACCTGAAAAACATTAACATAGATCAAACCTGCACAAAATATGGCCTGCAAGCCACTTGTGTCCTCCCCCCCCCCAAACTTAAGGCTTTCCCCCACAGTTGGGGGGAAAGAGCCACTGGGCGCACTCTGCTGTTGTGCACCATGCACCCAACTCACCCTGTCCCCGTCATCAAGCTCCCCACTCATTCCTGACTCTTTGAGTGACAGCCTGCTTACTGCTGGCAACCAGCTTTCAACAGACTTATTCAAGGCCAATTTCGATAAAAACGTTTCCCAACCCTTGTTTTAGGAGGAGTGCAACTGTTATCCTGGTTACAAGCTATCAAATGAAGCAACCACTGCAAATTTTCTTGCTCCAGCCTAAGATTCAGTTGGATCCCGTGGTGTATGTTATTTGAACAATTCAGTACTTCTACTGATTGACCGGAAGACAACAAAAATATACAGTATTGTATATCACTTTTGTACTCAATAAGTAGTTTCATGGAAATGTTTTTAAACAGCACAGAGGGCACAGTAGAACCCTATAGATTCTCACAGTACAAATGCCATGTTGATGAGTTTCCCCGGTACTACCTCGTGGAATCAGAACTTCATCTAAGAGCAGAATTACTGCAACAGTGAAAGAGAGAGATTCCATCACTCTCAAAACAAAGAGCCTACCCAGAAGACTATCATGTAGGAGATGGTACTTAAAATAATTGGCAAATCCAAAAGTAGCAGCAGGTTGGAATCTCCTTGCCCTTCCCCTAAGGTAGGTCATCCATAAATGATTTTTCTGTGGAAGACAGACTTGAAGCTTCACTGAAAGGGATCCAAATAATTAGGTTCATCTAAGAGTACTTGGAGTTGCATAGCAATCACTCTCTCAAGAACCTGCCGGATACTGTAACATTTAGTAACACAATAGTATTGTAAGCTTGAGTTCAAGGTGATTTTCCTCAGAAATGGCCTCATTACATTATTTTTTGTTTATTATCAAGATTTATACCCCACCTTTCTATGGCTTACTTAAAGCAATTGAAACTAATTAAAACTACAATAGTAAAACACAGAAACAACAACAGAGGCAGGTATGGCAGATAAAATACAATCTTCAATAAAATCTTTTCAACTTAGCAAATTAAAAGCCTGTCAATAAAAAGTGTGCCAAAATAAAAACACCTTTACAAGCTGGTAAAAGGCAATCAGGAATGAAGTCATCTGAGCCTCATGTAGCAAACGGTTCCACAATATGGAGGCAAACACTGAAGAAGTCGTATCTCTTGTCTCAACCAACCATTCTACCCTTGTGGATAGGCCATAGAGAAGATGCAACCAACAACACCACTCCTGGGGACAGAAATATAAAAGAGCCTCCCCATTTCCGCTTAGTGAGCAGGATGATATGGAAGGAGAAAGTCACTCAGGCATGTTGGATGAAAACCATTTTAAGCTTTGAAAGTAGCCAATGACAACATGAAATATACAGTGGAGAACCCATGTAATCCTTAAGAATGTATTCTGGTTCAACTAAAATTTCTGAATAAAGTTGGATCAATGTAAAATGCATTGCAATAATCAGTTTAGAGGTGGAATGTACTACTCTTGATGTGGCATGTACCACCTTTTTATCCAGCAAATACAGTGAGATTCTCAACTTCAAAAATATCATATCAGTATGCACAGGCTTTAAGTAGTGTACATTGATTAGCATGATATATCATGCATCTCTTCATATGATTATACGCTTTCCTTTAATATTTGAAGAAGGCCACTGATATATACATAGCCTGGGATTTTTGGGGGGGGGGGGGATTTCCCAAACTAAAACAGCCACCCAAAGCAGCACTTGGAGACATCACTTTTTTCCTGTGGATACCACTACAGTTAGGTCAGACATCTTGATAAATTAATATAAGTGGTGTCCCAGACTAAAATGACCAGACATACCTCTGGTTAAACCTGCAACCTAGACATCCAAGTGCAAAGATGAATTCAGGACTACCCGCAGGCTGCAAACCTGATTCTTCAAGGGAAGTTCTGATTCACTGAACTGGATATCCTTTCCTACTACTGTCCCACATGGATTAAATGTTCAACCCAGTATGAGTTTCAGTCATCATTGCAAAAGATGTTTTGTGTTAGATGAAAAGGAAGAAGTGATGAAAATGCACCACTAGTGAGCCTTCTCTCTTTGCAGAGCCACAAAAGCTTAACCCTAACGATGACTGCTCAGAGGAGCTTGCTTTCACTTGTTCTGCAGGCTGAGAAGTAGTGGCTACTCTCATAGCCTCTTCTTCTAAGCTTGGCTGAGGGAGCTCCTATGTTGGCCTTTCAACTAGCATCTCCTCACCCTTGCTATCCACGACACCATGCAACCCAGCAGTTTATGCTCACCTGTCCGTTATTCTTGCTGCTCACATTCCACAGCTTTCCTCAGTTTTTTTATCACTGTCAAAATTTAGACTATATAGTCCTTTACTTTGTAAACATTGATGACACAAAATAATTATTTACATTTGGATACGAAGGTGTATCAAGCTACTATGTCAAGCATGTTTGGTGGTTTTTTTACCTCAAGAGATTCTCCTCCAGCAATTTTTTCCGTTTTGGAGGTCGCCCTCGTCTTTTCACTATTTTTTCTGGAACCATTGGAGTGTCAGTCTGTGCCTCACATCCCCTAGAATACATGGAAAAATTAGAGGCTAACAACAGAACCTCGTAACGGAAGTTGGCAAGAACAGGATGGTAAGGAAAGACATTAATAAGCAACAACAACAACAACAACAATTTTATTGATTAGCCAGAAGCCATATCAAATACACACAGAACACAGACACATTGCAATGATTCTAAAAACAATCTGAGGAGAATTCTAGACCATTACATCAAAACATTAATAAGCAGTATGTAACTGCTGCAATTGAGATTAACTCCAAGAAAGGGTATACAGCCACATGGTAGACAATTAATTCAAAATAAAGCACAATATTTTATTATTAGAAAAGGTCTGGCTTTCTTACAAGTGAACTTTCTAATTGCAAATGGTAAAATTCTTAGAACCTTCAAACATCCTGCTTGACTTTATCTGTGCTTTAGAACCATCCTAATAATTAGAAATGTGCTTGGGCTGTAAAAAGAATGGGTTTAAGTTCCACTTCTGTTATGAATTCCTTGTGAAACCTTTAGTTTTTAAAAGTTTAATTTCTGAGTTTGTAACATGGAAATAACAATGGCCCAATTTACAGGGATGCTCTGCGTGCAACCAAAATGAACCAGCAAAACATTCATTTCTAAATACAAACAGTAGTAACTGCAATACTAGTTATCAAGGTATCAGTTAACCTGTCAAAGGCCTAGTAAGGATATTTCAATAGTTGTTTCCTTCCCAAATGTTAAGCACCAGAGGACTAACTTGATCCACTTTTGCCTTGATGACATAGAGATATTTGTACCTGTTTGAAGACAGCTCTCCATTTGATTTTACTGGTTCCTCTTTGTACATTCGAGTGCCATAAAAATACCAGTAGAGGGCACCATTGCTATCCTCACCCAGCGGTTCCACCCGGAGGCTATCCGCATCCAGACCCTGCATTTTGAAGCACACACACAAAAGTCAACATTTGGAAAACAGGAGTCAAGACATGTCCTTTAATACCCTTTCAAATATTAATATTTCCACAGTCCTGGACAGATAATAACATGACTTTTCCTTTTCCTGAATGTACTGGAATTTCTCATGGCCATGCACTTTCCATGTTGATGCTGTACTATTTGATGCACCTGACAAAGACAAACAGCACTAAGTAGCTTTAGATACAGCAATAGGCCATCATGAGTGTGCTTTGTACATATCTGTCACCACTCTAGCACTGTTGCACCCAGTATTTTCCTGCTTCCCTGTAAAGCTTCCTAACTTCTTGGACTCATCTGAAAAGCCTTCTTGTGCCCTTTCTCTCTCGGCATTACTTCGCGAATGAAGATTCTTAGGAAGGACTCATCCCACGCTTTTTACAAGCGCGTTAATGACTAAAAAGGCCAATCTGAAATAGGCAAGTTCGGTTGCAGAAAGCACAGTAGAAAGTATCCTTGGGTGATGTTGTTTCCAAGTTGTCGTTTCTCTTCGAGACCCGTTTGGCGTGTCTTCTCGAAAGAGGCTGCAGCATTGTGGATAGTGCATCTCTATGCCTCCCGATGTGAGGCCAGGGTGGACCATTTTTGGTGATCAACCTGGCCGAGCCTGAGATGTTGTTTCAAGGAGTCCTTATATCTCTTTTTTGGGGTGCCTCTCTTGTGCTGACCTATGGTGAGTTCACCATAGAGTGGTATCTTTGGGAGGCGGTGGTCCTCCATCCTATAGACGTGCCCTTCCCAGCACAGCTGTGTTTTCAATAGCATGACCTCAATGCTGGTGATCCCTGCTTGTTCAAGGACAGCAACATTAGTCACATAGTCGGTCCAGTGTATATTTAGGATTGTGCAAAGACAGCGCTGATGAAAGCGTTCGAGGAGTCGTAGGTGTTGGCGATAGGTGACCCATGTTTCAGACCCATAGAGGAGAATAGACAGTATGATAGCTCTGTACACACTGATTTTGGTGCTTTGACTCAGGTGCTTGTTGCTCCAGACTCTTTTGTGAAGCCTTCCAAATGTACTATATGCCTTTGCTAATCTGTGATCTATCTCTTTATCAATCTTGGCGTCTGAAGGGATTATGCTTCTCAGGTAGGTGAACTGCTGAACGGACTTAAGCACAGATTTCCCTATGCTGATGTGGGAATGATGGTGTTCTTCCTGTGGTGCGGGCTGGTAGAGAACTTACATTTTCTTCAGGCTGACTTCCAGCCCAAACAGCTCTGCAGCTGTTGCAAAGCAGGATGTTAGGCACCGCAGAGCTGCTTCTGAATGGGCAACAAGGGCAGCATCGTCTGCAAAAAGCAACTCACGGACAAGATAGTTTAGAGTCTTAGTGAGAGCCCTCAGACGGCTTAAGCTGAACAAGCTATCATCAGTACGATAGCGTATATATATATGCCATCTTCTTCTTCGAGGTCTGCCGTAGCTCTTTGGAGCATCATGCTGAAGAAGATTGTAAATAGGGTTTGTGCAAGAACACAACCTTGTTTCACTCCATTAATTATTAGAAAGGGCTCTAAGAGAGCATTGCCGTATCTAACTTGACTGCGCTGGCCCTCATGTAACAGGATAATCATTTTGAGGAATTTGGGGGGACATCCTAGACCAGGGGTGCTTACACTTTTTCAGCATGTGAGCTACTTATAAAACAACCGTCAAAATGATCTACCTACCCACTACAAAAATGTGAAACATATAACACAATATCTGCTTTGAACTGGGTTTTCTGAGTCCACACTGCTATATAATCTGATTCAAAGCAGATAACATGGGATTTTATTCTACTGTATGGAATAGACCTCAGATAACCCAGGGCCAGCAGCACTTGGGTGGCGTTGGGAGCCTGCGGGGCGGGACTGAGCCTTCCTCCCGCCCTGCCTGCGATCTACCATGACGCCTTACGCGATCTACCAGTAGATCACGATCTACCTAATGAGCACCCCTGTCCTAGACGTTCCAGGATCTGCCACAGACCTTTTCTGCTCACAGTGTCGAAGGCTTTTTTGCGCCCTTTAAAGTAACTCTAAATATTCATATATCTGCCTGCCAAAGAAGTAACCAACTGTGCCAATTTACACTGAGATATATGTGCTGTAAATATATTCATGAGAAAGGCTAAGTAAAGCTTGCTAAGACTTAATTCAAAGTGGCCTCTTATATCTTTAATAGCAAAACAGCAGGTGGGCTCTCCCTCCTGAAGGGGCAGAATTCTAAAGTTCTACAAAGGCCATGCTTGGCTTCAGCTGCAAGCAGGTGCATCTTCTCCTACCATAGTTCTGCAGTAACAAGAGAAGCTACACCTGCTTAACTTATCTTTCCAGGGAGCTATGAAAGGGACCTTTCTAATATAATGGTTGCCTGCACAGGACAGTTTGGGAAAGGCATTGCCCATGGGAAATACACACAGAGAACTGAGTGTTCTCATAATTTTGGGGGTAGGTTGGATAGGAAGAAATCTTATAAGAAAACTGGGGTCCTGCTGGATCTTGTTCTTAGGTACTTATAGAAAAACTGACAATCACAGTGTAAAGATTTTCAAAAGATAATTGGAGCAGAGCTATTCCACAAGTATTTCCAGACCACCACCTGAGGTTATGATAGCCGACTGATACACTCATCTGTTATCTGAAGCATCTGGCCACATTGTGAAGCAAGAATTACAATTTTCCTGATATCCCACACTGTTGTATAATTTACACTGAACTGCAAGGTGTCACATGGGCTACATTCAGACAAAATGCACAAGCATTGCATTCCAGAGAGTTATACATTGTTACATGCTGCTTAAACAAATGGGATCTTGATATTATGTTTGAATTGGCAAACTATAGTTTTGAATAAGTTTCCCAATCCAGAATTGAACAACAGTTTGTTGGTTCAGAAAAATAAAAGTCAATTTAGTTATCTTTTAAAAAAGTCATTAAACCCACACTAGTACAGCTCTCATTCATGATTTTGCAATGCAAGCCAAGGTCTGGATTTATAAGCTACTATTCTCATCATAAATTGCCAAGTAAAAGCCTCAAAATTATGAAGACATTAATGAAAAAAGACTGGCCTAGAGACATAAGAACACTTCTCACTGTGATATTAATTATCTTAAGACTGTTATGTGTCTGTTTTTAATAAACAACTCTTCTAAAATCAAACCATATTACACCTTGGCATTTATAATTTGTAATTAATTTAAGTTATTATGCATATAGTGTGAAAATAATGCTAATAGAATGGTATTAAAATACAGCTAGAGACAATTATTGTTAAGAAGCGGAAATTTCCAAGAGCTGATGTTTAGTCTCATATGATTTTACTTGGCTGTTAAATCTATTAAAATTAGGATAGTTTCTTAGTATCTCCACAATCTACAATTTTTTTTCTTTAAATAAAATACTTTCCAAATATATAAATATAAAGGCAGGATCCATTTATTATAGGTTTGGTTCAGTTGAAGAACCACTACCAGTGAGGCATAAATACATGAAAGTACCAAAGGCAGTGAGTAATGTTCCATTTCATGCATCAGGTTCCTTCTGTTCTCCATTTTGGGGGAACTGTATATACCAAAGGTAATCTACCAAATGAATCTGTCTTTTAAGTGAGTTTACTTCCACAACGGGTCGTGAAATGCAGCTATGAGTAAAATGAGATGTCTCTTTGATGGAAATGTGTATCATTCCACTTCCCATGTTTCCCATCTAATATCTGTCATCTTCCAGCATACCTTGAGTAGGTCAAACACATCATCAGCATCTAGCCGGTAATCACAAAGGCAATGCAGTATCTCCACGCGGGTGCGTAATGGAAGTTCCTGGAAAGCAGTTTCTCGCAGGGGATTGGGCTTGCCTTCTTCCAGTTCCCAGCGATAGTTGATGATATCTTCAAGGTAGCCATGAAATGTCTGAGATCTGATGAAAAGAACAAATATTTATATCATTACTGCCTTTAATGGACAAAAAGCATTTGATGCACTGAAGGAAAAAGATTTGGGTCTTATAAAAGCTCTGTTGAGTCTCTAGTAGGAAAACACTTTAAGTCTTTCCAAGTTCTTTCTACTGGGTTAACTGCTCAACTTTTTCAAAATAATTTACCTTAAACATGACAAAATGCACAGCATCTTTTCATGCAATATTTTTCTCCAAGAAATATTATCAAAGTGGTTTCCATGAAGGCATATTTAAATGTTAGGAATGATTATACACACACATTACATACAATATTTCATCACAGGAAAAGGGGAAATATGAATAATTAACTAAAATTATCCAACAAAAAGAAACACTAGCTTTAAAAAAATTAAAAGGAAAGTTTAGTATCTCACCTAAATTAGTAAACTCGTGTTAATCCAAAGAGTGCTGATAATTAAAACAATGAGTTTCATTCCCAAAAAAAATCATAAGCAACAAAAAGTATACTGAGTATGTTCAGCAAATGTACAAAACAATAATTTAAACCTTTAACTTCAACTAAAAGCAATAATTCAGAAAGTTTCTTTTTCCTTGTATTTTGATGCCTTTTCTTCTACATATCAACATGCCCACAAATTAAATTCTGAGCATCTTAGCTTTATGAGACTAGTTAACTGATTTAGGATTAAGATTTTCGCAGCTCATGCATTTCCTTCAGATCTGATCTGATCAGAACACTCACTAAAAGGGAATCCTATCCTCTATAGCTCGCTTACTGCGCATTTAAATATAAGTCCTCACTAACAGAAATAGAATGATTCACATGTTAGTTGGGTTGACAGCTATTTTACTGTTTCCTTTTCCTTTTACTCTGGGCTAGAATCACCACCAAGAGTCAATACTATCCTCCACTGTACGTAAAATATCAGCTCCTGCTTTCAGCAAATAATAAGATGGTAAAGAAATTAAATAAGGCATGGAGGTGATGACTCACCAAGCTGAATACATCCTACAACCTATATGTTGTAGCCTTCTAGATGCTTTTTGAGTAGTTTTAATTCTGGTGATACATGTTGGGTGGAAAGTGCATGAATGTGAGGAGGGAGAATAAGCGTGTGAGTATACAGATCCGAGAGAGAGAGAGAGAGGGAGAGAGAGAGAGAGAGAGACTGAACCCTGGAAGATGTGTGTGTGTGTTGGGTGGGGGGGGAGGAATATCTGCCAGCAATGACCTACAATGTGAATTAAAGCCCTTGGGCAGAAAAGGGCTCCCTACACCTACACTAGAACCATGAGAACATACTATGGTAATCTTTCACACTCTTTTCTGTCTCTACATGTGAGAGAAGAAGCATTACTACGTTTAGTAGTTTTCCTCTTAGCTTTCCACTTAATCCAAAAAAGAAGAAAAATCTGGTTTTTCTTTACAAATTGTAACTGACAAAGTAGGTTAATAAATCAATATCAGATCAAGTATTATGTCTGAACAAATCAGTTTATTTCAATATGAAAATTTGTTTGGGAGAGGATGATTTTGCAATATAGAACTTTTACTTTCTCTACTTTATCAGCTATTTTGGAATATTTTACAACAGGATACATGTAAGTGTCTGATTTGGTTATTTTCATAAGTCACAGATATTGAAATTCAAAATTCCATTGTTTAAAATCTTCCTTACCAAATAATACTATGGAATGAGAGTACTGGATTAAATTATATTTTAATTCAACATATAATTATTGGATTCTCTGTACCTGTTGGAAAAAAATGATCCCAGTTATAGTTTCTGAGCAAACCAGAAGAAAATCAAATGGACATACTTATGTAGTAAAACAATTACTTTTATGGCTCTTTCACATCCAAACATTCAAACAGCCAATGATTTATCATCACCCCAAACTGCTGACATCTACAATCCAATTAAGAGACTCCAGGTCCGGATTTCCTTGGATTTCCATTCATTCGGTGATTAATGGCACACACCACTCTCTGAAAACACTGACCAGTTAAGACTGTCATCAGTTAGATTGACATAATAAAATCTAATTAAGATGCCATTCTTCTGTATGGATTCTTGTCATTATTGAGAACTGGATTTAAAATACATTTCTCTGGGCAAAATTTTGTTTCAGTCCATCAAGTGGTAAATTGTTAATTTCTGTTTGAGTTATAACTGATGAAAATAATTATTTCTATTTAACAACCTGCTTTTTATAATGCAATTGACTAATTAAAGGTAAATTGGCTACATTATGTAAAACCTTTTTAGAAATTGCGGACACAATTTGAAGAAAAAATAGGAATTAATTTAGAGTTTATAAGAACATCATTATTATGAATTATTTGAATTCAGAAAACAAGCTCATTATGTTTTGGTATACAGAATGCCATATACTAGCAGAGTTGAAAAATAAACTGAAACATTTCTCATTAAGGAGTGAGAGCCATATGAAATTTTACCTCCAAATCCACCTACAACTATCTTCTGGAGTTTGGGGTGATTTTAAGGACCATTCCACAAATCCATCAAATTCTGGGCAAAATGCTGAGAGCTGGAGTGGCTTCACAAATTTCAGGAAAGGGTTGAAGAACCTTGAATCCTAGGATTTGTTGTCAACATCAGCAATTTTTTGGAAGAATTATTTCCTTATACATCCTAAATTTTGGAATTCCTGGAGGCATTTTATTTTTAAGGATAAACATTCGTTTCACTATGTAATGTGTGCATGTGTGTTCTTAGTTGATAAATTGAATCTTCCTGTAGTAGTTAATACATCTATCAGGAAATTAGTGTAAGTAGGAATTCACTGCAAACTATTCATTTTAAAAGCCTGATGATTAGCAGCAAAGCACATTGTCTAGTCAGGCAGCAGCAAGCATGTTCAATGGTTTAGTTGAAAAACAGACTGACATAAATCTAAAGAGCCTTCTTACTTTTCTCTATTTTTATTGCTGTTCAAAATGAACACGCTGAGAAATGAATTTTTATATTTCTGGAAAATGGCCAGGATTCTAGTATTGAATTCCCAACCCCCCTGGGAAAATGAGTGTGTTGACTCAACCAATCAGCTTGGGTATTTGCCTTTGATTTTTCATAAGTGGTTAAAACCAACTTCCGCCCTTCTGCTCAACATAAGCTTCACTGAGCCTCTGTTCTAAGTGGAGCACGCCAGATCCTCTTGTCAATTTGCGTAGGCTATCACCGCATGGTTGTTGCTTTGGTTCAAGCTATAATGAGAATCTGGAATGCAAACCAGATGTTTGACAGAATTTTCAGTTACCTTCAGCTCCAGCTTTATCTTCCTTCTGTCACAAGCCATTTTCCCAAACAAACATAACCCTACTCCCTTCCCAAATCAACATTACTGGTACTTTTTATTTAATCCTCTGAAATAATAATGAAATAATTATGAAAAAAGCCCATCACTCTTTGTAAATTGTTTTCAAAATTTAAAACAGCATGTAGGAAATCAAGGGTGTAAGTGTAAGCACTATGGATACAAAATCTCAAATCCCATTAAACAAAATGAAGAGGAGAGCCATGTTATTAGAAAGTATTTAGATGGGAGCAGAAAGATGAATACAAGCAGTGTAGGCTAGTTACTATTATATATAACCATGTTAATAATATTTTAAATCTATTACAAATAAAATGAGGCTTAAAGCCATTTTGTCCATAACAGAATAAGTTTTTCCCTTATTGACTGGGACAAAAATAAGAGCCACTGAAATTATTTGGCAGAATAACAGATAAACACACCATGAGAATATTGCTTGCAACAACGGAACAAAAAAATGTTACATACATTCCACAGTTTGGGACCAAAATAAAACTCCCTCCCCCCCCATAAATTTCAACTTGAAGGGAAAGAGATATGGGGTTTTCCTGGATCCATGGATGGGAGCTAAAGAGAAGGACTTCAGGAGAAGCTTCAAATACCTGGAGTAGTGAGAACAATCAATGACTCTAGCACAGCAGGACTATGAGTAGAAAAAAGGAAGAGATAAAGATGAAACTATGGAATGCCAGAAAGACACACATTGAGATTTCACTTTGGAATTCTCACTCACGAAGAGTGAATAAAATTATATTGGCAATCAAATCCATTTGGCATCAACTTTTGGCATCAACATTTATTCATTTTATTTATTTCTACCTTTTAAGTCTTCTTGTATTATGTACAACACAAATGGAATAACTTACTGGAACAGGAAGAAGAATGCATTTGTGCTATCTAAGTAAAGGTAAAACATTACTAGGACTGACCACGATTCATTTTCTTTTAAAGTTCTAGAATCATTCACATCATAGAACCATAGAATCATTGAGTGGGAAGCAGGCATGTAGCCAGGGGAGGGGCTAAGGGGGCTTCAGCCCCCCCCCGAAATTCTCAGGGTGGTCCGCGAGAAGGCCTTACTGGTACATTATTTAAACTGTTATGTTTATTCATATCATGATCTGATCACCATGCTCAGTATATCCCACATTCATGGGGTTATTGGGATAACAATACAAAAGGTTTGCTAGGGTAGACACTCTTTCACCCAGTCTCAGCCCCCCGGGAATCAAAATCCTGGCTACGGCCCGGGTGGGAAGAGATCTCATGTGCCATCCAGTCCAACCCCTCTGCCAAGAAGCAGGAAAATCACAAAGCACTCTGACAGACTTGACCATTTATCAAGTTTCTCCTCGGCTGGAAAAGAGAGCAATCTTAGTTCAGAAAAAACATTCACTAGAAAATGGAAGAGTTAAGATGTATAATCTTTCTCTGAATCAAAAGGATTTTTCTCTATTAAAAATCCTTTTGATTCAAGGAAAGATTACACATCTTAACTCTTCCATTTTCTAGTGAATGTTGTTGGGGTTTTTTTTTACTAGTTACAGGCAAGGTCAGGAATGCTTTATTCTGAATTGCCAGGCAATATTTTCTTCACAAATGCAACTTGTCTAAAAGAAAGAAAAGACTACAGGGAGGAGTCTAATACATGTTTGAATGACCTCATTTAGACATCATTAGTAAGGTCAGGAGAAGCAAGGACTGTATCAGGAGAAGTAGAAAACGAAAAGCCTAAAGGGTGGCTAATGTTCTCTCCCTTGCAGCAATCTATCTATCATGAGTTGTCAAAAAAAAAGGACTTGCTTCTGATTAAGGTCAACTTAATCTGAGTTACAGCTGCAGGCCTGACCCCAGACAACTACAATGGAGTTCCTTGATTATCTTTGGTTTGGGGGAGGGGAGTCCAAAGAAGCCTTATAGCATAATTGTAACAACTGAAGAAACTATGCCCAGGAAGATACTCAACATAGCAGTGGAGGAAAGAAAAAGGAACAAGAGAAAATAAAACATTTGTACCTATTCAGACACTAATAGATCAGTGAGAAGATGCCAGTAAAATGGATTAAGGTAAATTAATGAGGGAAAGGTTCATCTATAGCTAAGCACAATTGTAATGTAAAAGAATCTGCACATTCATAAACAGAATAATTCAAATCATGGTTTTTAGAGCTTTTAAATAAATTCCTTTGTGAGGGCTGAAGAGAGTGTACTTTAAAAAGTCTACTAAGTAAACATAAGAACTGGGCAAGGATGGAATGGGAAACAACAGGGTGTAAAGTGAAAATGCTCTGGCCCTGGAGGATTCCTATAGGTGGGTTAGGACAGAAACTTTGTGGATATGTTAAATGAGTGAGGAAGGTAAGAATTTCTCATACATTTGGGGTGATTTTTTTCAGCGTGTTCTGGACTTCCCCAGATAAGAACTAAAATTAGGTCAGAAAATCTGGAGTCAGTAAAAAAAATCCTGGCTTCTGCCTGGTTGAGAAACGCTAGTGCCAACAAAACAAGTATAAAATATAAGATTTAGTCGTTTTTTAAAACCCTCTAGTCCAATATATTCATGTGTATCACATTTTTCCACTTACTTGTATATTCAAGCAGGAACTAATAGGTTCACAGTCACAGCTCACAGGTTTAATACACAGATGGCATGCCCCTTTCATAATGGGACCAACACATTTTGTGAAAGCATATACAACGGTTTTGTAAGAAGCAACGCTCAAAGAAAACATACCAGGTATTTTAAACCAAGAATTGTTCAAATATCCTGCTCTGTTTTCCACCATAATGTCTCTATAACTAAATGCTTAAAATCAAGGGGATTTTGAAGTGAAGACACCCAAAACACTTTCAGAGATAGAATTGGAACAGCACTGGAGCAGAGCAAAATCCCCAGGGAAACAGGGGGAATTGAGCCAATGGGGGCTGTCTAATCTAATAAAATATCACATTGCAAACACATGTATGGACTTGACAGAAGCAAATGCAACCACTTAACCTAGAGATGGTAACAGAAGCAAGCCAGTTTCACTACTAGGAAAAAAACTGAGAAAGAAAGAAGAATAGTAAGGTCATTGCCGAATACAGAGTCATGAGAGGGCCTGATTGCATAGGACAGCTCCCTAAACCCCGAGCAATAGTGTCTGGCAGTGCAGTACTACAGTGTTCCCTCACTTATTGCTCGGGTTAGGTTTCCAGCATTTTACCCCGCTCTTCTCAACCCCCAAGACCTTCCACAATAAGTGAAAAACTGTGACGTAGGGATACTCTATTTATTTTTATATTTATACACTATTTTAGTATTTATACATGATTTTAAGTCTTTATAAACTTAAAGTGAAGGAAAGGAAGGAAATGTCCTTCAAGGCTGGAGGGAGGGGGGACCAAGGAGGGAAAGCGCCTTGGAGAGCAGCAGCGGCAAAACCCCACAAAACAGTGAAAATACCACGATATATATTTTAAATATTTTTGACATCTGCAAAACAGCAAGTCCGCAATAAGAGAACCACAAAGTAGCGAGGGAACACTATATTTTCCTTCCCAGCCCACTTGCGCCACTTTCAACCTGAGGAAATAAATCTTAGAATCTCTTGCTATCAGTCTAGATCCATCACATTTTATCTCAAGTGGTCCAAGTGTCTAAAATAAAATTATTTCATGAGGGGAGAAATAGCTATTGAATTAATTCCATAGATCAGCTTAACAACAGCATTGTGGGGTTGCCTATGAAGACTGCCCGGAAGCTGCAATTAGCCCAGCACACAGCAGCCAGACTATTAATGGGAGCGGGGTACAGGGAGCGCACAACTCCCCTGTTGCGCCAGCTCCACTGGCTGCCAATTAGCTTCCGAGCACAATTCAAAGTGCTGGTGTTGACCTACAAAACTCTGTACGGTTCCGGCTCAGTTTACCTGTCCGAACGTATTCTCCCCTATGAACCAACCGTCAAGAGTGCTAAGATCGTCTGGAGAAGCCCTGCTCTCGGCCCCACCACCGCCACAGGCGCGTCTGGTGAGGACGAGGGACAGGGCCTTTTCTGTGGTGGCCCCCCAGCTGTGGAATTCCCTCCCAAATGAAATTAGATCCACCCCTTCCCTCCTGACTTTTAGAAGGTGGGTGAAAACGTGGCTGTGCAATGAGGCCTGCGCAGAATGAAGGAGGATATCGCGAAGCGACTAAAGTCGCTAACCACTTGATACGGACTGAATATATGGATTGAGTTGGACTTGATTTTACTTTGGCGAAAGGCTTTTAAAATGTATTTATTGTATTGTATTTGATAATTTTATTGTAAATGTTTTTAGATTTTAAATGTTAGCATTGAATACTTGCTGTTTGCCAGTCTGAGTCCCTCTTCGGAGGTGAGAAGGCAAATAAACAAATAAATAAATACCCATACATGCAAGAGATAGGCTGGAGGCTTCATACTAATTATAGACATGGATGCAACAATGGTGGACATAGCCCACCCTTAGTTCTCACATCCACAAAGAAACAGAACAGACAGATCACCTTCCTCCACCTGCTCTCTCACTCACAAATGCTCACCCATCTCAATATCTATCTATGTATATAATAAAAGTCAGTGTTTGCGGCCGAGCGATTGGAGGAATATGTGGCAGCGTTTCGATTGGCTGCCACTCTGGGATTATTTGCATAAATGGCTCTGACTGGCCAATCACCCAACATTCCAACACAGCACAAAGAGGAAAAGAAAGGGCCTGAGGCAGATAGAAATGGCTGGAGTTGAAGTTGGCCAGTTGACAGTTTTTTCTGTTGGAAATGGAATGTTCAGTAGCTTCACCCAATACACTTCTAAGGTGACTCAGAGGGAAAGCAAAAGGCCTCAGGCAGTCAGCCACTGCGGCCCACAGCAATGACGGATCAGGACAAACATGGCAAACAAGGGACCAATGGCCCACTTCACAACCTGGTGTGGTTTAGGGCAGGATGGGCCACGAATGATGGGATTTGCAGTACCTTCACCTCATTCACTTCCCAAACAACACTGCAGCCCCTATAATCACAGACCAGGCCCAAAATTGACAACAAAGCTTCCTTAACTTGATTTTCCTGACTAGGCCTCAGCTCATGGGATATTGTTAGGCTTCCTCAACTTGATTTTCCTGACTAGGCCCCCAACAATGCCAGAACAAGACCAAACTTGGCACACAGACCCCCCCAAGATGCACCCTACATCCTGGTGCAGTTTGAGGAAGGATGGACCATGGATGATGGGACTTGAAGTACTTTAATTCACTTCCTTAGAGCACTGTGGCCCACACCAATGACGAACTATGGCACACAATGCCTTCCTCAAATAACCCAGGCACCACCGGGTCCCCAAGCTAGTATTAAATAAGACTTTGGTCAACCCAGAGTAATGGACATATCAAAGGAGATACAAGATAGAGTAATGAAGACCCTTCAACCTCTGGGGATGCCTGTCATAGATGTGGGCAAAACATCAGGAGAGAATGATTCTGGATCATGTCCATACAGCCTGGAAAACACACAGCAAACCAGTGATTCCAGCCATGAAAGACTTTGACAACACATTAAGGGAAGAAGTATTTAAAATTTTATAACTATGTACTGAAAAATTTCTCACTGTTTTAACCAAATTCATTTTCCATTGCTAATACTAACAAATCAGAACAATATTTATGCCCTACACTGAAAGCTACCATTGTTGTGTAGCACAGTCTTGAAAAGTATTTTCACTCCAAGATAAATAGACAAATTAACCCAGAGCACATTAAAATTGTATGGCAGGATGGTTCTCTGCTAGGCTTCCATTTCCAAAATTTCCTTGGAATACATTTTAATTACTTAATTATGCTGTAGACAAATAACAATATCCAGTCAGTCAACAATTTTTACATGCTGTGCAAGTAATAGATAAATAATAATGAAACACATACTATCAATATAAAACACTATATAAAATTAAATCACCCTTAGAGAGCAGATAGGGAAAGCAGACACGGTTAAGATTCTTTCTGAAAATGTTCTATTGATATTAAAGAGCTGGGGATGTTTAGCCTGCAGAAGAGGTTGAGAGGAGACATGATTGCTATGTTGAAATATTTGAAAGGCTGTCATAAGGAAAAGAAAGCAGGCATGTTTTCTGCTGCCCTGGAGAATAGGACTTGGAGCAATGGGCTCAAATTACAGGAAAGGAGATTTCACCTGAACATTAGGAAGAACTTCCTAGCCGTGAGAGCTGTTCAGCAGTGGAAGTCAACTGCCTTGGAGTGTAGTGGATGCTCCTTCTTTGTAGGCTTTAAAACAGAGGTTGGATGGCCATTTGTCGGGGGTGCTTTGATTGTGCTTTTCCTGCATGGTGGGGGGTTGGTCAAGATAGCCCATGTGGTCTCTTCCACCTCTATTTTTTATGATTCTATGGTGAGAGCTCATGAATCCTTGACTTTAAGTCTAATGTGCAGTTATCATGATTGAGATCCTTTTATACTCCCCATTTCTGCCAGAAATTGTCATACAAACTGGAACCTTAGCATATATATGAAAATGACTAGGCAGGAGTGTCCAAACTTCTTAAGTTGAGGACCTGTTCATGGTCCCTCAGTCTGTTGAAGGGCCAAACGATAGGGGTTTTTTTAATGAACGCATTCCTATGCACACTGCATGTCTTATTTGTAGTACAAAAAAACCATCAAAGAACAACATCAGATATAAAACGAAGAACAATTTTAACCAACTTAAATTTACCAGCCATTCAATGGGAAGTATGGGTTTGCTTTTGGCTGATGACCGAGTCAAGTTAATTAGGATTGTTGTTGTTGTGTGCCTTCAAATCATTTCAGACAGTGGCATATGCTGCCTCAGAGTCTGGTGGCATGGCCATCTGTTGGGATGGCTTTGTTGTGACAGGAGAGCTTATAGTTGCTGCATGGTTTTCCCCTTTACTTCTCAAGGGAAGAGCCACAGCAAAGGGCAGCCTTTTTGGAAAATGCTGGGCAGCGATCCAGGATGAAGGTGGGGCAGAGAAGGGAGGGAGGGAGGGAAGCCAGACAATTGCTCAGCCTCCAGGGCCCACCCATTCTGGCCATGCAGAGATGGTGGCAGCATCAAGCGCCTGGGGATAGCAGGGCAATTGGAGAGCCTTTCTTTGCAAAATATATATGTAAAGAAACAGATGTGGGGAAAGAGAGAGGGGGGGGGGCACTGAGATGGGATGCCTGAGGCTAGAGCCACCCAAGGTGAAGATGATGCTTAATTGAGGTGAAGGGATACAAGAGGCCACCATCTCTTTTTCTCTCCTCCTGCGGAGCCTACCTTTTCTGGGCCCTGATCCTCAAGAAGGAAGGAAGGAAGGAAGTCAAGAAAGGGAGGGAAGAAAGAAGGAAGGGTGGCCTAGAGCAGTCTTTCTCAACCAGTGTGCCGTGGCACACTAGTGTGCCGTGACAGACCTCCTGCTGTGCCACGAGAAAAGCTCTCTGCCCCCCTTCCTTCCCCCATCCTGCCGAACTCCTGCTGCTTGGAGGAAGAGGAGGAAGGGCCGGGCAGTGGCGAAGAAAAAGAAAAAGGGACTGGGGCGCCGCGTCCTTCGGCCGTTTCCCCAGCCAGCCTCCAATCCGCCATGACTCCCACCATGACTCTTGCCCCTCGCTCGCTGAATCCGCGTGGAGGAGCCCCGCCCACTGAAGCCCGTCCACCGCTCATGCTCCTCCTCTGTAGGAGAGCTGAAGCTGGGGGGGAGGGGGAGGGGCATGGTGCGGTCTGTAGGAGAGCTGAAGCTGGGGGGAGGGGCGGGGCATGGCACGGCCTGGCTCTGCCCCCTCCCCCGCCTTCGGCACTCCCAGCAGCTGCTCCAGCCTTGAGGGGACAGTGCCAAGCCAGCATTGTGCTGGCTCTGCCACCGCTGGCTTGGCACTGCCCCCTCAAGGCTGGAGCAGCTGCTGGGAGAGGTGAAGCCAGGGGTAGGGGGCGGGGCATGGCGCAGCCTGGCTCTGCCCCCTCCCCGGCTTTGGCACTCCCAGCAGCTGCTCCCAGCAGGCCACCAATCCCCAGCCGTTCTTTACTGTGTTAGTGTGTCATTTTGGTTGGTGGTGTGCCCCCGGATTTTTTTAATGTTAAAAGTGTGCCACGGCTCAAAAAAGGTTGGGAAACACTGGCCTAGAGTAGAGCTGCCCAACAGGCGGCCTGGGGGCCGTACAAGGCCCCCAAGCCCCTTCCCTCCGGCCCCCTAAGTTGTTTTACTAAAATACAAATTTAAAAAATAAAATAATTTTTTTTAAAAAAAAAACCTACTTCCGGGCTTAGGCAAGCATCGCGAGACTACGTCGGCCCCAGACGGGATTTCGAGGGAGGTCGAAATCCCGTCTGTGGCTGTGTAGTCTCGCAATAGCTGCCGAAATCTCAGGTCCCGCAGGATTTGTGGCCGGCCTGGGCGCGCACCTCCTCCTCCCTCGCGGCTGCTTCCAGGCAAGCCCCCATTCCCTCAGAGAGAGGGAGGAGGGGAGTGAGGCAGGGAAAGCCCCTCCTGGCTCTGTCCTCTTCCTGTGGAGGGCCCTCACTTCCCGCCCCGCGGATGGAAGAGCCGCTGTGCCTGGCCTGAGCTTTGCCTCGGCTCCAGCGGGGCTCTTCGGGGATGGCGGCGGCGTTGGCGCTTTGGCCCTGTGGCGGGGCTCCCGCAGTATGGGTAAGGAAGGGCCTGGCTCGAATCAATCAATCTAAAAACAGTGGGACGTTGGGTGAGGGGGGAAGGGTCCCTCAGCGGCGGTTTCCTTGGCGACGCTTCCTCCCCCTCCTCCATGCCCCCTCCCCCTTGAAGTGTTGCCTTCCCCCGCGTGCAAGGCGCAACGTGGCTTCCTTTGCGCCTGCCCCCGCGGCTTGTTTTCCCTTCAGAGTAGCTGTACACGAACGTGCCCACCATGGAGGCCAGACAAGTGATTATAGATCTACTAGACACCAGACCCACTCCACGTCAGCCCCCACATTTCTTGGCAGAAATCTACGATTGTATCGTTGATTACAACTATTTTCAGTTCGATGAGAACTTCTTCTTGCAATGCGGAGGCATTTCTATGGGGGCCACCGTAGCTCCCTCATTAGCAAATATTTTTATGAACCACTTAGAAGACATCCATTTACACTCCACCAAGACTCATAACATACGGCCCAAAATTTTGAAATACTGGAGGTACATAGATGATGTGCTGATCTTAGCTCAGCCTACTACCAATATCCAGATTCTAAAAACTTGGCTCAATTCGTGGCATCCCCACATTAAATTCACCTTGACTACCAGCACCAAGTCAGTCAATTTTCTTGATCTGACCATTTTCAAAGATAACAACAGACTACAGACGAGAACATACTACAAACCCACAGATCGAAACAACCTCCTTCATTACGACAGTTTTCACTCCCACTCCTTGAAAAACAGTTTACCCTACTCACAGTACATTCGTATCAAAAGGAACTCTTCACACACACATCAATATGAACAAGATGCTCTTCACCTAACTGCCAAACTGCAGGCCAGGGGATACCCTTCCAATGTCCTTTGCACTGCAAAACTAAAGTCAGACCTTAAGGATAGAACTCAACTGCTTGCCCCAGCAGCAAAACAACCCACAACTTGGCTCATTTGGCCCATGACACTGAGCCCACATTCCAATCAGATTACCAAAATAGTAAAGAAGTTTTGGCCTATGATTGCCGACATACCAGGCCTCGAACAACCCCCCATGGTTGCTAATAAACGCTCAGCTAACATCAAAGACTTACTGGTGCACACCAACCACTCCATCAGAACCATGACCATGACTAACAACCCGGGTACCAAACCCTGTGCACACTGTGGCATCTGTGCCCAGATCAATACGTCCACTAGTATTACCAACAGAACCAATAGGAGAATATTAAAACTCAGGGATGAAATAACCTGTGCCCATGCTGGAATTGTGTATTGTCTCGAGTGTCCTTGTGGGCTCCACTATGTGGGCCAAAGTTCTAGAAATCTAAGGACCAGAATTTATGAACACAAGTCGAGAATCAGGTGCTTATCCCAAGATTCCACTCTCTATAGACATTTCTTTCACATGAAACACACACCTGACAGTTTCAAAGTGTATGGGCTGCAAAGGGTTAACCCACCTCCACATTGCAACATTACTCAATCACTGCTTAAGGCTGAGAAGAAATGGGCCCTCCTGTTAACAAGTGAAACGCCCTGCGGTCTTAACGATTCTCTTTCCTTGCAACAACTGTTAATGTGATAACCTACACCTGTATTGCACTCTATATATGTCATTCACTTGCATTGTTACCTGCTGCATTCAGCCATAAGACTGATCTACCTGTGATGCTCCTTGTTCCAAATTTCTAGGTATGTATGCATATGCAAATTGTTCCATGGATACTGTGCTTATCTTTGTATCGTTGCTTTAGCCAGTTCCAAGATGTTGTTACCTTTATTGTATTGTTCTAGATTGTTATATACAGCGACGCGCCCTGATGAAGCGTCTTTAAGACGCGAAAACGGCAAAAAAGCCTTGGCGCCTAGGAGGAAATCTGGCCGTTTGGCACTCCCTTGATTGTGGGTCCCGCGCTGCCACTTCCAGCGCCCCGTAGCACGACAGTCGCTGTCGAAAAGCCTCACTCCGCTTTCTGGCTCCACTTTCGGCGAACGCCGAGCAGCTCGCCCGCTTGGAACGCGGCTCCAAACCTTTGCCCCAGTTCCTCGCCGTGGCTTTTTTTCGAGCCGCCCGGCTTCACAGCGGACCCCTCCCTGGATCTTCGCCTCTCCTGGACTGCCTCCAGTGATTCATGGAGGTTTGCTTACTT
The DNA here is from genome assembly GCA_030556195.1 of Anolis apletophallus. Taxonomy (NCBI): domain Eukaryota; kingdom Metazoa; phylum Chordata; class Lepidosauria; order Squamata; family Anolidae; genus Anolis; species Anolis apletophallus. The sequence goes on along the minus strand of JARBWK010000009.1, from coordinate 118,977,581 downwards.
TGTTGCAAACATATGCCACAATTGTATTATTGACTGTTGATACCATGCCATATGATTTTGTTTATGTGAGAGACGAGGGAGCGCTTCCGCCTCTACTGTTCATTTTGTGAATTTCTCTACGTATATAGCACTACTTTGTGTATTAATACAGTGACTTCAATTGATATATATTGCGGGCTTTTGTATATTCTCTGGGTATATTCACTCACGCGAGCTTGTTTATTCTTGTTGATACATTCCTTGCTTCCCTAGAGTAGAGCTGCCCAACAGGCGGCCTGGGGGCTGTACACGGCCCCCGAGCCCCTTCCCTCCGGCCCCCTAAGTTGTTTTACTAAAATACAAATTAAAAAAAAATATATATATTTTTTTAAAAAAACCTACTTCCGGGCTTAGGCAAGCATCGCGAGAATACGTCGGCCACAGACGGGATTTCGAGGGAGGTCGAAATCCCGTCTGTGGCTGCGTAGTCTCGCAATAGCGGCGGAAATCTCAGGTCCCGCAGGATTTGTGGCCGGCCTGGGCGCGCGCCTCCTCCTCCCTCGCGGCTGCTTCCAGGCAAGCCCCCATTCCCTCAGAGAGAGGGAGGAGGGGAGTGAGGCAGGGAAAGCCCCTCCTGGCTCTGTCCTCTTCCTGTGGAGGGCCCTCGCTTCCCGCCCCGCGGATGGGAGAGCCGCTGCGCCTGGCCTGAGCTTTGCCTCGGCTCCAGCGGGGCTCTTCGGGGATGGCGGCGGCGTTGGCGCTTTGGCCCTGTGGCGGGGCTCCCGCAGTATGGGTAAGGAAGGGCCTGGCTTGAATCAATCAATCTAAAAACAGTGGGACGTTGGGTGAGGGGGGGAGGGGTCCCTCAGCGGCGGTTTCCTTGGCGACGCTTCCTTCCCCTCCTCCGCGCCCCCTCCCCCTTGAAGTGCTGCCTTCCCCCGCGTGCAAGGCGCAACGTGGCTTCCTTTGCGCCTGCCCCCGCGGCTTGTTTTCCCTTCAGGGAGGGAGGGAGGGAACTCTTTGGGCCTCCTCCACCTGCCTCTGGGAAAGGAGGCCCCATCAAGCCCTGCGATGGCATTGCGGTGTTTGGGTTTTTTTTTGGTGTGTCCCAATTTGAGTGTGGACTCAAATAACTCAAAGGTATTATCAAACATTTCCCCAAATCCACCAGTGTTCCCATTTGGGTATATTGAGTATTCATGCCAAGTTTGGTCCAGATCCATCATTATTTGAGTCCACAGTGCTCTCTGGATGGAGGTGAACTACAACTTCACAACTCCAGGTCAATTGTAAGTAAATTGGAGCCGGGGAGGGGGCGGAGCCAGGGGAGGGGTGGGGGTGGAGCCGGGGGAGGGGGCAGAGCCGGGGTGGAGGCAGACCCTTCGGCCCCCCAGGTGATCAGTGACCGGAATTCCGGCCCTTAGGCCCGTAGAAGTTGGACAGCCCTGGCCTAGAGTGAAGGGGCAAGTGGAAATTCTAACAGGGGCTGCAATTGGCCCCTTGGCTGGACTTTGGACATGCCTGGACTAGACAATCCCTAAATGTAATCAAATAGCAATAATAATAATAGTAATAATTATTTTATTTTTTACCTGCCTCTCCTCGTGGCTCAAGGCGGGTCACAGCACAGTCAAAACACACAAACATTGCAAAAATGGTATAAACACACATATTAAAATGTAGTTCTATAAAATACATATTAAATATACAGAACAGAGATTAAAACACAGGACACAGGGTAAATCTTTAAATGGGTTTTAAATTCCGACAGCTCATTTGGCTGTTGGAGCTCTTCTGACAGGTCATTCCATGGTCTTGGGCCAGCCGATAAAAAGGTCCTCTGGGGAACGGTCACCAGATGGGTTCTGGCTGGTTAAAGTAGCCCTCCCCCCAAAAGGATTTCAGTGTGCAGGGCAGATTACAGGAGAAGGCGATCCTGTAGGTAACCTGGGCTCAAATCATGTAGGGCTTTAAAGATAAAAACCAACACCTTATACTTTGCCCCAAAACTAATTGGTAGCCAGTGCAATAACTTTAGAACAGGTGCAATATGCTCACTCCTGGATGCTCCTGAAACCAAGCTGACTGCCATATTTTGAACCAGCTGGAGTCTCTGAACTTGGTACAAAGGTAGCCCAATGGAAAGCACACTGCAGAAGTCCAACCTTGAGGTGACCAGCGTGTGCATTACCATCTTTAGGTCCTCCAAATCTAGGAAGGGGCACAGATGGTGATTCAACTAAAGCTGGTAGTAAGCACTCTTGACTGTCACATCTACCTGGGCTGACATTTGGAGAGATTAATCCAAGAGCACTCCCAAGCTGCAAACACAGTCTTTTGGGGGAGTGTAACCCCATCCAGAACTGGTTGACAGACCTCCATCCCCAGTTTAGGACCCTTGATTGTAAGCACCTCTGTTTTGTCTGGATTCTGTTTCTATTTGTTTTACTTCATCCAGCCCATTACTTCCTCCAGGCATTAATTTAGAGGAGAAACATTATCCTTACCTGAGGCATAATTATATTTGGGCATCATCAGCATATTGATAACACCCTGCCCCATGCCTACAGATGATCTCTCTTAGCAGTTTCATGTAAATATTTAAACGCATTGTGGATAGATGGCACCTTGTGGGATGCCACATAAGAGCTCTCTTTTTTTGAGGAACTGCTATGGACAAGCAGTATATGACCAGAACCATTGCAGAACAGTGCCTCTGATTCCCAGCCCCTCTAGACAATCCAGAAGAATACCATTGTTGATTATATTTAAAGCCGTTGAAAGATCTAGAAGTACCAACAGGGACACACTCTCCCTGATAGTGTGGAGACAAAGATCATCCACTAAGGTGACCATAACAATGCCAACTCCATATCCTGCTCTGAAGCCAGTTTGAAATGGCTCCACTAAGTGTGCATCATCCAAGACTACCTGGAGTTGGAGGGCAACTACCTTCTCCATCACCTTGTCCAAAAAAAGGAAGGTTAGTCACTGGTCTAATCCAGGGAGGGCTTTTTCAGTCTAACTACTGCTTCTTATAAAAAAGGATGGAAAGTTAATAATTTGTTGTATTTGAAATTGAACTGCATCTTTTCCCTGGATGACCAGCCAAGATGAACAGGGATCGAGAAAGCAGATCGTTCTCCTTCCTAGCTCTAGTAGCTTGTTCACATCAATTTGAATTCACCAACTGAAACTCAACCAGTGTAATCCCACAGTTGTTGGACACCTCATTGTTCGCCTTTACTCCAATGACAGCATCTAAGTTAGCTCTTATGCAAGAGATTTTATCTGTAAAATTGTTGTTCAAAGCATCATGGTGAGCTACTGAAGGTTCTAGTAATGAGTTTGGAGGGAAGGGTACCTGGGTTAAGCCTCTCACCACTCTCAAAAGCTCAGCTGGATGTGAATCTGCAGGTGCAATGCGTGCAAAGAAGAAAGTTTTCTTCTCTGCATGTATAGCCACCTTATAGGAGCAAAGGTTCCCTCTATATCATAATAATAACAATAATAGTAATAATAATTTATACCCCGCCACCATCTCCCCAAGGGGACTCGGGGCGGCTTACATGAGGCCAAGCCCAACAACACAGCAATAAAACAACAAAGCAGCAAGCAAATGAAACAGGACAATTAATATAACTCACATATAAGCAATAACACACAAAAATTTAAAGCCTTATGGCTGGGTCAGATGTAATGTATTAAAATTTTAAAATAAACACTGGGCGCGAACAGAGGTAGGATGTATCTAAGCAGGAGGGTTTTAAAGGTTAATGTAGGGAGATCAACCCAACGGGTAGTTAAAGTGCTTCTGAGGACATTTTGAAGGGAATTGGTCGGACCAGGGCATTGTTTCCTTTATTCAGGGAAGACACACTGGAACAGCCATGTTTTCAGGCTCCTCCTAAAGACTGCCAATGTAGGGGTTTTTCTGATATCCTTGGAGAGTGAGTTCCAGAGTCAAGGGGCCACCATAGAGAAGGCCCTCTCCCTCGTCCCCACCAATCGCACCTGCGAAAGAGGCGGGAGCGAGAGCAGGGCCTCTCCAGATGATCGAAAAGATTGAGTGGTTTTGTAAACAGAAATGCAGTCACGCAGGTAGGCGGCTCCCAAACTATGTCTTATCGCATAAAAGTTGAGTTTTCCACCATTTGTGCTCTAGTCATTGTCCTTCCCAATTAATTTTCCTGAGGGTCTCTGAATACCAGGGAGCCTGATTTGTAATGGGTTGGGGAGGACAGTTGGGATTTTGAGATTTTATAAATATGAGTTGAGATAAAGAGTACAATAATAATCCTTAAGTGCTCTACAATTGAAAGTTATGATTTATTTCATAGTTATTTAACGCTTGTATTTGGCACTTACCTCCTCTATAGTCCACAGAAGTTGTGAAACATCTCTTTACAGTATTTTTTAATTTTCAAAAGAAAGATATTACTCACGTTATGTCACTGCGTTGGTAGCAACCCTGAAGAAGACAGGTTATGAGATCACTGATGAACTCCACATCATCACTGTAAAGAGCGGCTTCAAGTTCCTAGGAGAGAAACATTTTTTTCTCACAAAAACTTCCTGGTGAACAAATTCTGCAATTCCATCCTATTGAACAAATTGATAATAGAAGTAAAATATCAAGAATTTAAAAATAATTAAAGCTCTTAATGTCTACATTTCTTTCTTCTTTTTGATTTACTTTATGCTTTACCATTGTAAGCTCCAGGGAATTACAATTTTGTTAAATTGTTATTCATAATGAGGAGATTATATGTCCTCAGCCTTTAAATGGGGTGTTGAATATGTCTCATTAATCACTATCATAACAAGAATCTGCCATTACTTCAGGAGCCATCATCAACAGCATCATGCATGAAACCTAGAAGTCATGAGCCTGTGCATATCATAGTATGAACGAAAACAGCATGCCCCATGTCACTGCCATCTTCCATTTAAATATTATAACTACCAAATAGCAAGTTAAACAGCTGGAGTACTGATGTATTTGTGTCGCTGAGCAGTTTGGAGATGGATATGAATACCTTCCACTCTGTAAAACCAAATCTATGTTTCCAGTTGTAGATAACTTCAACCCATTTTTCAGAGAATGGGGAATGAGAATATCCATTTGCTTAGATGAATCTATTTTGATTCAAATTTGTGTGGAAGAAATAGAATAGAATCACAGAGTTGGAAGAGACCTCATGGGCCATCCAGTCCAATCCCCTGCCAAGAAGCAGGAAAATGACATTCTATCGCATTACTAAAATGCATTTTAGGAAAATAATGTTTAAAAATATCAGTCCTAATGTGAAAGCTAATGTGAGAAACTAGTTAGCAGATGATAAAACATAGACAGCCAACTGTTACTTTTAAGTTATTTTCTTTATTGGCAAAGAAAGAAAGGCAGAAAAAGTAGGGTTTCTACTAGGTCTACTGCACAATATTCAATCTTGATACAGGGCAAGAAGCCATTCTCTCTCTACATCCCCCCTAACCCTTTGTGTTTCCCTTTTCTCCTTAAGCACTGAGCTGTGAGCGCAGAATGCTGAACCTCGCCAAAATGCTTTTGGTCTCGAGCAGAAAGGAAACAGAAGATGCAGCAAATAAGCACAGTATGCATAAGGGGCCAGTGGAAGGATGTACAAAATGGAGACATGCAGTTCCTCTTCCACCCCTCAATATGTTCAGAGTACTGGAGAGGAGTGAAAAGCCTTCTTCCCGCTCTCCAGCTGGCGTCACAGCTCATTAGGGAAAAGCCTGTTTAATGTCTCTCCCTCCCTCTGCCTTCATGACTAAATCCCTTCGGAGTCTCGCAGTGGCTGTTGGGAAAACACACTGCTTTTTTCACCAAGGGTATCTACCTCACCAAGGCTTACAACAGAATGAAGGCAGCATGAAGGTAAATAAAGATCCCTAGATACCAAGCTAGAAAAGAATTTACAGGCCTGCTTCAGAAAGCCTGGCTGTTGATGAGACTAAGATGCTTCCTTGTTTAGGTGTCTCACTGATGCCTCAACATTGGTTCGGGAACAAATACTGACCATTTTATATGTTCTTCAAAGGAGTCCATCTAACTAGTGATCAAAAGAATCTAAAGAAAAATTAACTCGGTATAACTATGCATTTTGAAACAGGAAGATTTTGCAAGACTATTTACAGGTTCTAAATATTTTTTTTAATGTCTGAAGAAAGAGGAAGAATACTGGTCTATGCGTCAGTGAACGTGATTAACGAAGAATCAATATCTATTTTAATGACAGTTCATGAGAAACATTTTCCTATTTTAAAAGTGGTAAAAGTAGCAAACAAAATTAGTATTGAAAATCATTACTGTATTTTTTCTAATTTAAAAATATATTCGTATATATTAAAACAAACAATATATTAAAAACATTATCTCAAAAATGACCCAACTCCATTTTAACTTGAATCAAAATATTATACAGTCTTAAAATTAACATAAATGTGCTAGTTAAAAATCTGCTCTATCAACTTATTTCCTTCATGTCTGGCTAGCTGCCCTCATTTGTGTGGCTGACAGAAACCAAGGGAGTGGTTTGAGCATAGGAAGATAGACCACTAGTCCAGAATCCATCCCTCTTGGCTAATGAAATCTTGCTTAGAGAGACTACGTGACCCTCTGTTGGAGATAATAAACAGCTCCCTTGAGCAAGGAGTTTTTCCATAGGGTTTAAAAGAGGCAGTGGTCTCCCCACTGCTGAAGAAACCGAATTTAGATCAATCGGTTCCCTCCAACTACTGCCCGGTTTCGAATCTTTCGTTCCTGGACAAGGTGATTGAGAGGGCAGTAGCGGGGGAGCTGCAGCAGTTCCTAGATGACACAGCCGGATTAGATCCCTTCCAGTCTGACTTCTGTTCAGGGCATGGGACGGAGACCGTCTTGGTCGCCATCTCGGATCAGCTTCGATGCCAGTTGAACAAGGACGGTTCAGCGCTGCTTGTGTTATTGGATCTCACAGCAGCATTTGATACTGTCGATTACAATCTTTTGGCCCACCTCCTTGCCATTGCTGGAGTCAGGGGGACAGCTTTAAAATGGCTGTTATCCTTTCTACACAACCGGGGTCAGCAAGTGGAAAGGGGAGGTTTGGTTTCTGAGAGGGCCCCTCTAATTTGCGGGGTCCCTCAAGGGGCTATACTCTCCCCTTTGTTATTTAACATCTATATGTGACCACTCGCTCGACTGGTTCGAAGCTTTGGGCTGGAATGTTATCAGTACGCTGATGACACCCAGCTTTTTCAGAAGATGGAAGGCTGACCGGATCCCGTACCCGCAAATTTCCACCAGTGCCTTGAAGCCATCACTGGATGGCTGCATGCCAGCAGATTGAGGGTGAATCCAGCAAAGATGGAGATACTGTGGCTGGGTCAACCGGACAGTGGGATGGTCCATCTGCCTACCCTGGATGGCGAGGCACCACGCCTGTCATATTCAGTCTAGGGGTTGTCTTAGACCCTTTGCTGACAATGGAGTCTCAGGTCTCTACTGTTAGCAAAACCGCTTTTTTCCATCTGTGGCAGGCTAGGCGGCTGGCCTCCATCTATCTAGAGACAACTTAGCCACGGTGATCCAAGCCACGGTCATCTCAAGATTAGACTACTGTAACACCCTTTACATTGGCCTGCCCTTGTCCGTGATCCAGAAACTGAAGCTCGTCCAGAATGCCGCTGCGCGACTTCTCGCTGGGGTGCCAGTAAGATGCCACATAACTCCTATCCTCCAGCAGCTCCATTGGCTTCCGGTCGAGCACTGGATCACTTTCAAGGTGATGATGCTAACGTTTAAGGCCTTGTATGGTCTGGGGCCGATGTATCTGATGGACCGTCTCACCCCCTACCAACCCCAGAGATCACTTCGTTCTGAAGACCTAAACCTACTTGAAGTGCCTAGTTTTAAAGCCATCCATTTAACATCTACTCGGCACAGAGCCTTCTCTGTTGTGGTGCCATCCATTTGGAATGCTTTGCCAGCTGAAGTTCGTGCCTTGCAAGACTTGCCATCTTTCCGGAGGGCGTGTAAAACCTATCTATTTCGGTTGGCATTTGTTTGTTGAAATCTGATATTCTGATTTATTTTAAATCGATGTGTTATCTCTGTTTTATGTGCTTTTATATGTGAGCTGCTCCGAGCCCTCGGGAAGTGGCGACATACAAGACCAAATAATAAATAAATAAATAAGCTCAGTGTCTACTAGGAGTCCCATACAGCGACCAGCAGAAGCCATATTATATCACAGTGTGATATGTTCTATGATCTGACTTCTGCTAATGATAACCATCCCTAGCAATAAAGTAACAAAGGAATCTTGTATTCATATTTCAGAGGTTGGGATTATATACTGCTAGGCCATGGTATCCTTTAAGTCAGGGGTGCTCACACTTTTTCAGCATGCGAGCTACTTATAAAACAATGAAGTCAAAATGATCTACCTACCCACTACTCAGAGAGCCATAAAAGCAAAATATTTGGAAATTTATTTCAGTGAGAGCCATATAATATGTTTTAAGACTGAATTCAACTAAATGTGAATATAATAAGCCCCTGAATTTATTCATAATAATGATGATGATAATATTCATTCAGCCTCTGCTACTAATACTACTACTAATAATAGTAATGAAAACAACAATAGATTCCTAGAGTAGAAGGAGACCTCCAAGGGCCATCCAGTCCAACCTCCTTCTGCCATAAGGGAAAAACACAATCAAAGCATTCCTCACAGATGGCCATTCAGCCTCTGATAATAATAATAATAACAACAACAATGTATTTATTTATTTCCGGCATTTTACCCCGCTCTTCTCAACCCCCGAGGGGGGACTCAGAGCGGCTTACAAAAAGGCACGATTCGATGCCCATACAATAAAATATAATATAAAACCGCAGAAACATTCAATACTAAAATACATTAAAATACAATTACATTAAGCATCATACGCATTCAATTAAGTTAAAAACAGTGTCCATAAAAAGCATTGAGCCCTATTCATCAACTTTCCATTAAAATCCAATCTAAAATGCTGCCTTGTGCTAGTGTGCAAACGCCTGGTCCCATAGCCAGGATTTTACTTTTTTCCTGAATGCCAGGAGGGATGGAATTGATTGTATGTCACTGGGAAGCGTGTTCCACAGACGGGGAGCCACCACTGAGAAGGCCCTCTCCCTCGTCCCCACCAACCGCATTTGAGAAGTTGGCAGGAGTGAGAGCAGGGCCTCACCGGATGATCTTAAATTACGAGGTGGGACGTAGCGGCAGATGCGTTCGGACAAGTAAGCTGGGCCAGAACTGTATAGAGCTTTAAAGGTCAAAACCAGCACTTTGAATTGAGCTCGGAAGTGGACAGGCAGCCAGTGGAGCTGACACAACAGGGGGGTGGTATGCTCCCTGTATGTAGCTCCGGTTAGTAATCTGGCTGCCGCCCGTTGGACTAGTTGCAGTTTTCGAACTGTCTTCAAAGGCAGCCCCAAGTAGAGTGCGTTGCAGTAATCTATTCGGGATGTGACCAGAGCGTGGACGACCGTAGCCAGATCAGAACAACAACAACAACAATGGGTTCCTAGAATAGGAGGAGACCTCCAAGGGCTATCCAGTCCAACCTCCTTCTGCACCTGGGCAGCGTCGGGAGCCTGCGGGGCGGGACTTAGCCTTCCTCCCGCCCTGCCTGCGATCTACCAGGATGCCCTACGTGATCTACCAGTAGATCGCAATCTATCTAATAAGCACTCCTGCCCTAAGTGCTCTGGTCTAAGAGAGGAGAGGGAAAGAAAACATAAATAGAAAATATAAAAAGAACATTAAAATAAGAGAAATGTCTCAGGCACTCTAGGAAACAGAATACAATGAGTGCGCACACACAAATGAGAATACCTCCATGCGTGATGGAACTCATGTACATAATTCGCAGACCAGAACACCTGCAAATCCCACACCATCTTCCAGTCAAGAGTACTGTCTAGTAGGAGTCCCATCCTAAGACTAGTGAAAGCCAGATCATAGCACTAGGCATGGATAGAGTCATGTCGGATAACTCATTGCTTGTAATAATTTTGTTAAAATTATCTTTTCGAAGCAATATCGAAGCTTTTTTTAAAAACCCAGAAGTTCCTTTGCCTTTCCAAAGCTTTTTCCACCATTTTTGTTACAACTCATGAAGTGAGTCAGGAAAAAATCATATTTTCAGCCCTCTACTAGCCTGCTGCGAGGCAAGCACCTTGCATGCTGGGAGGTTCCTTGCATCCCAGCCAATCAGGGGAGAAGTTTTGAGGGAACACATGGCTCAGAGGCTCATTCGGAGCCAGGAAGGGAAAGACAAAGACAAAGGGGAGGTTGTGTTGAAGGGAGGTTGGAAGAAGAGGACTGCGGACAAGCAAGCAAGCAGAGAAGAACAGCTCTTGCCTGCTGTACCTGGGACGGGTGGGCAGAGCGAGGATTGTGTGTGGGTGACTGGCGTGGGTGGAAGGAGAAACATGGAGGAACAAAAGCACTCACTCCAACATTTAAAAAAGCCAACATTGTAGCTGGTCTATCTGGCCTCAGTGTTTTTTAGTTTGTGTTGCACATTGCCTCAAAAGAAAAAGATCTCCCATCAATTCAAGCCACTCTTTGAAACACAAACTCTCCTTCCTAAAGTTGTGAAATCAGCTTCCAAGGCAAAAAGGGAAGGGCTGTTTGCTATTTTCTTTGTTTGCTGTGAGTTGCCTAAAAGGACACTACAAATCCCATACTTTCAAATCTTGCGTATTGCGTTTTGCGCAATCATGGCCGCCAGTAACAATTCGGAAATTTCTGAAAGTTCTGAATATTTTTTTCTGAAAAATTCGGAATTCAATTTCAAGTCGAAACACCAGTGCCCCTTCGTCCAAAAAGAGTTTTGAACCATTTTTTAAAAATCAATCAAGCCTATATAACACTGTAGGAGAAAATGTATCCCTAACTAATGATAACCATTCCTAGCAATACATGTGGTAATTTTTTTAATTGAGCAGCATTTGAAATTGAATGGAATTTGAAAGGGGTATGTATGTTGTGCTACCAGTTCCTCCACAGACTTTGGCATTAGTCCAATAAATAGCAAAATAGTAGATGGCATGCCAATTATGGCATCAGCTCTATGATAGAAACATTTCCACTTAACTGTAAAGGAATCTGCCTAAAGTAAGTACTATAGGTTGTCAGCCCCACACAGGAACAATAATTTTGAACTCTGCCTGGAAAGGGACTGGCAGCCAACATAATTGCTTTAGCAAGAGGGTTATCTGATCCTTATAACCAGCTCCAGTCAGAAATCCGACCATAGCATTTGGGGCTTGTTGTAGACTCTGAACAGTTTCCAAAGGTAGTCCCATATTAAATGTAATTCAAATGAGATGTAATCAAGACATGTATGGATTTTAATTGCAAATTTTGATACCATTTATATTTAAGTATCTTTTAATGTTTCTATATTTTTAGATTTGTATTGAAACATATTAAAATATTTTTAATGTAAAGCAACTTGAGTCTCCTTGTGGAGAGAAAAAATTGATATTAATAGTAATAAAAATAATAACGATAATACTACTACTAATAAATGTATCATCATTGCCAGTTCTTACATCTCAGGGAACAAGCATAGGTGGCACATCAGTTTTAGCTGTGCAAACACACTTCTGATCACTGCTGAAACCTGGGCATCTGGGCTCAGATCTGAATCTTGGCACAAACCTAGTTGTAAACCTGAGATTTCAAGATGAATGTAACCACACCCAGTACAGGCTGAATCACTATTCCCAGAATTGCCACTCAAATGATCAGGAACACCAGGAGCACCTCAGTTTCAATGTGTCTGCCCACATTCAGTCCATTTAAGATAATGACATTTTTTTAAAACTGTGTGTTTTAAAATACTCGCTTCTGACACGATAAATAAAATTAAACCAACCACAGATATTGGATTAGTACAGAGATAGCTTTCTTGGAACCGGATGGAAAGGAGATAGAGTTGGGTGTAATCAGTGTAATAGTGGCATCCAACTCCAAAACTCTGGAAAACCTGTCCCAGCAGTTTCATGTAGTGTTAATAGTATGGGAAACAAGACTGGGTGTTGAAGGTCCCAGAGGCTAATGGCATGAGGGCACACAGGAGTCCACCAGCACCACCTTCTGAATTCACCCCTCCAAGGAGGACTGGAATCACTGCAAAACAGTCGTCCTACCTGAGAGATAGTTCAGAAGGATACCATGATTTAGGATATCAAAAAGCACTAAAAGTACAGCAGAACCAACAGGGAGACACTAGCTGTTCACTTCTTTCTGTGTGTCATCTCACTGCCAAATGTTAAAATGAAATCAAATCAATTTCTCTAGGAAGGCTGTCTCACTGCCAAATGTTAAAATGAAATGGTTTAGTATTTAAATAATCCAATTTCATCTAGCTAATGAGAGGCTGGACCAAGAGGGTCTTTGAGAGGCTAGCATAACCTGGGATCTTTTTATAGATCCATAAAAGCATACATGAGCTATATAATAGAATGCATGGGGGTAAAGTGGATAGGAAAAATATTCTTGCTTCACACCCCAAGAATTCAAAGAATCTGAAGAGTGAAAGATCCAGAACATGTAAAAGAAAGTATTACAGACTTTCTTACAAGGGTAACTAAAATGTAGTGATGGCTCCAATTTCAAACACAGGTTGGTCAAATTCATGGACAATGGAGTAATAGTGGCTATTACCCATGACAGGTTATAGCTTGGAAATAATTAGAAATAATGATTATCTCAAGATAGGAATTCATTAGTGCCCCTCAAGCATGGCTCAACTCACTAAATTTCTTGATTAACACTGATGTTAAGCCTAGATTTTGATGAAATGAGAATGGAAGAAAGAAAAAGAGCCCTGCCCTGGAACAGAGTAAGGGAATGGGCTGAGTGGCAGACTGATTTGTTTACTTAGCTTTCAATCAACTATGGCCCCTTCAGAAAGCCAGGTATTTTTGCAGCCTGCATGGAAGTTGACAGAAACTTTCTAGATGTGTGTGCACTGGTTTCTTCTTCTCTGATTATTTTATTTTTGCTCCTATTCTATATTACTGTATAATGTATAATAGTGTGTGTGTTTATTTGAAGTGAGTTCCAAACGGACTCTTTTGTAATGCTTTAGTAGCGTCTTCCTTACACTGTGCTAGACATCTGGAAAGTCGAAAATTGTTCACATTCGGCCCTAATTTTTACCCCCCCCCCCATTCTTCATCACCCACTTTTTTTAGTGGCTTACACACTCTGAGGAGTTTGTTAAGACTGAAGTTTAGAGCCACAATGTAAAGAACATTAAATAATATAATGTAAGCAAAACAAAGTCTTCAAACATGCCCCAGGTGTTTTGGCCCCAGGTGTTTTGGCCCACAACTCCCAGAAATCCCAGCCAGTTTACCAGCTGTTAAGATTTCTGGGAGTTGAAGGCTAAAACATCTGGGGACCCACAGGTTGAGAACTACTGTTCCATACAACCCCCCCCCCTTATTGAATTAGAAAAAGATGGCAAGTGCATCTGGATGTTTACTTATATTATATAAGAAGAGGTGTGATGAATCAGATCAGATCCCAACTACAGTCCTTGCAAAGATACATTGGATCATGTTCTCTGCAGAATTTTATATAACAATCATCAGGAACAATCATTAAGTCTACCAAGCCTAAGATTGAAAATGGGAACAAATATTCACTGAGCTGTGCATCTTTCGCTCAGTTTCCAGAATCTTCAGCTAATATCCCCTGCAAAAAACCAATAGAGCTAACTAATTTTGTTTTAAACTTTTAATAACATTTAGAATAGACAAACCCCAGATTCTCAGTAGCTCTATGGACCAATCCTATGTTGAATCAGCCTTCTATTCCTTTTATGACAGCTGGGATTAAGGGATCCCAGTCCTTTTACAAACTAAGTTCAAAATACACAGTGTGGCTTCTGCCTCCATCTGCCTCCATTTCTCTTGAAGCAACTTGGCAGAAACACTTGTATTTGTGCATCATTTTCCTATCACAGCTGCAGTTAATGGACTCCTGCCTTGATTTCCCGGCATCTTAGTTTCCCTGCATCCCTGCAGGCAATTGCACAGCAAAAGGTTGTATATTACCCACTTCCAATAAGATGCTCAAGTGCTTTATGGCTTCCTGAATTGTAAGCACCACTACTGCTGCCCTCAATTCAGTTTTTGAACTGCCTCTACAGCAAAGACAAAGGATAATACCATAGTTAGAAATTAAGAAATGCATGCATACCCCAACATACAAATGCTTCCTCACAGCCAATAGAAACCAAATCAATGGCCCTCTTCATGGAAACAGCTTATTGGCAATTCCTTCACTAGGACGATTAACTATGAAGGAGTCAAGCATTATCAAGAACGCTACCACTTTCTCAAAAGAAGGGGTAGAACTTTAATAACTCTATATAATTCAATAGCACCGAAAGAAGATATATCTTAGACTTGTTCTTTCCACTCTTACACTATTCCTCATATCTTCAAACAAGAGCCAAGTATGAGTAAAGGAAGGGAGAGATCAGTTTTTCTTAGGATTCACTTTTAATTACACTTCACAGCTTTGGTCCTCCCTTCCTACAACCTTTTTATAACCACACAAGGGAGGATGTTTGGAAAGTGTTAGAACAAGGGGATAATGTTACAATGGGGATTTATAACAGGGGTATGTGATAATAGCTCTGTCAAAGAGAGAAGGCTATAACCTTCAATTCACAAAGCAATTGTGTTGTTTCTTTCACACTAGTTAGATAAAGCCAACAAACACAACAAGAAGTATTGTAAAAGAGAGGGAAACCCCCTTTTCCTTTTTTAAAAAAGGGGTAAACATTATCTGCTTTCAATAAGGATAAACAGAATGAAGTGGTTAACTTGCCTTTTTTTCAAGCAGTGTAGATGGAAATTTGGCTGGATTCAACGCTGGGCAAGTCACATTCTCTCAGCCTTAGACAAAGGCAATTACAATCTTCCTCTGAATCAATCTTGCTAAGAAAACCCTATAATAGGGTCATTATTAGACAGAGTTAACTTGAGGTACTACTCTGTTCAGGTTTCTTTAGACATCACCTGGAATACTGTGGCCAGTTTTGGGCATCACAAGAAGGATATTTCCAAGCTGCAGCATATTTCAGAGAACGGCAACCAACATGATAAAAGGTCCACAAACCAAATCGTATGAAGAATGGCTGAAATAACTGGTTATGTTTAGCTTGGAGAAAAGAACGTGGAGAGGAGACATGATGGCTGTGTCTAAAATAATATTTGAACAGATATCATATTGAGGGGGGTGGGTTGTTTTCTGGTACTCCAGAGATAAGGACATAGAATTGGAAGAGACCTCATGGCCATCCAGTCTAACCCCTGCCAAGACGCAGGACAATTGCGTTCAAAGCACCCCCAACAGATAGCAATCCAGCCTCGACAAAGTTTCCCATGACCTTCTGGTAAACGAACTAGTCAAATGTGGACTAGGCAAAACTATGTTAGGTGGATCTGTAATCGGTTAAGCAAACGATTCCAGAGTGTTCTCACTAATGCTTCCTCTTCATCCTGGAAAGAAGTGACGAGTGGAGTGCCGCAGGCTTCTATCCTGGGACCGGTCCTGTTCAACATATTTATTAATGACTTAGATGAAGGATAACAAGGCATGATCAAGTTTGCAGAGGACACCAGTTTGGGAGGGATAGCCAATACTCCAGAAGACAGGAGAAGAATTCAAAACGATCTTAAGAGATTAGAGAGATGGGCCAAAACTAACAAAATGAAATTCAATGGGGACAAATGCAAGATACTCCACTTAGGCAGAAAAATGAAATGCAAAGATACAGACTGGGGGACACGTGTCTCGAGAGCAGTATGTGTGAAAAAGATCTTGGAATCCTTGTGGACAACAAGTTAAACATTAGCCAGCAATGTGATGCTGCAGCTAAAAAAAACCAATGGAACCAATGGGGATTTAAATTCGTTTAGAGTGGCCAGATATTCCTGGATGACTTGTTTCTCTATTTGGGGTTCCATGATGTCCATTCCATGATGCTGAGGCTGGCTTTCTTTTTGTGAGAAGACTGGGGCAAAGAAGACATTAAGCAGTTCTGCCTTTTCTCTATCCCCTGTCAACATTGCCCCATCTTCTCCTCGAAGAGGCCCTATTGCCTCCTTGTTTTTCCTTTTGCTGGCAACTTAAGCAAAGAAGCCCTTTTATTGTTTTTAGTGCCCCTGGCAAGCCTGAGCTCATTTTGCACTTTAGCCTTGCGAACCTTCACCCTACAGGAGTTGGTTATTCATCTGAATTCTTCTCTGGTGATTTCTCCCCTTTTCCACTTCTTGCTGTGCATGTCTCTTTTGAGTCTTAGCCCAGTTAGAAGTTCTTCAGACATCCATTCTGGCTTCTTTGCATTTGTTTTATTTTTTCTCTTTGTTGGCACTGTTTGCAATTGTGCCTTGAGTATTTCATTCTTGAAAAACTCTCATCCATCCGTAACTCCCTTGTCTTTTAGTATCTGCGTCCACGGACTGCTGCTCAGGGGAAGGTCACAGGGGCTTACATGTCTTTTCACTAATGCACATAGCATGGGAAATAAACAAGACGAAATCCAACTTTTAGCACAACACCATACTTACGATGTCATAGGCATCACTGAAACTCTTATCCTGAACCAGATATACTATATCAGAATTTGGTAGGGTGTGGAGAATTAAAAAGTACATTTTTTTACTTTATAATAACTATTTTTTCTTGGTGTCAGTCATATATAAATGAGATTATTTACCATGACTGGAATACCACACTTAAGAAATATAGTAATATGGGAATAGATACCAGAGCTACAGTAAGGGTTTTGAAAACTAGTTTTGTGACCTCTTCTTTTGACTTTGAACTCTCTAATTCTAGGGTTATAGCTAGAGTGATATTATAATAGTGTATCTGAGCTGAAAAGAGTATCAAACTGATGTTGAAATGAGATAATTACTGACCACAAATACATCAAGTGAAGACATAGAGTTATTCTAAGACACTAACAAGAGTCAGCCTCATCAGAACTGTGAGCAGATGACTGCAATTATGCTTCCTATCCTCCAACAAATCTTTTTATTTCTTTTTTAACATCTTTTGCTACATGAATTTATGTCAGTACTGAGTGGTATCAACTGAAACTCGTGGAGTTATTAGTACAATAGCTTTGTGGTCATTGTCAAAGTGGACTGACCAATGTGTTGAAAAATTATGGCAATAATAGACTAGATGGGCAGAAGGACAATGGTAATCACTGACTTGTCAATCTGAGTCTTTTAGATAATGACTCAAGTACAGGTGTATGTCTGTGTCATTGACAAAACTGAAAAGCAGAGTGGATGTTCCCTCATCATCATCAACACTAGTCCTCAAAGTGTTCTCACACCCTTTCCAAATAGCACTCATGGTAGTGTCATACCATTCATCCCCACCACTATCACAGATTGAGAGCAAGTTACCCAAGTTCATCTAGTAAGCTTTGTAACTAACAATGTATTTGATGTCAGGTCCCTTGGCCTTAACCATATGTATTTCTGCAGTCATATGCACACGGCCAAACTAAGATGGAGGAGCATGGTAGCAGCTCTCATCAGATCCTCAGCAATACAACCTACAGTCAAAGTTATCACCCAACAATATGCACTATGGATAAATTTTATCCATGGTGCAGAACCCCTTCAAAAAATAAGAAGAAAAATTGCACCTTGTACCACAAATTACCCATGCTGCTCTGGAAGACTATGCACATACTTAATTAACACCAAATGGATACCAAGCATATGATAAATGCAGTATACCATTCAGTCAGCCCCCCAACTCTGTTACAGAAATGTGTGATAAAAGTAATATGATCTGCATACATAAATGCAGTTTTGTGGGGCAAAGGTATTTTTGTAGGGCATCCTTGCATTGCTTCTTATTTTTCTGGATTTTTTAAAAAACTGGATTGTAAAGAAAATGGCCTAAAATTCAGAAGGACAAAAATGCAAGGTTTACTTGTTGTCTGTGTGAGTAGAGAAATAATTTTACATTTACTACTTTCATAGGTTTTGCAAGAGGTGTGTTGTCCATCTCTATAAAGGCACATCATTAAAAGGATCATAAAAGTCATGTACTGGAAGGAATATTGTACTTGAGACTTTAAGGTTCTTCATAATCTTTTCTGTAATCAAGAAAGTATACTAGAAGAAAACAAGTTTGCTGTGAGCTATAATAATACTTAACACAATGCAAGTTTGGAAAGCCATTTAAAAAAACAGAAACTGATATATTTTTTATAAAACTGCTAAAAAGACATTCTATACTTTTAAGTGCATTTAAATATACTTTTAAACACATATCTCCATTTCTCTCTCATCCTTGTGACAGAGGCAAATAGTAGCATATTTACTGAGAGAATCCATGAACTTAGAATGTCTCTATTTTAGTCTGTTCTGTGGTAGGGTCGTCAGCAGACAAAGCATCTGGAGGCCATGCTGTTCCCTCCCACTATAGTTAATAGTCCTGCCCATCCCTTTAAATAATCGCTTTCCCCCTAGAGCAAAACATTTACCCCGCTTATCCATATGCCTCTTTTGCTGGTTGAAAGGAGTACCATGTTGAATAAGGTATCAAACCATCCTGTCAATAGGAGAGGATAAAACTGGCATAGGCTTCTTCCCACTGTGCACACTAGTTTGTTTATATATTTAATATATTTAAAGTATATTTCCTTCAATCTTCCATTGAAAAGGATAGCTATAGTATTCCAGCAAGAGACCATAAGAAGACCACTATTACCAGTGTTTTCTAGCCAAGGACAAAACAAATGCTCAGGAAAAAGTTAGATTAATGATTTATTAATGTAATGATTTATTAAAGTTAAACATGACCAATGAATTTAAAACAGAGCTTTGGAATTCACTCAAGCATGGGGGGGGGGGGGCATGCAATGATTTGTATTTATGTCTGATCTTGGGAGTTAAGCAGGATCACTACTTGGATGGGAGGAACTGACAAAACCATGTAAGAGTATGCCTTGCCGAAGAAAACCCTATGAAATTAATAAATTGACAGGTGACTTGAAGGCATGCACACACACACACACACACACACACAGAGAGAGAGAGAGAGAGAGAGAGAGAGAGAGAGAGAATTACTGCAATCTTAAGCAATATCCAAAATGTAATAAAAGTGAAACAAAAATTCTAAGCATTTTTAACCTGTTGAAAACAAATTGGTGAGGCATTGCTTATCTTATATAATATCTGGCAAAAATATGCATATGAGTTGATCAACAATATATAGAACGTATTCACCCTCACTCCATTTATCACACCAGTAAAAGCAATTCACAAGATTCCAGCTGACAAAACCACAGATACTAGAGTTTAACTTTTCTCTGTTTTTTAAAAGCCACTGCACACACACTAGGAATATGTATCCCCTGTTAGCAGGCATGAACATTCAGCAGTCACAGTCATTCTGGTTGGCATAGGCCTAAGTGTTTGCAATCACAGACTTACAAATAACGTCAGCATGACTATCTGCTAACAAACCAGTCAGTTCTTGATGCTATTCCCAGAAGCATCTCTGCCTTAGTACCTCCAGTATTCACTCATGCTACACAACAGCAGGATAAATACAGCACACAGCTGATCCCACAATGCTGCCAACTTCTACACTAAGAGGCTTCCTGGCTACCTAGTGGGAGTTCTCTTAAGCTTTTAAGTCCATTGGCAAAATAGCGAACAGGCTGCAACTACAAAGTCAGGGACTTGAAACTATAATCCTATTTCAAAATGCTACCTCCCTGGCCAGCAATAAAGAAACAGGATGAGGGTGCTTTCCCATTTTAGGTCTGGGTTGGCTGTAGCTTCCATCTCATGAACATGACAATGAAAGAAGACATTAAAATATCCTAGTCTGAATATGAAATACCAGGATAAAATTCCTGTATTTTTCCCAACTACCACCCAGGTTTTTTTTTCAATATCCAACTACCAGCCAGTTCTGCAATGTTACTTGAAATTAGGTATTCTATAAATCTTGCCTTTTTTCAGAGAGAGAGAAAGAGAGAGAACATTGATTTTCCTCCCACTCCCAAACAGAATATTGGGAATCATGTAAGTGTATTGACACCACAATATTGTTACCCATTTGGATTTGATATGTGACTGAAAGTTAACTTTGCAAATCAACAAAACAGGTGCTTAAGAGAAGGCTTCCTGGATAAGTCATAAGATCATTGCCAACTGAGGATCAAGTAGTGAATGGGATATCATGAAGTTATGTAGTTGTCAATGCTTAATGCTCCCAGGCAGAAGTGAAGGTCACTCTGTTAAGGGGTGAACAGCATTAGAGGACTCCTATTCAGCACGATAACCACTACACTATGGGATACATCACGATTCCATCTTGTCTCCAAACCTGTTTTAAAAATCTATATTAAGTTGCTGGGTAAGACAGAGGGTGTATAAGAATGCTCTTACATCCTTTACTGGTTGTGGGTAACTTAGTCTGTCAACTGATACCTTCTTGGTTAGACTACTGCATTGCTTTCTATGTGGGTCAATCCAATAACTAGCTGTCACAAGAAACATATTAAGGGGACATACTGAAAAATCAAACAAAATTCACAAAAGAGTAATACAAAATCTAGATCTGTGACTCCAACATCATCATTTTATTTTATTTTATATGATTTTAAAAACATATTTTGCTTGATGAAGAAACCAGAGGAGCTTTGAAAACTTGCATGAAATTGGCAGGTTTTTTTTACATTTTGCTCCTTTGCCAATTTTGTTTTATTTAGGTATCACAAATAATTCAAAACCAACTAGTTAACCATTCTATTACTTGCAAAGAAATATCACATAAGGCAGGCATGGCTGACCATCCAATATGACAGAAGCTTAAAGAGAAAATGGAAGATGCAAAGATCTTTATATCGGTTTTGGCCAACAGAACAATCAAATTAATCCATGAGCAAGTAGATTTAATGCCAGGTCATCACTTAGCAGATACCATCCATAGAGTTCTCAATATCATACACCACTCCATCCTGTCGAAGATCTCATTAACATTTTTGTCTCAAGATGCACTGAAGGCCTTTGACAGGGTGGAATGGCATGATCTTTTGGAATTATTTCAGAAAATGAACTTTGGTCATAAGGTCATAAGAGTGCTTTGACGACCACACAGAAGCAGGTCAATGGGATAGATTCTGCACCAATTAAACTCCTGAGAAGAATCAAGCAAGGTTGCCAGGTATCACCCCTCTTGTTTGCCTTATCAGTTAAGCTAAAGGCTAATCTAATTTTATCTAACCCAATGATATCAGGGCTGCATGGTAACGACCACTATCATAGCATAGCATTACATACTGATGACATTTTCATCTTTCTTTAAAATCCTGAAGACCCTTTTCCAATTCTGAAACAGAAAACCCTTTGTTTATTCAGGCCTCAAAAAAATAATTCCCAAAAGTCCAAACACCTGTGCTTGAATATTCTACCACCACAACAAAAAACACTTGCAGTTTCTCACTAGTCTGTAACTTCATCTCTCAGGATTTCCATATCTGGGTATAATAATCACAAAAGACATCACAATGGACTCCACAGAACTACAATCCTATCATTAAGTGGATGAAAACTAAAATACTGTCATAGTAGATTGTGACAATTTCCATCCTTGGAAGAAGAGACATATTTAAGATGTTTCTCATTGTCTATATTTCATATTCTAAACTATTCATTTGATCCTACTCTCCATCTAATTTTAAAATGTGACAAACAATAACTAATAACCTTATTTTAATAGAAGGAAATTGGTGGAAAAGAGTATTGGACACTTGGCTATTACAAAAACTCTCTTATAATACAATGACCTGTAATGGACACAAAAACAACATCACATTTTATGAGGACTGATTGCTTTTTATTAACAATGACAACAAAACTTGCAGCAGTTTCAACCACTGAGTTGTCACCTGGAAGGACACATCCCTTGACTCTCCCCTCCAACCTGACAAGCATCCAGCAAACTCAGCAGATGGATCACATGAAATTAAAGGACACTCTGTTTCATGTTTAACTGACAGAAATGGAAATAAGTTATCTGCTGTTTTTATATCCACAGCCTATACCTACCTCTGTTTGCCTTTTATAATGTCATTTTTGCTAAATATGTGTTTACTGAAACTAAAAAAGAAAGAAAAGAACCAATAAGTTTGATTATCCTCTGATTTGATAATATCAAGGAATGGCAATAGTTTTGCAACAAAGAAATGACACTGTTTCATGTTTAACAGACAGAAATGGAAAGAAGTTATCTGCTCTTTTTATATCCACATTCTATACCTACCCCTGTTTGCCTTTTATAATGTACTTTTTGCTAAATATGTGTTTATTGAAACTAAAAAAGAAAGAAAAGCACCAGTAAGTTTGATTATCCTCTGATTTGATAACATCAAGGAATGGCAGTAAGTTTGCAACCAAGCAATATTATTTTTCTATGTTTCAGGGTCCTTGGCTGGGCACTTAGTGCTTTTACTTGTGTAATCATGACTTGCAGACCTATGGACACTTGTTTCAACTCAGAACATGAGGAGATACGAAGCCCACTGCCATAACGGCCTGATTGAGTGATGCTTAAATTAATCTTTACAAATTTCTTTTACTTTTATCTAACTGTTGACTAAGCTGTCCACTATAAAATATAAAAATATACACACAAAACTTTGCATCTATTTACTATGGCACCGAGTGTTTGAGCAACTATTTATTTATTTATTTTATGGTATTTGTACCCCGTAGCTTCTCACCCCCGCAGGGGGACTCAGCACGGTTTACATTATTTGCAGCACTACAGGCCGCAACACCACAATACAATATAAAAATACACCATATAATCAATATCATTAAAAAGCATTAAAACATTACATCAAAAACCACTACATACAACAATAATTACTTAAAGCCATCAAGCAGAACACATTGTCAGTCCAGTCAAGTCCAAAGTGTCAATCCAGTCATATCCAATTAACATCCTTTTTTGTAGCAGAATCCTTCAAAATATACTGTTCATCTAGTGAAGGTTTTTTAAAAAAGTTTGTGAGACCCTTGGGGCCTCAGTTCCTGAGATAAAAATGGGGTATAAAGAAATATAATAATCTATGGCAGGCCTACAAAGCTATGGCCCTCCAAGAGTTTTGGCCTTCGACTCCCAGAATTCCTGGTAATTGGAACAGCTGGCTAAAGCTTCTGGGAGTTGGAGGCCCAAGCATCTGGAATGCCACGAGTTGTATAGTTCTGATCTATGTCACATTTTCATTTCAAGACTTAGCCATGAAAAATAAACCAAAAGCTTGAGAGCAAACTGTTTTTCCTTCTTGATAAAATACTTAAGGTTGCGTGCAAATATTGTGCTACATGGGTGACAGGTTACCACGAAACACTGGGCAAAGTGTTGTCAAGAAAAGTATTCTCAAGAAAGCACACATATAGCGTGCCAAGCTGTTTCAGTTTTATAGAGCAATTGTATGCTATTCATGTGGTAATTTTGGGGCAGACATTTTTGGAAAAAATAAGACCTTTGAAATCATACCCTTTTGGAAAACCGGAACCTCCAAAGACTTGAAAATGTGACCTTTTGGAGATTAATTGGCATTCACACCATTTGAAATAACATAACCTTTTGTAAAGTATGATCTTCCTGCTAAGAGCTAAAAAACTCATTTGAGTGAATCTTCTCTTCAGTAGTATATATCCACTAGTTTTCATGCAAGGCAAATTATGTTTATTAGCTGTTAGACTGATATCTCTTTGAACCGTTACGAACAAAAATTATGCCAATGCACAAAATATATAGCAGATATTCAGAAGTGTTATTTCAGTTGCCCCAAAACATCTCCTCTCCCATAAAATATATTTGGTTTTAAATCATGCTCTCAAGAGACAAAATAAGTAGTCTTCATCAAAAATAACATAGCTGATTTACGTACAAACTTCATGTATTCAGCATACAGAAAAATTGCTTATTGGTTGAAAGTTTAAACAGTAAGTTCTCTAAAGCATTCAGCTGTAGTCTCTTCTCTGACTAATGCAATCAATTACTATACTAAATACACACACAATGACTTCTAAAAAAGAGTTTGAGTTTGAATAGTACCGGATCTGATCACATGGTCTGCAGTCCCTCCCACAATCTCAAACAACATAGAGTTAAGGAAAACTGCATACTAAATTATATACATACCATACAGTAAGCCATCTGAATTATATACTGTACATAACAAATAACTAGTATAGCAGGCTTGCAGAAGGTTGCTATTTTCAACAGACATTCAAATTTATATTATCAAAACAACAATACCAGAACCTTAAAACTAATGTTCAAAATTTCTCTACTCCTTACTATTAAACAAAATTTACTGCTGCTTATAATCATATTCATATTCCATTTAAGCAAACCTAAATTTACATATAAGAATGTAAAACATATGAAAAAGTCATTAAATATGTTTATAACTAAAGGAATGTGTTTTTAAAAACCACTGATTTAATTTAACGAATCAAAATGAATTAAAAAGTAATGTACTGGAGAAACCACAAAAATACATAAAAATAATGTTATCAAAATGCCTCAAACACCTCAAGAGAACATCTCAGGTGTCACTTATTATGGTAGCAGTACGACCTGAGCACTAAAATACAAAAGGAAAGTTTACTTTTCAGACATACAAAGCAGAATATTCAGCACCACTGGGTATGTAAATTATATTAGACTTTCTCAAGCTCTGATAGAAACTGTTCAAGCTTCCTTTAGAGATTTGACTTAGCTAGCTAATGTTCCCAGGCTGGCCTCTTAATTCCAACTGGAATTTCACATTTCCTTGGCTTTCCTGATGGCTACACAGTACTTCTTTGCTCCACTGAGCCGTCATCTGGCACAGGATGCTAGTAAAATAAACTCAAATAGGACCCAACACTGTTGCTTAGTGACCAACACTGCTGCTTTCACAGCGGCTGAGAGAAGAACCAGGATCCTCACAGGAATCCACATTCCACCATTCACAGCTGGTAAGAAAGATGTGCATAAAAATAAGATTATGAGTTAGGAACCTGTGAGGTAAAACAAAATCCAGTTGTAGACTTAATTCCAAATCTGAGCAGTTTTCACTATAAATAAATAAATATAAAGAACAATAAACAAAAAGAACAATAGTCACACTTTTAGAAGAGTGTGAAAAGAGAGAAAGAAATAAAAAGAAAAATACTGCATGAAACAACAGGTGACTGGTTGTATTGCTTTGATTTCTGGTAAGGGTCAGGAAGGATTACAATAGTGAAAATATTCACACAAAAATAATTTAGGACATATGTAGACTTGGCCATTAAATAAGCCCAAATTTTCAAAGCTTAAAGTACCCTTGAAGGGAGGGAATTAACAGTTTCATCTCATTGAGTCTAGCTATGCAATGGAATGAAGTTGGAAAATGGACTACTTCACGCTGCAAGTTAAAGGCAGCACACATACACCACTCTTGGTCCCCCCCCCCCCACAAAGAACAAAATTAAAATGAAAAATGATATTAGGAAGGAGTTGCAATTCCAACCTTTACCTCCTGTTTCCATTTCTATTAGATAAACTTGTTTATACAGGGATTGGATGACAGTAATTCATTTTTCTTCCCCTCTGTCCAAATTCAGTATCACTTGTTAAAGTTATTCACTAGTCATTGTTTCAAGAAAAAAAGGCATAGCTTTCTAGCTACTTTGACAAGTTTCTTATTAAAATATATTTAAAAATTAAAGTAGCCTAACTTTTGCTCTTAAAGCCTTGTTTCAGTGGGGGAATTGATACAGAAGCAACAGCACTCAAGGAAAAGTAAGACATGATGAGGGCAGGATGGGCAGGGTTGTGTGAGTTCAAACATAATCACTCAAAGAATTTCCAGGTAAAGTAGTTATGGAGGGAAAAGGGGGCATGCCCGCTGGAACATACAATGGATTGATCCACCATGCCAGAGATCAACAAACATTCCTCAGTACTGTAAGATGCCAAAGTGAATAATGAGTCAATGGCCTAAAACATAGGAGACACATTCTGAGCCTCACCACTGGCATCACTGATGTGGTGGAAGTCAAGTACATACGGAGCAGTTGAATTGTTCTTGAAGAAATAGCTCTCTACTCATTTTGGATTCAATCTTTTAAAACTGATATAATTAAAGATCAGTATTGTTCCTAGCAGTTTCTTATGGAACTTTACTGAAACCTAGTTACTGGCTGGGTAGGGTAGGATTTAAACAATTCTAGGAAATCTGGAATTCAGCAATCTGGCCTTTTCTGTTAAACTCTACAACAGTGGTTCCCAACCTTTAGTCCTCCAGATGTTTTGGACTTCAACTCCCCAAAATCCCAGCCAGTTTACCAGCTGTTAAGAATTGTGAGAGTTGAAGTCCAAAACACCTGGAGGACCAAAGCTTAAGAACCCTTTCTGTATAGAATGGATAACAGGAAGATTGAGAGTGCAGTTTCTATAATAATATCTTATATACCTGGTGTTGACTGGGTGTCATTGGGACCACTGCTTGCCTATTTTCCCCCTTTTCCAGCTCTGAGAAAGCCTATGCCACAATATTCCCATGGTAACACTTTGGCAACTATGGACAGGCTCTCTTTGTGACTCTTTCTTTTCTTCCTCTGTTTCCCTTGCTTTCTTTCATGCACCTTCTCCTTATTCTTTCTTTCCTTTTGTCTTCCCTTTTTATTCCTTCCTTCCCTTCCTTCATTCTTTCTTTCCTCTTCCCTTCTTTCCCTCCCCTATTACCTTTCCCCCTTTCATTTCTCTTCATTCCTTCTTTCTTCTCCCCCCTTCTTTCCATCCTCCCCCCCCCCCATACATGTCACCCAGCAGCAGCCAAGACTCATCACTACCTTTCTTTCCTAGTGGTATCACAGTGGTCACTTCACCTAGCAACAGTCAAACTGCTTTGTTCCTTTTCTCTCCCTCTGTTCTGGGCCCAAAGGGGATGGGGTTTTTTAAAGTTCAAAACTCTCAATTAAATTGGATAATGAAGGGTATGTGTGCCAAGTTTGACCCAGACCCAACAAACCTTTGTAGTGCAAACCAACAAGACAACCAACCAACCCACATAGATACTCTGACTTTTATAGAGAGAGATTATATAGAGAGATTAAGTAGCTATCTGAGGCTTCTGCTCATCTCATGCAATATATGTTCAATCCTTTGAAAGCCTGCTGAAACCTCCCTTCTAGTGCATAGATAATGTTTTGACTTTCACACTCAGAGGAAGTAGAATCTATAGGGGAAAAATTATAGAGTGGAAAACTCTGGAAGTAAAGAATAACACTGAAAAAGATCTAGACTTGGTGCTATTAATATGCAGAATGATGCTGATACATTGAAACATAATGAATCAGGGTTTGTTCTCTTTCTGCTATAATAACTGCAGAGGGTTCTGCTTGCCTCCTGTGGCAACCTTCCAGGTACTGTGTGGTGAACAATACTCAACTGAACAAGGGGCAAAAAATTGTGCACTGTAGCGTAATGCTCTTTTGAATACATGCTGGGGTAAGTTACATCAGGGTGCTTTAATTTTCTTGCCTCTTTGAGCAAATCTTTACAGGGAAACAAAGGGAGAAGCTGCTCCATTATAGGACCTGCAAGGAAATAGGAGCAGATGTGAGTGAGGATGAGACTGAATGATATGAAGAAGGGAATGGAAAGACATTGCCAGTGCACAAGCAGCATTAGTGGAAACATGAAAAGGAAAACATAATTTGATGATTGGGGGATTACCTGTTCAAATCTTCAAGAGAGAAAGGCAAAAAAAAAAAAAAATCCCAAGATAACATTTCTGATCTTCAGAGTAAGTTGCTAGTCATCACAAATATAAGTTGTAGAAGAAACAATGATTTAGTATACTAGATAATGAACATACACATTGACCACACATTTACTAAGAACAGAAATCATAAATAAAGAAAATATCAGGAAATATGTATGTTGGTATTTTAAAAATATAGCAAGCAATCAACCATTTAATAAATTAAAACTTAATTTAACAATGAAAAGTGCTCTGTCCTATAATTGACCAATGTCATGCAGAGACCAAACAACAAGAAGCATTTAGAAAATAAAGAAATAAATTAACGGGTTAGTGAATGTTTCATATTACTTTCATTGATGTCCACGCCCTACACCACTGGAGAAAATATACCGTTTAGCCAGTATTGCACCATCTGACATCCGCTGGGAAGTAACAGCCAATAATGAAAGGACCAAGACAGTGATATCTCCGGCCCACCCTGTTCAAATATTAGCCATCACGCCAACACCTTAAATCAAGAAATAGTTTTTTAAGATCTACAGATATACTCGCAGGAACACCTCAGCAAGTGAGAGTCCAAAAGTGACAGGATAAAGCCCGGAACCTCAAGCCATGGCTGATACCAAATGAGAGACTCTCCCCTAGGTACATAGAAGACTGGGATACTTGGAAAGTGCTAAACAGACTGCACTCTGGCACCATGGGATGCAGAGCCAAACTTAAGAAATGAGGCTACAAAGTGGAGTCTACATCATGTGAGTGTGGAAAAGAGCAAACCCCAGACCACCTATTAGAATACAATCTGAGTCCTGCTATATGCACAATGGAGGACCTTCTTATAGCAACACCAGAGGCACTCCAAGTGGCCAGCTACTGCTCAAAGGACATTTAATATAATGCCAAGTTTTTTTAAAACTTTGTGTTTTTTTAATACAACTGCACCCTCGGTTCGCTTCTGATATAATTACATAACTTTCATTCACAGTTACCAAAATAATATGTCCTACAAGTGAAATAAAACATTTCCTTACAGCATATGTAAATACATTTTATTCATTTTAATGGTTTCCTCCTTTCTGATGTTGTCCATGTTCTTGTAGATTTCAATAGATTCTGTGTAGTCTGACATAATGGTTATCAGAGTGGTCCAGAATGTCTGTGTTCTCAAATAATATTCTGTTTCTAGGTTGGACACAAGCAATCAAGGGCCAGCTAACACCTCCCAAATGGAGGATGCCTCCAGGCAACACAGACCAGGCTACCTCTATGCAGATACTGTCAGTGATCGACTTTGCAAACGTCATGGCCACTCAAATGCTAATTCAGGCCTGCTAACTGCAACATTCACACTTGCTTTAAACAGACACGGGTTCTTTTTCCCACCTGGACATTCCACAGGTATATACACTTTACTTGCCACACTGCTAATAGAACCTCTGAAGGTGCCAGCCTCAGATGCAGGTGAAACATTAGGAGAGAATTATCTCTAAAGATGGTTTGGAAATTTAACTTGGATCAGAATGTGGCAGCCAAAATATTAACTAAAATTCACCAAATAGAGCCAATAACCTCAATATTGTTTCATTTCATTTGATTGAGAATTTGACTTGAGGACCAATTCACTGTATTGTTTCCAAACAATCTGGGACCAGATCATGGGCAGCAGTTTTGAGATATGCCAGGGAACAACAGGATGAAGCCAATAGTCAGGACAAAACAAAAGGCAGGAGTCAGTCAGAAGTCAAGATAAAAAGCATAAACAAAGGATACAGAAATACATTGTTGCTTAAGGAAGGTTTAACTGCAAGTCCTTTTATAATCCATCAGGAGAACCTAATTACTAACCTGTTGAGAAGGATCAGCCTGGGGCCTAAGGATAATAAGCTGCCTAGGGAAATGCTGCAACACACAATTCAGTGGCACAAAGACTCAAAAATGTACTAGCCAAGTCCTGGAAACCTCTGACTTTAAGAATCCATATGGAGTGCCTCTTTCTGCCTCTCAGGTATTTGTCTTGTATAGATCTGGACACCTATCAACATATGGGTCCATGTTCTGTGTTTCCCGGCTATATCTCATTTGGAAGAAGTGTATGCAAAACAAGACTTTTCCTATTATGGTCTTTTATGTGAAATGTCTCTCTATTTCAGCCTGACTGACCCCATCACTGCTTGTCTGCTCTCAATTGGTAAAAATTTGCCGTTGGCAGCAGACTTCTCAGGATAGCAAAAGGGGCAAAAACTTTGAAGCATCCAAGGAAATTTTACCAAAAAAGAAGACATATTTCAAAATGTTGGAACATTAGTTTCACTTTGAAGTGATAAGTCTTTTTTTATAAAAAAAATTAAAAAGCTAATAAAAGGCAACTTTTTAGCATAATGAATCATGTCTCCCTTCTTCTTGAGAATTTGGGGGCATATAGAAATTATTATAGGACTACTGCACTCTTTTAAATATCCTTTTCAATATATATTTTGGTGCTATACTGTCTTGCTAATTTTACTTCCCTTTGATATATAGTGGGGTTTAACATTAAGCATGAATAAAAATAACAATTCTCTTGCAACAAATATGAAATTACCCCCCCCCTCCCCAAGCGCCTTAACTCTGAAGTGGCAAAAACCTCCCCAAACTCTCCCAATTTGTTGATATCTACCTATATTTCCAGGACCAACGTTCTTCTTCACTCTCTTTGGTCAAAACATTTTGCTTTTAACTCAAACAAATCTGTTGCTTTTAAGCTGCAGATACAGTTTTGTTCCCTGTAGAGTCACTATTGAGCTTTTCTAGTCATTTCCATTTATGAGTTTCCAATCTTGAAGCGGTTGACTTTTCTTGGAATCTTAGGGAGCTGTGGCTTGCAGTGTCGCGAGGTGGGCTATGTCACTGTTTGAGTTGTTGATTCAAAACCCAGAGGCTTAATTATTTAGATGGTAAGCAAAAAACCTAGGAGGTGGGCTAATCATTCTCAGATAATTATAATATGCCATATTTTCAGGGAGGTTCCCTTTGCCTTGATTCTAGATATTTTCCACAAAATAATTAATGTCAAAGGATAGAATAATCTTTGTCCATTGGTCATTTTTTTTTTCAAGCAGGCTGTGTATGGCTCTTGGGACCCTAATATGAATTTAGCCAACCTTTCAATCTCAGTCAACCCAATAGTCTACAGACCAGAGGGTAATCCATGTCCAGCATCATGAGTTTCAAAGTAGCTGTGACCAGCCATGAATAGAAATCCTTGGGCAACAGTAAACAGAGTAAAAATACTTCCTTTTTCTTTTTAAACTATTCTATCCATTTTCATACCCTCATTGTTAGAGATAGTCTCAGAGTTAATCTTCTGTTGTCTCATATCTTCAGTTTCATTCTCTTTTCCCTCCTTTCTCTTCAGCTTACTTGCAGAAAACTGAGGTCAAAAAGTGACAGTAGTTTGTATCAATTAACTGAGGATACAGAGAAAAATCATGTCCTTCCCTGTAGACAGGCCAAAACCAAACAGCTGTAAACTCTCCTAGCATGTGTATTACTTCTTGGTAAATAATGTATTCCAAAACCCTGATTTTGATTCCCTGCACATGCCCTGGCTTTTATCTGGAAATAATGGAGGTTGTGTCACCTAAATACAAAAGCACACATCTGATCTTGGAAGCTAAGCAGGGTCAGTCTAGTTAGTCTTTGGATCAGAGACCACCAACGAATGGGAGGTACTGGAAACTATATTTCAGAAGAAGGAATGGGCAAAATCTTATCTTTCTTAGGTATTCATTACCTAAGAAAATCCTATAATATCTGTGGGGTTGTCATAAGTTGACAAGAGACTTGAAGGCACAAGTTTACCCATCATGTGTCTCATTATGTGCCATTAAAATCTACTGTGTGTACTCAGCCTAGTGTACACGTTGAGAGTAGCTTTTGGGGCCAAAATCGTGGAATTTGATATAAGTCCTGGACAAGTCAAAAGGACAATTTTAAGGCACAGCACATGGCTCCTAATATCTATTTTGCAGAGAGACAAAAGTGTCTCGGGGGGCAGTTGGCCCTGGCCACCACATTTTCCTTTGCAAGCATTCAAGAAGACCTTTTGCCACTGTACCACTCTAGAACAAGCACGGAGACCCTCTGCTCTTTATGACAGCCTTTTGTAATGCCAGTAGCTCTTTAGTCCTTCCCCACCATAGCAGAAAATTGACCTCCATTCACTGCTGCCAAAAAAAAAACCCCAAGAAAGCTGCCAGGGAAAGAGAAGAGGTGGCCATTGCTTCTTTCAGGGACTCTCATCATAGTCTAAGCTCTCAAACACTGAGGCAGCCTGAAAGAAGCATCCACTGCTCTGCTCTTTCTGCCACAGCCAGGAATCCACAAAAAGCCACCATCATCATTTTTTGGGGTCAAGCAAGGGCCAGAAGCAGCACATTGATGACCGACCTCTATACAGTCAGTCCCTGAGTTACAAACATCTGACTTACAAATGACTCATGGTTAAGAACAGGGGTGAGACAATAGGAAGTGAGAGACATCTATCCTCTGGAAAGGAACTTCACTCCTTTAAAAGTTATCATGGGGAAAAGGAGTCTCCACTGAAGTTTTCTCACCAATCCTTGTTTCCACAACAAGCCACATTTTTCAAATCCAATGATCACAGGAACGGAAAGTGAAGTGAAATATTTTGAACAGGAGCACAGATAGCAAAATAAACACCACAGGGGTGTTAACTCTTCCCTATGCTATGCAATGCAAATATATTATACACACACAGCCCTATGGGGAATCAGGAAGTGGTGCTTAACTCTGCCATAGCAATCGTCTGGCTATGGCTAAAGACACAATGGTGTGGGTCTGGCAAGCCATTGGGGTCCTTTCTCCTCCTCCTCTCTCAGAGGTAAAACAATTAAAAAAACCCAGAGCTGTTTGGGGCTGCATCTCTTCTTCCTCCTCCTCTCTTGGAGGTAAGACCAACCCCCCAAACAAAACGAAAGCAATTTCATGCTGAGGCCTTTCCGCCTCCTCTCCTCTCAGAGGTAAGACAATGTTTGTTTGTTGGTTTTAAAAAAATCAAAACAAGTGAATCTAAGGCACCATCAATTATAAGTTGGATCCTGTTTTTGAAGCCTCTGAAATGGGAAAAACTTCACATTAGAATCAGTGAAATACGGTATTGCACTACTTGACAAACTGAATTCTTTTTCTCAGTGACTTGCAATACTGGCAGATTATTTAAAATATATTTTTGAGACAGGAAGTTTGAAACATCACACTGCGTTCTTTTAGCATCATCCAAAAAAAAAGAAGAAAAGAAAAAGGGGATTGCCAGCTAGAAGAAAAATAAGTTCAAACCTCATTACTTCAATTTGCAATGTAAAACTAATTCTCCTTCTTCTGTTAAAGCAGAAATTAAGAGTCTTCTTTTGTATAGGCCCAATAACAGATGGGGAGTTATTTGCATCCTAATTGGCACTGTTCCCTGCAAAGGAGACATTGTAAATCAAAGACATGGAGGTTTTGTTGTGCAGAACCGTCTAGGTTTGGAAGCCTTCCATGGCTTCCAAACCAAGTGTCTGAAACTGGTAAAGTGAGCAAACCCTGTGGGAGTGGGGAATGACCAAAAGGGTCCAAAAGTGCCAACAATGAAGGATTGCATAAATGTTCTCTCTAGAGAAGTTGTGGAAAAGGGAAGCAGGGAATTCAGAGTGCTGGGCCCCAGCTGTGAACTGTTCTTTTTTGTTGTTGTTGTTTTAGGGTAATTAATGTTCAATTCAATGGAGCCTGACTCAGCTTCTGTAGCTTTTTTTATTTTGAATCAGAAGCAATATTGGCTGGGCTAAAAGTTCTATATGTGTTTGAGAGAGAAGAAGGGGAAAGAAAAGGAGATGGCTGCTGTGGGCCACAGTGAGTTATACAAGCTTGGCAGTTTTCCAGTATCCACACAGCAGGTGAGGAAGTGAGATAGCTTGTTGTTGTTGTGTGCCTTCAAGTTGTTACTTACTTACAAAGACACTATCATAGGGCTTTCTTGGAAAGTTTTATGGGACTCAGGGTTGCTGGGCTGTATGGCCATGTTCCAGAAGCATTCTCTCCTGATGTTTCCCCCACATCTATGGCAGGCATCCTCAGAGGTTGTGAGGTCTGTTGGAAACTAGACAAGTGAGGTTTATGTATCTGTGGAATGCCATGGGTTGGAGAAAAAACTCTTGTTTGCTTGAGGCAAGTGTGAATGTAGCAATTGGTGATCTTGATTAGCATTGAATGGCCTTGCAGCTTCAAAGACTGGGTGATTCCTGCCTGGGGGATCCTTTGTTGGGAGGTGTTCACTAACCCTGATTGTTTCATGTCAGGAGTCTACCGTATACCATGCAGCTGTGGACAAGTCTACATAGGGACTACCAAATGCAGCACCGAAACAAAAATCAAGGAACATGAAAGGCACTGCAGACTAATTCAACCAAGAGAAATCAGCCATAGCAGAGCACCTGATGAACCAACCTGGACACAGCATATTATTTGGGAACACAAATGCTCCACTCATGCTCCATTCTAACAACCACCATGTCAGATTACACAGAGAAGTCATTGAAATCCACAAGCATGTGGACAATTTCAACAGAAAGGAGGAAACCATGAAAATGAACAAAATCTGGCTACCATTATTAAAAAACTCTAAAATCAGGACAGTAAATAAAGAACATCAAAAACGGGAATTCCAGACAATAAATAATCAGAGCTAGCTAATCACTCCCAATGAAGGATTCCCCCTCACAGCAACTCAGTGATTCCGGCCATGAAAGCCTTCAACAACACATTAAACATTCCTCAGTTTTCTATCTAATCTGGGAAATGAAGCATCAGGCACACTAGAATGAGAGGGGTGTGAAGCTTTCTATATATTGCCATTTTTTCAGATTACCAGGCTTCTCTTCAATGTGGGAGAAGAAGTGCTGAGGGGTTTGATCTTATTTGCATGTCCTTGAATGGTTGGTTGTTCCAGTGTGAGAGCAGTCATCACATGCTCCCAACTATCTTCTTTTAGTCTCTCAACTTATAACAATCCTCAAATTAGATACATTCCTTCATGTGCTCCCAGACAGCTCCATCTCTACCATCCCTTGACAGAGAAATCATTTATCAAGTTTTTTCATGCATTGTCAGGAAAAGGGACTCGGGGTGGGAGTTTGCTTCGTCCTTTTGTTGGAACTCCACAGGATCATCCTAAATAGTCTCCAGACAACTGCTGAGAATTGCTGGGTTCCAAGAGCAAAAGTTAAAAGGGACGCCTTTCATCTGCTTGCTGATTCTGCTTCCTTTAAATTTTATTTTTGACCCCAATGCAACATTGTTATTCAACATGCATGATTTTGGAAAAACTGAGATTTAATATCAGTATCTCTAGTACAGTTTCTCAGGTTATCCCCCTGTCCTGTGAAATGCATGCTTTAGAAACAGCAGCTGCTACTAATAGTTTACTGCTTCTCAAGTGGACTCCCTGCACCTCACAGCTTGAGTGCAGGCATGCTATTTCAGTATTAGAGGCACTCAGAGTTTTTCAAATATTATCTACATAAAATGTCACAGTGTATTTTTATATTATCATACAAACACCAGACTTACAAACGACTCCTAGTTAAGAACAGGAGTGAGACAACAGGAAGTGACACAGCAGCCCAAAGGACTGAGGATAGGCAGGAAACGTATGAAAGGTAAGTGGGGTTGTGGGAATTCACAGATGACCCCTCGAGAAATCAGAGTTACTGGTAAACAATCTCTTCTTTTTGGTCTCTGTGATTCACAAATGGGAGACTAGCAAACTGCTAACCACAGGAAGAGGGAGTGTCAGGCCAGACAAAGTAACACAACTCTCCTAGATACATTATCTTAGATAGAAATTACAATGCAACTCTTCCAAAATTAGCATCAGCACAAGATCTTGTATCTAACCTGCAGCAGGAAATGGCTGTGATCGTGTAATCACTCTGCAGACAGCCTCTAGACCAGGCATGGGCAAACTTCGGCCCTCCAGATGTTTTAGACTTCAACTCCCACAATTCTTAACAGCCTACCGTCTGGGTTGCTATAAGTTTTTTGGACTGTATGGCCATGTTCCAGTAGCATTATCTCCTGAAATTCCACCTGCATCTGTGGCTGGCATCTTCAGAGGTTCTGTTGGCAATGAAGCCAGTTGTGTGTGTCTATCTATCTGTCTATGTATCACTGGAATGGCCTGGGTGGGAGAAAGAACCCTTGTCTGTTCAAAGCAAGTGTTAATGGGCACAATGATGAAAAGATAGCATTAGACACCATGCTTGCTCACATTCCTGACTTTTATTATTTGTGTAAGTCAAAACGTCAGTATTT
This sequence comes from Anolis apletophallus, assembly GCA_030556195.1. Taxonomy (NCBI): domain Eukaryota; kingdom Metazoa; phylum Chordata; class Lepidosauria; order Squamata; family Anolidae; genus Anolis; species Anolis apletophallus. Next base: position 118,941,359 of record JARBWK010000009.1, on the reverse strand, counting down.
CATTGCTCCAATCTAGGCATATACCCATTTCTAAACCATTGCAGGAATACAGCTAACTATCAGGAAGGGAAATGCATTATTTTCTTAAGTGCTGCTTCATAGTTCTAATACCAATAAATCTTCCAGAAACATATAGAACATCTCCAAATGTAATAGCTACACAGAGAGATACCTAGACTGTGTGGCAGAAACCAAACCAGATTCAGAAGCACCCATTGCCAAATAACAATAACTATTACTGCTAATTGTCAAAAGATGGAAAACTAATTTCAAACCTGGGCAGATGGTGCTTGTCTAACCCTGTAAGGTCAACCATCTAAGAGAAGGAAACTCTAAGCAAACCTACGACCTGAGGACCTCGCTGCCACCGTCGAAGCTTGCTAGGCCCCAGCAGATGAACATTTGGTTTAAAGGGTGAGGCCAGTTCTGTGCCCGCTGCGCTCCACCAGAAAAATCTATTGCACAGGTTCGAAGGACACATCCAACTTGTCATCAATGCGCTTGTAAAAAGCATGGGATGAGTCCTTCCTAAGAATCTTCATTCGCAAAGAAATGCCAGAGAGACTGCTAATTGTGCTTTATTCTCATTTTAGTTTAGATTGCTGGTGACAGGCAATTGTGGAAACTGATTTTTTTATTACAAATAGAGGGACAAGGCTGAAGCGTAAAAGTAATAACCACACAAATAGTGACCTTTATGTTAGGTGATTTAGTATTTCTTGTCACAAGAAAGGACAAGTAAAATGTAGCCGCAATAAAAAGTTTCTTGAAACAAGAAAACCACACCAATTATTAAACTGTGGATCAAAAGCAAAGTTGTAGCGTTTTGTCAAATGATTTAAAAGCAAAGAGTTTGGGACTAAGAAGACTGAAAGTTGTGGCAAAATCTTTATCTTGTACATAGTTTCTATGTACTTCAAAATCCTCTATGGAAGAGCAAGTTTCCATAACATTTTAGAAAACATAGACCTTGAACAAGTCAATGCTTCTCAACCTGAATGCCCAGATTTGAAATACAACAATAATCTTCCTAGGGTTGTTGCAAGCTACTACTAGCCCAAATAAGCTACTATTACTTATTTGGGCTACTACTAGCCCAAATAAGATTGTAACGTTTTGGCTCAGGTCATGGTATGCTATATTGAAATTCTGTTTGAGAAAGGGATCCTATAAGAACATTATGTATAAGATGTGAGTGCTTAGTGGACTCAAAGAAGAAATGTTCATTATGCAGAGCATATATAAAAAAGCCCTCCTTTTTGTGAAGGACTTAAAAGCTGATTTTAGTTAGATGTAATTAATTTTATTCTCCTTTATCATTTTAATTTTTTAAAATATCCTTCTGACTGCCATTAACACGGGAAAATAAATGCAATAAATTCACATCCAAGAAATATTCATTCCATCTCAAATATGTTTGGAAATAGGAATGCATTTTAAGTGGATTCCTATTTCCAAGTATATCTGAGATGGAATTTCCTAATAGCAACTTTCAAACAAGACGTTAGACATAGAAATCACTTTATGAAGTCATAGTTCTTAAGTAGTGAAAGACCCCCTAGGTTGGTATTACTGCTTTCTTGTTAGCAAGGACATCACAATTTGGGAAGCTACATATCACTTATAGACTCAAAAGAATCTTTTCCCCCAATCCTAATTCTTCACATTTGGCTTTCAAAGGTTTCTCCATTTGATCTAAAAGCATGCTAGCCAGCGAAGGGTTACTTTAATTAGCCTGCTGTGTGCTCAAGGAATTACAACCAACTTTATTTCATTATTAAGTAGCCAATCAGGTAACCTCTGTATCTGATTAGCAAGATAATGAAATAAAGTCTTCCAGTTCAAAGCTGTCATTCCAATCATGAGACCGCCCTTCAGATGGAAGGAAAAGCAGGCAAGGTTTTCCACAGACTCCTGCATTAGGTTTGGAGGAAGAGTCCATAGACAAGAAAAAATATTCCCCTTTGCACTTCACAAACCTCAGTCTCCTCTTAGAAAACCCCCAAAAAACAAACAGGAAATATCCCAGTTTTAATACTACAGGCTTGTATTGTACATTTATAATGTATTCCAATCATCAGCATCTTTCTTTTCCCCCTTCCATATAACTATATCCTTGTCCTCATAAATCCAAAAGCAGCAATTCACATGGTCAAACAAAACTAAATCCAGACATAACTTACTGTACCAGAGTGAGTCCTAGCATAACAACAACAACAACATTATTACTTACCTGCCTCTCTTCATGGCTTGATTCTGCAGGACAAAGATAATACTGACAGTTGAATGAAGTCTTCATTAAATAGTATAGAGCCACGAGGAGAGGCAAGTAAGAAATAAAATTAGTGGTCCAAGTTGAGAGTACTATCATCAAACTAAAAGTTGCAATTTATCTTCTTTAATAAAAGATGTAGACAAATATTGGCCATGGGGGGACGGGACAACAAATCCTCACATTTTAAAATGGAAATAAATACCTGCACAAGTTGCCTAATATATTCCACTCACAGAACTGGAGTTATCTAGATGCAGTACAAAGACTGCTTGACTTATTCCTCAGATTCCTACATAACTCTCTAGCTTTGGCACAGCCAATGGAAAGACCTATTTAATATATGGGGCATGACTGCCACCCATGTGGGAATGGAGTTACACAAAGCCATTAAAATCCTCAGAAGGAAGCCAGAAAACCTCCCCCACCCTTCTTGCACACCACTCTCTCCTCCATGTCATGGAGCGTTACTTCCAGCCTGAGGGAAAGTACAAACCAGCAGCTGTCACATTGCAGCAGGGTTTTAGTATGCCCCTCCCCACTCTCTTTTACAGTGATTTTGGATCCAAATGACCCATTGCAATGTAACACAGATGCAAGAAATGGGACTCTTCAACAAACGTGACTGGGCAGCTGGGAATGGGAAGATGCATAAAAGAGAAAGGCTAGTGAGAGAATCAGGGCTCTCTAATGTAGCAGTGGAATCACTTCTGCAGAGGCTGCACAGACTTAAGATTGCTACTTCGCAGCCTCTTCCTAAATATGTACATGGGAATACTAAAGGCTATTCAAGATATCATTGACTTTTTTTGGGTATTCCTATCCTAGTAATAATTTTGCAAGCCCACAGAGCACACAGGATTTCCTTATTTTATCCTGTCAACATCTCTCCTTTTACAACATGAGTGCATATCATTGCAAATGCTGAGAGATGCAGTCCAACAACAGAGAGAGGGCTGGAGTTCTCCTGATCTGTTCTAAAGACTTGGGCCTCACACTAAACACTTAGGATCTCACACTAAAAACACTAAAAAAAACATGATAAGCAAGTCAATCCAATCAAATGGAATAGGTAGATCAGGGACAGAACACATTTTTCTGCTTATGAACTACAGGAGAGAAAAATCATCTGTTCACTCCATCTTTAGCTCCTATAACACTCAATAGCCATGTTAAAGAGGCAGTCAATTGACCTCTGAGGTCAATTACATTCTGGTCCTCCAGAGGTTAACATACCACATGACAGACTGCTATGAACAACAAAGGGTGAATTTGTTCCTAGTGGTTCTGCTGGACCTATCTGTATTTTTCAATACCATGGACCATGGTAACCTTAATAGGCCGGAACTTGAAGGCTCTGTTTTACAGCGGTCTTATTCTTTCCTGGAGAAATAATCCCAAAAGGTAATACTAGAGTGGGCATGGGCAAACTTCAGCATTCCAGGTGTTTTTGACTTCCAACTCCCAGAAATCCAAGCCAGCTTACTTCCTGAGGTTTTTTAAGTGTAGTAAGCTACAACATCCCTTTGCATAACCCTGAATCTCAGAGTTATATTCTCTATATGGGGCTCCCTTTGAAGGGTGTTGGGAAAGTTTAGTTGTTACAAAGAGCTGAAACCAGAGGATTGACTGCGCTGCTTACAGAGATCATACAACTTCCTTGTTTCAACAGATTCCCTTGCTGTTCATTTGTTTCGAAGCACAATTCAGAGTGCTGGGCATGACATACAGCTTAGGGCCTTTCTGACAGCCTGCATATTCTCCATACGAGCTTGCCAGGCCTGAAACTCTCAGGCCCTTTTTTTCAATCCTACCAACTGGCACTTGAATGTCTTTTTCAGTAACTACCGATACACTTGGTATCCATGAATCTGTCTAATCCTGCCTTGAAGTTGTTCAGGCTGACAGCTGTCACAACCTCTTCTGGAAGTAAATTCCATAACCCAATGACCCTCTGGGTGAAGAAATATTTCCCTTTATTAGTCCTAATTTTCCTACCTTGGAGCTTCAGGGAGTGCCCTCTAGTCCTAGTGTTTTGTGACAAAGAAAATATTTTTTCTTTATTCACCTTTTCTATCCCATCCATGATTTTATACACTTCGATCAAGCCACCTCTTAAATGCCGTCCCTTAGATTACCCCCCACAACCAGTATCCAGGGAAATCCTGCCTACCTCAACCAACTTCCATCATGCACACATTTTCAGACATATTTTAACATTACTATTGGGGGTTTAAAAAAAATGTACACAGAGTAAAAATATAAATTAAGTGGTTCTTCCTTACACTTCTGTTTTCTATCATCACATCTAAGGTTATTATTATACTTAAGAACTTTGCCTCGGAGTGGTTCTACGTAAAAACATGTCAGTCGTAATCACCATCAAAAACAGTGGCCTGACGGGTCAGCTTCTCTTCCTGGTTCCATGCCATGTGACTGGCATAGGAACCTGGTAAGTGCACGCCCTCCCCCTATTCTTTATCATGACATGTAACGCCCTATGAACATCCTTATACGAGGGCGGGTCAAAAGTCCGTGACTTTTTTAATTTCCCGCCTCTTAACTGAAAGGGTAATACTGCTCCTGTCAACAGGCATCTGTCAGTTGTCTCCTGTCAAATTTTGAACAAGCTGCATCATTTAGTTTGTGTTTGACAGCCATTGATAGCAGACTACCATGTGATTTGAGGAGAAAACGGAAAAAGTGAATTTTGTGTGCTCATTCAGCATTATTTTTTGTGGAAAAAACCATCACTCAAACCAAGGCTAAGCTTGATAAATACTATGGGGACTCTGCACCATCAATTTCAATGGTAAAAAAGTGGTTTACTGAATTTTGTTGTGGCCATACAAGAACGGAAGATGCCAAATCTTCTGGACGCTCAGTTGAGGTCTCTACACCCGAAATTGAAAAAAAATCACAATATGATGTTGGCCGATCGGAGATTGAAAGTGCAAGAGATTGTGGAAGCCATAGGCATCTCACATGGCTCAGTGGTTTCAATTTTAAATGATCACTTTGGTATGAGAAAGCTTTTCGCAAGATGAGTGCCGCATTTGCTCACAATCAACCACAAACGCAATCGTGTGACAATTTCGCAGGAGTGTTTGGCGTTGTTCAACCGCAATATGGACGGGTTTTTGCACCATTTCGTAACCATAGACAAAACGTGGATCCACCACAACACACCAGAGACCAAACAGCAATCAAAACATTGGGTTTCTCGAGATGAATCGGCGCCAAAGAAGGCCAAAGTGGGTTTGTCAGCCAATAAAGTCATGGCGACCGTTTTTTGGGATGCACGTGGTATAAACCACATTGATTACCTTCAAAAGGATAAAACAATCAATGGCAAATATTATGACAACTTATTGAGTCAATTTAATGAGGATTTGGGGGGAAAAACCCGACCGCATTTGGCCAAAAAAAAGGTTCTTTTGCACCAGGACAATGCAAGGGTGCACACATGTGCAATTGCCATGGCAACAATCTATGAGTTGGGATACGAATTGCTCCCTCATCCGCCCTATTCTCTGGATTTAGCCCCGAGTGACTATTTCTTGTTTCCAAAACTGAAGAAATGGCTCGGCAGAAAGAGATTTGACTCCAACAATGAAATCATTTCACAAACAAATACCTATTTTGATGACCTTGACAAATCTTATTTTTGGAAGGAATAAAAAAATTGGAGAAATGTTGGGACAAAGTGTATAGAGCTCAAAGGAGACTACATTGAAAAATAAAATGATTTTTTATCCAAAAACCTGTGTTTCATTCAAAAATTCACAGACTTATTGACCCGCCCTCGTATTTACAAGTTTTCCCAATTTATTTATTTATTATTCACTTTTATATACCGTTCCTCCCTGCAGGCTCGGGGTGGTTTACATAAAAACAATAAAATACACATAAGAACAGTTTGGATATATAAAAACACAAGGGTATGGACAGGATTATCAGGAGGAGCCTAGATTGAAAGCCTGCCTAAAAAGGAACGTCTTGCAGGCCCTCCGGAAGGGGGCTAACTCTGTGATGGCACGAGTTCCGTCTGGTAACTCATTCCATAAAGTTGGTGCCACCACAGAAAAGGCTCTTTGTCTTGTTGTTGAAAGGCGGCAGGAACGGATTGATGGGATCACCAGAAGATTTTGTTCTTCTGATCGCAACGATCTCAGGGGAACATATGGGATGAGGCGGTCCCTCAGGTACACTGGCCCTAGACCATACAAGGCCTTAAAGGTCAAAACCAGCACCTTGAAGACAATCCGGTACTCTACTGATAGCCAGTGCAATTGCTGTGCAATTGCTGTAGAATTGGTGTAATGTGATCTCTTGTCAATGCTCCCACCAGTAATCGAGCAGCAGCATTTTGCACCAGCTTTAGTTTCTGGGTTGTCGACAAGGGAAGGCCGATGTAGAGGTCCAGCCTTGAGATGACCGTTGCCTGGATCACTGTAGCTAGGTCATTCCTGGATAGGTAAGGAGCCAGTCGCGTAACCTATCGGAGATGGCAGAATGCAGACCTGCTAACCATGGAGACCTGAGTCTCTATCGATAGCAGTGGGTCAAATTGGATCCCCAGGCTTTTTACCAAAGATGACGGGCTTAGCCGCTCGCCATCCAGGGTAGGCAACCAGCACTCACCGACACCAGGACGACCCAGCCATAGGATCTCCATCTTCGATGGATTCACCTTCAACCGGCAAGAACGCAGCCATCCAGTCATGGCTTCAAGGCATTGATGGAAACAATCGGGTAGTGTCCGGCCTGCCATCCATTCTCAGCACCAGCTGGGTGTCATCAGCGTACTGATGACACTCCAGACCAAAATCACGAACCAGTCGGGCAAGTGGACGCATATAGATATTAACCAATAAAGGGCTCCCTACGGAACCCCACAACTTAATGGGAGTTTCCCAGAATCCACCCCCCCCCCCAACGCGTTGTCCCCGGTCTTGAAGAAAGTAGGCCACCCATTTAAGGGCAATCCCCCTAACTCCCGTCACGGCTAAACGGTGGGTCAATAATGCGTGATCAACCATGTCTAACAGCACCAGCAGCGCTGACCCACCATGGTCCAACTGGCAGCAAAGTTGGTCTGTAATGGAGACAAGCACAGCCTCCGTCCCATGCCCAATACGGAAGCTGGACTGGAAAGGATCAAGTCCAGCTGTGTCATTTAAGAACTGTTGCAGCTGACCCGCTACTGCCCTCTCAATCACCTTACCCAGGAACGGCAATAAATTGAACATACAGTGAACAACGAGGCAAATAAAGGCTTGAAAAATGACTGTATTTTCCTGATCTATCTTAGATTCAACGTTGAAATATACAACAACACCGTCTGCACAGAACTTAAAGTATGTTAAGTTATGTAAGTTGCCCAGAACACTTTGGCGGAGGGCGACTATTCAAATAATAAACGATGATGATGAAGAAGAAATATTTTGGGTATTCCAGAAGCAAATGTATTCATTTTCATGTCAGTCACCCCTTTCAAAAAACAAACTGTTCTGACATTGCTAAAGCTATAGCATTTGCATAAAAACTTAAGCTAACCATTTTTCTTCTGCAACCATTACCCATAGAAGAATGATCTTTTGTTAGATCATTTTAACAGCATCATAGTACTACCACCAATGCCACAAACCCCCCGCGTGCAAAATTCTAACTCTACAGGGAATTCCTACAATATCACATTAAATCAAGTGTGGTTTTGATAAGTTAGTATGAAATATAGTGGTATGTTTTATTCTGGTAACTTTGGGTAACAAACAAGGTCCACCAATAAAGATCAATTTACTTAGCGAGTGTTTTTTTCTTTTCAAACATGGAACTCCAGAAAGCTTTTAATTACAGATGTACCCCACCTAGCATAATCTGCCAACTTAGCTTTCCAAGGAAGCAAAAGAGAACTGGCACAATAGAAAGGAGACTTGCAACAGTGAATAGATCTGTTAAATTAACACATTTTCTGTCAACCAAATCAGCTGCCTCTAGTGCCATTGTTGTTGAAACAATGGAGACCCCAGGAATGGGCAGCCATTAAAAGGAACAAGTCTACTGAAAAGGATACACTCTGAGGCAAAGAGCCTGTGTGTTTAACTGGATTCTGTACTGTAAGGAAGAAGGCTAAGCTGCATTGTTCTCACACTATGGCAGATGCAAGTACTGTTGCTGTTACAGGGATTTTTTTTAAAAAAAATCTACCTTTCACTTATGTCTTTTATAAAAACTTTACATTTGTATACCTTTCAATACAATTATTCTACTCTTTTAAAAAAGCAAACATTCTTTTTTATTTTCTCAAAGATATTTTCACTGCAAACATTTTAATGCATCTGAAGACACCCTGAAGAGTTGCGTTCCCCCTTCTACACCGTACCACACAGGCACTGAACAGATGCCAGGCGTGGAGTGGCACCAATAAACAATGCCATGTGGGAAAGCTCTGCACACTCTTTGGGCTGCTTTAACTTAAGACATTATTTTTCCTCTGAATTAGGCCATGTATGATGCCTTGTTATGGTGGTTGCTCAACTGATGAAGATTTATCTTGGAACCCCAGTCCACTGGCAACTCTGATGAATAAACAAGAGATTGAATAATTTAACTCAAAATGTTTTACATTTTCATTTCAGGCTATTGACATTGTGTGTTGAGTCTATACTAAAGCTTGGGTTTTATGCTAATGTTTCAGATGTGACACTTGAATTTTGTCATTGAGATTTAATATTTACTTTTTTAAAGTGCTAGTTTTTTGGCCTGTGCATACAAATACTGAAGCTCCATTTGTTGTAAATTTCTTCTTGGTTCAAGTAGAGCAGTGGTTCTCAACCTGTGGGTTCCCTGGTGTTTTGGCCTACAACTACCAGAAATCCTAGCCAGTTTACCAGCTGTTAGGATTTACGGGAGTTGATGGCCAAAACATCTGGGGACTCACAGGTTGAGAACCACTGAAGTATAAGGAGTACCACCTCCCAACCATTCTGAAGAGTCTTTTCTCAGATATTACAACTACTACTGATAAACTGTGTGTGTACCTTTGCATTGCCCATCAACATATGGCAACCCCTTGAACTCCAGAGGGTTTTCTTAGGAGAGGAACACTGAAGAGATGATTTTGTCAGTTCCTTCCTCTGATATACCTGTATAGCCTATGGTCAGCTTAATACCAAATTCTAATTCACAAGAGTGAAGCATATCACACTCATGCAACCCGAGAAAGCAGAAAGAAAAAGAAAGTTGTATTATGTGGATAATAAAATTCTCTCTCTCTCTCTCTCTCTCTCTCTCTCTCTCTGTGTGTGTGTGTGTGTGTCTGTCTGTCTGTCTCTGTGTGTGTCTCTCTCTCTCCTGTCTATGCTGTAAGTGGCAACTACTACAGAAACAGAAAATAGTTTTTATTTTAAAAAGAAAAATTAGAATGAACATATATAATGGAATTATGAAGTTTCAATAGATCTAAACATTCATTTATACTTGATAATTCTTTATTTACATTGCTATTAAACTGTTCCATGTTTCACTATAATGAGGTTTTCATCAAAACAAGCTTCTGAATATTTTTCATGTAATATTTTGTATTTTTAATTCTGTGTTTTGCATTTTTAAACATTTCTAACATTTTAACATTATGCAGAAGAAGAATTAATCTGAACCTGGTAGAGTTTAAAGCTGTGTACAGAAAAGCCATGTGTTCAGTTTTCAAGCTCTCAGGCTACACTGCTATTCTGATATTTGACCATGTAATAAAAGAAAAGTTATTGGAATATGCTAGTACAGTCATCTGTTTATACTATAAAGACCTATCCATCCCTTCAATACCATCAACCATCACAGCACCACACCACAGAGTGGTCATTGAAATTGGACAAACAGGTTCACCATTTTTCTCTGGGCCATCTAGCACTAGCAAAAAGATTAAAGATTGTGTTCCAGGCTAGGTTCTTGCTGCCATATACCATATTTCATCACAGAACAGTCACACTTTTTGTTCCTTTTCTCCCTTTCAAAAAAGAGGAGTATGACTATTATGTGGTGAAAAAATAGAGGCCTATGGCACCTACCGTGGCTGGCAGGGGCAAGTGAGCCTACTTAGCTTTTTTCAGCTGCTGGCAGCCAAAGTCATGTAGGTCTTGCCCACCAGCGCAGCCAGTAAGGAAGGGCTACATGATCTCCTTTGGCTTCTGGAAGTGAACATAGGGTAGCTATGAATGGAAGGAGTATATTAAATAAACAAAGTGGCATACTACAAAAGTGCTAAAAATGTTAAGATAAAGACAGATGTTCTACAATTTCTTTTAGTGATCATAATAAAATAGCAAAATTTAGCTAAAATCTAGAGTATTGACTACATATATGAGCTATGCCATACAGTCCCTGTGGATGCTCATATGAAACCAAGTTTTGAAATTACTTTCAAGAGGAATTAACATATAGAGGGCTCTCAGTATCCTCTGAGGCTTTTGGTTCTGCTGTAGATACAAAAAAACCCATGATATTCAAATCCCATGTGATGCAGTGGCAAAGTAAAATGTTTCTTATATAAATGGCAAAATCAAAGTTTGCTATTTAGATTTTTTTAACTGTGTGGATGGTTGAATCCATGGATACAGTATCCATGGATATACAGCCCTCACCTATGGTACTGACATAGGTGGAACTATCCATAACTGAGTAGCAATAGTGGCAATAGGAGGACACTCTCAGTTAAAAACCAACTTCCCAAGCTCTGCTCAGAAGTCTATGTTATTTAATCGTACTTACTTTTAGTCCATACTTCAGGAAATAAAGCCCGACTGCTCATTGGCGGGAAATATAGTAGAGGCAAATATGACGTACTTTGGCCACATCATGAGAAGAAAGGAAAGCTTAGAAAAGACAATTATGCTGGGGAAAATGGAAGGAAAAAGGAAGAGGGGGCGACCAAGGGCAAAATGGATGGTTTTTATCCTCGAAGTGACTGGCTTGACCCTGAAGGAGCTGGGGGTGGTGACAGCCGACAGGGAGCTCTGGCATGGGATGGTCCATAAGGTCACGAAGACTTGGAAGCGACTGAACGAATGAACAACAAAATTCCCAGATAATGTACAAGATTAAATGCACAAACAGTCTTGAAACCACTGCAAACCATTTATCTACATTAAAACACTGCCTAAGAATTCCTTAGGCTAGTCTCTTAAAAATAAATTTAGGTTACTACATCAAATGACTCCAAAATTGCACTGGGATTACATATTCTTTGTCATTCACGGTTCCCCTTCCATTTGATTTCCCTACTGACATCCCCCTCCTGGCATTCACAGAGACAGTGTGTGGACTGCTGTGTTGTGATGTGGAAAAGCAAAGTTTGTGTCCCTACTTGGCCATGAAGCAAATACACAACACTTATGTAATGCAGACCATTCAATCAAATTTGTGAGGCTCTTAACACACGTCCAATAGTAATAAAAAATGGAACTACAATCAATTTTTAAAAGAAAAAAGAATGGGGACAACCAGGAGGCTTAATGTTCAAAGTCTGAGAGCATAAATTAGGGTCATAACAAATAAAGTTGAACAAATAAAAAAGAGAGCAAAGTACTTTGCTCTACTATTGGGTGTTCATACTCTTAAAAACAGAAATGTCATTAAAGTAACAGAAATATCAATACATTAATAGTGTTTATTCATTACACAAAGAAAAGGAAAGGTATCAAATATATTTGTTAGGCAGTGTTGGCTATGTCTAAATACCTTCTAAATAGGATATTACATCATCTAATCAATATATTTTTTAAATCCAAATTATAACAATTCATATTGTAATCCTATACATACCAGGTTTCTTCAGAAATTCAAATGAGTTTATGTTTTATTTTTAGGTTGGTGGACATTGCAACAGAAATACGTATAATACAGTTCTGAAAGAATTGGGAGTCTTATTTCTATCAATCCCACAAAATCTGCATTGACTATGCCACTGGTCTATTACTAATCCATAGCCTCCATCTGATGTTGTTGTTGTTATTCTCATTATGAACTGTGATTTAGGGAAATCTTGTGAATGAGAGTATCCTGTCATCCATAACCCTGTCAAGGTATTACAACTCAGGGCTATGGAGCCCCCGGTGGCGCAATGGGTCGTTAAACCCTTGTCCCGGCAGGATCGACAGGTCGGAGGTTTGAATCCGGGGAGAGTGCAGATGAGCTCCCTCTGTTAGCTCCAGTTCCCCATGCGGACACATGAGAGAAGCTCCCCACAGGATGGAAAAACAAAAAAACATCCGGGCATCCCTTGGCAACGTCCTTGCAGACGGCCAATTCTCTCACATCAGAAGCGACTTGCAGTTTCTCAAGTGCTCCTGACACACACACAGAACAAACAAGCAAACAAAAAACAGCTCAGGGCTGTGACTCCCTTGACTGAATCAATTTATGAGTACCTCTTGTTAGCTTTATAAATATATGAATTTGACATGAACCTATCCTGACAGTAAAAATCTGACCTGCATAATAAAAATGAGACCTGCATGTCTTCTGATAATAAAAATCTGTCCTCGTACTGCAACTGAGATTGACTAAAAAGTTCTTTGTGGAGAATCTATACATAATTACAGAGTTCCAAGGACAAAATTCTTGAAACTGGCAAAGTGAATAATTCCTGAACAGAGCTCATCTCTGTCACAATTTAGAATGTGTCTGGGCAATTTTGTCAGCATTTGACAGGTCTTGGCTTAAGTTAGGGCAAAAAAATGTCCAAAAGAAAAAGGGACCAAAGGTCAGAACTAGTTTTGAAGAGAGATCTCTACCTGCCCTTAAAAACCTTCAGTGAAAAGAAAATTCTGTATTGTCCCCATAATCCCCAGACGAGTGTTTCCATATTGCTTTACTTTGCTCAATCCCTGCCTAAAATATAGGGGAGGGGGGAGCTACAGTACATTGCATAAAGTGTCAGCTGGAGGCATTAGGAAGGAAAAGTAAGGGATCACTTCAGACCTGCCTTTAATATACACAAGAGCATGCTTACTAGGCCAGTATCATTAGTAAACAACACTGTTCGCTACATAACCTGAGCTCTGCAGCACATAGCCTCGGAAATGATTTTCACAGTTTAGTTAGTGGCTGGCAAAGGATAAATCACTGTCACTTAAAGTATATTTATGATTGAGAGATTTACCACCCATCTTCTACCGTCCACTGTCATCACACATTACTATGGAATACCAAGGAATAACTTGCAACCAAATACATGAATTTCCTACAGGAGCAAATCTGTAAACAAAATCTCAGAGGCATTACTACAACAGGCAAGCTTCAATAGCCTCCATGAAGACTATCTAGAGATATTGACAAGTAGTGGTGGAATCTCATCAAACTATAACCCATGATTCACTAAAATCAAGCCATTATAGTTAAAATGGTGTCAAACTGCATTAATTCTTTGGTGCCAATGCACCCGTTGTTCATATTAGAGGGGAGGTCTCCAATCCTTACTAATCACATCTCCTAAGATTCTAAGCTTCAAAAAAGACAGATCTCCCAATTGCTTGCTGGAATGTGGCAGAAGAATGAAAGCAACAATATAAATCTATTCCCCTCAATCTCTTCTACAACTAAAAGTGAGGAAAAGGGCAAAGTCCTGTTCACACCACTGTATCAATCATATTTGACATTAGGTGAGCTGCTTCCTGTTCACCTAGCTGTAATTGAAGGATGGATGAAAGCCTCACTCCAATCTGCAATTATTCCTTTAATTCTTAATCTTTCCTCCTGCAACATGTACCAAAATATTAAGGGGCTTACTTATAACTATGTTACTTCAAACCCCTTCTCTTAGACTTATGGGAAGTGGACCCTCAGTATCCACTGGGGTTTGGTTCCAAGAACCCATGCAGATACCAAAACCCATGGATACTTAAGTGCTATTATATACAATGATGGACTAAAGTACTGTCCCTTATATAAATGGCAAACAACTCAAACAAGTGCTGGAAAGGGCATGAGGATCTGTGAAATGGATAAAGGCTTCAGTTTTAATAAAATACAAATAAAAAATAAAAAATAAAAAATAAAAATAAAAAACCTACACCCGGGTTTAGGCAAGCATCGTGAGACTACGCCAGCCACAGCCCTGTGGCGGGGCTCCAGCAGTATGGGTAAGGAAGGGCCTGGCTCGAATCAATCAATCTAAAAACAGTGGGACGTTGAGTGAGGGGGGGGAGGGGTCACTCAGCGGCGGTTTCCTTGGCGACGCTTCCTTCCTCTTCTCCGCGCCCCTCCCCCTTGTGCTGCCTTCCCCCATGGCTTGTTTTCCCTTCAGGGAGGGAGGGAGCTCTTTGGGCCTCCTTCACCCGCCTCTGGGAAGGGAGGCCCCATCAAGCCCTGCGACGGCATTGAGGTGTTTGGTTTTTTTTTGGTGTGTCCCAATTTGAGTGTGGACTCAAATAACTCAAAGGTATTAGGAAACATTCCCCCAAATCCACCAGTGTTCCCATTTGGGCATATTGAGTATTCATGCCAAGTTTGGTCCAGATCCATCATTATTTGAGTCCACAGTGCTCTCTGGATGGAGGTGAACTACAACTCCACAACTCAAGGTCAATTGTAAGTAAATTGGAGCCGGGGAGGGGGTGGAGCTGGGGAGGGGTGGAGCAAGGAGGGGGCGGAGCCAGGGAGGGGCGGAGCTGGGGAGGGGCGGGGGCGGAGCCAGTGCACCCCGGCAAGGATTTCCAAGTCATGGTAGGTTAATATTATGGACGTAGAACATGGAGATATGGATAACCAACTGTAACTGTAAAGTCTCTCTCTCTCTCTCTCTCTCTCTCTCTCTATATATATATATACATACACATATATGTGTGTGTTTGTGTGTGCGTGCACGTGCCAGAGTGAGCATGACAAAGGCGTTTGCCTGGTATTCTCCAAATACCTGTCTACTGACACAGTCTTGGATACAGTTTCCAGTTTCTTAGCTAGATAAATAAGTTTTTTTGGTGTCAGTAGTCTTAATTACTCTTAACTGAATAAAAGAAACAGTTTATAGTATGATACTGCCATGGTTATTTTCAATGCTATTAAATTAACTGTATATTTTATTGTTTTAAATCCTTATTCTGTGAACTTTTTCATGTCAGGAGCGACTTGAGAAACTGCAAGTCACTTCTGGTGTGAGATAATTGGTCGTCTCTAAGGACATTACCCAGGGGACACACAGATGTTTGGATGTTTTACCATCCTTGTGGGAGGCTTCTTTCATGTCCCTGCATGGAGAGCTGGAGCTGACAGAGGGAGCTCGTCCACGCTCTCCCCGAATTCGAACCTGCAACTTGACAGTATTCAGTCCTGCCAGCACAAGGGTTTAATAAGCTGTTAATGTATTTTAAATATCCTGGTATCCTGAGGCACTTAACTGCTAGAACTGCCTCAGAGATCTGGTCTGTTGCAATTATTTTTCATAAATATGTAATATTCTTCTTCTACACATGTCCCACTGAACTTTTGACCTGGTCAATCCTGAGCAACCTCCTCCCCTCCAAACTCACAGCTGCGAGTCTTGAAAAAAGGAACCCTGAGCCTTGTCAAGCAGCTGCCTCTGCTGAAGCCAGCATGGGGGCTTGGCTGTTCAACACTCTCTTCCCATAACAATACCCAGAGCCTGGCCTGATGGATGCACTGCTTTATCTGAGCCAACCAGCTTTGTAAATTCAGCCCCCTTCCTTAGCCTCACATTACGCAATGGTCCAGGAAAAAGAAAAAGAAACATCTGCTTCCCAGATTCTGAGACCTACAGCTGCTGGTGGCAGCTCACATCTGGAAGCATCACCTTCTTCCAGTCTAGTGAACACAAGGTTGCAGAATGATAATGAAAAAAAGAGGAGAGCTCAGGTTACAATGATAAAAACCAAAGTCTTTTTCAAGTATCTTCTGTGAAGAGAGCCATAAAAGATCAGGCTACAAAAAAATTGTCTTCTGTTCTTTATCACCACTGATAATTCTTGCTGGGGCAGATCTTATAGTTCTGCACTGACTGAGGGCTGTTCAGGTACCTAAAAGGCCAACCTGTTTAATTCACTAAAGTATGGCCATCACATAATTACCTGATGCTGTCATTTAGGGATCCGAAATATTTAACCAACTCATTTTTATTATTCTGGGATAAAGAGATCAACTGTTGGTGTAAAACATAAAACCAGGCTGTAATTTGCACCAATTTTCTGGAAACAAACAATAATCCCTAAGGTCATATACCATCCTTCCCAGGAATTATCAGACATTGTTTTTTTGCCTTATAACTCCATAATCTCTATCCAATATAGCCTGTGGTGACGGATTCCATAATCAGAGTGGCAGCCCAAAAACATCTCCAAGGAAAGAGTTGCCCTCTCATAATCAAGGCCAATCAAGATGTAAGATTGAGGTGTTTTTGAACTTTGTGTTTGCTTTTATTCATAAACAGAATTGGAAGACCTACAGAAATACTGTTCTAACACAATTTGCAGTTTCTTTGCAGTTCATTTCCTGGTTTTACAACAGCTGTTCCACCTGACCACAACAAAGAGAGATGTGAGAGTGATTTGACTGGGACCATTTGTTTCCTTCTCTCCCAGAACTGTCATGTTACGCCATTCCCCCAGTTGAGCAGAAGATAAGGCAACACAGTGCAGTCAACTTATACCGTGTTTCCCCGATAGTAAGACACCCCCAATTGTAAGACGTATCGGGGGTGTCAGAGGGGTCGGCTAATATAAGCCGTACCCCGAAAGTAAGCCGTACCCCCGGCCGCCGCATCACGTCCCGCCTCACTTGGTCCACAGCCGGCCCCTCGGGCTCCGCAGCACGCTCCCAAAGAACAGCTGCTGCGCCCGCCAGGTGCGCTTGGGGCTGGCCCATGCACGGACATTCGCATGCGCAGAAAGAACAGCTGTTTTCTGCGCATGAGCGAATGTCCGCGCATGGGCACTAGGTCCCAAGCGCCGCCTGCGAGGCGCAGAAACGGCTGTTCTTTGGGAGGCGTGCTGCCGGCCCCGTGGGGCCGGCTCTGCGGTGGCGGAGGAGGAGGAGGCGGGACCGAGTGACGCGGCGGCCGGGGGTACGGCTTACTTTCGGGGGACGGCTTACCGTCGCCCAATGTAAGACATACCCCGAAAGTAAGACGTAGTGGGGCTTTTGGGGGTAAAAAGAAAGTAAGACACTGTCTTACTTTCGGGGAAACACGGTATTACCTTTTCTGGAAGTCTATCTATTTAGCTACTCTTCACTCAAAACAGCAATTTTATGTTACCATGAAGTATTCCTGAAGCTATTAAAATCAGTGTTTGAATTGGCAATTCATGTTGCTTCCCTGTTTCTTGTTCTTTCTGTGTAATATCAATGAAATTATACATTTATAGGCAGGAGGTACACTTTCTGCATTTTTCTACCACATCTAGAAAACATTAGGTTCTGTGTCTCACAGATTAATTATTGCATTATTCTGCCTCCTATATTGAATTTTAAAAGAATGAAAACCTTAAGGACTTCACAAATAGTCACAGCTTCTGCTTTTCCTTTGGCAGTGCTCTAATTCATTTAAATGCTATGTTTAAAAATATGATCCTGTCTGTTTTTGTTTTACTGTATTAGTTTAATCATTGCAGATCTGCATGTGACCAAAAGTCAGAATGAAGCAACATACATTACTCCAATCTTTTAAAAGATAATTATGTAAAACATCAGCTCGTGTTATTATATACACATTATCAGAATCCACAATTTTCTAAAATTGGTTTTGGCAGAAGCCAAAAAGGGATCATTAAGGTTTTTTCATACTGTAATATTAGTCATAAGAGCAAGACAAATTCCAGCTTTCTCCATATTGTAGCCTAGGAAATCCTGGAAACTAAGCCAAGGGTACATCTGAGAATTAGCAACTGTGGGTATGTTGTGTGCTTTTAAGTTATTTCCAACCTATGGAAAACCTAAGGCAAGATTTGTTCAGTGTGAGGATTGCCTTTGCCTTCCTCTGAGGTTGAGAGAACGTAAGTTAATAATAATAATAATAAACTTTATTTGTACCCCGCCACCATCTCCCCAACGAGGACTTGGGGCGGCTAGATGCCCTAGATTAGACAGTGAGCTCCCATGGCTAAGAAGGGATTTGAAACCTGCTCTTCAGAGTCAAAGTCCAATGCGCAAACCACAATACCACGTTGGTGGTAAAATTACTGGCCAATTTAGAATTGCTTAATTTCCATTACTGTCCATAAAGGTAAACTTTTCCCCTTGGTATTAAGTGTGGTCAAGTCTGACTCTGGGAAGTGGGGCTCATCTCCATTTCTAAGCCTAGGAGCCAGCATTGTCCGTAGACACCTCCTAGGTCATGTGGCTAGCATGATTACATGGAGTGCCGTTACCTTCCTGCCAGAGCGGTGCCCATTGATCTATTCACATTTGCATGTTTTCAAACTTCTAGGTTGGCAGAAACTGGGGCTAACAACAAGAGCTCACTTCATCCCATGGATTCGAACCGCCGACCTTCCAGTCAGTAAATTCTGCAGCTTAGCAGTTTAACCTGCTGCACCACCACAGCCCCATCATTACTGTCCATATGAATACAGGGAGTAACATATGAAAAAAAGAGTTGTGGGGTTAGATGCTAGTCAAGCTTCAGTTAGAGTCCAAAGAGTTAATGACTCTTTAACAGTTGAGACATCCCCTAAATATGCGAATGGTAGAGTGAGGATGGTTTTGTAATTCCTCCACTGATTAATAAAGAAAGATGAGCGCTTTTATATTCCTTGCTCTCTTTTTCAGTGACAGTTCACATCCAGAAACTCCATTTCTAATAGAATTCATAACAAAAGCAGTAGCCCTATATACACTTTGGACAAACCAATTTTGGAGACTCAGAAGACAAGAGAACACGAGGAAGAGCTGGAACAAGCCAGATCAGCTTAAATTCTTTGCTTGTTGTTCATTAGTTTCCTGTCTGCAGTCTACATAGTATTTGCACACCGCCTTGAAAGTAATAGTGATCATTATTTTTTTTTGTTGTGTCAGAAGGAACTTGAGAAACTGCAAGTCACTTCTGGTGTGAGAGAATTGGCCGTCTGCAACGACATTGCCCAGGGGATGCCCAAATGTTTTGATGTTTTATCCTTGTGGAAGGCTTCTCTCATGTCCCCATATGATGAGCTGGAGCTGATAGAGGGAGCTCATCCACACTCTCCCCAGATTCAAACCTGTGATCTGTTGGTCTACAGTCCTGCTGGCACAGAGCAGAAGTCTTTTCTTGTTATAATTTTACTAAATTATATTAGATTCACTATTTGATCAAGCATTAACAAGTCAGTTATCTAATTTTCAAGGTGGGCAGCCCTTGACTTTTGCAAACTTTATTCATGCATTTGATAAAAATATTTCTAGGAATCTATAGATCCTCCAGTGTGACTCCTTGGTCAACACTCGCTACAAGCTGCCTACAGAGTTCTGCTGGAGAACATAGAAATTCCTAGAAAAATAGGGGGGGGAATAGCTATGCTTTACTTGTCCTTTTCTCTTTCAAGGGATTCCTGAACATGCATCCATCTTCTATTGTCAAGAGCTTGGGTGTTGTCTTGGATCCACAGTTGACTATGGAGGCCCAGATCGCTAATGTTAGTAAGCAGGCCTTTTTTCATCTCCGGCAGGTGAGACAGCTGGCACCTTACCTCTCGGAGGAAGCCTTGGCTACAATCATCCATGCGATGGTCACATCTAGACTGGATTATTGTAACACCTTGTATGTTGGCCTTCCCCTGTCGACTACTTGGAGGATCCACGTTATTCAGAATGCAGCTGCCAGGCTACTTGCAAAAACAAGTATGAGATGCCACATAACTCCAACTCTGTTACACTTGCACTGGCTTCCAACGGAATTCCGGGTCCTGTTTAAGTTGTTGGTTCTGACCTTTAAGGCGCTTTATGATCAGGGGCCAGCATATCTCAGAGACCGCCTCTCCCCTCTTCGCCGCCAGTGTTCGCCACGACTTCTCCCAACTAAACTTACTGTATGTTCCAGGCCCCAGGGAAGCATGTCTCAAGAGCACAAGATGTAGAGTCTTCACCATTTCTGCCCCAGTCTTGTGGAACTCCTTGCCTCCCCACTTGAGGGCCATGCGTGACGTGCTACCCTTTGCTCAGGCACTTAAGACCTGGCTTTTTAGCAGAGCTTTTAATTAATGCAGTCTATTTGGTATTCGTTGTAATGTTTTTATGCAATTTTTTTAATGTAAATTGCCTGGAGCATTTTAATGGAGGGCAATTAACAAGTGAGAAGTGAGAAACTGTAGCCTACCTCTTTTATTTACACAGGGTTCCTGTGCCTGCCCCTAACCACAGCGAATGTGGAGGGTTGATTACATCTAATAATGAAACAAGGAGGACATATCAATGGGTTACTGATAGTTCAAACGTGCCTTGAAGAAAGCCCCACATAACACAATGGACTTTACTTTTGAGCAAACATGACCAGGATCAGATTACAAAAGATATGTAACACATGTGTTGCACAGCACTGAAGATTAGTTGCTTTCACAGGAAAATGAAAATACAAGTTGTGGGAAAGGCAAAAGTCACTAGCATCAGTTTAGAAAATAACATTTTTCACTTAACATAGGCCATATCACTATTCCTTCAGCTGTAAATATTTTTATAGTTTTAGTAAAGAGTTTAATTTCTGTTGTTTTAAAGTGTGTTTTTATATTCTCTGTAAGCCGTCCTGAGCCCTCAGGCATACAAAACTGAATAAATAAAATAAAATAAATTACTGAAGACACCATCTCCTACCCATAGTTTGGCTAGGGCATAAAGCTAGCATAACAGCTCCACTATGCACTCTAGGAACATACTATGAGTGCAATGGTAAGAAATTGTAGCACTGAATGCTGGGCAAAAGAAACAATTGGCAATATATTGCAGAAATTCCATAACCACCTTAGTGGCCTTCATATATGACAATTTATTCATCTTCTAAAGCATAAATGGTGATCCCGTGGTCTTTCAAATGACACCAAGCTATAACTACTGGATGGCAAACTACATTACCTACTGATGGTGGACACTGAAATCCAACACTTGAAGGGAACAAATTCTTAAGAATCTTACCAAAAACCTATCGCGACATAGGGACCCTTCAAACATTATAATTTTCTAAATATACCTGGATCTCTCTAATGTTTACAAGCTGGGGTACAAACACACTATAAAATATCTAAACTACTGTTGTGACTATAAGCCAATTAAAATAACGGTGTTAGCACCACAGCAAAAAAGTCACAAAAATCATGGATATTTATCAGAAATGGTAAAATGTAAACAAGAGACCCTACATTTCAGGAACACAGAGTTATAATTGATTGTTATGAGGTTTATAAATTACTACAAAAATGCTGGTGCTCATTAACAGTTGCAAAGTGGCCAAGATTTGTATAAATAGTTAATGAAATCATTGTAGGTCAACCGCTGTTAAAGCTCATGCTTAATAAGAATATTCTTAAGAGTCCAAAACCTATTTGTGAAGTTTGTTTCCAAGTGGTACCAAATCTAGAAAATGGAAAAATGAGTTATTGCTGGCAGCACATAGTTGGCTAGGAGTAGATTATTACGTACAGATCAAAACTATCTAAATGTATCAAATCACTTTGGTACAGGGCTTGGGCATTTTGTAACAAGTATGCATATCTTCAGCATGTTTTTTTGATTTCTGTAAAATTTCTTCAGATGGATTTGATACCTTAGGAAACAAGTGCCACATTTGGGGGAAATGTGCTTTTATGCTATCACTTTTTCTAGAGATTGTATTGATTTCTCAGTTGGAATTGGTCATTCCAGCCTGCCTTCACAGTCTACAGCAAACAACCCTCTTACTGAACCTTATTACTGTTTCATGCAAAATCCTTCCCCACTTGACACCTGTATCAATACATTAAAAAAGAAGAGGCATATAAAGGAAAGTTCTTGTCCACAACTGCAGTCCCTATTCTGGATTAAAACACTACTGCTAAAAGACATTAGGAACTTCTCTGATTATACTTTGTTCCCATTCTTCTAAGTCTCTTCAGGAGACTGAACTCTGCAGGGTTACTGAAAGAGTATCAATGTGCCAACAGTGTAGCAGCCTTACAATTATTAGGTGAACCCCCATCAGAGATTCAGTGCCCCAATAGGACTCTCTCTTTACAGAAGAAATAGAAACAAGGTGTTGTTGAAGGCTTTCATGGCCGGAATCACTGGGTTGCTGTGAGTTTTCTGGGTTGTATGACCTTGTTCCAGAGTGGTTTTGAGTGCTAGATTAGGATTCCAGAAAACCATGATTCAAGTCCCTGCTCAGACATGGAAATGTGCTAGATGACAGGTCATCTAAAATTAAGGCAATGCCAAACCTTCTCTGAATAAATCTTAGCGAGAAAACCTTAGAATAGGTTCACCGTAAGTCACAGCCAAATTGATGACACAGAACAAACGTGTCTCAGCTGACTTTTTATTTATTTATTATTTGGATTTACTAGACCGCCCCTTCCCAAGGCTCGGGGCGGTTTCCAACACAATAAAATTACACAAACAGCCTAAAAACATCATAAAAACATTCCTAAAAACAATCACATATATCATAAAACATCACATAGATCGGAATACGACCGATCTACAGACAGAGGCGGCATGGTTAGGTGGCAAGATTTGATGTTCAGGTGCTAGTCAGTCGCCAAATGCTTGCCGAAATAGCCAAGTCTTGCAAGCCCTGCGAAAGGCCATCAGGTCCTGCAGGGCCCGCGTCAGATCACAACCTTCTATTTCCTAACCTATCAAGTTAAAAAGCCTTATTTTCTTGGATATCCATGTGTGTGTGTGTTATATTATAAATTTCCAGCCATATTGTACTTCACATGTACAAAAAGAGCTTTTTTAAAAAAGAGGTCAGGCATGATCTTCAAAACCTTCCTCCTCATTCTCCAAAAGAAGACAAGATTTCCTCCTATTTTCAACTTAAAATTGTTCTGATTTAAACTTACATTGCATGTCACTTTGTGTTCTGTTTGCAAAAAAGATGGTAAATAAATTTCTTTTTAAGAAATCCAGATGATAGTGTTCTTATAAGAGAAGCATGTTCTAGTCCTTGAAATCCAAGCTTGTGAAGCAAACCAGATGCTAATTCAGGCTTTCAAAGGTGAAAGGCTATTGCAATTGCCCTTTATCATTGTAAATTCAAGATCTTTCTTTCGTTTCACATGCTGGGACTGAGAACCTTCTTTCAAGGGCCTGCATCAATCCATGGGGGAGGGGCTGTCTTTACTAAGGAGCTCCTAACATTGGGAGATCCATTCAAATATTTAGCACTGCATAAAGGATTCCCCCCACTCCAAAATTCACATCCTGTTCTAGGAGTTTAAAGATTCTCACATCCTGTTGAACTGGGTACCTTAAAAAAGAGCCTTGGCCACCTTTGACAATTGTGCATCACACTGCTATTCTTAACCTCCCTAGAGTATATCCAGCTGATAACATTCAAAGACAAAAACAAAGAATCCTGACATGTCTCCTCCCTTCTGTAACATTTATATCCATGTCAACAAGGCACTGTAGTCATAACCCAAAAACAGTGGTACCCATGCACTCGCATCAAAGATGTTAAGTACACTTTACTGTTGGGATGTGGGCTAACCATCCATCTAAAATTTATTAGCTGTAGCCAACCTTCCCTCTCTCTTTCCTTTCTTCCCTTTTTTAATTTCTTTCTCTCCTTCCTTCCTTCTCTTCTTCTTTCCTTCCATCCTCCACCTTTTCTTTCCCTTCCTCTTTCTCCCCTTTCTTCATTCTATACCTATTCTTGGACTGCAACTCACAGCAGTTCTCCTGATCAATCTATCTACCTACCTATCTCTATCTAATCTATCTATATGGAGGATTGCTGGGAGTTGCAGTCCAGGAATAGGAAATTGGAAATATGCAAGGATTGGGATGCCCTCAAAGAAATCCAAGGAGAAGAAAGCTTGCAGCTTGTAAGCAGTGCATTTGGAGCATCCTCCTCTACTACAAGGCCTGGTCTAGGGGATGCTGGGAGCTGTAGTCCGGAAGAGAGTGTGGATATGCTATTGTGTGATTTGTTTGGAGTACTGTGTACAATTCTGGTCTCCGCACCTTAAGAAGGATATAACAGAACTGGAAAAGGTACAGAAAAGGGCAACAAGAATGATCCAAGGGATGGAGCGGCTCCCTTATGAAACCAGGGTCTTTTCAGCCTTGAAAGACGCCGTTTAAGAGGTGACTTGATCGAAGTGTATAAAATCATGCATGGGATAGAAAAGGTGAATAAAGAAAAACTGTTTTCTTTGTCACAAAACACTAGGACTAGAGGGCACTCCCTGAAGCTCCAAGGTAGGAAAATTAGGACTAACAAAGGGAAATATTTCTTCACCCAGAGGGTCATTGGGTTATGGAACTCACTTCCAGAAGAGGTTGTGACAGCTGTCAGCCTGGACAACTTCAAGGCAGGATTAGACAGATTCATGTATACCAAGTGTATCGGTAGTTACTGAAAAGGACATTCAAGTGCCACCTCGGAGTTGGTTGAGGTAGGCAGGATTTCCCGGGTACTGGTTGTGGGGGTCGGGAGCAGGTCAGGGTTTTGCCCTCCCTTCTGCTCGAGATCCCCGTGTACAACTGGTGGGCCACTGTGTGATACAGAATGCTGGACTAGATGGGCTGAGGTCCGATTCAGCATGGTTCTTCTTATGTTCTTATGTTTGCCAGGGAGAGTAGTTTTTGCACATGCACTATAGCATATTTTCCCCTTTTTGGCTTTTAAGTCCCTTCTGCTGTGTTTTTCAGGGGTTTTATGTGTGATGGTAACTCGTTGGCCTGATAGGTGTATTGTGTCCAAATTTGGTGTCAATTCGTTCAGTGATTTTTGAGTTATGTTAATCCCACAAATGAACATTACATTTTTATTTATATAGACTGCAATGTTTGTAAAGATAACCAGCAAGTTTCCCAGATAGATTGGGTGGGAAGGTTTAGAGGCAAAGAACATTTACTCAAGACTTATTTTATGCTCTACAAAATATGTGGATGCTACATCAGCACAAGTCACTTAATGAGTTCCTCAAATCCTACATAAGAATTTACAATATTTCGATATGGAGTGATGAACACATTATTAAATTGCAGGATAATATCCCTATCTATATAAATGGTCAGTGTCTGACAAGACTCAGCAGTTAACATTCTGAATGCTAGTTACATTTTAAAAGGAACAAGCTCTATTATTCCTTTGGGGTGGAATGGAGCCCATACTCAATTTTGTCTAGGTAGCCTCTACACTGCTTTCCTCATATCTTAAGTGAAGTGTGATATGTGTATAGTTCACAGAAGGCCAAACTCCTCCTAGCACTGCCACCATTTTAAGAAGCCTTTAAGGAGAAGTGCATGTTTTCTATATTCCAAACGGATGTCTGAGACATAAATATTTGATAATACGATAGGTAATAAATGCTCCAAGTGATATACGATAGTTCACAATATTAAAGCAGCAATTCATTATAAAGAACTTAGTTTCTTATGGGTTGCCAAAATCTTCACATGTCAACACATGCTCTCTTAATTCGTCTTTCATGTTCTTGTACCCAAGTAGCAGCTGAAAAGCAATCCCCACTTCCTTGGCCATTATGTCTCAATCACTTAATATTTCACTTGTATAGTTTTCTCCTAGAGTATCAAGAAACCAGCTTCTCGTACTTACAAGAACTGCTTTTCATGTACACTTTAAAGTTTGAAAGAGCATCAGAAGCACAAAAGTTGTTACATCTGCTATAAACAGATGGTAAACCCCAGGTTTAATCACATTGGCCTAAGCTGCTTAGGATCTTGGGAGTATGAGCCAGAGGCCCTGGGAGGTCTGCTTGGGGTACAGTAACACAAATACACCACCAGGTTCTTCTGTCTGATGTTATTAGCATTATATTTTTTTACGTTCTGAAATAAAGTTCATGCAGTTTCATCTGCACTGTTTAACAGCAGCAACATACAAAACATTTTATTTCTGAGGATGTGCACTGGAACAAATGAGCAACCATTTCCAGAAAATTGATGAATCTACTGAACAGATGAAGCAAGACTGCCAGGATTCCAAGAAAAGGCTGTCATAACTCGAAGACTTAGGGGCAACTCTAAGTTTCTTTCTAGCTGCCACAATTTTAAAAAAAAGTCTGGAAATGCATTGTTCACTGCTTTACTGAATCTCTGTACTCAGATTGCTCATTTCTATTTGGATGCCTTTAAGCACACTACTATCCTGTGAAAAGGAAATGTCTAAATTTCAGAGAATAGGGGGGGGGGGGGAAATGTGGTGGTGAAGAAAACACACACACTATCTTGCTGGATGGTCACAAAACTGGCAGGCAGATTATCACAAAGCTCTGCATCTCCATGGCAAACAGGCAGGAGCAAAACAGGCGCAACCCCCCACCACCCCACCCGCGCTTTGCCCCAGCAAGATAATGGTAGCAAAACAAACTCTTTTTAAGGCATTAGGCTGTCCAGAGGGGCAAGAAGGAAGGACAGAGATAGGAAGGAGCAGCTCTTATGTGGGGAGAAAGATACAAACCTCTCTCTTTTTCCTTGCCCAATGCTGAAGTGGAGAGAGTAGTGAAATGGGTGGCTTTAAAATCAGAGGCCCATCCGGCCCAAGACCTGTGGGTAACAAAAGACCCCCACCCCAGGCAGAGATCCAAGGGGCTGCTTTGGGTAGAGAAGGATTGGAAACTGTTCACACTGAGGGCTCTTCCTATATCCCGGAATATCAAGGCAGGAAATCCCACATTATTTGAGTGTGGACTTAGGGCCCTCCCACACAGCCCTATTTCCCAGAATCTCAAGGCAGAAAATCCCACAATATCTGCTTTGAACTGGGTTATCTGAGTCCACACTCAGATAATGTGGGATTTCCTGATTTATATTCTGGGATATAAGGCTCTCAGACAGCCGCAAGGACTCAGACAGCAGCAAAGAACACAATCCTGCTCAGCAAAATGCGCCCATGGGGCACAGAACAATCCGAGTGAAACTTCTGAAACCCAAGACCAGACAGGCAGCTATTCTTGGGGGTATTCAAAGGCCTCCAGACCAAAAACGATTCACACCCATCTCTAAAAGGTTGGGGAAAAGAGAGTCAGCATTTCTCAGCTGTCGTTGGCGCTGAAAGCAGGGCGAGCTCAAGATACGCCTCACTAAATTCAATGGGGATTTACACGGGATGGCAGATTCACATGACTGCGATTGTGTTGTGCACAGATGGTGGGCGCTCCCCCCCCCCCCAAAAAAAAACTGCATCCCTCGGGGAACAGGAGATTCAGCCAATACCCCCACCACCACCTTTCGGGGAAATTGACATACAGAATTAAAATGGAGAGGATGTGATATCTATATAAATAAAAATGTAATGTTCGTTTGTGGGATTAACATAACTCAAATACCACTGGACAAATTGCTGCCAAATTTGGCCACAAGACACCTACCAACCCAAGGAGTGACCACCACTCAAAATATTGATTTTGTCATTTGGGAGTTGTAGTTGCTGGGATTTATAGTTAACCTATAATCAAAGAGCATTCTGAACTCCACCAATGATGGAATTGAGCCAAACGTTGCACAGAGGACTCCCATGACCAACAGAAAACACTAGAAGGGTTTGGTGGGCATTGACCTTGAGTTTGGGAATTGTAGTTCTCCTACATCCAGAGAGCACTGTGGACTCAAACAATGATGGATCTGGACCAAACTTGGCACGAATATTCCATATGCCTAAATATAAACACAGATAGAGTTTGGGGAAAATAGACCTTGACATTTGGGAGTTGTAGTTACTGGGATTTATAGTTCACTTACAATCAAAGAGCATTCTAAACACCACTAACAACAGAATTGGGCCAAACTTCCCACACAGAACCCCCATGACCAACAGAAAATACTTATGGCCATCTAGTCCAAGTCCCTTCACCAGGGCAGGAAAATCTAATCAACGCCCTCCTGACAAAAAGCAACCCAGCCACATATAATATGATTCACACAGAGAGATATACAGTATCATAGATTTGAAATGGACCCCTGAAGAATATGTTGCATGTTCCGGAGTAGGCAAACCAGATGATCTCCACATCAAGACTAACAAAGAGACAGCAAGAAATACTGTTTGCCCACAAGTGTAAAGAAATTACATATATCAGAAACCAACACTTTCTCATTACTTTATTTTTCAGATCACCAGGCTGGGCCACAGCAACGTGTCTGGTGATCTGGAAAATAAAGTAATGAGAAAGTGTTGGTTTCTTATATATAGAAAGAGGGGGGCGAGGGAAAGAGCCCCTAAGGATGTATGTGTCTTTCCTTCACCCCTAAGGATGTGTGTATCTGTGTATACACACACATCCTTAGGGGTGAGGAAAAGGGATATATATTACATATATGAGAAACCTCTCTCTATATAGATAGATATAAGTTTCTCATATATGTAATATATATCTCTTTTCCTCACCCCCAAGGATGTGTGTACACAGACACACACATCCTTAGGGGTGAGGGAAAGACACATACATCCTTAGGGGCTCTTTCCCTCGCCTTTACAAGGGAAGATCGTCAGTTGACCCCGGCCATTTAATAATGCAGTCCAACCCAACAACAAACTCCCGCAAAAGCGCGCAAAAAGCAAAAGTTCTTCCTTTGCGCGCTCCATCCAGCTGGACTCAAGAGGTTAGTTTATGTTCCATCACAACCCACAGGCAGCACACACTGAGGAGAGGGGAGTGTGGGGTAAGAGGGCAAGCTTGTGTTTCTTTTGCCCTATGGAGACTAGGATTCAAACAGCCAGGAAAGAAAAGGAGATGCCGCAGCTAAACTTCCAGAGATGTGGGGGAGGTTTCTGGGTGGCCATCTGTGGGAAGGGATCGGTTTGTGTCTGTTCCCTGAGTGGCAAGTGGGTTGGGCTGGGTGGTCTCTTCCAAACTCTTAAAAGTCGGTATCCTAGTTCAGGCCTGGAACTCCAACTCCCATCTTTAAGAGGCTGAGGGGGGGGAAGAAAAGGGCCTGAGGCTGTT
This sequence comes from Anolis apletophallus, assembly GCA_030556195.1. Taxonomy (NCBI): domain Eukaryota; kingdom Metazoa; phylum Chordata; class Lepidosauria; order Squamata; family Anolidae; genus Anolis; species Anolis apletophallus. Next base: position 118,912,001 of record JARBWK010000009.1, on the reverse strand, counting down.
AGGAATTTGGCCCACCTCTGGGCCCTCCAGGTGTTTTGAACTCCAACTCCCATCTTTAAGAGGCTGAGGGGGGGGGGGAGGAAAGGGCCTGAGGCGGTTAGGAATGGTGGGAGTTGGGGTCCAAAACACCTGGAAGGCCAACCATGTGTTTTGAACTCCAACTCCCATCTTTAAGCGGCTGAGGGAGGGAAGGAAAGGGCCTGGGGCTGTTACGAATGGTGGGAGTTGGGGTCCAAAACACCTGGAAGGCCATGTGTTTTGAAAAATCTTTTGGGCCCTCAACTGGAAGGCCAACCATGTGTTTTGAACGCCAACTCCCATCTTTAAGAGGTTGAGGGGGGAAAGGAAAGGGCCTGGGGCTGTTAGGAATGGTGGGAGTTGGGGTCCAAAACACCTGGAAGGCCAAACTTGGGTCCTCCAGGTGTTTTGAACTCCAACTCCCATCTTTAAGAGGTTGGGGGGGGGGAGGAAAGGGCCTGGGGCTGTTAGGAATGGAAGTTGGGAGTCCAAAATACCTGGGGAGGGGGCCAAAGTTGGCCTGGGTGAGTGGTAAGGTCAGCAAGCCCCCTTCTGCGCCCAACTCACCTCGATCTCGAAGTCGGGGAGGCGGAAGGCGGTCCTGAAGAGGGAGCAGAAGTGAGCGATGGCCGGCACTTCCCACCAAGAGCGCAGCTGGCTCAGGAGACCCGGCGCCAGCGTTGTCCCTTCGGGGCCTCCGTTGCCGGCCGAAGAGGCAGAGTCCAGTGCCGCCGGGGCCACCCCCCCGCAGCCCCCGTCCTCCTCGGGGCACATCGCCTCCTTCGCCTTCTCTCCCTATCTCTCTCCTCGGCCTCCGCCTCCTCCTCCGCGCCGGCTGCTCCACATGGGGCTTCTCCTCCTTTCTCCTCCTCAACTCGGGTCTCTAGGGCAAGAGGCGCCGCTGAGGCCGAGGGCACTTCCCTCCTCTCCCTCCCCCGTCTCCTCTCCGTCCTCCCCCGCCGCCTCGCGGACCCATCTCCCTCCCGCCCCCGACAATGCCTTCGACAGGCAGGCACAGACCCTCCGCCACAGAAACAGATGGGCTCCGGACTGAGAGGGGGGGGGAGGGGCACTCTGGAGAGAGAGAGAGAGAGCGCGAGCGAGCGCGAGGACACACAAGCACACGCACACAAGGCGCGAGGGCAAAAGGGGGCGTGGCCCCCCCTCTCGAATGGGCGTGGCTTCCCCCTCCGGGAGCTTGATATTCTTCTCAGTCAGTACCCAACTCTGTTTGGGAACGTGGGCGGAGCCTAAAGGGAAAGGCTGAGAAGGGAAAGGGGGCGTGGCCTGGCTTGAAAGCCGTTAAAAGGCAGCGCGAGCCGGAGGAGGAGGAGGAGAAAGAGGAGGGGCGGGTTTTCCGAGCACGAGGCGTGGGCGGGGCCCGCTCTTTATCATAACAACAGCTTTGCCCCGCCTTTCCTTCTCGCCGGCAGCCAATCAGGTCTCTCGAAGAGGGTGGTGTAACCGAGGCGCGCGTTCTCGTTGGCTGAAGTACAAAAAGGGGTTTTTTCCCTCATAGGAGGAGGGGGGCTGGAGGGGGCGGGGCTCAACGCTGCCTCAGTTAATTGGAAACAACTGCTGGGAGGGACTGTTTCGCTTCAGATACGAGGAGAAGTGGCGCGTGTAGCCCGATTTGTTCTTTTATAGCACTTCCTTTTCTTGTGAGCAGTAGATTAGAGTAGTTAGGCTGTTTATGGCTTTGGTTTCTAATTAACTTCTGAGCTCCTGAACCTAACATCCTGCTTTGCAGCAGCTGCAGAGCTGTTTGGGTTGGAAGTCAGCCTGAAGAAGACGGTCACTAACCCGCAGGCTCCAGATTGTGGAGAACGCGGCCGCCAGGTTTCTCACAGGAACATCGATGAGATGCCACATTACACCATCTCTGCAGCGCCTGCACTGGCTGCCCGTTGACTATAGAGCCTTACACAAGACCTTGACCTTGGCTTTCAAAGCCCTACGGGGCCGGGGCCCAACATACCTAAAAGACCGCTTGCTGATGCCTGCTTACTCAAGGACCCCACGGCCAGCAAACAAGAACCTTCTTCACGTACCAGGCTTGCAAGAGGCCCACCTGGAGACCACGAGACGGAGATCGTTCTCCGTTGTGGCCCCCGTTCTTTGGAACTCGATGCCACCGGACCAGAGAGCCTCCCTCGACCTGCCCCAGTTCCTGACCGCTCTGAAGACCTGGCTATTTAGGAAAGCCCATGGTTAATGCAGAACCTCAGGGGGCCATCCTCTCCCCTCTGTTATTTAACATATACATGCAGCCGCTTGCACAGCTGGTGCGGAGTTATGGGCTGGTCTGTCACCAGTACGCTGATGACACCCAGCTCATTCTGAGGGTGGAGGGCAGACCGGGGTCCGTCCCCGATAATTTCCAGCATTGCCTCGAAGCCGTTACTGGATGGCTGCGAGCCAGTAGGGGGGGGGAGAATCCGGCGAAGACGGAGATCTTGTGGCTGGGCCGCCCGGGCGGGGTGGAGGTCCGGCTTCCGACCCTGGACGGGACGGCGCTGCATCCAGCGCCGTCGGTGAAGAACCTGGGTGTCCATCTGGACTCCCAGCTGTCCATGGAGACTCAGGTCTCCATGGTCAGCAAGGCTGCTTTCTTCCATCTCCGCCAGGCAAGGAGGCTGGCCCCCTACCTCTCCCGAGGCGACCTAGCCACGGTGATCCAAGCCACGGTCATCTCGAGGCTAGATTACTGTAACGCGCTCTACGTTGGCCTTCCTATGTCGGCGATCCGGAAGCTCAGGCTGGTGCTGAACGCTGCCGCCCGGCTCCTGTCTGGGGCTCCAGCAGGTTGCCGTATAACACCAATTTTGCAGGATCTGCACTGGCTGCCCATTGAGCACCGGATCGCCTTCAAAGTGTTGGTTCTTACCTTTAAGGCCTTATACGGCCTGGGGCCAGCGTATCTGAAGGACCGCCTCAACCCTTATTGCCCTCCGAGACCACTCCGATCCGAAGATGCCAACCTTTTGGTAATACCAACAATAAAGTCGGCGCACTTGACAGCAACCCGTCGGAGGGCGTTCTCAGTTATAGCCCCTACGCTATGGAACGCCCTGCCGGCCGGCACTAGGGCCTCGAGGGACTTACTTCAATTTAGACGGGCCTGTAAGACCCATCTATTTAGGCAGGCCTTCAATGAGTAAGCCCTCCAACATGTTGTTTCGTCTGCCCGGGTGTGACGCTGCTTTCTTATCTGTTTTATGCTGTATTTTATTGTATTTTAATGTTATTGCTGCTGCTTAATTGTATGTTGACATTGATGTTTTTAACCCTGTTGTGAGCCGCCGCGAGCCCTCGGGAGTCGGCGGCCTAAAAGCCACAATAATAAATAAATAAATAAATAAACCAGGAACTCAAATACCGAGCCTGGCCCCTGCATTTAACCACTGAATATTTTAATCTAGTTTTAAATGCTCTATTTTAATTGTGGAATTTGTTGTGTGTAAATCGCCCGGAGCACTAACGTGGAGGGCGACTCAGAAATAATAAAGTCAGTCAGTCAGTCAGGAAGTCCTCTACCAGCCCGCATAGGGTTGCCACTTTTTGATATAAGAAATAAGGGACATTTGCCTAAAAATACGGGATTTTTCACAAAAATAAGGGACACTTCATAAAAACTTGCAAAATCAAACATTAGGCAACCCTAACTACACTCCTTTTGATGCAGCCTTGGCTTTTTCAGCTGCGGCATCACACTGTTGACTGATCTTTAGACTGGTGTTTAATAGAAGCCTCCTTTCGCATGCATTCAGGGCAATATCATCTACTTGGGCCATTCTGCAAGAAGGCACAACCCAAGCCCTCCCGACAGATGCCTGTCTGGCTCAAAAGCCCTCCAGAGACCCCCACCCACCCCTCAGCCTCGATGTGGCTGTGATTTGTGTGCCTGGCAGAGGGTCACCTTCCTTCCTCTCCCAGCGGTCAACGGTGAAGGCGGCCCCGCGGTTGAGGTGGACCCTGGCTCTGGGTCTCCATGATCAGCAGCTCCATGCGGACCTGCATCTCCCCGCACCTGCAGCTCCCTCAGACCGCTCACCAGCGGCACCATGAAGACCGGCAGGCCCCCTTCTCCCTCTTCCTTTTCTTTCTCCTCCTTCTCCTCCCTGTGGGATCAAAGGCTCTTGGGAAATGGAATCCCGCCCAAAAGCGTCGCATGCACCTCTCAATCAAGAGGAGGCCGCCTTGGATTACAATTCCCGGCCGTGCACGGGGAGGCGAGAGGAAATGGGAGGAGCCAAAAGGGGTAGCAGGATGGAGGATGGAGGAGGAGGAAGATGGAAGTATGTGTGTATATGTACTGGCCCAGCCTCGCCTCATGCTGCCACCTGTCCCATCAATACAGGAGCTGAAAATAAGGGACACGAAATTTGGGGCCGAAATAAGGGACGTCCCTTAGAATAAGGGACAGTTGGCAACCCTAAGCCCGCACCACAGGAAGAACACCATCATCTCCATGTCAGCATTGGCAAATCTGTGCTTCAGTCCGTTCAGCAGTTCACCTACCTGGGAAGCATCATCTCTGCAGACGCCAAGATTGACAAAGAGATAGACCACAGATTAGCAAAGGCATATTCACAAAAGAGTCTGGAGCAACAAGCACCTGAGGCAAAGTACCAAAATTAGAGTGTACAGAGCTATCGTACATTCACAAACGATTAAGTTCAAGGAGTTTTTCAGTTGCAAAAGTCAAAGATGCGTCTATGGGTTGGTCTGCCCTTGTGGGCGGGTCTACGTGGGAATGACCAGCCGAATGATGGGAGTTAGAGTTGGGGAACATAAATCTAAAATTAGGAATTTTTCCGAAGATTCACCCCTTTACACCCACTTTAAAACGCATGGGCATGGCCCTAATGATTTGAGATTCTTCGGCCTGGAAAATGTCCAAGTACCACCGCATGGGAATGTTGAGACGTATTTACACAGGGCCGAAAAACACTGGATAATCTTCCTACGCAGCGAGATTCCCTCCGGTTTAAATGAAGGGTTAACTGTCAGGGAGTTACTCTATTAGACCCAGGTTGGAAGTAATTAAGGTAATGAGCCACCCCGCCTGGAGCAAACATGGTTATAACCCCGAGTAAGATCTGCTATACTCGCTTTGGCATAAGCCCATCGGCGTTATGGGGATTGGTCCGCATTAAATAGGTATGTCCGAATCCTGTGTCATGTAGCTGTATGTTGTATGTATTACTATTGATGTAATGATAATATTGCCACTGTTAGGGATCATTGTGATCCATCCCTTGGGTTATATTTTAGAGTTGCCTTCGGGACCTCCTAGAGGCCCACCCTATAGGGGTTTTCAAGTTAATAGTTTGACGTTATGTTACAGAGTATTGATTGCCGTTTGGGTACGCTGCTGTGGGAACCAGATTTGGGACGACACCGATCCTTGAAAAAGACCTATTTGGTGGGTCGAAACGAGAGATTGGAGTTCTCTGCTAATGTGCCTCGTCGGCTGTGTACACCCATCTGTATTTTCACCACCCCCGCCGCCCGTTATAACGTATACCGCCGGAATTGGGATATTGACTGCCAGGGGTGGCGCACCTTGTGTTTCCAGACACGGCTTATTTGAATTATGTATGGATTATGCTTTACCTGAATACCACGAAAATGCCTGCACTATGAACATTGATATGGACTATATGGACTGTATATTAACGGCACGTGGATTATAAAAGACTCTTGATTTATGGATATTGAGATTGGACTCTTAATTCCTGGATACGGTAATCCCATTGAGGAATTATTATTCTTTTGATTGCATTTACTACGGAGACCTGTTGGTCCTTTGCTTTTGTTTGATTATTGGCACTCCCCTGTTTGTATTATAATGAAGTCTAGTTGGGTCTGACTCTAGGGGGTGATTCTCATTTCCATTTCTAGGCCGAAGAGCCGGCGTCCATAGACACCATGACTGCATGGAGCACCATTGCCTTCCCGCAGAAATCTAATTCATCTACTCACATTTGCATGATTTCAATCTGCTAGGTTGGCAGAAGCTGGGTCTAACAGTGGGAGCTCACCATGCTCCCTGGATTAGAATCCCCAACCTTTCGGTCAGCACATTCAGCTCAGTGGTTCAACCCGCTGCACCACCAGGGTAAACATATTCAATGCTATATTGGATTGATGCAGTTGGCAGATACAGGAAATGAAATGTATGGGTTGTTGTTTATTCGTTCAGTCGCTTCTGACTCTTCATGACCTCATGGACCAACCCACGCCAGAACTCCCTGTCGGCCATCACCACTCCCAGCTTTTTCAAGGTCAAGCCAGTGACTTCAAGGATACCATCCATCCAGCTTGCCCTTGGTTGTCCACTCTTCCCTTTTCCCTCCATTTTCCCCAACATCATTATCTTCTTCAACCTTTCCTGTCTTCTCATTATGTGGCCAAAGTATTTCATCTTTGCCTCTAATATCTTTCCCTCCAGTGAGCAGCCGGGCATTATTTCCTAGAGTATGGACTGGTTTGATCTTCTTGCGGTCCAAGGCACTCTCAGAATTTTCCTCCAGCACCACAGTTCAAAAGAATCTATCTTCCTTCGCTCAGCCTTCCTTATGGTCCAACTCTCACATCCATAGGTTGCTATGGGGAATACCATTGCTTTGACTATGCGGATCTTCATTGGCAGTGTGATGTCTCTACTCTTCACTATTTTATCAAGAAGTAAACGTCTTCTGATTTCCTGGCTGCAGTCTACGCCTGCAGCAATCTTAGCACCTCGAAATACAAAGTCTGTCACTGCCTCCACATTTTCTCCCCCTATTTGCCAGTTATCAGTCTGGTTGATCGATGAGTGTTCTTACTATTTTGTCTTGGGGGAAAAAAGTTACTTTGATGCTTTTGAGTTGCAACTACCTGTTTAAGATTAATTCATGTTCCAGTTTCAAATGAATTTGCTTTGCATACTATTCGTTGTAGTATGCATGCATCTGTTCTGAATCCACACTGCACTAAATCAGATTTGAAACCTGACACAAATTTGACAAGTTTGTTAGAATGAATGCTTAGAATTTCAAGCCTCTTCTATTCTTTCCCTATAATTGTTGGGTCTTTAAAAGTTTAGTTTTGTTTTTTTAGCTTTAAGGTAATAATTTGTGCTTTATTCTTTCTTTAGAAAATTTAAATCGGCATGCATATAAACCAGACATGGGCAAACTTCGGACCTCTTGGTGTTTTGGACTTCAACTCCCAGAATTCTTAACAGCCTCAGGTCCTTTTTTTTTCTCCTTCAGCCGCTTGGGGGGGAAAGGAAAAGACCTGAGGCTGTTAAGAAGTCCAAAACACCCGGAGGACCGAAGTTTGCCCATGCCGGATATAGATCTTGTATTTCTGTCTCTCCTGATATACTCAAAGTTTGAAAAGTACAATCAACACTCTTAACAGCAACTGAACATGGCAGTGTTGTAAACAATCTAAAAGAGGAGAATGAATGTAAATTCTTGAGATCAAATCTATCTGAGGATAACTATTGAGCACTAAAACAAATGGAAGAAGCCCAATCACTACCATCAAACTCTGGTAAATTCTAGCAGCTGTTTCTGCTGCTTTGAGATAACTTGCTACAAAAGAACAGAAACTGGCTAGCATTTGTAAGATCTTTACAACATTGCCACCTTTTCGGTTTTATGACCAAGTGGCTGCTGCACAATTGCTTTATTTGACTGTGACCAAACACCCATAATCCCAAACGTGGTAATACTATACAATTACAAAAGGTTCTGGAGCAGCAAAATATATCACAGTGTTTGTGCGTATTTGCCTAAGTTGCCTGTTGACTTATGGTGACTGTATTAATTTCATAGGGTCTTCTTAGGCAAGGAGTACTCAGAGGAAATTTTTTACATGTTCCTTCCTCTGAATTATAGCCAACAGCAGCAGTTGGTATTCATTGGTGGCCTCTCAGCCGAGAGCTGATGAGAACTGGCCCTGCTTGGCTTTCAAGGTCAGATGGAATCTCAGGCTTATGTGATTGCATCGAACTGGGCTCGAAGAGTTTAAAGGCAATTTCCAGCTAATCTTCAGGAATACTGGTTTAAATCTAAGAGTGGCTTGACCAAGATCACCCAGTGGGTTTCCTTGACAGACTGAGTTAAAGACCAAGATCACTCCTCCACAGCTAGCAGTTTATCCCAAATAGGAGCAAATTAGTACCTAAAACTAATTTGGTGTTGTTTTGTAGCTCTTGTTGTGGATGTGTTCTTATGCTTTATAGTGGTCACTTCACCAGACAGAGATAAAATTAAAAAATACAAGGAAGGACATAGAGCTACAAAATACATTCTGGCCATAGTAGTACTAGTTTTTCACTCATGATGTATTGGTTTCAGTGTGACTATTCTCAAAGTAACTCAGTCCTTGCTCCTTCTCTGCTCCCCCCCCCACCCAAAAAAAGGACAGCCCAACAGGAGAGGAGCTTGTTCAGCAGCCATGACATGGTGAATTTCAGTTGAAAAAGAATTGAGTATCATGGAAAAGGGCATGTGGGGTGATAATGTCTGGAAGCAAACATACACCTCAACATTTACATTTAATATAGTAACTAAGAATTCTGGAATAAGCAGGAGACTTCCTGAAGTTTCAACTGTTTATTCCAGAATTAGCATGCAGAGATGTGTGTTAAGGCTAGATCTTAAATTGAGTAAAGGACTAGTAATACAGGTATGTATTAAGTTATTAAGTTAATGAAGTACACAGGGGGGCGTGGCATGTGCTGGAACTTTGAATAGACGTTCCACGAGAGGGCTCCAGATGAAACTTTTGAAAAAGTGCCGGTGAAACCTTCAATCCCCCACCCCCACCCCCCTCTTGAGATTGGGACTATCTGATGGAGGAATTAGTGCTGATCAAAAAGAGGTAAAGATTGGTATCTTTGAAAGAAAAGAGGAGTGGATGGGAGCGGATTTAAAATTAGACTGAGAAAGTCAGGAAGGAGATAAAGATGGCGGACTCGGCAAATGCTCTCGGGGCAAAAATGGACAGCCTGGAAGGGAAAATGGATAACATTCTGGACTTCTTGAAATGTAAATTTGATGAGGTGGATAAGAAACTGGAGGGAGTGGAAAGATGCGTGGGCGAACTCAGTAAAGAAGTGAATGAGGTCAAGAAAGCATCTAAACAGTTGGAAGAGAAAGTAGAAAAAAATGAAACAGGAATGCAATCTCAGTTTAAAGCGATGGAGGAGTCGCTACAGAAGCATAGTCTGAGAATGGCCAATCTGGAGGATCGCCAGAGGAGACGGAATGTGCGTCTGAGAGGTTTCGCTCCCGATTTTGCCCAAGCAGGCGGGCTGAAAGAAGCTTTAAGGAGGTGGCTGGCACAGAATGGTGTGGACATCCAGGAGGCACAAATGGAGAGAGCACATTGGATTTTCCCAGGTGGGAGAGCCTTGCCGAGACAAAAGGACATGGTTGTGGCGTCCGCATCGGAGAGCCTGGCAGAGACTGTGTTCAGAAGCCTGAGAAAAATCCCTGATCTTAAGTTTGGGGTGAACAAGATCATTTGTCTTCGTGACTTATCCAAACAAACTTTGGACGATCGCGCTGCTCTGAGGCCGATAACATCTTGTTTACACAAGAATGGAGTGAGATTCATGTGGGTGTTTCCGGCTGCAATTTTGGTATTCAAGGATGGAGAGACTTTGAGAGCGAGGAATTTGGAGGAGGGGCAGAAACTCCTCGCCCGGCTTGGAATAAGTGAAGAAGGATCGCAGCAACCGGAAGGAGCAGCAGGTGGCGGAGAGCCGAGGCCCCCCAGCAGGAGTGTGACGGCGGAAGAGCTCGCTCTGCAAGAGGAAATTGAACGCGACCACAGAATGCAGCAATTGCAAGACGAGCTGACCGCCATGAGGCGAGAAAGGAAACGACAGCCCCGGGACGCCAAAAAGAAGTGAAGGAGGAGAACGGAGGAACTGAACTGAAGTGAACTGAACAGCTTTGTTACCTGCATGTTAAAGCAGGGAGAGGAACCGCAGGCTAATCTTTCTTTCCTTCTCTATCTTTTCTTTTTCTTTTTTCTTTTGTCGACTGTAGGTTTGGGATTATGGGGAGGGGGTACCTTCTTTCCTCTTTTCTTTATAGATAATTAGTCCCTTCTATGGGAAGATGGTAAGGTTACTCAAGTGGGAGAGGGGGGGGGGGGAGAAGAAGGGGAAACCTGAGGGAAAAGGGGAAACGGGAGTCAAGCAGTGGGACCGCGCTCACCAGGATGGCCACCACAAATGGCCGAGCGTGTGGCTGGCCTCTCCACCCTGGCTTGGGGTGGAGACACAGAGGAGGCACGGGTGGTGGCTGGGGTTGGAGGGTTTGAGGGGAAAGCAATTGGCAAGCAAGTTAGGACAAATACAGGCAAGAAGAACAAGAATAAGGAGTAACAATGACTGATCTTACAATTTTAGCTTTGAACTCAAATGGTTTATCTACGGATTTTAAGAGATTTCGGTTAGCTAAATTGACAAGGGAAAATAAGGTGGATATACTTGTATTGATGGAAACACATAAAGGCAGGGATGGCCAGCAATTAACTAATGATAAGAGTTGGAAATGGGTTTATGAGTCCCGTGGGACACGGAGCGCAAGGGGGACGGCAATTTTGGTGCACGAAAGAGTTCCCCTGGAAAGGGTGGAATGGAAAAAGGATAAGGAAGGGAGGTGGGTGTTTATGAAAGGGGGGGATACATGGGCAAAAGCTGACAGTGGCAGCCATATATGCCCCCAATGTGCAACAGAAGCAGTATATTGTGAATGTTAAGAGTAAACTGGATAACTTTAAAGAGGGGATGACAATTTTGCGGGGAGATTTCAATATTCAAATGTCATCGGTAGGAGGGAATAATAGAAGATCTCTAAATTTGAATAAATTGAATATGGTGGATCTGCATAGTGGAGTAGGAAATAGAAGCACCTACTATTCCGCAAGGCATAATGTCTTTAGTTGTATTGATTATATACTGATGGATAGGTCAGCAAATGCTCAGGTGAGAAGTGCAGAGGTGAGGCCCATGTGGCTCTCCGACCATGCGTAATATCAGTGAAGTTGAGAATGACACAACGGAGGAACCCAAGAATATGGAGATATAATATGGCCGTAGTAGCCAGGGAGCAGGATAAAAAGAGAATACAGGAGGAAATAAAAGAGTATTATAGGTTAAACGATAGAGGGAACATGTCCAAAGCAGTATTGTGGGACTGCGGCAAAGCGGTCTGGAGAGGCCATCTCATAAGTCTGGAGGTAGAGGTGAATAGGAGATGGAGAAGGGAAAGAGAGAATAAAATCAAGGAAATCGAAAGGATTCAGGATCAATTGAAGCTGACCAAGGCTAGAGAATGGTATAGGTTATTAAAACAGAGAAAGAAAGAATTGGAACAATATGATGAGCTGCATTGGAATAAAATGAGAATGGCAACTAGGCAAAAAATTAGTTCTTGGGGGACAAAGTCAGTGAAACAATTGGCAAGATATTTAAAAAAGAGAAAGGAGAAATCATATATTCGGGCGCTGAGGGATACAAAGGGAGAGCTGAAGGAAGGTAAGGAGGAAATAGAAAGGATTATGAAAGAATTTTATGAGAAACTATACAAACAGGAAGAGGTGAGCAGGATCCCAATAGAGGCCGGGCAAAAGGTAAACGAAGAGGATAAAAACTATCTAAACTCAGAGATCAGGCAGGAAGAGGTGGAGAGGGTTATTAAGCAACTGAAGATGGCAAAGGCGCCGGGCCCAGATGGGTACTCAGGAGAATTTTACAAAACATATCTACAGGATTTGCTACCATTTCTGACAGAGCTATTTTGGAAAGCAGTGACTATTATCGATCCTGCTAAGGATGTAACTGCTCTTTCTATAAAATACCAACTAGTGCCATGATTTATTCTGCTTATGATTGGTGAAGTTTGTAGAAGACTTCAGTTTAATAAAACGGAAGCTAAGGACATGGCATTACTGGAATAACGAGAAATCTCAAGACCATTTGGATGTAAGTAAGCAAGCTTTCCTGGTGGCAATTTTCCATGTGCTTATTCAGATAAAAGTATACAACTTATTTATTCCATGGGACTTGCCTTCAGGTGAATGTCCTAGGATAGCTATCTCAAAAGTATTGACTTCATCTACATTACTGCACTTTATCACAGCCTGTGAAGGAGTCTATTTCATTATTCCTGTGCTGTCATACAGGAGGTGCTGTGTAAGGTAGAGGGAGCTACTAATCCCATTTGCTCATACGGATGTAACAACCTGCAGCTGGCAAGGAGAGAAAGTGAATTAAGGAAGGAGATTGGAATTTTCTGGGGTTTTTTAATCCTGGTATTCACCCAAAAAACTTAATTTGAAAATGTTTATTTTCCAGAATGCTTTTAAAGAGGAGATTTTATTCAGCCAGTTATTGTAGAATCACAGTGTGTATTTGTGATAGTCTGCGGCAATAAACATAGATAACTCATCCTCCTAATTTACAAATGACAGTTATCTGTTGGTAGTGTGATGGAAAGCTGTCAGGAAGAAGCAGCAGAGAATGGGAATTTGAAACTGCCTAGAAATATTGAGCTTTTGAAGACTGAGCAGATTCAGAGGTCTTTTGGTTGCAGTCTTTCTTTCTACCTTTCTGCAATGTATTGTAATTATTTTAAAATATAACTGTTTCTAAAGTTGCATCTACAGATATAAATGAGCATTTGTAAAGTTGTATCCACATTTTGTACTTCCTCTTTTTTGGCAGTGCACAAGTGGGGGCAACGTATTTATTAGATTTATATCCTGCCTTTCTCTCCAAAAACAGCCCAAAATGGTTTACTTAATAAATAATGGTAATTCTTATGTATTGTATTCAATGTTGTGAAAGCTCAATTTGATACACAAAGATGTTAATACTGGTCCATAATGTGATTTTATAAGACTATTAGTAGAAAATAAATTTCTTTCTAACTTCTGCTTCAAATCTTTTGTCTTCTCTCAACTTATACCTTTTCCTATATCTCAGATGGTAACCAAAAATCATAGAATACAGCACTCTCTTATTCCCTTCACCTTGGATATATGTGCAGTGTGCTTGGACAAACAGCCCACAGGTATGTACAAACAGAGTTCAGTTCTACAGAATTCAGTGAAGCTTAGTGGATTTATATTTCACTATAAGTCATTTGATGTGTATTTGATCGTAAAGCATACAGTACTTTCAAATCAGCAATCCTATTTGCATTTATCTGGCTTAAACTTCCACAAAACAGAATAGGTCTTATTTCTGAAAAATCAAACTCAGATTTTTTAAAGGCACAGGACACCAACTTCCTGGCAGTAGAGGGCTATATCCAATCCCCCCTGGGGTTTAACACACTGGCCCACACATATATGTATGCTACTTTCATCCCTGTGAGTCATTGGGAAGTCTTTTCACCACACACTTTCTCTCTTGTGGAGGAAAGGACAAAGTATGTGATGATCTCAAAGGGAGGAAATAGAGAGTGGGAGTGACAAAGAAAAGATAATGCATAGGCAGTTTTCATGACTACCTTAATCAAGCCCCTTTCATCGTGGAGCCACTGAGGAAAAGTAAGGTATTTTGAAAAGAGCTGACAGCCAAGTGACCTCTCCTTTCTGTAGTGAGGAAGAGATTCAAGAGAACCTGCTACCATGGCCTGAAGGAGGGGAATAAGTGAGTAGGCAAATATTATATTGGGGAGAAGCAAACTGGGAGAAGACTTGGGGCTGCAAAATGTGCTTTGGGGCTATACGATTCCCACCCCTAATGGCAATGATATATTTTAAAAACAGTACTGCATCACCATCTTTCCATTCCTTTTGCTAATTACATTCCTGATAAGTTTCTGTGTGGGTTGTGTTTGAAGTGACGTTATAGGAAAGCTCCTACAAGTCTTAGCCAGTGTAGCCACTAGTGATGAAATGTGAAAGCTACAGTCTTGAGGGCCAATAGGAGCACACCATCAGTTGCATTTTTCCAGAGGCCAAATGTAAGATTCTTTGGTCACTGAAAAAAGTATTTATTAGGGCATTATTGGATAAGTAAGAAAAAGAAGCACTGAGGTCGTGTTTGGTTTGCTACTCCTGCCTGAGGATAAATGCACCATATTGTTTTCTAATGCTATTATGAAATCAGGGTAGCTGTTGACATTTTGTCAGTGCAAAATAGTCCACAAAATCAGCTCCTTCAAGTCTTTCCCTTTAGGAACGTAGCAGGAGCCTTTCTTGAGGAAAATACCTGTGTTGGATGGTGTGATCCTGACAAAAAATATCAATGTTGAGGTTGTGGATCTAGACCCTGAGCTGTAAATCTGGACCTTAGGAAGGTATCAACCACTTCTTGGTTGAGTCCCTGGATCTGTGAAGATGTTTTTAAAGCCTAGAGTCCCTTAAAAATCCTAGGATTCGGCTCCCAGACTCATCTCAGAACTACAGCTTGGCCACTGGTATCCACTCCTTGGGTTGGGCATTTGGCTCTGTGGTCCTCTTAGGTTCTCATCTAGTCAAAGTACATTACATTGCCTTCTGCAGGCAAAGACTGTTCTCTATCAAAAGCTACCTCTGAGTATTCCCTGCTTAAGAAGGCCTAATGAAATTAATGGTGTTGCCATATGTTGATAGGCAATGTGAAGATACACATACACAGAGAAAACGAAAAGATGCAAAGTCTTGGACTGATGTCAGGTAGGAAATGTGTCTCATTTTAAGCATTATATATTTTAGTGTTTCCAAGTGGAAAATAGTTATATGAGTCACAGTAAAAAATATTTCATGATTCATGTGGAAATGTTTAATGCTGGTTCCATGGGGAAGAATAGTGAGTAATCTGTTTAATCATCTACAAACTGTTTCTGGAACAGTCTTCCTTATAATGAAAGAGTTGCTGGAAATCTAGGCCTCATTTAGCTGGAGAACCATTAATACTGACACTGTATTAGAAGTCACGTTGCTAGATTGTAGTCGGGATGCATAGGAACCCTTTCCCCTAACTCTGCAACCCATCAGAGTACATCTGCCTTTTATATAAATGCAATCAACATTTAACAATCAACAACATTGTTGTGAGCTGCCCCGAGTCCCATGGAGACATGGGGAGGGGTACATTACATCTTTGCATTGGTGAAAAAAGATCCTCTCAACGTGAATGAAGAAATTGGTTCAATTTTATATTAAAATTCACATACCTCTTGGTTACCACTTCTTCTTTACATTACATTAATAATGTTTGATAGAATTAGGATGCAAGTTGAAAGTGCCCAGATAATTAAGCTCCTAATTTAACATTTATGGTCACTAAATTATTGCTCCTGCCTTCTTCTTCCTTCTTCTCAATTTGACCTTTGAAGATGATAGTAGCCAGTAGGATGAACAACTAATAAGGCATAATTAATATTTCTCTAGAAATCTAAATTCTATGTTAACCTATGGGTATGGGAATGAGTGATGCCATGGCATTAAAGAAAACTATCAGCAAGAAAGAGCTTCCAAACATTCAATTTCTTCTGTTTTACTGTATTACAGCCCTCCATATAGCAGCAATCTTGACTCTGTATTTACACAAATATGCACAGACAAGCCCAAAAAGACTAGTGCATATCTACACATACACATGTTTGCAAAATTGAATCTGAGAGAGGAAGTGAATTTTGGAGCCTTAACTCTTCTGAAGTCTTCTGTTCATTGTCACACTCCCCACTTTTCTAGCATTGATACTTGACTTGCCTCCATTCACTTTCCTTCCACATATTATATGTGCGGATGATGGTAATCTTATGTTATTATTCGTTTCTAGGTTTATGTGCTTTTCATTGTATATGCAACACTTTGAAGTGCTTTGTGAGCCGCCCCGAGTCCCTTCGGGGAGATGGTGGGAAGGTACAAATAAAATTATTATTATTATTATTATTATTATATTTCCTCCTGTTTTTCTCTCTCTTCCCAAGCTCTCATCTTGCCCCCTGCCTGTTGAGTTGCTTATGTTAGTTTCCTTCAATTCTATCCTCACGCTTTGGAGAAAGATATTTCTGCCACCTTTACCAGAATAGGTTTTAAAGCTGGTTTAGGAAAACAGATTTGGGAAGTCTATGAGATGCTTTACTGGTGGGAATTAAAAGCTTGTGTGTTTTTCAGGCATAGCACCTGGCAGGCCAGCCCAGTTACTTCTACTGACCCTTAGATTTGGTGTGAGACCCTCACCTCAGCTTGCATGCAATAACTTCCAGTGTCTTTATTTATGAACAAATGTGCATATAAACAGGACCGGACGAAGGTAAAAAATAATAGTAAGCTAACAATTTTTTGGCGCCCCCTGGCTCTCCAACCTGGTGGAGATGGTGCATGTGCGCTTGCACGTACGCGCCCCCCAGAGCACACATGTATGCAGCCAGCTAGTTTCACGCATGCACTATTGGGAAACGCACTCCCAAGAGGATGAAAAGGACAAGGGAACATTTTGCAGCCGGGGCGGAGCCTCCTGTCTCTGGCTGCCAAATGTTCCCCCATCCTTTTCGGCCTCTTGGGAGTGAGTTTAGCAACTCCGTCCACCAGAAGCGCTCTGACCCGATGGTGCATGTGTGAAAGTTTCGCGCATGCGCTATTAAAACGGAGTGCTTCTAGTGGATGGAGTTGCTAAACGCCCTCACTTGCCTATACTTGATATATATTACTTTAAAATATCCAACAGCATTTCACAAAGTTTTTTTTTCTAGATGTGGATCTCAGAAGAATTCTATTAATGACTTCTATTTCCATATGTATAAATATAAACAGTAATTTATATTTATACTTATGGAGATAGAACTACAGTATATCTCAAAAACCATGTTAAATATTTGTCTCTGTGTGGTCTCTGTGTGTGTGTATCAAAGATTTACACAGCCATTTCTAAATCTAAATACATTTCAATCCAGAAATAAATGCAAATGAGTATTGGTTCCCCCCCCTCTGGGAGATAGAACAGCCTGATGTAGCAATTTGAGGCACCAATTTGCTGTGATCTTATTAAGTCTTATAAAATGGGATTGAGGTGTCCTGTCTAAATACTCAGACAGGAGGCCTCAAAGGAAAACCCCAGATAGTTGCAGGCAATGACTCGTTAGATGACAGCTTTCACGTTCCACCATAACTAGAGCATAACAGTAGGGTATCAGTCTTTTCGGTATATTTGATATTCCAGTGTATGAGATCTAAGCGTATGGCACTGTTTTGTGATGCAGTCTAAGCAACATATAGTGAATACATCTGCCTTTGTACCATATGCTAAAAATTCTGTTAGACTTTCCCCAGAGAAAAATTGAGTTTATCTACCTGGACTGAATTCTATCTAAGGCTTCATCACATGGAATCTTTTCTGCGCTTCTCTGCGATGTCGCCATGCTACCAGCACAGAGTTCTCTGGAGGGCTACTTAGGATGGGCTCAGTTGGGCTTCCAACTCCTCATAGAAGAAGCTGGGGAGGATGTGGGGGGGGAGGGGGGAGTTCTTTCTAATGTTTAGGCTGAATCTCTATTTCTGCAGTTTGAAGCCATTGCTTTGTGTCCCAGTCTCTGGAGCAGCAGAAAACAACATTACTCCCTCTTCAATATGATATCTTTTCAAATATTTAAAACATGCAGTTTGGAGTCACTTCAAAAAACATCTCCTTTATGTTATAGTTAAATTTCAAAAAAAACCCAATCTTGATTTTGCCATTTAAAACAAGAGAGACAATTTTGTTATGCTTTGTACACAATGGGACCTGAGCATCCATGATTTTTTGTATCCATGGGCTGTTGGTGGCCCTGGATCCAATCCTCACCAGATACCAGGGGCCCACTGTAGTGTGATTTCATAGCCAAGTCTTATCTAGAAGCACTCCAGATTGTAAGATTCCCCCATTACTATTTCAAATTTAGTTTCCAGCCAAAGGATGGCCAGATTTTCTACAACATCAAAGCAACTAAATTGATTGCAAACAGAAAGACCACAATGTATGTTGTCTGATAAGCTCCACTGTAGGTAGAATATCAGCTGTTGACCCCAGCATCAGTAGTACAATGGACTGCACACAGATTAACATTTTTAAAGTCTCACTTCAGCCAATTTTTTTAAAAAAAGTTTTGGATAGCATAGGGAAGGACTAACACCCCCATGGTGTTTGTTTTGCTGTCTCTGCTGCTGTTCAGAAGATTTTACCTCACTTTACTGTATGTCCTTGTGATATTTAGATCCATAATTCCATATCTTACATTTGTTATGTGGGGCAGAGAACCAACTGGGTTGGGTCACATACTAGAGTAAGGATCTTGTGGCACTAAACATGCCCAAAACTCTATCATAATTAGTAGGAAGTCCTTCTTCGTATTGATTTTTTTTAAAAAAAAAAGATGTGTGGGGTCCCTACAACTTGCTTTAAAACTGAATCACTCTTTTGGGAGACTTCCAGAAAATATATTTCACATACACTTTTACTAGTCAGAGGTGGGGCATTTTAAGAGAGTTGGAGAGGTTGGGGGGGCCACAAGAAGATAGAAGTTGCAGTTCTACAACACTCAGAGAGCCACACTTGCCCATCTGTGATGTGGGCTAAACATGCCCAGTACTTGCAGTTAAGCCTGTGCAAAGAAGCCAAAAGTAAAAGATTTCGGAACACTTCAGTGACTTAGCTCTATGGCTTCTGGGATAGCCGACTTTGGCTACTGTGTTTTTGCTGATTCCTCTCTCTCCTCTTCCTCTCTTTATTTCTCTGCTGTTTCAAATGGCATTTTGCATAGAGTCTATGCACAAGCCTTAGCACAATAACTGCTGACCATAACTAGCTTCAGTAGCAGTCTCCTGCTTAGCATATCTTTTATTCCAAGTCTTTGGTCCACAGAAAAGTTGAGGATTTAAGCCTCCCTTTTCTCCGCCTGCTTGTCCATCCCTTATTAATTAACTCTTCAGTCTGCAGTCTTTTCCCAGCATGCTCGCCTTGCCTCTCCTTTAAGTCAGAGAGACAAAACCAGCTGCAGCCCCAAGGTGGTCTCCGACTGTTACAATCTGTGCCTCTTTCTGGCAGTTATTTAGTGGTCCTTTTGGCTTGTTTTTACCCATGTTTTTTCCTTTGTCTCCCTTTCTAAGAGAGGGAAGCTCATCTAGGTTTTCCCCAGAGCTCCCTTACCCTTTGTCATTATTTAACTTGTAAGATCTACAAAGATCCCTGTTTGTAGAGTCTGAGGATCTGTGCTGGGGAGGGGAAGGAAGAGAGGAAGGAGCTAATCAATTCAGAAAATCATTTGGGTGGCAACCTCACTTGACAGCCTATTTTCTTCCTTTCCACTTAGATGTGAGACTGGCGGAGAAGGGCTCTGGGGACCGAGGCAGGCAGCGAGAGCTGCATCTCTGCAAGCACATCTGTGTCTTTCATCAGCCGGGCTCAGGGAATAGCCACTAACTCAGGGGAAGGAAAGGCTTTGGAACAGATAAGCAAAAGCTGCTCTCTTGTTTAAAATCCAAGGCCTACCCAATTGAGGGAGTAGTGTTTTGCTGAAGATGCTTATTTTGTAATGGGTTTCTCCCTCTCCCTCCCTCTCCTCTCTCTCCCTCTCTCTCTCCCTCTCTCTCTCTCTCTCTCTCTCTCTCTCTCTCTCTCTATATATATATATATATATATCACTATATTATTTGTTGGTACTGATAATATTTTCTTTTCCTTCCTCCAAGGAACTCAAGTTAGTGTATAGGTTTCTCCACATTTCCTGACATCAGTTTTGCAAGAGAGCAGCTTTGTGACAGAATGGGGATTTGACTCCTTTGGTTCTTGGTCTAAGTGAAATACTTTATAATTACGACAAAACAGATTTTCATTATGCATACATACTTTTATTTGAACAACATGTACCCTCCATTTAACCTTCCAAAGCATCTTGCTATGACATAAATCACCACATAATACTATTGGCATAATATAAAGTGAGGACAAGTGTATGACTATCAAATAGACCAGGCATGGACAAACTTTTTAACTCAGGGGGGCGCATGGTGGGCTGGTGTGAGCGGATTTGAAGGGAGGGGCTTCTCCCTAAGACCCCTCCCTGCCCTTTCCTCTCCTTCTTCTCTTTTGGAGGCAGAAAGTGAAGGAAAGACAGGAAATGTTTGGATCCCAAAAGGTTTGGTCTTGGTCAGGAGGAGAGAAAAATGTATCAATTAGATCCCATATTGCCTACTCCTGGTATATAATCCTAGAGCAGGAAGAGACCCCCAAGGGCCATCCAGTCCAACCCCCTGGCATGCAAAAAGGCAAAATCAAAGCACTCCTGATAGTCTCTGCAGAAAAGCCTCCAGAGAAGGAGACTGCACCACACTCAGAAGCAGTCTATGCCACCCTCCAGGAAGTTGTTGCTGATCTTTTCAGTCAAATCTCTTTCCCTGCCATTTGAAACCATTGCTCCCTGGTCTCTAGAGCAGCAGAGTCAGTCCCCCCCCCCCCCTTTCAATGGGACACAATTAAAAACATGGTTCTCATATTTCTTCTCTACTTTCTCTTTTCCCAGCTAAACATTTCCAGGAGGAAAGAAGGAGGGAAGCGAGGATGGAAGGAAATGGAGGGAGGGAAGGGAGAAGGAAGGAAAAACAAAAGGGAAGGAAGGAAGGGGAAAGGGAGAGAGAGACGGAATGATAGATTGGAGAGAGAGGAGGGCCTGAGAAAAGAGCCCAAGGCGCCACATCCGGCCCCCGGGCCTGGGTTTACCCATACCTTAAAAATACACAACCAAATCTGATACATAATGTTTAATCTCTGGCCCACAAATGTGAAACAAACCTACAGCTGCCAAGGGGAGCCAATAGTGTGAAAACTGGAGAGAGCTTTCTGTGCCTGTAATGGTTGTATCCTCTCCATTGGCGCCCCCTTGCCGTGGGGGAGAGGCTTGCGTACCCTAATGAAGTTGTGAGCTATGCTGGCAATGGCATAATAGTCACCGGTAGAGCCTCCCATGCCAGACAGATCACAACCGAAGGGTCTGACAAAGAGCGTCAATGGGCAGGATGGGCTCTCTAGCCTTTTGGCAACCATCCTAAGAGAAGGAAAACTCTAAATTCAAACCCAGGCAGATGGTGCTCGTCTAACCCTGTAAGGTCAACCATCTAAGAGAAGGAAACTCTAATCAAACCTATGACCTAAGGACCTCGCTGCCACCGTCCATGCTTGCTAGTTCCCAGCAGACGAACCTTTGCTTTAAAGGGTGAGGCCAGTTCTGTGCACGCTGCGCTCCACTAGAAAAATCCATTGCACAGGCTCAAATGGTTGTATAGAAGAGGGGATTTCAGCAGGCAGCATTGTTTGTTATCTAGTTGCTTGATAAGCAACTCCTACTGAAATTCCTTCTTCTACTCAGTCCTTAAAAATACAGGAGCCATATGCAGTTTTCACTCAGGCAACCCTACTGTGCCTTCCTTCTTTCTC
The DNA here is from genome assembly GCA_030556195.1 of Anolis apletophallus. Classification (NCBI taxonomy): domain Eukaryota; kingdom Metazoa; phylum Chordata; class Lepidosauria; order Squamata; family Anolidae; genus Anolis; species Anolis apletophallus. The sequence goes on along the minus strand of JARBWK010000009.1, from coordinate 118,890,562 downwards.
TACAAAACACACAACAATTCAATTTTGAGATAGGTGGAGATCAGAATGAAATTTCCACCCTTAAGCCTAATTGTCTAACTGGTTTTGTGTGTGTGTGTGTGGAGAGAGGGAAACAAGTTTTCACAATTTGTCTAAAGATTAGCAAAGAAGTGGACCGGCAAGCCTTCTCTAGGAAGGCATTTCCACTTTGGTGCCAGTGAAAATTATTAATCAATTGTCAAATATTTAAGCATGGAGGCTAGAATTTAGTGCAGATTTAGTTGAGTATGGGCCTTTCCAAAATTGATGGGAGAGACTTCTAAGCAGATATGAAAGATTTAGATTGTGTGGATGGGCAGATACTCATCTGCTGTTAACGCGGCAGCGATTGTTATCATGACTACCGAGGTTGCAATAAATTCTAGGCAATTGAGTAAGCAACATCCTCCCACTAAACTTAAAGTAATCCTATATTTATTTGGGTTCAAAGCCTGGCTTGGAACATTTAATTCACATTTAGGCAGATAAAAAGCAGCCCATCATTGTGGTGTTCCTGCCTGTGGGAACAGACAGTCCTGTCACATCTGGAGGACCTTGTATATGGCATTAATTGCTCCCTTTGGAGACCAGGAAGCTCTGTGCATACGAGGTCATCATTTGGCTGGCTGACAGGGAAGTGTCAGGTTTACGTGGGATAAGCCTTTTCTGCTCTCTGCCGATGAGACGATGAATGTGTCATTTTCAAGATATTAGTCTCCGAGTGCCCGGCTGGGTGCAAGTGCCATTTGTTCCAGTGCAGCTTATGCTTAGTGGAGTATTTTGAGGACCAGGCCGACCATCTGTTCTTGAAAATCCACTCAGTACCAAATGTCATCCTGACTGCGGGCTGCAGAAACTAAGGGCAAATCTACAATGCGGATTTGAGAGACTGTTACCCGCTCTTCCTAGGGAACTTTGGGATTTGTAGTTCTAGGAAGGAGGGCTAATTACACCTCACTGAACTACGTTCTCCATGATTGTTTTGGCAGTTGCCAAACGGATAAAACTTTGCAGTCGAGATATGTCTTGACTCTCAAAGTTCATGTTATAACTTTTTTATCAGTAAGATATTATTTTATTATCTAATTTTCTCTCAGATTCTTTAACATATTGTGGCCAAGAGCAACAAATCAGTTGCTAAATCTGTTACAATGGAGGATAAATAATGTCACTGATTCCATCCTAGTAGATGAAGTTAACAATGATCATGTAACTTATCGAAGAGCTGTATTTCTATATTTTTATGTTTATATTTTATACAGATTTCAACTATTTAAGCATACCACCTATGATGCCTGACTGATCGATTGACATCTTTTTAACCAAAGTCATTTAATCTGCTTTAATTGGAGTTACAACAGATTAAATGTTTTAACTACATTTGTGTGTAAATATTTAAATTTATAATTGTACATGGCATTGAATGTTTGCTTTTTTGTTTTTGGAAGCTGCCCCGAGTCCCTTTAGGAAGAAAGGGTGGGTGAAAAATAAAGATGATGATGATGATTATGGCAATTGGACCAGTTGTTAAAGATATCCAGAATATTTTCCATGGATCCTATTCATGCTAATAAAGATAAACTGACGTTACACTAAGTATAACTTCAGGAACACAGAACAAAATGCTTTGCAATCTTTTAAAACACTAGATAGAAGGGTGTCTTGCTAGACTCAGGGCAACAATTCTATTACTTATGGATGTCCACTGAACACAAGTGCATTTACTTCCGGTTAGCGATGACAAGGATTGTACAGTTCTTCATAGATGAGGTAGTTCTACATTTGGCTTTATGGGCGCAATCTTTACATATATATTCTGCCCCTCCCCCACCCTATACTTTAATTTAAATCTTAAATCTACTTTTAATTTGCTGGTATTGTTTTTGTTGTTGTTTTTGGTGTTTTGACATACACCACAGAGCAACGGTAGCCCTCCAGTTGTTTTTGGTCTGCATCATTCATTATTCCTCGCCACTAGTTTAGCTACTTAAGACTCATGGGAGTTGCAGGGTTTTGACCCTGAAAGGCAGCTTATAAATATTTTAAGTAAACAAACTATAGTCCTACTGAAAATGCCAAGGTATTTCCAGAATGACCCCAAGGCCAATTAAATGTGATGCAGGAGACCTGTCGGCATCATCTTCCATATTTTGAGAAGTGTTAATAGCAGTGGTAGGTGGAGGATGCGGCAGTCTAGGAGAAAATTTTATGACGCCAGAATTTATCTTTTCTCCTCTGCAACATTTCTCTGTTTTAAAATTGAATGACAAGTTACTTTTCTCCTTTCAGGACAAAACAGTATTGGTAGCAGATATCTGTATGTTTTCCACAATGATGCAAATAGGTCTGTGGGATAGAGTGCGGGATTTGATTATTGCCTATTTGTGTGTTTATGAACAATTTTCTGCTTGCCACGGCTCCAAAAACAGTAGTAAACATTAGATTATATCTAACTAGCTTGGGGACCCGGCGGTGTCCGGGTTATTTGAGGAAGGCATTGTGTGCCATAGTTCGTCATTGGTGTGGGCCACAGTGCTCTAAGGAAGTGAATTAAAGTACTGCTCCATGGTCCAACCTTCGTCAAACTGCATCAGGATGTAGGGTGCATCTTGGGGGGTCTGTGTGCCAAGTTTGGTCTTGTTCTGTCATTGTTGGGGGCCTAGTCAGGAAAATCAAGTTGAGGAAGCCTAACAATATCCCATGAGCTGAGGCCTAGTCAGGAAAATCAAGTTAAGGAAGCCTTGTTGTCAATTTTGGGCCTGGTCTGTGATTTATAGGGGCTGCAGTGTTGTTTGGGAAGTGAATGAGGTGAAGGTACTGCAACTCCCATCATTTGTGGCCCATCCTGCTCTAAACCACACCAGGTTGTGAAATGGGCCATTGGTCCCTTGTTTGCCATGTTTGGTCCTGATCCGTCATTGTTGTGGGCCGTACTTGGTTATTTGCAGTGGCTGACTGCCTGAGGCCTTTTGCTTTCCCTCTGAGTCACCTTAGAAGTGTATTGGGTGAAGGTACTGAACATTCCATTTCCAACAGAAAAAACTGTCAACTGGATAACTTCAACTCCAGCCATTTATGCCTGCCTCAGGCCTTTTCCTCTCCTCTCCTCTCTGTGCTGTGTTGGAATGTTGGGAGGCTGGCCAGTCACAGCCATTTATGCAAATGATCCCGGAGTGGCAGCCAATTGAAACGCTGCCACATATTCCTCCCACCGCACCGCCGCAAACACTGACTTTTATTATATACATAGATAGATAGATTATACATATTAAATAAATAAATAAATTTATTTATACGTATAGATAATACAATATACTTTTTACTTACTTAGGCGATCCCTCGTAGCTCGAGGATGATAGTCTTCCAGGTATAGTGTCTTGGCAATGTTCTCCCACAATAAGGTCATCGGTTTCCAGGTGGAAGGCGGTCCTGGTCAGGGTTGGCTTGATGCACCTTCCTCTTGCCATGTTTCTCCCTTTTGCCTTCCATTCGTGCCTCTTTGAATTTTTCAACACTGCTGGTCACAGCTGACTTCCAGTTAGAGTGCTCAAGGACCAGGGCTTTCCAGTTCTCTGTGTATATGCCACAGTTTTTGAGGTTGGCTTTTAGCCCATCTTTAAACCTTTTCCTGTCCACCAACATTCTGTTTTCCATTCTTGAGTTCAGAATAGAGTAACTGCTTTGGGAGACGGTGATCAGGCATTCAGACAAAGTGGCCAGTCCAGCGGAGTTGATGGCAGAGGAGCATTGCTTCAATGCTGCCCTGAGTCCCCTTGTGGGAGAAGGGCGGGGAAGAAATAAAGTTAATAATGCTGGTGGTCTTTGCTTCTTCCAGCATGCTGACATTTGTCCGTCTGTCTTCCCAAGAGATTTGCAGGATTTTTCGGAGATGGCGCTGCTGGAATTGTTCCGGGAGTTGCATATGACATCTGTAGATAGTCCACGTTGCACAGGGTTAGGAGGACAATGGCTTTTTAAACAAGCACCTTGGTATTGCTATGGATGTCCCGGTCCTCAAACACTCTCTGCTTCATTCGGAAGAATGCCGCACTCGCAGAGCTCAGACAGTGTTGTATTTCAGTGTCAATGTTGACTTTTGTGGAAAGGTGGCTGCCAAAGTAGCGGAAATGGTTAACATTTTCTAATGTTACACCATCAAGCTGTAATTCTGGCATTGGAGAGGGATTGGCTGGTGACTGCTGGAAGAGCACTTTGGTTTTCTCGATGTTCAATGAGAGGTCAAGCTTCTCGTATGCTTCTGCGAAGGGGTTTAGAATGACTTGTAGGTCTTCTTCTGAGTGCGCACAGATAAAACATGATTCAAAGCCACATTTGAAAACTATGGATGGATATTGGATATAATAAGATTGTTTTGAACTTTTTCCAGAAGCCTCCAGGTTTCAGCCTTACATCCCTTGGGATGTGGTTCCAGAATGAAGGTACAGCTATAGAGAAAGCCTCTTGTCATATTTCTGCATATGGAAACCAGCACCCGGGGGATCTAAATGCTTTCCCCAGCACAGTGGCCTTGATTTAAATTGGTGGATGTTGAAACTGACATTAACCTTTGTATGTATCTCTATTCCAGAGATACAAACTGGTACATGTTATTAGAATATGGTCATGTTATTAGAATATGGTCATGTTATTAGAATATGGTCATGTTATTAGAATATGGTCAAGATTATAAAGGACACTAATAAGGAAAACCATAGAGACTAGGAGAAACTGCAGAAGTTTGCTTTTGCCTGAGCCTCCAAGGAAGAGCAAGATTTTACTACTCTTTTCCTCTTCTCTTTTCCTGCAGTAATGGGCATCAAACCACTTTTGGCCTTTGAAATCAGTTTGCAGCAGCTGATGTAATGACAAACAGAAAGTTGGAGGCGGAGAGAAATTTAACCACTTCAAAAGCATCTGAAAAAAAGGGATGACAGATGACTCATTGGAACTGTCCCTGCCAAATTAGGACAGTTGGAGGGTATGATTTAGTTGACCTTTAAATTGCTAGGTGAGGAAGGTTGTCTTCACGTTTCATGTTTCTTTGGTGGTTTTTATTGAACAATATTTTAAAAGCATAATGATAAAATAGGAGCTGCATATGCAGGGCTCAAACCATAATTTTAAGAGTCTAAAATTAAACTTGCCACTTTTTTGGGAGGGTGCTGTGTTTCCATACCTAAACTATACACAGAAAATTCGTATGGAAAGTATAATATCCTGCATCGCCACAGTTGTACTTGTTGGCTCTCTCACTTGTGCAGAGGTAAGATATACAGGAACACTGGCAGATGATACTCCCTCAAGACTTTTTGAGATGCAAAAATAAACATTGGAACTCCAGAATTGATTTTTAATATGGTTTCCTGTTTCCCAGCTGTACTTTGTGTAGATGCTGCAAGAGAAAAAAACATGAATATTCCCATCCAAGCAAATAATGTTTACCAAATACATTGGGAGTGTGGGAGATCCTTCCATTTAAATGTAACGGCCTTCCAAGTTGGTGTTGATGTGCTGAGCCTTCCAATTTTTTCTGAGTTACAGTGACCCTAAGGCAAACTTATCATGGGGTTTTCCTGGCAGGATTTGATCAGAGAGGGGTTGCATTACTTTCCTCTGAGGCTGAGAGAAGAGTATGACATGCCAAGTGGCTTTCCATGCCTGAGCAGGGATTTGAACTCCGGTCCAATGCCCAAACCACAACACCATCCTGGCTCCCACATTTCTAAATACAGTAGAGTCTCACTTATCCAACCTTCGCTCACCCAACAGTCTGTATTATCCAACGCAGTCTGCCTCCCGCCCGGATCCATAGCTGTTTCAATACATTGCGATGTTTTGGTGCTAAATTTGTAAATACAGTAATTACTACATAATGTTACTGTGCATTGAACTGCTTTTTCTGTCAGTTTGTTGTAAAACATGATGTTTTGGTGCTTAATTTGTAAAATCATAATGTAATTTGATGTTGAATAGGCTTTTCCTTAATCCCTCCTTATTATCCAACTTCATTGCTTATCCAACATCCTGCGAGGCTCTACTGTACTGATCATACAGCTGTTTCTCCTGTGCTCTGTGCTCATGAATGACAAAACTGGATCTCCTGCTTGCCTTCCATCCTCACTTGCTTCCGGGTCTGCAAACTTGTTTTGCAAAGTAAGACCAATTAAGTTTTCTGCCTGAACTCTTCCATTGGCTTCCTCAGGGAAGTCCCATGAACTTTAATGCAAATATGTCAAATGAGAGTTCATGTCTAAAACCAGGACATAATGCCAGAATTGAACAAAAACACAATCTTCACTTCCAGCAGTAGAATTAAGAGCAGACCCGCAAAGCTGTTCCAGGTCTCCTGGGAGTAGGAAATTGCTACAGTAGCAGCAGACATTTGCGTGGAGGGAGGAGGGGGAAAGGGCTGGGCTGTGGGCAAATGGGTGGAGAAATGTGTCTGATTTAGAAGAGAGGCGGGGTTGGAGGTGGGAGCAGGTGGCAAGTTGTTTATCTGCTCAGCTGTTGTGTGTGGCCTGACAGAGACAGACAAAAGCAGCTGCCAGGAGGAAGGAAACCAAGGGTCTCTCCCTCAGACTGTACCTTTCAGGTTTGTAACCACTGCACAAAGAGCAGCCAACTTGCAATATACAGGTCTCCTTGACTGACTCTTCTGAGGGCTGGACCTTTTCTTGGAAAAGATCCTCACAGTGCCCTTGGACCCACCCTGCAGCAGTATACAGTATTCCCTTCAGGGTTTCTGACCTTTCTTAGTAGGGCTGTAAGGCATTTGCTGAGAGAGAGGGGGGAGATCTCCATGCAAATACCCTGCTGTGTGCCAGCAGGAGCTTTGGCAATGTTGTCTAGGATGAACATTGGTTGCTGCACATACTAATGTGCAGGGAATATCCCCCAGGGTGGGACAGCTGTGCCCCTGAAAGTGCTTGTGGGAGTTGGCTTTGTGATCTGTCAAGCTAGAATGCCTCCGCAAAGCCCTCTGGAGCCTGCCAACAAACCAGAGGACACCTCCCCGCCCAGCTCTAGGATGGCAGGAGCTTTCTGATTTGCGAAAGCTATGCCAACTCCAGCTTCTCTTTTCAAGACTAAACCTTTTTGCTTCCCTCAGCCAGGAGCCGGTGTTGATGGTGTCACTGTTGTCCTTATTCTTGTTGATCTGTTCAGTGCCGCTAACCCCGCTTGACACAAAAGGGAAAATATTAAGATGAGGTTTAATTTGTCCAAAGGGTTTTAGACAAGGTTAATATAAACTCATCAATAACTGTCGGTTTTTATTTTGCTCTCATTCCGATGTAATTTGGAAGAGATGCATAGACCAAAGTGCTTCGTGCATAAAGATCCCTCTCTTAATTGTTATAGACTGAATGATATTTCAGGCAGCCACTAAACAGACTAATTGAAAAGCTTGTCTGAGGTGCCACTAACTGAATGGGCAATAATAGATAAGCTTTCAATCATCTTGATGTGACATGGACATCCCATATCAATTCTCTGTTACCCCATGGTTTCAAATGCTTTGAAAAAGACCTTGTTTTTCTTTCCTCCTCTCTGTTCCCCCTTTGTTGTCAGCTTATTGCAATTACTGTACTTCAAACTGAACGTAAACTGAAGAAGTAGTTTGCATTCACCTAATTCAGAAGGGGGGAGAAGAGGGAGCAGAGCGTGTCAACTGTAAAATAAGATGCATGAAGCTGATTGGTTGGGCTATGCCCAGGGCGCAGGCTGAGTCTGGGACTTTTGGATACTGTTACATTCTTGATCAGGCTTCAGCTATGCAGGTCCTTGGAGCAGTGCAGAGACAGAGAAGCACGCAGAGAGGAACAGAGTTTGGAGTGTGCTCTCGCTTCATGAGCTGCTGAAGGAATTTATTTACATGGACAAAGAAATACCATTTTAAATCTCTCATAATAGGAAATTATGTGAGTTGATACAGCTGAGATCACATTGTACATGTTATTCTGAATGACAAAGAGTAAACTACTTGTTATTCATTGTTCATCTGTGTATTTTCTTTCTCTGGCAAGACAGTGTGTGGGGTGATCAAACTTGAACTACACGTGGTTTATTTTACATGACACCACACCCCCTCCCTGAAATAAATAAATAGAGAAGACAGTGGAAGTAATGTGGGAACAGAATTGTTGATGACGTCCTTAGGATTGCCACTTTAAAGGACAGGGCTCCTGTGTCTAGAAAAGGGATCTTCAACAGGTGTTGCACAACCATTAAAGGTGCAGGAGACTTTTACTTATTTCACTTGGCAACCTTAGATGTCCTAGACATTAATGGAATCAGTCTGTATAGCACTTACATAGATTCTGCAAGTTGGGGACAAGTGATGTCCAGATGATAGTATTTTATCAGCAATAAAATATTGCAGCAAATACAGTTTTCTTGTCACAGAAACACCATCTGAATGAAATGTATTAGATGTTGTGCAACAGTTGAGGAACAGCTGCAGGTTTTTGATGTGCATAGTAAATGTGTCAGTTATCTGAAAGAGCTCTAACTTTAAGCAGTTCACCACCACCCATGCCGAAATAGATCCACTGCCAGGAGTTTTTTTCCTGGCTTATTTATGTAATAACCTCCTCGGGGAAGGTCACTAAGTAAAACAATGAAGGGCTCATGTCAGTGGAACACATGGTAGCTGTATTGTGCTTGCAAGCCAGATGTGATCCAAGTAGGTCTGTACTGAGCGGTCTGCAGCTGTCTTCTTCGCTGATTAATTAAAGGAGCTAACAGGGACAGGCGGTCATGGCAGACATTAAGCCATCTCATTTGAAACAAATTAGGCCCTGCAGTTGTGGAATTTTCAACTCACATCTTAATTTTTTTCAAAATCAGCCATGGCTATGAAAACCATGAGTTTAACATTTTTAAGATGCCAGATTTAATCTAAAAAAGACTGGGATCCAGTGTATACGATCCTTTCCCCCCTCAACCGCTTAAGCCTGAGGCTGTTAGGAATTGTGGGAGTTGAAGTCCAAAATACTTGGACAGAAGAAGTTTGCCCATGCCTGCATTAGGTAATTACAGTTCTGTATTCTCCAACTGTCCTCTTATATATTCCCAGTTTCTTTCTTCTCTTCCCTCACTTTATCCTCAGATGATTTCAGTTTCACTGAGTTCAAAATGCAAAAACAGTTTGCAGTCAATTAAATTAAGTGGCTGGGGGGGGGTACCTGATCACCTCTCGGATCAGGTACAAGACAACTGCTGCAATCTTTTCCATCTTGTTGTTTTTCCTCGTTAATAACTATTGCCCTCCTGACCGTACTCTAATGTTGCTTGGCCACACATATCCTGGTTTTCATCTATGGAATATCACAAAGGACTACCACCTTTTGCCCTCCATTCGTGCCTCTTCAAATTCTACAGCACTGCTGGTCATAGATGACCTCCAGCTAGAGCGCTCAAGGGCCAGGGCTTCCCAGTTCTTGGTGTCTATTCCACAGTTTTTAAGGTTGACTTTGAGCCCATCTTTAAATTTCTTTTCCTGTCCTCTGACATTTTGTTTTCCGTTCTTGAGTTCGGGAGATGGTGGTCGGGCATTCAGACAACGTGGCCAGTCCAGCAGAGTTGATGGCAGAGGACCATCGCTTCAATGCTGGTGGTCTTTGCTTCTTCCAGCATGCTGACATTTGTCCACCTGTCTTTCCAAGAGATTTGCAGGACACAGTGAAGACATCTCCCTTGGCGTTTTGCTACTCTGCTGCTGAATACACATACCCAGTGTGCAATACATCTCACCACATTAAACAGTGGATGTGGCTGTTAATGAGACATGCCACATTTTCACAGGATGTGCATGCCCCACACCACTGGAGAAATTATGCTGTTTAGCCGGTATTGCACCACCTGATATCCGTCGGGAAGCAGTAGCCAATAATGAAAGGACCAAGGCAGTGACATCTCTGGCCCATCCCCTGTTCGGATATCAGCTAGCACGCCAACACCTTAAATCAATAAATAGCTTTCTAAGCTCACAGGAACACCTCACCAAGCGAGAGTCCAAAAGTGGCAGGCTAAAACATGGAACCTCAATCCATGGCTGATACCTAATGAGAGACTCCCTCCTGGGCACACAGAAGACTGGGCAACGCGACTTGGAAGGCGCTGAACAGACTGCGCTCTGGCACCATGAGATGCAGAGTCAACCTTATGAAATGGGACCACAAAGTGGAGTCCATGATATGCAAGTGTGAAGGGAGACCAAACCACAGACGATCTACTACAATGCAACCAGAGCTCTGCCACATTCACAATGGAGGATCTTCTTACAGCGACACCAGTGGCACTCCAAGTGGCCAGCTACTGGTCAAAGGACATTTAGTATAATGCCAAATTTTTAACTTTGTGTTTTAAATACATTTTAACTGTACCCTCAATTTGCTTCTGACACGATAAATAAATGGAATGTTGAAAGGTAAGAAGTACTGCATACCTAAATACATTAAAGGCACCAGTGTGATGGCACGCCAAAGCCTATGGGAAAACTAGAGTGTCTGGCTTTACTCAGGGGCTATTTCCATACCTTCTGTTAATATTAAGAGCTTTAGCAGACAGAGGCACTTTAGGCAAGGTGAAACATAAGAACATAAGAACATAAGAAGAGCCATGCTGAATCGGGCCTCAGCCCATCTAGTCCAGCATTCTGTGTCACACAGTGGCCCACTAGTTGTACACGGGGATCTCTAGCAGAAAGAAGGGCAAAACCCTCACCTGCTCCCGACCCCCCACAACCAGTACCCGGGGAAATCCTGCCTGCCTCAATCAACACAGAGGTAGCACTTGGATGTCCATTTCAGTAACTACTGATTCCCTTGGTATCCATGAATTTGTCTAATCCTGCCTTGAAGCTGTCCAGGCTGACAGCTGTCACAACCTCCTCTGGAAGTGAGTTCCATAACCCAATGACCCTCTGGGTGAAGAAATATTTCCCTTTATTAGTCCTAACTTTCCTACCTTGGAGCTTTAGGGAGTGCCCCCTAGTCCTAGTGTTGTGTGACAGAGAAAATATTTTTTCTTTATTCACCTTTTCTATCCCATGCATGATTTTATACACTTCGATCAAGTCACCTCTTAAACGCCGTCTTTCAAGGCTGAAAAGACCAAGGCGTTGCAACCTGATTTCATAATGGAGCTGCTCCATCCCTTGGATCATTTTTGTTGCCCTTCTTTGTACCTTTTCCAGTTCCGTTATATCCTTCTTAAGGTGCGGTGACCAGAATTGTACACAGTACTCCAGATGTGGCCTCACCATAGATTTGTAGAGAGACAATACAACATTTGCCGACCTATTTTCAATTTCCTTCCTGATCATGCCAAGCATAGAATTTGCTTTTTTCACTGCTGTAGCGCACTGGGTTGACATCTTCATTGAGCTGTCCACCAAAACCCCGAGATCCCTTTCCTGGTTTGTCTCAGAAAGCTTTGATCCCATCAGTTGATAAGTGTATTTGGGGTTCTTTGCCCCGATGTGCATGACTTTACACTTGTTTAGGTTAAAATGCATTTGCCACTTTGTTGCCCATTCACTCAATTTCGAGAGATCTTTCTGGAGCTCTTTACAGTCAGTTTCATTTTTAACTACCCTGAACAGTTTAGTGTCATCTGCAAACTTTGCTACCTCACACTTTACTTCTACATCCAGATCATTTATGAATAAATTAAAAAGTAACGGTCCTAAAACTGAACCTTGGGGTACGCCACTTCTCACCTCTTTCCGTCCAGAGAAATGTCCGTTTATTACCACCCTTTGTTTCCTACAGTTTAGCCAGGTTCCAATCCAGGACAAGACCTGTCCCCTGATTCCATGGCTGAAGAGCTTATTTAGGAGCCTTTGGTGAGGGACTTTGTCAAAAGCCTTTTGAAAGTCAAGGTAAACAATATCGACTGGGTCCCCTTTATCTATGTGTTTATTTACACCCTCAAGGAATTTTATCAAGTTAGTAAGACATGATTTGCCTTTGCAGAAACCATGTTGATTTTCCTTCAGCAATGCCTGTTCTTCTATGTGCTTAGTGATTTTTTCTTTAATAATGGTTTCCATCACTTTGCCTGGAACTGAGGTTAGACTAACTGGCCTATAATTTCCTGGATCACCCCTGGATCCTTTCTTGAAGATTGGAGTTACATTTGCCTCCCTCCAGTCCTTGGGTACAGTGCCTGATCTTAGAGAAAGGTTATATATTTTGGCTAGAATTTCAGCAATTTCACACTTGAGTTCCTTAAGAACTCTGGGGTGGATGCCGTCTGGCCCTGGTGATTTGTTGACATTTAGTTTAGTAAGGCATGTGAGAACATCCTCCTTGTTTATCTCTATCTGGTTTAATTCATTTAATTCCCTCCCTGAAAAAACTGACTCAGCTGCAGGCATATGTTGTCTGTCCTCCTGTGTGAAAACGGAGGGAAAGAAGTTATTTAGCCCCTCAGCAATCTCCTTGTCTTCACTTATTGTCCCTTTCTTACCATTTTCGTCAAGTGGCCCAACTGCTTTTCTAGTTGGGTTCCTGCTTCTGATGTACTTAAAGAAGTTTTTTAAAAAAAAAAAATTCTTTGCTATACGTGCCTCAACATCTCTCTTGGCTTTCCTGACGGTTGCTTTGCATTTAGTTTGCCAGAGCTTGTGTTCCTTTCTGTTCTCCTCAGTAGGAAGATAAAAGATAACCAAAATGAGTCTACTGCAAACAAGATGAATAAAGGGCTAACTTCACCTGGGACTATCATAAGGTAACTTAAAACAATGCACTACAAAACGAGCCTTTGCTGGCTGCAGGCATCTCTCTAGAGTCTTCCACCTCTAGTGTAAAGCAATGGTTATAAACGGTCTTCAGGCCCGGATTAAGGTCTTCGGCCGCCCGAGGCCAAGACGCCTGCGCCCCCCCCCCCCGGGCGCGGAAAGCCACGCCGCCCGGGCACGGAAAGCCACGCCCCCAGGGCGCTGCCGCACATGAGCGGCAGCAGCCCCGGGCGTGTGGCTTCCGCGCCGCCGCCACCTCCCGGAACCCGAAGGAGGGCCCGAGGAGGTGGACGGAAGCCACGCGGCACCGGCCCCATGGCGTCCGTCCATCTCGCGCCTTCCTTTGGTCGCGGGAGGAGCCAGGAGGAGGTGGACGGAAGGCGCACGGCACCATGGGGCTTCCGTCCACCACCTCCCGCGACCAAGAGGAGGGTGCAAAGAGGAGGGCGGGACTTTCCTTCCTCCTCGCGCATTCCTTTCGGTCGCGGGAGTTGGAGGAGGCAGCGGACGGAAGCCCCACGGTGCCGCGCGCCTTCCGTCCACCTCCTCCTGGCTCCTCCCGCGACCGAAAGGAAGGTGCGAGGAGGAGGAAGGGAGTTCCGCCCTCCTCCTCGCTGCCTGGGCCGCCCCCTTGCAAAGGAAGGAGGTGGCCAGGAGGAGGAGGAGGAAGGGAAGCCCGCTGGTGGGCGTGCATGCGCATGCATGCATGCCCGCTGGCGGGGCGGAGCTTCCCTTCCTCCTCGCCGCCTCCTTCCCTTGCAAGGGGGCGGCCCAGGTGAGGGGAGGGCGCCATTCCTCCTCCCCGCCCCCTCGCAGCGCTCTCCCTCCGCCCTCTCCTGACTCTCTCAGGAGAGGGCGGGGGGAAAGCGCTGCGAGGGGGCGGTTTTTTGTTTTTTAAAAAAATTCGGGGGGCCGATTCTGCTGCCCCCCAAAACCCGCCACCCGAGGCCATGGCCTCGTCTGGCCTTGTGGGTAATCCGGGCCTGACTGTCTTAATCTTCTTTCATGTGAAGCATAAACTGGTCATAAGCTTCTGTTGTTCTTTGGACTGGTAGTATAAAAATACTGCTGAATGCAGGTGCTAAGGATGCCTGTTTTTGGATTGCTAGACCTAGGGTTACTAGACAATCCCAAGCCTAAATCACAGTAGCTCTGCTGTAGAAAAGAGGGAGGAGTTCAGAAAAGAGCTCTATATAGGGAAATGGAATAGACCAACTAAAGCTGGCCTCTGGGGGGTGTTATGCTACACCCAAAAACTAATACAAAGGAATCTACACTATTGGGAAAACCTATAAACAGGAGAACTGAAGCAGAGGAGAGGAAAAGGCAGAGCTAAGACTTCACAACCAGAATCTGTTTGGTTTGTTTGGTACCTGAGCAGGGTCAGCCCTGGTTAAAATGAAACTGCACCAAGGAATTATCAGGTGCTGTGGGCTATATTTAGAGGAAGGAACTGGCAAACCCTCTCTAAGTATTCCTTGCCTAATAAAACACTATGAAATTCATGGAATCACCATAAATTGATAGACATATACATATGCAATTTTGTAAATGTTAAGCTCCAAGTGAAGTCAACCAATGTGGCATTTCAATTGTAAGAGAGCGTTCAAGCAAGATCCTATAAATATATGCAAGGTTAACTAGCAAAAAAAAGCTGTGTATTTTTTATGAGCACCAAATGTACATTTGGAAGTGTATTCACAAGTACTACTGCAGTGTTATCAGTGCAGAACAAGGAAAGATCGCAAAATTACTTTGTACAGCTATGTGATAAAATCCCTGGCCTGCTCAGCCATGATGTTACATGAGTTATTTCTTATAAATTGCTATAGCCCTTTCCAGTAGTTGCTTCTCAATTTGTTTATAAAATCTATCACTTTCCCTCACAAGGATTCTTTCCTGGAAGGCCTACAAATAATGAGAAAGCATGGTGTAGTAGTTTGAGTCCTGAACTAGGTCTCTGGCACCAAAGCCCCATTCAGATGACATTGGATTGGTGATACTCAGCCTCGGTCAAAGACAAACCTCCCCTGAATAATCCCTGCATAGAAAGCCCTAGGATAGAAGGCATATATATACCATTAACATTATCAATACTAGTAATATCCAATTAACCAAATGTAGAACCAAAATAAAACTGCATAATCAATAAAGTTTTCTAAAGTTCAAGTTTGTATAAAAAGTCAATTCTGGAATAAATAGTGTGGAAAATTCACAGTAAATTTTCAATAGTCACCAAATTTAGCAGCAGGCCAGTATCTTTAAGCTGGGCATCATTACAAGGAAGGTCTCCTCTTTCATTGCCTTCTTTCACATGGAAAGCATATTGGAAGGATGGCCTCACAGCAGCAGGCTTTGTCTTGCTCTATGTTTGTTTATCATTGTCTGCAGATACTTTAATAATAATGCAGATTGGAAACTGCACAAAGAATGATTCTTATGTCCTTATCACCATTTCACCTGGATTCATTATCCTACATTTTAAATACCTATATAGGATTTATGTCTCACCTTAACATACGCTCAAAATCATAATGAGGACATAATGAGACAACCCCAGAAATGTGCTCCCATAGGAATTATGGAATACTAATGTGATTCATATTGTTGGGTGCAACCGGGCTCAAGAGACTTGCATATTGTGAATGTATGGACTTGGGAACAATCTATCACATCTGGAAAAGAAGTAAATCTTTTTTGTCCTCCACCATCTCTACTAATACATCTCCCACTATTCAATATTCAAAGAATATCGGTTAAATTAGTTGGGTTTTTGGGGGGGGGGGTAGCCTTCCTCAACCTCTCCAATAGACAGTAGTCAACACATCTGGAGGGCGCTAGAGTGCAGAAGCTCAAGAGTTTTTTGTGTGTCAGGATTGTTGACTTGAGAAACTGCAAGTTGCTTCTGGTGTGAGAGAATTGGCTGTCTGCAAGGATGTTGCTCAGGGGACGCCTGGATGTTTTACCATCCTGTGGGAGGCTTCTCTCATGTCCACGCATGGGAAGCTGGAACTGACAAACTGGAGCTCACCCCACTCCCCAGATTCAAACTGTCGACATTTAGGTCAGCAGTCCTGCCCACACAAGAGTGTAACCCATTGCACCACTGGAGGCTCTGAGAGTTTATGGATTGCTATATATATTAACTTGCCACAGACAGGGGTATGGTGCAAGCATGTTTATTCTAACATGTCCTCTTGTTTATTGTACCCAGGTGAAACAGGCCTTGAAAAAGCTATATTCCCAGACACCCCCCTCCCCTTCAGCCTGGACACTGACTGCATCCATCACCAAGAGTCTTTAAGTCGCTGGAAAGAAAAATCAGTTGTCCAAACTCTTAATTAATCAGGAGTTAAAGTGGAGTGAGTAGATAGCAATAAAAGTGACTGCATACAGCGTCTTGGAGGAAGTGTTAGTAATTGATTGACCTGGAATGCATAAACTTTTGCTTTCACTAGTAATAATATGAACATTCATTTCCTTTAAACTAGTAGCAAGTAAATGGTAGGTAGGATAAGGCACACAATATAAAGACAGCAGGGGCGGGGAGGGGATTCCAAAGGGATTGTTGACTTTGATTGAAATGCAAGGCAGGGGCATTGGAAAGGGGGACTATTCACTCAGCCTGCTTCCAGGGCTGGCTGCTCTGGGGCAAGCCCATCATCTGAAAGAGGCCTTTGTGTGGCGCTCCCTTGGGCCTCTTGTCTTGCATGCCAGCAGGTAGCAATTGTTAAGATCCACTGAGCGGGGTCAGAGTGGAAAGAGGCAAAAATGGCTTCTGTTGTCACAGAGAGCAGGGATCTCCAGAGGTCTTGTCTCTGGCAACAATGCTGCAACCCTGGCTAGCCTTGCTTTGCTTTGCCAACTTCAAAAGGATCTTTGGCTCATTGTTAGCTTTTTCTGGGTGGGTACCATTTCTGTGTCATAAGTGGAGTAGCTTAACAGAATGGAACACATCTTAAAATACGAAAGGGACACAGGGCTTAGCTGTTTCTGCCCACCATCTTCAAGTGAGAAATGCTATACCTAAACCAGGGATTAGCAATCTGTTTAGCCCAAATAATGCTCTAGAAATACTGAAGGAGGTTGAAGGTCATAGATTTTGTGACCCTCCACCAGACATGCTTGCTGCTCTGGGGAGAAATTTCACCAAATATCCACCCAGGTGCCTCTGATAGAATGTAAGGGGAAAATGATGGTACATGTAAACAAAGGGAATATATGAAGGTGTTATCTGTTTGTGTACCAAAATTTGATAGACATTTTGTTTTCTAAAATATCTAAACTATTTACAACAAAACAGATATATTAAAACAAATTGCTGAAGGCAACACAGTAATAAAAATAGTAAGATTACTTTAAATAATTATTTATTGAAATTTGGTGTGAAATTAATAATAATAAAATAATAAAGGGGGGGGGGAGTTCAGCTGGAGGCCAACACAACAATACAGTGGGTTCAGCCAGGTGTTTCTGACCAACCATGGATTTAGCTGCCAGTGTAGACTTGCCCACAGTTGTTTTTTATTCGTTCAGTCACTTCCGATTCTTCATGACCTCCTGGACCAACCCACGCCAGAGCTCCCTGTCGGCCGTGGCCACTCCTAGCTCCTTCAAGGTCAAGTTAGTCACTTAAGGAAACAATCCATCCATCTAGTCCTTGGTCGGCCCCTCTTCCCTTTTCCTTCCATCTTCTCCAGCATCATTCTCTTCTCCAAGCTTTCCTGTCTTCTCATTATGTGGCCAAAGTACTTCATCTTTGCCTCTAATATCCTTCCCTCCAGTGAGCAGCCGGGCTTCATTTCCTCGAGTAGGGACTAGTTTGATTTTCTTGCGGTCCAAGGCACTCTCAGAATTTTCCTTCAATGCTACAGTTCAAAAGCGTCTATCTTCCTTTGCTCAGCCTTCCTTACGGTCCAGCTCTCGCATCCTTAGGTAAGTACGGAGAACTATGTGGATCTTGGTTGCCAGTGCAATGTCTCTACTCTTCACTATTTTATTGAGATTGGCAATTGCTCTCCTCCCAAGAAGTAAACGTATTCTGATTTCCTGGCTGCACTCTGCGTCTGCAGTACTCTTTGTGCCTAGATTTACAAAGTCTGCCCATAGTTATGTCTTTGAATTCCATCCACTCATAAAAAGGCTCCCCACAAGTGTAATGGCAGCCTACATCTTCAAACAGTTTGAGAGGCACCCACATCTCCTTTTTTAATAGAAAAGAATGGAGAATAGTAGATATATTGCTTCTTCAGCCAAAAAAAAAAGCCCTCTGCTCTGCTGGATTGGGCCAATTTTTTTCTTTTTTTGTGTCAGGAGCAACTTGAGAAACTGCAAGTCGTTTCTGGAATGAGAGAATTGGCCGTCTGCAGAGAAGTTGCCTAGGGGATGCCCGGATGTTTTATGTTTTACCATCCTTGTGTGAGGCTTCTCTCATGTCCCCGCATGTGGAGCTGAGGGAGCTCAATCCGCTCTCTCCTGATTCGAACTGCTGACCTGTCAGTCAGCAGTCCTGCCAGCACACCCAATGCGCCACTGGGGGCTTCTGGGGGCAATGGTAACTGTAGCATTAACAATAATGTAGGCGGGGTGGAGTCAAAGAAGATGGTTATTTGCACAGAATGCAGCCC
The DNA here is from genome assembly GCA_030556195.1 of Anolis apletophallus. NCBI lineage: Eukaryota > Metazoa > Chordata > Lepidosauria > Squamata > Anolidae > Anolis > Anolis apletophallus. The sequence continues at coordinate 118,872,172 of JARBWK010000009.1, read as the reverse complement.
CATTCTGTGCAAGTGTAACCATACAATCTCACACTGAATTGGATTTATTTCTAGTGGAAGTTCTGGTTAAGAGCTTGGAAACATTGCAAATTGCCCATCCTGAAACTTCATCAAAGTTTAGAAACATTGTGGTTTTGGACTTTGTTATTGTTGCTGTGTATCACACTTGAGCATTTCCCTATTTCAACGCACATTAAAAGAGGCAGTCATTGCAGAATTCTGGGGTTTGTAGATTAGGGAGGAGCCTTTAAACTGCTCACTCAAAGAAGCCCTGGGCTTCCCTAAACTACAAGCCCCAGAATTCTGCAGGAGGCAGTCACAACATTTAAAGTGGATTGAAGTGGGGAAATGCTCGTGTGATGTGGAAGTCTACACTCACTTAGGGCAACCACCCATAGGTGTTTTTTTGGTAAGAATTATTCAGAGGCAGTTTATCCTTAACTTCCTCTGAGATTGAGAGAGTGTAGGTTCCCATGGCTGTGCAGGGAGTTAAACTCTGGTCTCCCGGGTTCCCAGTCCAGCACTCAAAGCTCTCTCTTTCTCTTTTTCTCTCTCTCTTTCCACTTTTTCTTCTTACTCCACGTTCCTCACTCTCCTAGCCTTACTTACTTAGGCGATATCTCGTTGTTCGAGGATGATGGCCATTCAAGTGTAGGGTCTTGGTGATGGATTCGTAGGTGACTGTAGAGCCCTATTCTTGACCCACATCTTCTTCCACAGTGAGGACATTGGTTTCCAGGTGGAAGGCAGTCCCAGTCAGGGTTGGCTTGATGTGCTTTCCTCTTGGCATGTTTCTTCCTTTCGCCCTCCATTTGTGCCTGTTCAAATTCCACAGCAGTGCTCATCACAGCTGACCTCCATCTAGACTCTAATCTAGAGCACTCAAGGGCCAGGGCTTCCCAGTTCTCGTTGTCTATACCACAGTTTTTAAAGATTAGCTTTAAGTCCATCTTTATCTCTCTTTTCCTGTCCACTTACATTCTGTTTCCCATTCTTGAGTTGGGAGTATAGTAACTGCTTTGGGAGATGGTGATCAGGTATTCAGACAACGTGGCCAGTCCAGGGGAGTTGATGGCATAGGAGCATTACTTCTATGCTGGTGGTCTTTGCTTTTTCCAGCATGCTGACATTTGTCAGCCTGTCTTCCCAAGAGATTTGCAGGATTTTCCTGAGGCAATGCTGATAGAATCATTCCAGGAGTTGAGTGTGACGCTTGTAGACAGTCCACGTTTCGCAGGCATGTAACAGGGTTGGGAGGACAATTGATTTATAAACAAGCATTTGGTATCCCTGCGGAAGTTCTTGATCATCTTCTAACCAGCCTGGGCATTGCCCATACTTGCAGGGAGCCATGACCACAGAATGACCACAGGGATCCAAAATCATGGAATTCTGGGGCTTGTAGTTTAGTGAGGCCCAGGACCTCAGAGGTGACAGATAATTTTAAATGCCTCTCCCTGAACTACAAGCCCCAGAAATCTATGTGGGATGCAACAAGTGTAGCATGATGAGGCACTATTTCTTAAAGCCCACTGCAGGCACTTAGCTCTGGCCATCACCTGTCCCTTTACAGCAGTTTCCTAGGAAGAGAAAGAAAAGGAGTGAGTTCAGCCCATTCCGCTACCACTTGTTTGAGCTCTTTCCTCTGTAACTATATGTCTCAGGTATTTTAAAACAAATATTGCCTTACCTCTGTTCTTGTTCCTCTTTTTTCTTTTTCTTACGCATGACCAATGAAGCAGCATCTTAATCACAAAGGCGACCCAATCATTGGTTTTAGAGCTACACTTCTGATGCAGGAACTTAAACTGGTTGGTTAAGCTTGTTCTTTATTATGAGAATGTTTTCTTAACACCAGTCAAACCTGCCTGTATGTTTGTAAGTGGGTTACAGCCTTTATGTGTGTGAAAAAGCCCTGTTGATGTGCTGAGCTCTGGACTTGAGAAAGGACAAGGCTGCAGTAAGTAACCCATTTGGCTATTTTTCTGTCAGGTTTTCTTTTACTATTTGAATTCCACCAGAGTACTGTTTCTATAAATGCATCATGCTTCATCCTAAGCCACTTTTGCCCAAAGTATGTTGCTACTGAATCAGATTTCCATCTGCAAGAATGTGGAACAAACATAAGGAAGAAGTAACAGTAAAAACCATAGGACTATGGGGGAATGGTTCAGTGAAGTAAGTGGTGACTGTCCTCCTTTAGCATATGTGATTTGTATTGTAGACCAATGCATTCAAGGTTGAGGAATTTGCATTTTTAAGCCTCCAGAATTTCTCAGGTCCCATCTAAACTATCATATAATCCAGTTCCTGAATGCAGATTAACTGCATTGAATTGGATTAGATGACAATGTAGACTCATATAATCCAGTTCAAAACAGTTAATCTGCATGCTGAAACTGGATTATATGATAGTTTAGATGACGCCTTGATGGATAGGAGATTCTGTGAATTGTAATCCAAAGAAGCAATTTTCCCACTTTGTAATAATGTTATACTTTAGCAATAAACCCTAAGGGCTTTGTTGTATGTGTATATAATGAATGTTGCAATCCCACGAGCGTTCTATGTACAGTGTTCCCTCACTACTTCGCAGTTCACATTTAACAAGCTCTCTGTTTAGCGAATTTAAAAAAATATTAAATGTAAAATATATATCATGGTATTTTCACTGTTTTGTGGGTTTTTTGCCGCCGCCGCTCTCCATGGTACTTTCCCTCCTCAGTCCTCCCTCCCTCCCTCCCTCCAGCCTTGAAGGGCCTTTCCTTCCTTTCTTTCACTTTATTTTAAGTGTATAAAGACTTAAAATAATGTATACCTACTAAAATAATGTATAAATAGTAAAATAAATAGAGTGTCCCTACTTCACGGTTTTTCTTATTGCAGGAGGTCCTTTTCTCTTAATGAAACACTGTATGTAATTTCCTGGAAATCATTTTTCAACCTCCGCAATAAGTGAGGAAACGCTGTATGTAATTTACTGAAATTCAAAATCAATTTTCATCATATCCGTGCACTTTAAAATTGTTGTTTCCTTCAAGGGGGAGGGGGGGCAAAAATAGCATTTGAACACACCAGATCAGTGATTCCCACTCCAGGTGTTTTGGATTTCAACTCCCAGCAGCCCTAGCCCCTTCAGTCAATGATCAGAGATTCTGGGAGCTGACATCCAAAACGCCTGGAGAATCTGAGTTTTGGAATCACTGCCCTAAACACATTTAAAATAATATTTTTGTAGCTATCTTTATTGAATTTGGAATGTTTTTGAGACTGTCACGTCCCAAGGGCCATTGTGGGCTACTAAGGGCCACATAAGGCCCACCCAAATCTCTCCCATCTTACATGTTTCAGTTTCTTGTGGAGAATATGTTTTTGAAAACAGTGTTATTATTAGACCTCATTGACCACCTCCTGTGTTGAAGAGAATTGTTAATTTTATTTTAACAAATATTCACATTTGTTTCTGTCTTCTAGGTGTACCCCTCAAACGATGACTCGGGTCACTCAAATGGGCTGGCAAGTGATCCTCATTTTCAGTTGGGTTTCTCTTTGCTTCCCCCTACCAATTCTTAAGGACAGGGACTCCCTAATAGAAGAGGAGAATGCCCGCCGTACAGGTGGCAACCTAGTGCTCGGAAAAACAGAAGTGGAAGCCAACAAAAAGCTGATGCAGCTCAAGAAAATGGAAGTGGCTAAAGCTATGCAGACAGGGCTGTTTCCACCCAGCATGCATTTCTTCAAAGCTAAACCCCTCATTGATCAAAGTGCTGTGTTCAGCATCTTAAAAAAGATGCCAAAAGGTAAGGTTTCCAACTGTGCCTGCTCTGTCATGTCTATTCATGGAAAAGAGAGAGAATGGTCCAACCTGCTAGGTGTACTTTATAAACCTACTATTGATGTTGTTTCATTTCAGCCATATAGCCCTTGGTCTCACATAAACACAGTTCAGTAGAGTCATACAACTCCCCGCTTGCTTTGCTTCGCGTATGATGGGATCTTACAAGGTTTTGCAAAAGATTCTAAGATAGTGGTACTCAACCTTCGGCAAAAGTATGATATCTGGTACCCTACTACGCTGCTGCACACCGCGGGTCAGAATTCATGAAGGGAACACGTGCGCGAGACAGTGGAACAAGTGAGAAACGCAGCTGTAAGGGAGGGAGGAGCGGGGGTCTACGACTCACATGTCCTGCCCTCCTGGAGCTCTGGCTCCTCCACTGTCAGAAAGCAGGAAGCAAGGGGGGATCCAGTTCCTGCCATTCTGTTTGCACTAGGGCCTTGTAAAAACCTTCCCCGACTGCCAGCAGACTTTCGCCTTTCAAAAAAAAGCAGCCTCAGCAGCTGGGACTTTCCTTAATTAATTGTGCAACCAGTGTACGGGTTCCAGCTATGTGTAGGGTCCCAGCTATCATACTTTTGCCCAACCTTCCTAATGCTGGGACCCCTTAATACAGTTCCTCATGCTGTGGTGACCCCTAACAATAAAATTATTTTTGTTGCTACTTTATAACTGTAATTTTGCTACTGTTCTGAATCCTAATGTAAAGATCTGATACGCAGGATGTATTTTAATTCACTGGACCAAATATGGCACAAATACCTAATACGCCCTAATTTGGATACTGGTGGGATTGGGAGGGGGGGTGTGATTTTGTCATTTGGGAGTTGTTGTTGCTGAGATTTATAATTCACCTACAATTAAAGAGCATTCTGAACCCTACCAACAATAGAATTGGACCAAACTCGGCACACAGAACCCCTGTGACCAACAGAAAATACTAGGTTTGGTGGGCATTGACCTTGAGTTTTGGAGTTGTAGTTCACCTACGTCCAGAGAGCTCTGTGGATTCAAACAGTGATAGATCTGGACCAAACTTGGCAGGAATATTCAATATGCCCGAATGTGAACACTGGTGTAGTTTGGGAGAAATAGACCTTGACATTTGGGAGTTGTAGCTGCAGGGATTTACAGTTTACCTACAGTCAAAGAGCATTCTGAACCCCACCAATGACAGAATTGGCCCAAACTTCCCACACAGAACCCCCATGGCTTGAAGGGACTCACTAGTGTGAGCCTCCCTCCAACCTCGCATGCCCTCCCTCACCCATACATGCGCACCACGCTACCATGTGCCAGGCATGCCTACTCTCCCCTCCCCACTTGGAGTCTCAGAAACAGCCCTACCCTTGGCTGAGAGGCCAACTGAGAGGCTGCCCAATCACAGAGGAGGAGGGTTTCTGGTGGGAGGATTCGCCTTCTGTTTCCAAAAAGGGGAAAGACAGGCGGAGAGATCTTCAGCCTTCTCTGCCAAAGGAGTTGCTAAACCCATCAGAAATATATGTTTTCTGATGGTCTTTGGTGACCCCTCTGAAACCCTCTTGTGACTCCCTCCCCCCCAGGAGTCCCAACCCCCAGGTTGGGAAACACTGTTCTAAGACACATCAAAGTCAAAATGAAACCCAAGGGAAAAGAATAAACATTCTGAGGGGTTTTTGTGTTGAAAGAGCACAATTTCCATTCAGTTAGACAAAAATGAACTCCTATCAACTTTTTTCAATTTAACATAACCAAATTACCTAATTTAAATAAATACACACAGTCATTTAAAGTTGTAGACAAAAATGTGGGTCATTTTTTGTTAAATTGAAATGTTGGTAAAGTTAAATGTAAATAAATGTGTACAAGTTGCCTATCATGGTCGTACAAAAAACGTTGTCAGAGTTCTTTGTTTACCTGGAGTGGGAGGAACTGTAGTTGAAAAGATCTGTAGGACACTGTTAAGAAAAGCAAACTTAGCAGGATGGTGGGCTGCCAGGCCATTTGGAGCAGTCTATGCAAGGAAAATGTCTCCATGTCTACTGGCAAATTTCCATTTAAGAATCCGTGTGTGCAGAGCTCTGGTTAAGATGTATCAGCTCCACTTGGTTTTGGTAACTGAAGTTGAATGGATTCGGGGGGTTTTCTTTGTATTATTGCATGTTTGAAAGCTGTTACTTAGTACTCTACAAAATGTAGAACAATTCATTCTGAAGAGCACTTGAGAAAATGAAAGAGTCATGTGTTAACAGAGATAGTGTGAATGTCACACCTTTATAATTATATATAGATAATTTAAATAGATATAGAATCATGCTGTTTACAAGGCCTGCCCAGTGGATTTTCACCCAAAGATCAGCTCAGGTTAATATCTGTTACTGGATTACTACAATCCTACTTGCTTGCAGAATGTCTATTACAGTTGCATACATTAGGTGTCTTGATTAGTGCTTGTTTTCCAGGCTCTGGATTTGTGCTGCCGAGGTTACTTCAGGTTTTGAAATGTTTTGAGTGTATGCTAGAGGGAAGTGGTTCTCTTTGTAATCTCTATATACCTGTATAGTCATGTGCAACAGTCAGTAGTTAGTAGAACAAGAGAAGTCAGATGGAACTGAATTTTCTCACTTAATCCATGGCGTATAAACCATTATATCAATTTTGTCAGGCTCAGCTAATCACAGCCATTGATTTAATCATTGATACAGCTTTGGGACATGAGAGAAGTCTCCCACAAGGATGGTAAAACATCAAAAACACCTGGGCGTCCCCTGGTCAATGTCCCTGCAGATGGCCAATTCTCTCACACAAGAAGCAACTTGCAGTTTCTCAAGTCGCTTCTGACACACACACACACACACACACACACACACACACACAAAGCTTTGGATTTCTATCTTCTGCTCTCTTTCTCCGTATACTGTTCAAACAATTCAAACCTTGTTTCTTCTTGTTTTTTCTACCTCCACAGGTGGCGCTTTACACCTGCATGACTATGCTATCCTGAGTGTCAGCTGGTTAGTGTACAATGCCAGCTATCTGCCTCATTGTTACATTTCTTTCTGCTCTTCGTGGACTGTCCAGTTCAAGTTCTCCAGTCCTCTTCCTCCTATGGAGGTGCCGCCAGGTTGCGCAGAGTGGGTGCTACTAGAAACCTATCGCAAGAATCTGATTAATGTGACTCAGTTTGATAATAGGTAGGTGAAAGTCTGCCTCATGCGTGAATTGCGCTTCTACATGGCCTCTTGGAAGCAGTAGATGTTAAAGATAGGATATGTGTATCATATGTATCTAAGCACAATTTGTTCATCAGGAAGTCATAACATGCTCACACTGGATGGAATGCCATGTTGAAATATATTAATTATACGGTATGTAACAGTACTGTAATGTTTTTCCTTGCTGCTCTCATTATTCTTACAGCAATCCATTAATGTTGGTCAATACTGCAGGTGTAGGGGGACAGGCAGAGGTAAAGGCTATCTTTCCAATAAAACTCCATGATAGGATGGCCTTAGGGTAGCTATAAGTCAGAAATGATTTGAAGACACCAGCAATGGTAGCAACACCAGGGACACCAGGGAAAGGCATAATTTAGCAGATTTTTTCAGGCCTCTTCGTCAACCAGTTGAGAGCTAGCCTGGTGTAGTGGTTTAAGCGTTGGATGATGACGCTGGAAACCAGATTCAAACCCTCACTCTGCCAAGCTTACCTACTGACCAACTTTGGACAAATCTCTCTATCAGCTTCAGAGGAAGGCAAGCTCTCTCCAAACAGCAACTTGACAGCAAACAACAAAGTGAGAGAGGTTTGAACAATTCATTTTCAACTCTTACCAAGCAAAATATTAATCACTCTACTAGCCTTTTAGTTCTATGCAATTATAAGGTAGTTCAACTTCAGAAGAATCTGTGAAGGAAAAAAAAGAACCATTACAATACAATAACAAGACTGTCTGGCTCTTCTATCATGGAGATCAAGATAACTGCCTCAAGTGGCAGATCTGGGACAGAAAGTAATGATGAGATGGTGTCATTCAAATTATATGTGACTTGTAGCCTACCTAGTGTGAGGTCCCCAGGAACAATTGCCTCTTATTTATCAGTGGGTTAAACCACTGAGCTGCTGAACTTGCTGACCGAAAAGTCAGCGGTTCAGATCCAAGGATCGGGGTGAGCTCCTGCTGTTAGCCCCAGCTTCAGCCAACCTAGCAGTTTGAAAACATGCAGATGTGAGTAGATCAATAGGTACTGCTTTGGCGGGAAGGTAACAGCGCTCCATCAGTCATGGCGGCCACATGGCTGCCTCTTCGGCTTAGAAATGGAGATGAGTACCACCCCACAGGGTCGGACACAATTAGACTTAATGTCAAGGGAAACTTTTACCTTTATTTTATCAAAAATAAGATGCAGTTGCTAGTCTGTTCAACATGAAATAGGAATATGCATGGAATAGAAAGTGGTTGCTGTCTTGATAATGTCTTCTACCAGTCCAGATGCCAGAGATGGAAAAAATTGGGAAGCCTTTACTTCTGTTTATGTACTGTCTGTCTTTATTAATTGTATAATGGCATTGAATGTTTGTCATATATGTGTACTGTAATCTTCCCTGAATTCCCTTGGGGAGATAGGGTGGAATATAAGTAAAGTATATTACTATGTTATCCTGTGTAGTAGATTGGTCAGACATGGACAGAGGATACAGTATGTTCAGGGTCCACACATGTGATATCTTAACCCGTCGAAATCCAAGAGAATTGAGTTCAGTTAACCATATTCAGTACGGTAGCATAAAAATAGATCTATTTGGTACATTATTTGCTTTATATGTGGGTTACAGGAGGTGGAGGTTGGAGGCAGGAATATGACGCCCCCCCCCCTCTGGAATCTGCTGCCTATGGCATTTGTTTTCTATTCATGCATGTTTATTTAGCAGTGTGTGTGTGTGCGTGTGTGCTTTCAATAAACCCCAACTGCTAGGGATCTTAACCTGAGGTATATTCAAAATGTGTGATGTGGCAACAGAGTTCCCACAATCAAACTCTACATGTATATGTGATCAAGTGTATTTATTTATTAACTTCATTTATACCCCGCCACCATCTCTGGCTGGCTTATATGAGGCTAAGCCCAATAACACATAATAACAACACAGCAGCAATTATAAAACAATAGCATCAATAAAACTCAAACATAAGCAATAACAGACAATTTAAAACCAATTTAAAGTGGCCAATTTATGGCAATCCATAAATTCCAAAAGGCTTTCTTAGGCAAGGAATATTTGCCAGTTCATTTCTCTGAAATTCAGTCCATGGCACCTAGCGTTTGTTAGTGGTCTCCCATCCAAATAGGAACCAGAGCTCACCCTGCTTAACTGTTAAGATCAGACAGGATCTGGTACCTCTTGGGTATTTAGCAGTAGTACCCAATTTTGACAAAGCAAGGCAAATGCTACTTTTGTCTTTCCTTTTGTCTATTCCTAATTATGTCAACTGGAAGAGAACCAGGGCTGTTTCACTTTGCAAGAATGTTAGTCTGTGAACCCTGCAGACCCTAAGAGGTTGCCACTGACACCAGTGCTTTGAATATATTCGTATGCTTCAGCCCTGAGGCTGCAGACAGAGATTTGGTCCAGTTAATGACAATGCAACTAACTTGGAATAAACACATGGATAAGATCGAACTGCCCAGGGCTCTTGTGAAAAGAGTTGGAGGCCAGTTCTTCCCTCCCCCTTCTCACAAGATCTCCTCAAGTCCCCCTGCTGAGCTGCAGGAGATGCTATCATTTAAAATTCCCATTCTTTGGCTAGCTTTTATACTTTAGATAAGTTAGCAAAGGATGCCTTTGGCGCTTCATTCATTTCTGGTTTCTAGGGTGACGCTTGCTATGTAAGCAGTTTTTCCCAGATTAGGGCTAAAAAATGCCAGTTCCTACCACACATAAACCAGTAGAAAATGCTGCTGTGTGTGTCCTCTAGCTATGGTTCATTTCCTTTCCATTATGTTGCATTGTTTATGGAGTAGTTTCTTGCATTGCCTGGCCTTTTGTCTGGTAATGTAACGAAAGACCCCCATTGTCATGCACAAGAGGGTAGGGTTAACGTTGCTGTGGAAACCTTAACTCCAAATTCCTTGACTGGTGGGCACTTTAAAAAAAATAGCCTTCTTCCCAGATGAGGCAAGGCTACTGTTTTTGGTCTCATTCATTCCCCCAATCAGCCCCCTTCATTCCGTCTAATAAAAGTAATAAACAACCAAATGGAGTGAAAAATAACTGCCGTCCAAAGCACAGGAAGGGACTCCTTAGGTAGGATAACAGCAGCTGGCGTATTAAACGTGTGGCAAACAGAGTCCGTTTTGTGCTCTCCCATCCCATCTGTTGGCCATGCCCAATGCTACTTCAGTTTATGACAATTGGCAGTGCCATCTCCTGCAAGCTGTTGGAGCACAATTTTCCTGATCAACAACAATTAAAGATTTTTTTGATACAAAGGTAATAAGAGTGAATTCAACCCAGATCTCATATGTGTATTGATGTGTACTTTTAATTCTTGAGGCTGTTATTAGGCAAGACACCAAACATCAGCGACTCCTTGGAAATGGTCACTGTTGTCATAATGAAGGAATGAGGCCCAGGCCAAAAGCAAACAACTTGTTCATTATTACAGGTCCTGATGGAGAAACAGCATGAGCCAAAGTCTCACTGACAGAATTTGCATATTTTGCGACATGTAGTGAACATATTTGCATATTATTCACATGGGTGTGTGATATATGCCAAGCCGCAGCTGATGGGCATGTTGATTCCGAAATTATGAACCCCAAATGAGGAGAAGTTGGTGTTATTGTACTTGTCAAGCAACTACAATAATGTCGAAATCATTAATCACAAAGCAATAATTATTTTGAGACTTTAAAATATGCCTGAGTGTGTGATATAAACTACTTAGTATTTCAGCTAATTTCTATAGTCATTAACAGAAATCAGCAGGAAGACAGAAATTATAAGGTTAATGGCACTGCGTGTGTGTGTGTGTGTGTGACAACATGCTCTTAATTGTGTTGCTAAAATAGAGGCGACTTGGAAGATCCAGGAGTGGATTTATGTGATAAGGGACTGTGCATGGTTTAGATCAGTCCCTCTTAACCTGTGGGCCGCAGACCACTAGTGGGCTACAAGGTCGAAAATCTGATCTGCGAGCCTTCTTCCTGTTTATTTATTTATTTTATTTATTTCATTACGGAACCTTTCACACCACCTACTACTCTTTCCCTGTTACTGACCATGGCATATGTTCTGTATCAGAAACTAGAGTTGATGTGGTCTATCTAACCAATGCAATTTTCTGAATCAGCACCCCAAACTGAATCTAAAGTTGACCAAAAACTGATGCGTAACCCTTTTGGTACTAATGTTGTAGAGCGGTCCCTGGTCAATGTGGTCCCTGCTCAAGTGGTCCATGGTCAAAGTGGTTCCTGGTCAAATGGTCCTTGGTCAAAAAATGGTTGATAACCACGGGCTTAGGCCCCTTCCACACAGATGAATAAAACCCCACATTTTCTGCTTTGAACTGAAATATATGGCAGTGTGGACTCAGATAACCCAGTCCAAAGCAGATATTGTGGGAGCGGGGTACAGGGAGCGCACAACTCCCCTGTTGTGCCAGCTCCACTGGCTGCCAATTAGCTTCTGAGCACAATTCAAAGTGCTGGTGTTGACCTACAAAACCCTATACGGTTCCGGCCAGTTTACCTGTCCGAACGTATTCTCCCCTATGAACCGCCAAGAGTGCTAAGATCGTCTGGAGAGGCCCTGCTCTTGGTCCTACTACCTATGCAGGCGCGGCTGGTGGGGACGAGGGACAGGGCCTTTTCTGTGGTGGCCCCCCGGCTGTGGAATTCCCCCCCCCATCTGCCCCCTCCCTCCTGACTTTTAGGAAATGGGTGAAAACGTGGTTGTGCAATGAGGCCTTCACAGAATGAAGGAGGAGATCGTGAAGCAACTAAAGTCGCTAACCACTTGATACGGACCGAATATATGGGTTAAGTTGGACTTGATTTTACTTTGGCGAAAGGCTTTAAAAATTGTAAATTTTATTGTACATTTATGATGCTTTTAGATTTTAAATGTAAGCATTGAATACTTGCTGTTTGCCGGTCTGAATCCCTCTTCGGAGGTGAGAAGGCCAGGGTATAAAAGTTTTAAATAAATAAATAAATAAATTTTCTGTCTTGATATTCTGATTTATATGGCTGTGTGGAAGGGCCTTCAGATACTTAACAAGTTCTTGGTTTAGGAATTCCCTAATTCTGACTTAAGCATTCTAAATGTATACAGAACTTCAGTAAGCTACAGTTTACAATATTATATTAGTGAATTGGTCAAGGTGTTGGTGGCCACATTCCTTCAAGTTGTTTGATCTGTAAGGTGAACTTACAAGGGATTTTCTTGGCAAGATTTATTCTGAGGGCATTTGCCATTGCCTTCCTTTGAGGCTGAGCCAATGTGACTTGCTCAAAGTCATCCAGTGAGTTTCTGTAGCCAAGTGGGGATTTGAACCTCAGTCTCCTGAGTTGCAGTCTAACACTGTAGCTGCTGTACCACACTGGCACTTGTACTATTAGGAATATGTAAGACATTTCTGTACAATTAATGCTTGTGTTAATTCGAAAGCTGGCCCCCTACCTGTCATCTCAAGACTGGACTACTGTAATGCTCTTTACATTGGCCTACCTATGTCGGTGACCCGGAAACTTAAGCTGGTGCAGAACGCCGCTGCTCACTTGCTCACAGGCTCGCCTGTGAGCTACCGCATTACACCTATTCTGCGGGAACTGCACTGGCTACCTATTGAATTCCGGATCACCTTCAAAGTGTTAGTTTTGACTTTTAAGGCCTTGTATGGTCTGGGGCCAGTGTACTTGAGGGACCGCCTTACCCCATACTGTCCCATGAGATCACTGAGATCAGAAGACCAGGATCTTCTCTCTGTTCCGAGTGCCAAAACTTTCCGCCCTTCGACAAGAAGGGCATTCTCTATTATTGCCCCCATGCTCTGGAACTCCATACCGCCTGAGGTCAGGTCACTCCGTGACCTCATGGCGTTTTGGAAGGCCTGTAAAACCTGGCTGTTCTGACAGGCGTTTGAAATTTAAGTTGGTTCAGTTATTATTATTATTATTATTATTATTACTTCAAACTTGTATACCGCCACACCCCGAAGGCTCGGAGCGGTTTACAGCAGTTTGAGTGACCAACGGCAACATCAAGACAACATAGTACATAATACACAGATGGAAGAACAAAAGGGTGGGGAGGGGAGGAGGGAATAGGGTAGTGTCAACGACGATGCCCACTAAGGCACCACCCTGTCATCGAAAGAGGGCAGGCAGGGAGGTCCCAGCAGGATCGCCGGTACCAGGGCGCCGGTGGGGAGCGGAGACCGCAAACTCCCATGTGGGAGTCTGCGTTGAAAGTCCCGGCCCGTCCGCACAGTGTCCTTCATGTCTTTTGTACGTAAGTTGCACGTAACACCCAGTTTTTAAACCCTTTGTATAATGTTGTAATGTGTAACCGAGTATTCTGTGTACCTTGATTTGTGAGCCGTCCCTAGCCACTTGGGAGTAGTGGCTAAGAAATCAAAATAAATAAATAAATAAATATTAACTGCCTTTTTTCTTTATCCAGCTTGTTGGCAAACCTAACACTGGAAACAGACTCCCCAGAGGTGACGTATCCTTCTCAGGCTTCCATTTGGAAAACATTGGAAAATGTCTTCATTGCTGCTGGTGGTCTGATCAGCTACGCGCCTGTCTTCAAGGCCTATTTTTACCAAGCACTCCTAGAATTCTATGAAGACAATGTGCAGTATATTGAAATAAGAGTTCTACTGCCTCCGGTAATTATTTTTGTTTGTTTCTTTGTTCTTCTTTTCAGTAATTTCTGTCTTTACATTTACTTTCAAACAATGCATTTACATTTGTCTTTACCTTTACATTTGGAACAATATTTGTGAAGGCCAATGCTTTAAGAAGAAGAAAAACCACTGTGTATGTGTGTTTGTGTTTAGGTCGCCTATCCATTTATAGTGACCCCATGGGTTTTGTAGGGTTTTCTTAAGCAAGGAATACTCAGAGTTGGTTTGACTGCTTATTTTCCAGGGGATAATATCTGTGGCATTGACTTTTTTCTCTTAAAGTGCCCAGGAAATAAATAATATTCACAAATGGGTACAGGTCTGGTGCCAATCTCTAGTGTATATTGGGGGGAAATTCTAGTTGTCCTCCCCAGCAGATAGCTTAAGAAGCATTTTCGTAGAGACAGCTCAATGCTATGGATTTTTGGTATTTGTATTTGGTGAGGCCCCAGCACTCTTTGGCAGAGAATGCTGAAGACCTTGTAAAACTACAGTTCCTATGATTTGATCGCATTGAGCCACAGCAGCTAAAAATGTGTCAAGCTTCATTAATTCTATAGTATGGATGCACCCATAATCATTCCTCACACCACCAACAATACCTATGGATGTAGTCAGTAGGGGGAAATGGGTCCCTCAACTCCAAAAAATCATAGGAGACATACAGAATATAAATACTGTAAAATAAATAAATTTCTGCACTTTTTGCGTGTGTCAGGAGTGACTTGAGAAACTGGGTGTCCCTTCTGGTGTGAGAGAATTGGCCATCTGCAAGGCTGTTGCCCAGGGGACGCCCGGATGTTTACCATCCTATGGGAGGCTTCTCTAATGTCCCCGCATGAGAAGGTGGAGCTGACAGACAGGAACTCACCCCGCTCGCTGGATTTGAACTGCTGACCTTTCAGTCAGCAGTCCTGCCAGTAGAAGGTTTAACCCATTGCGCCATTGGGGGCACCGGGAGCCCCCAGTGGTGCAGTGGGTTAAACCCTTTGCCGGCAGGACTGTAGACCAACAGGTCGCAGGTGCGAATTCGGGGAGAGCGCAGATGAGCTCCCTCTGTCAGCTCTGGCTCCCCATGCGGGGACATGAGAGAAGCCTCTCACAAGGATGACATCCAGGTGTCCCCTGGGCAATGTCCTTGCAGACGCCCAATTCTCTCACACCAGAAGCGACTTGCAGTTTCTTAAGTTGCTCCTGACACACCCACACGCACACACACAATTGGGGCACTAAAGTAATACAGTTTTATCGTGCTGTCCTACAGCTATTCATCCCTTTCAGGTGGTCATGCCTTCATTTAACATACAACTGATTAATAATGTTTAAATTGCAATATTTCTACAGCTTGGCATTGCTCTGGTTATTTTCTGTTGCCTCAAAGCAGTTGTTGTTTTGAATTCAAGGTCCATTCAGGTCTTTTTGCAGCCCTCCTACAATGCTGTAGATCAATTGCATGACCTGGAAGTAAGTTCTATTAAGGTCTACCAACTTTTAATATTAACAGGCCATTGTTCACAGTGGCTTGCACTATTTACAAAGGAAAGTCAACTTCCTTGTGCCACTCCTTTAATTCTTCCACAGCAGTGTTTATGCAATATAAATTACTGAGATTGTTTCAATGGTCTCTGTAAAGACAGAGTGGGTTGTTGTGAGTTTTCTGGGCTATAGGGCCAAGTTCCAGAAGCATTCTCTCCTGACATTTCGCCTGCATCTATGGCAGGCATCCTCAGAGGTTGTGAGAACCGTTGGAAACTAGGAAAATGGGGTTTATATACTGTATCTGTGGAATGTCCAGTGTGGGAGAAAGAACTCTTGTCTGTTTGAGGTAGGCATGACAGTTTCAATGTCTGACTTTTTACTGCCTGGGGGAATCCTTTGTTGGGAGGCGATTAGCTGACCCATATTGTTTCTTGTTTGGAATTCCCCTGTTTTTTGAGTGTTGTTTTTTATTTAGTGTTATGATTTTAGAGGGTTTTTTCTAATATTTGTAGCCAAATTTTGTTCATTTTCATGGCTTCTTCCTTTCTGTTGAAATTGTTCACATGCTTGTGGATTTCAATGGCTTCTCTGTGTAGTCTGACATGGTAGGTGTGACGGTGGTTCAGTCGAAAGAAAGAGTTCCTTGTGACTCATGCTTGTTATCCTTTTTTGTCTTAGGGCAGTGCTATCCAACTTCTGGCGGGTCCAGGGCCGGATAAGAGGTCACTGATGACCTGCGGGGCCACTCGGCCCCCGCCCCCAGCCCAGGCCCCACCCCCAGCCCAGGCCCCGTCCCCTCCTAAAGCCGCCGAAAAAGGAGGAGTAGGCGGCGCCAAGAGCAGCGCGTCACAGGCCTGGCGTGACGCGCTGCTCTTGGCACCGCCTACTCCTCCTTTTCAGCGCCCCCCTCCCTTCCTAGGCCGGGGGCCGCCGAAAGGAGGAGTAGGCGGTGCCAGAGCAGCGCGTCACGCCAGGCCTGTGACGCGCTGCTGTTGGCGCCGCCTTCTGCCCTTTTCGGCGGCTCCCTGCCCTAGGAAGGGAGGCGCGCGGGTGGGCAGAAGGCGGTGCCAACGGCAGCGCGTCACAGGCCTGGCGTGACGCGCTGCCCCTAGGCACCGCCTACTCCTCCTTTTCGGCACCCCCTCCCTTCCTAGGCCGGGGCCGCCGAGGAGGGGTAGGCGGCGCCAAGAGCAGCGCGTCACGCCAGGCCTGTGACGCTCTGCTCTTGGCGCGCCTTCTGCCCACCGGCGGCTCCCCGCCCCTAGGTGGGGGCGCGAAAAGGAGAGAGCTAGCTCTCTTCCTCCTCCTGCCCCACCTCCCCCCCCCGGCCGCCATTTTTAAAAAAATCGATTTTTTTAAAATTTAAAAATGGCGGCTGAGGGCATAGGTGGGGCCGTGTCCAACAGGCTACGGGGCCGGATCCGGCCCCGGGGCCGCCAGTTGGACAGCCCTGTCTTAGGGCAAAGCAATCTTTTACCTTTGTGCGTGCTTGTTTTGTCCACAGGTATATGAATTGGATGGAAGCACACATGACAAATTTTGGTCTGTGGCAGCTTATGAAGATGTGACTAAACAGTTTGTAAAGGACCATCCTGATTTTGTGGGTGTAAAGATTATATACACAACGCACAGGTAAGATACATCTTTGCCATCAGGGGCAATATCATATATATGTACTGAACTAAATTACATTTTATTGTTGAAATCATGTGACATGTAAGAAGGAGAAAAAAAAACATTTAAATGAACAAAAACATCAGAATTATATTGGTATGTTTGTCATACCAATCTGCCATATTAATAGAATCATAGAATCATTGAATTGGAAGAGACCTTGTGGGCCATCCAGTCCAACCTTCTGTCAAGAAGCAGGAAAATCACATTCAAACCACCCCCATCAGATGGCCATCCAGTCTCTGCTTAAAAGTCTCCCAAGATGGAGCTTTCACCACACTCTGGGGCAGAGAGTTCCATTTCTGAACAGTTCTCACAGGAAGTTCTTCCTAAAGTTCAGGTGGAATCCCCTTTCCTGTAGTTCGAAGCCATTGTTCTGCATTTTAGTCTCCAGGGCATCCCAAGTCCCTATGATTTTGTGTGTGCGTGTCAGGAGTGACTTGACAAACTGCAATTCGCTTTTGGTGTGAGAGAATTGGCCGTCTGCAAGGACGTTGCTCAAGGGACGCCTGGATGTTTTGATGCTTTACCATCCTTGTCGGAGGCCTCTCTCATGTCCCTGCATGGGCAGCTGGAGCTGACAGAGAGAGCTCATCCATGCCCTCCCCGGAATCGAACCTGTAACCTGTCAGTCTTCAGTCCTGCCGGCACAAGGGGTTAACCTACTGCGCTACCGGGGGTTCCTATTCCTATTACTTCCCCTCACATATTTATACATGGCCATCATGTCTTCTCTCAGCTTTCTATTCTGGAGGCTAAACATGCCCAGCTCTTTAAGCCATTCCTCATAGGGCTTGTACTCCAGACCCTTGATCATTTCAGTCACCCTTCTCTAGACACATTCCAGCTTGGTAACATCTCCCTTCAATTGCGATGCCCAGAATTGGACATTGTGTGATTTCAGGTGTGGTCTGACCAAGGCAGAATAGAGGGGTAGCCTGCGTTTCCTGGATCTGGACACTATACTCATATTTATGCAGGCCGAAATCCCATTGGCTTACAAAATATCTAGTGAAGTTAGTGATGATCATATTTCCTGGCTCAAAAATATGAACCTCAGAGACTCAGAATGGTTGTGTCAAATGCAAGATGAGCATTGTAGTCCGTAATTCTGCTATAGCTCTGACAGCTACAGAGACTGGTTCAGGGCACAGAAGAGACAATGCCTGTTTGGGTTCTCTCCCCCCGCACCTTGTATTCTTACTTTTTAAAATTAATTTTCAGAAAACAGAATGTCCATCAGATTAAGAAAGCTGTCTCTACAGCCATTGATTTGAGAGCTAAGTTCCCGAAAACTGTGGCTGGATTTGATTTGGTGAGCTCCTTTATTTCTGGGTTGTTCTTGTCTTTTATGTTCCAAAGATTGCAGCGATCAAGGAAATTTTCTAATGAAATAGAGGTTTCTTGCCCTGCAGCACTGTCATATGGCTGTCTTATATGGGAGCATAACTTTGAATGGTAACAGCTGAGCCTCTGATATAGACTCTGTAGGATGGAACACAATTGATGTGTGGAACCCCATGAACAATTATAAAGTGAGAAATGATATCACAGATTGCAAGAGCTGTAAGGATACACAAGTTGTCCAGACCAAATCCAAAGATTCTCTATAGGTTGGTCCCCTCAGGATTAATCTAGTTGAGTGGCTCTCAACCTTCCTAATGCCGTGACCCATTAATACAGTTCTCCTGTTGTGGTGACCCCCAACCATAACATTATTTTCATTGCTACTTCATAATTGTAATTTTGCTACTGTTATAAATTGTAATGTAAATATCTGATATGCAGGATGTATTTTCATTATCTGGGCCAAATTTGGCACAAATACCCAATATGCCCAAATTTTAATACTGGTGGGGTTCAAGGGGGGCTGATTTTGTCATTTGGGGGTTGTAGTTGCTGGGATATATAGTTCACCTACAATCAAAGAGCATTCCGAACTTCACCTACAATGGAATTGAACCCAACTTGGCACACAAAACTCCCATGACCAACAGAAAACACTGGAAGGGTTTGGTGGGCGTTGACCTTGAGTTTGGGAGTTGTAGCTCACCTATATCCAGAGAGCAGAACTCAAACAATGATGGATCTGGACCAAACTTGGCACAGAGACCCAACATGGCAAAATGTGAACACTGGTGGAGTTTGGAGAAAATAGACCGTGATATTTGGGAGTTGTAGTTGTCAAACAGACTCAAGGCTCATCTGTCATTCCTCATCTGTCATCCATTTTAAACTACATTCTAAACAGTCACTCAACCAACCTCATGGTCTGCAGCCCCTCCCACTGCCTCAAGCTAAGAAAACTTCAAACCAAAGAAGACATACACTTCAGGAAATACTTCATGTTATAAACAGGCAAAACGTTAAATAGAGTAACCTTGAGAATGTTACTAACTCCAACAGATCTTATAGCCCAATCTTAACTATGCTTAATGTGCAGGACATTATGGCTGTTAAGTTGCTGCTGGGGTGTTAGTACAACACGGCAACACAAAGTCAGTTTTAATGATTTTTGTGCTGTGCAACTCTATCAGATTCATTTGGCTAGTTTGAACAAATCTATTGTATATCACTTGAACTGTATATCACTTTTTATGCCATTCCTGTTGAGGCAGTTCACAGAATAAATGTTTAAAACAATAAAATATACATTTAATTAAATAGCATTTAAAATAACCATAGAAGTATCATAGTATAAACTGTTTCTTTTATTCTGCTAAGAGTAATAAAGATTAAACCTATGAATGGGAGCGCACACGGAATATGTATAGTATGCATGTGGTTACTTGTTGACTTATAGTGACCCCATGAATTTCAAAGTTTTAAAGAATTTAATATGGTTTTCTTAGGCAAATAATAAACAAATATTGTTTGTCATTGTCTTCTTCCATTTCCTTCTCAGGTTGGCTGGGAAGATGGGGGACACTCCCTCTGGGAGTTGAAGGATGCCTTGACTTTTCCACAGGTTATAAAAGAAAAATTGCCATACTTTTTCCATGCTGGTGAGACAGGTAAACACAAAAGTTTCACTATGCTGATCTGATGGAAGTGGGGAAACTAGGAGATAAGAACTGCAATCCTATGAATAATTATTTTGACACATTATGATATGACATGACACATCAGAAAATGCAATGCTACTTGGCAAAGTATAAGGCTTCATTTTTATTAAATGAATCATGTTGTAGGGCACCATTTTGAACACTGTTCCGATGTATACATAGAGTGCTTGTTTCTCACAGGAGCCAAGGTGATTAAACATGGAGATTGTTAGAAAGTCACCATCATAAATTTACATTTTTGGGGGAATTCATGTCATGTAATTGGCATGAGTTTTAATAATCATCATCATCACATAATAATAAAACTTTATTTATATTCCACTCTATCTCCCCAAAGGGACTCAGGGCGGATTCCAAACATAAAAGGTAAACATTCAATGCCCGCATACAACAACAATACATCCATAATAATAAAGTTTAAACAACCAAACATATAAACACTTTATGACTTAACAACTAAAATTAAATAAAAAACACAGCCTGTTATAACAGACATAAGACAAAACAACAAACATCAAATGGAAACAATAATTTCCCAGTTCCTTGGGGCAAAACGATCATCATCATCATTTCCCCGAAGGGACTCGCGGTGGCTTACAAGTGGGACCAAGCCCAGTAATAACAAGTCAACCAATGAAACACACTTAAAAACACAATGAACATATAACAACTAATTAAACAATTAAAACAATAAAGTATAAAGACATCATTTCAATAGATCAAAAACCAATCTTTATAGCTAGAATCAGACTATAATGGGCATATCAGGGTTGGAGAGGGTGGGGGCTGAGCATGGGCTTGTGCAGAAATAGATTATAGGGTCAGGGCTGAGGTAAAGTGCTAGGTTCCATCTGGCAGTTAACTAGGACCAAGCAATCCTAGACAGGGACCCAATCATTTGCAAATGCACATTGGAATATCCATGTAGGTGCTAGTCTAATCTCCCTGGGCAGAGAGTTCCAGAGCCTGGGGGTCACTACCAAGAAGGCCCTTTCTCTTGCCTCCATCAATCCAACTTGTGACGGTGGTGAGAGCAAGAGAAGGGCCTCCTCAACAGATCCTAGGGTCCGCACCGGTTCACAGGGGAAAATGTGGTCGCGAAGATAGGCAGAACCCGAAACATTTAGGCCTTTGTAGATGTTAACCTGCACCTTGAATTGAGACCGCAAACTTATCGGCAACCAGTGGAGCTGTTTTAATAGGGGCGTTGTCAGATTGGTGTGTAGTTAGGACCTTTTTAAGCTACCTTTAAGCTACCTTTTTAAGCTACCTTTAAATACTAAGTAAATGAATTCTTCATTATTTTTTCTCTAGGATAAAGAAAGCCTTTATTCGGATATCCTCAAACTTTTAAAGCCAAGGGCTAGTTCACAGTCCCTCCAATTGTTGAGGGGCCAGACTACAGTTCGAAGAAAACATGAACAAATTCTTATGCGCACTACACATACCTTATTTGTAGTGCAAAAATATGAAAGAACAATACAGTATTTAAAATGAAGAATAATTTGAACCAACATAAACTTACTAGCAGTTCAATGGGAAGTGAGGGCCGGCTTTTGGCTGATGAGATAGTCAAGTTAATTAGGATTGTTGTTGTTGTGTGCCTTCAAGAGATTTTAGAGCAGTGGTTCCCTACCTGTGGGTCCCCAGATGTTTTGGCCTTCAACTCCCAAAAATCCCAACAGCTGGTAAATTGGGAGTTGTAGGCCAAAACACTTGGAGACCCACAGGTTGAGAACCACTGTTTTAGAGCGACCCTGAGTCTAAAGTTTAGGGCAGAGGCCAGGTAAATGACCTTGGGGGGCTGCATCCAACCCGCGGACCTTAGTTTGGGGATCCCTGGCTTAGGTGATTTTCTTTGATGCTGTATTTCTACTGCATGAAATAACTTACCTAAGGGTTCATTCATATATATTTGGTAGTATCATAATGACTGGGTTGTTGTAGTCTTTTCAGGCTATATGGCCATGTTCTAGAAGCATTCTCTCCTGATGTTTCACCTGCATCTATTGAAAGCATTTTCAGAGGTTGTGAGATGCTCTGAGGATGCTTGCCATAGATGGAAGTGAAACGTCAGGAGAGAATGCTTCTAGAACATGGTCATATAGCTCGAAAAAACTACAACAACCCAGTGATTCCAGCCATGAAAGCCTTCGACAATACATCATAATGACTATTTGGTGATTATATAATCATGGCAGTATTCTCTGTATCACTCAGACTGGAAGGGCACCTCCGTGGATAAAAATGTATTGGATGCTTTGCTTCTGAATACCAGCCGAATTGGCCATGGCTTTGCCCTTGCAAAACACCCAGCAGCTAAGAATTGGGCTATGAAGATGGATATACCTATAGAAGTATGCCCTGTTTCTAACCAGGTAATGTTCAAGTAGAAGGAAAACTACAGGTAGCTCTGATATCTGTTTTTATCATGCCAAACAAGGAGAGGGACTTGAGGAAGCAGAACACATAAAACGGGATGATTTTTTTTTTACTGCAGTGCAAGCAGATAAACAAAACTGTCCCTTGGGATTTACATGTATAGGATAAGCATGGAGTCTGTACAACTGCTAACAGAAAGGGAATTTTCTAGTTCCAGTGCCTGCTCTAAAATATTTCAGGATGCTATGACACATTTGTCTTTGATACACTAATTTTATTGGATGCTCTCCAGATCTTGCATTTTCTGCTCCAGTAGGTGCTATTGTTGTGGCCGAGGTGCAGGCTAAAGCGTTGGCTCTTTTGTGCAGTTTCTGAGAAGGCTGTGATGGCAGTGGCGGCAGCTGGGACCTGCTGCCTGCCTGTTTCCCCTCACTGTTTTTTCTTATGTCCAGATTGTTCCTCTGTCCTCCTGGGAGTGTCTTTAAATTCTTCCATTTCATGCATGACAATAACACTAGCCGTGCTACATAATTTCCAGGCCAGCTTTCTTAACTCCAGAAGTGCTGCAGAGGTGCACACATACTATTGCTCTCTCCCCATTGACTTGAGAAAAATCTCCACTATACACAGAGTAGCAGCAAACGTGCCTAAGAGCTGCTTGCACAGATCTCCCGGTGATGTCAAGAAAACAGAAAAGTACTTAATTTGGACTGCTCTATGCTTAACTATTCTGCACTCAGAAGAATTCTTGGCTAGCTGGCTAGCTCTACAACTCAAAATATTAAATGCTTGAGTACAGGATACAAATGTTTGACATAATGGGTATTAATCATTCTCTCTGTTATGTTCTTCAAGGTATTGATGCTAGTATCAGATCTGAGGAACCATCCTGCTGCACTCCTAATGTCAGAGGGTCAACCCATGGTGGTTGGCTCTGATGATCCATCAATCTTTGGTACAAAGGGGCTGTCATATGACTTCTATGAGATGTTTATGGGGATTGGAGGGATGGATGCTGATCTGAGGACTTTGAAACAATTGGCATTAAACTCTCTAAAGTAAGTATTATCTTGTGCATTCTTACACACACACACACATTTCCAAACTAGGTCCAGCTGGACCTATAGATAATTCTCTTCTGAATATACCTTCATAGGATCAGGCTGGATGTGAGTTTTGGATTTGATGTGTAAGCAAACATATCTACAACTAGCTGATCCCGGCACGCGTTGCTGTGCCCTATTTAGGAGATGGTAGAATCTCTGAGTATGTAAGGGTTTGTACTGATGTTATTTATGGTTTTGGTGGGTATGTGTATGTGTATATATGTATGTGTGTGTGTCTTTGTGTGTTTGTATATATGTCTTTCTGTATGTATGTGTATATATGTATATGTGTGTATGTCTTTATGTGTGTGGATGTGTGTATGTATGTGTGCTTGTGTGTATGTAGTTGTATATATTGATAGATTGATGTGTGTGCATGTGTTTGCATGATTGTATGTGTGTGTATATGTGTTTATGTGTGTATGTCTATATGTGTGTGGATGTGTGTATATGTATATTTGAATGTGTGTATGTCTATATGTGTGTGAATGTGTGTATATGTGTATTTGATTGTGGATGTGTATATATATTGGTGTGGTGTAGTGTTGTGGACTGGAAAGGTAGGAAAGAGGGAAAGAAGGTATGGTAAGGACCCCAGGAAGGTGTAGGCCTCAGAGAGAAGCAAGGGCGAACCCAGAAAGAAATCTTGGGAAAGGGAGGATAGGTATTACCGTTCTGGTTTTTTGGGCGCCACAGTGGTTCTCCTTCTCTCTCACCTCTCTGGAGGTGGGGGGGCAGTGTGAAGTAGCTGGGAAAACGGGAGGAGGCGGCGGAGGGGGTTGAGGAAGCGGGCATTGCGCCGGCCGCCTGATGCTGGGGCGGAAAGGGCTTGGAAATGGTGGAGAAGGCGGGGCCGGGCAGGGGACTACGGCTCCCTGAAGGCCCCGGGCGACCACTCTGGCCTATTTCCGGCCCTGTCTCCGCCCTTCTTCTGAGTGAGCCGCGCGGAGCCTTCTGGGAGGTGTAGTTCACTTACCTTCCAGGCGCCGCATGGAGCCGGGTTGCCCGGACGCCTTTCCCGCTGCGTCCTCGGCCTCTCTCGCCGGGCACCTTCGTGTTTGGGACCCGGGCCGCGGCGGGACGTGGATGCGGCGGGTAAGGAGTGGGGGGCGCGGGTGGGGTGGGAGGGAGGAGGAGGAGGGTGGGGCGTTGTTGGTGCCGCCGCGGTCGCCGCCGCGCGCTGTGTGCGCCTGCGTGGGAAGGTTGTCCCTTGGTCACAGGAGTGTTCTGTAAGCGGCAGAGGAGGGGGGCATGGATTCTGATGTTGCGCATGTTTGGTATTGTGACGTGTGTATGGTGGCCATTTTGTGTGTGTGTGATCGTTGTGGTCTATGGCGGCAGTTTTGGGGGTCTAATTTTAGGGTCTTGCAAGGTAGCTAGGGCGGTTTTTTTGTGCCCTTAATGTACCTTGTAGTTTGTGGTAATGTATTGGGTGGTTTTTGTGCCTCGGGGGCATATAGTTTTCCTGTCCATTTGCCCCGTTGCACGACCACTTCCCTTTTATATATATAGATACCTATCCTCTACTGCTATAAAGAATATTGCTGTGGATAGTACTGCAGACTTCCTGATGATATTAGAGAAAGAGGGCCTTATATAATGTGGCTGGGTTCTTAATTATTGTTTCTAATAGTTTCCATTTTAACTGGTTTCCATTTTAATTTTTTTAATTAATGTAATCAATTATTTTTTAAGTATGTTATAAATTTTAACCATATTAGTTTTAAACTACTGCAAGCCATTTTGAGTCTTGAACTGAGAGAAAGTCATTAAAAACATTCTCCTTCTTCTTCTTTGTACTCCAAAAGCCATCATTCCCAACCACGGTGGAATACTTATATCTAGTCCACGTATCTGTGTGAAAAGTGTGGATCCTTACAGGGCCAACTAGCTTTCAGGTCAGGGAACTGACCCTTTAAGAATTTATACTTTTCCAACAAACCTTTTTGGACATTCTGCATGACATGCTTCCCATTCATTGTAATATTTATTACACCGAATTGGGCTTTGGGAGGGTGTCTACTGGGTCCCTACCTCAGACGTTGCATGCTTGCTCAGGTATTAGGAACTTGGTCTAGTTCCCCAGCTGCTCCTGTTGATTAATTCTATGCTAGCATTTCTCAACCTGGGGGTACGGACCCCTGGGGGGTAGTTGGGGGGGGGGGTGGTGTCAAAGGGGTCACCAGAGACACAGTATTTTCTGTTAGTCATGGGGGTTCTGTGTGGGAAGTTTGGCCTAATTCTATCATTGGTACAGTTCAGAATGCTCTTTGACTGTAGGTGAACTATAAATCCCAGCAATTACAACTCCCAAATGTCAAGGTCTATTTTTCCCAAAATCCACCAGTGTTCATATTTGGGCATATTGAGTATTCATGCCAAGTTTGGTCCAGATCCATCATTATTTGAGACCACAGTGCTCTCTGGAAGTAGGTGAACTACAACTCCCAAACTCAAGGTCAATGCACACCAAATTCTTCCAGTATTTCATCTTGGTCATGGGGGTTCTGTGTGCCAAGTTTGGTTCTGTTCCATTGTTGGTATAATTCAGAATAACTATAAACCCCAGCAACTACAACTCCCAAATGACAAAATCAACCCCCCCCCCGCCAAAAAAGTATTCAAATTTGGACTTATCGGGTATTTGTGCCTGTATATCAGATATTTACATTATGATTCATAACAGTAGCAAAATTACTCATACAGTTATGAAGTAGCAAAGAAAATAATTGTATGGTTGGGGGTCACCACAGCATGAGGAACTGTATTAAGGGGTCGTGGCATTTAAAAGATTGAGAGTCACTGTTCTATGCTGTGAAAGCTTTGATACAAAGCCAAGGACATTTAGGATTGGTTGCTGCTGTGTTATCTTTTCTTAGATGTCATGAGCAAATTGTAACCAATCAACTAATGCTAAGGCAAATGGCAAAGAACCCATCAGATAGCGACATGCTATTAGTTAAAAAGCTTTAAAAACACTTGTAAACCGGTAGATGGTGTGCTTGCTTTGTGGATGCTTGTTAAGCAGCCCTGACTGCACAGATTGTGAATAAAAGCTTTGTTTTTTTTTTATTTAATCATCCAATCCAGTGTGTTAATTTACTACAGAGCCCCAGACGTGAATCCACTGTCATTTTGGGGGTCAACGCTGCATCCAGTGCAGTATAGAGTTCGTTTATTGAATTTTAATGCTCTGCTTTTTACAGATTTTTAATGTTGCCGTTCTGTTCCTGAAGGGCCTTTTGCTACCTTTTTATATTTGATCCATACACTTTTTTTTCTTCACAGTTACAGCACTTTGTTACCTAAGGCGAGAGATAAAGCTCTGAAGATCTGGCAAAAAAAGTGGGACCGGTTTGTATCCGAGGTCTCTATGTAGTGCAAGACGTGGTGGAACCGGTTGATAAATCCAGTTATTAAGAAGCAAGATAATCTAAGGCCCAGCAACAATATTTCAACCTGATACTTCGATAAGAAGATTGCTAAAAGCAAGACATCTCCGCCAACCCGTTCCTAACCAGGCTCCTTGGTATACAGCAAGTGGTTCCCAACCTGTGGTCCGTGGACCACCAGTGGTCCCCAAGAACTAAAATATGGTCTGCGATCTCACCATTGTAACAAGAGCGACTGGTCTTGCAAAACCCTCTTATTGTGCTGAGGCAATAGAGATGTCGAGAGGGGAGAGGCTGACTACCCACAAAAGGCGCAACAACAAGCCTCCTGACCGTTGCTTCTCCTCACCCTAAGCGGAGCTGTTCCACGTGGCACCTGGAAGTGGGGGTGCCTTGGTTTGTTCCTGGGGTTATTTGGGGTGCTGATTCAGAACATTGCATTAGATAGACTACATCAGATATAGATTACAGTAGAGTCTCACTTATCCAACATAAACGGGCCAGCAGAACATTTAATAAGCGAAAATGTTGCATAAGGAAGAATTAAGGAAAAGCCTATTAAACGTCAAATTACGGTAAAGGTAAAGGTTTTCCCCTGATATTAGGTCTAGTTGTGTCCAACTCTGGGGATTGGTGCTCATCTCTATTTCTAAGCTGAAGAGCCAGCATTGCCTGTAGACACCTTCATGGCATGTGGCTAGCATGACTACATCGAGCGCCGTTACCTTCCCACCAGAGCGGTACCTATTGATCTACTCACATTTGCATGTTTTCAAACTGCTAGGTTGGCAGAAGCTGGGGCTGACAGCGGGAGCTCATACTGCTCCCTGGATTCGAACCTGTGACCTTTCAGTCAGCAAGTTCAGCAGCTCTGTGGTTTAATCCACACTGCCACCATTACATTATGATTTTATTAATTAAGCACCAAAACATAATGCTTTACAACAAATCGGCAGAAAAAGCAGTTCAATACCCAGTAACATTATGTCGTAATTACTGTATTTACTAATTTAGCACCAAACCATCACAATGTATTGAAACAGCTGTGGATCCGGACAGGAGGCAGACTGCATTGGATAATGCAGAACGTTGGATGAGCGAAGGTTAGATAAGCAAGACTGCTGTATTAAATATGGTTTTCTGTGGGCGAGCAGATGGCGACAGCTGGATGGCATATGTTCTGTATCAGAAACTAGAGTTGATGCGGTCTATCCAATACAATTTTTTAAATCAGCACCACAAATAACCAAACTGAATCTAAAGTTGACCAAAAACTGATTCATAACCCTTTTGGTACTAATGTTGGAGAGTGGTCTCTGGTCAAAAAAGGGTTGGGAACCACTGGAATACAGAGACCCTTGGGAAACTGAAATGGGAAGGATGACGACTAGAGCACAGATGGCAAAATCCCTGATTTGTACATGACAAGACACGATATAGAGGACATCTTTGTATAGCAGGCGTGGGCATACTTTGGCCCTCCAGGTGTTTTGGACTCCAACTCCCACAATTCCTAACAGCCTACCGGAATTGTGAGAGTTGGAGTCCAAAACACCTGGAGGGCCAAAGTTTGCCCAGGCCTGCTCTATAGCCTTCAGTTGCTCACTGTGATACTTTTCATAACCATTTCATAGATAAAATCTCTCACATAACAGCAAACTTAGATGCTGTCATCGGAGCGTTATTATCTTTGTTCTTTGTTTTTAAGATATGCACTGTATTTTTATTCTTTATTTTATCGATGTATTTTAACAATGTTATTCCCCACCTTGAGCTGTGAGGAGAGGCATATAACAAATAATTGTGATTTTTATTTATTTATTAGGAGCATTTCTATCCTGTCCTTCTCACCTCCGAGGAGGGACTCAGGACAGTTACCAATAGGCACCATTCAGTGCCAGCAATAAATAATAACAAAGCATAAAATACTTAGCATAGATTAAAACAATTATAAATATACATTAAACAGTTTGCCATTTCTAGTCGTCTCCCAAATCAATCCATTGCCGTCTGCTAAAAACAATCTTACAATTAAAACAGTCTATTCTGCAAAGGCTTGGTCCCATAACCAGGATTTGAGAATTTTCTGGAAGGTCATGAGGGAGGGGACAGATCCGATCTCATTAGGGAGGGAATTCCACAGCCGAGGGGCAGCCACCAAGTCTCTCGTTCCCACCAAGTGTGACTGCGATGGTGGTGGGAATAAGAGCAGGACCTCTCCAGTCGATCTTAAGGTCCTCAGGGGTTCATAGAGGGAGATATGTTCAGACAGGTAAGCTGGGCTGGTACCGTTTAGGGTTTTATAGGTCAAGGCCAGCACTTGTCCATTTTGGTTCCTCAACAAAGAGCTCTTTTAATTATGCTGCAAATTCTCAAAATGATTGGAGTCAAATTACCCTCCTTAAAGGTGGAAGTAGGCATGCTTGAACTCTCTCAATTGTTGGAGTCCTCCAAGGCACTGCACTGCTTCTACACTGCTGCATAATCCAGATTATCAAAGCAGATATTCCACATTATCTGTTTTGCACTGATGATCTGGATTATCTGAGTCTACACTGCTTTAAAGCAGGTAATCTTGATTTTATTTGGCAGTGTAGAAGGGGCCCAAAACTTTTCTTGTCACCTATGGATCATAGTGCAAACTAGACATTGGCTTCAATTACTAATAGCATGTGATTGTATTTCGTGTGCCATAGCAGTTGGGGGGGAAAGCCAGAAATCTCTCTCTTGGGTTGGAATGGTATTACGTACTCAGGTTTGTGGAGCTGATTACTAGTTATCAATGTTTAAGACATCCTGTATGTGTTCTGTAATCCTTTGCCATGGGAATTTAAATTTTTTTATAGTATTATTTCTGAAATATCAAGAATATTGCAATTATCAGGAAAATCAGTAAACATTCCATTTGTTAACAACAATAAAAAGTTACACAAATTGGTTTTCAACTGTTTCAAACCTATGCCAGCAGAGAGAGATGTGCTACATCAACAAATACAGTCACTTGGAGTCTTGTGTAGTATAACCTGTCTGGATATTTAGATATTTAGGGCAACAACTTCTCTGTGCCATCAGAGGCCCAAAAAACAAAATCGGGAACAGAAATGAAAAAGGCAGGTTTGTTGGCTGGTATTTTTGCTGCTTTTAAAAATATTGTTTGGAATCTAATAAAGATGATTACTTGCTTTTCGTATTTGTCTTTGGGATATCATTAAAACATCATGACAAAAAAGAAATAAATAACAACATGAATACGGGGAGAGCGCAGATGAGCTCCCTCTGTCAGCTTCAGCTCCCCATGCAGGGATATAAGAGAAGCCTCCCACAAGGATGGTAAAACATCAAAACATCTGGGTGTCCCCTGGGCAATGTCCTTGCAGACGGCCAATTCTCTCACACCAGAAGCTACTTGCAGTTTCTCAAGTCGCTCCTGAGACACACAAAAAAAGCTCCAATATAATTACACAGAATATACTGATTGGCTAAAATGCAAACCATGTTTGAGTCCAGAAATTAAATGCTTGCTCCAAACCAATGTTCTTAAAGTTCTGATTCATTGGCATGCATTCATTTTTTAAAGAACACTTTAAAGAAAGACATTTTAATTAAAATATTAACCATGCCATATCGTTTATTTTCCACGTGGCTACTCTAGAAAAATGTGTGTGTAAGTTGTAGTGATAACTGTAATGCATTATTACACGAATAATGCCCTATTCAGCATCATTGTTCCCTACATCCAATCAAAATGTGGAATGCAAATTATCAGGCATGGCGGGAAGAGGAATGACTGGCTCACATGTTAAACTAGCATGGAAGGGGAGACTGAGCAAAATCAAAAGGTAAGAAGGAGCCACAATTATATTCCCAATGGGAGACATAACGCAGGGAGCTTGTGGAACAATTGGGAGGTGCCTCTCATCACCTAATTGAGCTGTGAATCACCACTGAGATGGATATGGAATTGGCAAGTGACAGAATTGGAGAGCAAGACTGAGAACAAGGTGGATGGAAAAGTTTTTACAGCTGTCCTACATTTGCATTTTTTATTTTTGCTGACTTGATTACATTGCCAAGAACACATTCTAGTGCCTCAAATGCAAGACCTGTTTGTGGGTACATTTGACCTGCCGATTCCAAAAAATGCCACTAGTTTCCCCTTATCTGCTCTAGTTTTTGAGATACAGAATACATGTCATATTGCATTTGCTCACCCACAGAAAACCATGATAACCATATCTATGAAACTAGAGCTGAATCAATTCAATTTTCTGAATCGGCACCCCAATTTTATGAATCAACCCCATAGACATGCCTAAATAATAATAATAATAGACAACTTTATTTATACCGCGCCACCATCTACCCCAACGGGGACTCAGAGCAGGTTACATGAGGCCAAGCATGAACAACAAATTACAACAAAATAAAACCAAAAACACAAGCAACAACATAATTACATAGAAACATGAATACAGTGAGGAATATAAAAATACAATATGTACAATCACGATAATGGGCGGGCCACATGTACAGGATAAAATGTTAAAACCCAGAGTGAGATAATAGGGGAGCAGGTTATTTGCAAGGAGAGCTCATAAAACAGAGTTGTAGAACCAAACTTTCCCACAAGGGACGTGTACTCCAGTGACCGAAACATTAAGGGAAGCAATAGTGTGAGATTGTATGGCTACTCTCCAAAGGTGCAGTGGAAACGCCAGGTTTTACGGTGCTTTTTAAAGGTTTCTAGAGTAGGGGCTTTCCTAATATCTTTCGGGTAATGAGTTCCAAAGTCGAGGGGCCACAGAGGAGAAGGCTCTCTCCCTTGTACCCACAAGATGAGCCTGCGAAACTGGCAGGGGTGAAAGGAGGGCCTCCCCCGAAGATCAAAGGGTCTGGGCTGGTTCATGGAGGGAGATACGGTCACGAAGGTAGGCGGGTCCCAAACCATTTAGGACTTTAAAGGTGATAACCTGCACCTTGAATTGGGCCCAGAAAATAAACGGCAGACAGTGAAGCTCCTTAACGGGAGTCGACTGCTCCCTGTAACTTGCCCCCATTATTAATCTGGCTGCCGAACGTTGGACAAGCTGTAATTTCCAGGCTGTCTTCAAGGGTAGCCCCACATAGAGTGCATTGCAGTAGTCCAGTCTAGAGGTAACTAAGGCATAGACCAACATGGTCAAGTCAGACTTCACGAGGTAAAGTCACAGTTGGCGCACAAGTTTTAGTTGTGCGAAGGCTCTCCCGGCCACCGCCGACACCTGAGCATCAAGCGTCAGCGCTGAATCCAGGATATCCCCAGACTGCGGACCTGTGATTTCAGAGGGAGTGCAACCCCGTCCAGCACAGGTTGCCACCCAATACCCTGGTCAGACGGGCAACTGACCTGGAGGACCTCTGTCTTTTCAGGATTGATCCTCAGCTTGTTCCTCATCCAGATCGTCACAGCGGCCAGGCACTGGTCCAGTATCCGAGGGGCTTCCTTGGAATCTGGTGGAAATGAGTAGTAGAGTTGGGTGTCATCTGCGTAGAGATGGCACCGTACTCCAAAACTCCGGATGACCTCGCCCAGTGGTTTCATATAGATGGTAAATAGCATGGGGACAGGACAGAACCTTGCGGGACCCCACAGGTCAATGGCCAGGGGTCTGAACAGAAATCCCCCAGCTTCACCATCTGCAAACGACCCTCCAGGAAGGACCGGAGCCACAGTAAGACCATGCTCCCAAGTCCCATTCCAGCGAGTCTTCCCAGAAGGATACCATGATCAATCCAAGAGAACCAGCAGGGTCACACTCCCCCTGACCAGTTCCCTACGGAGGTCATCCACCAAGGCGACCAATGCCGTCCCAGTACTGTGCCCAGGCTGAAAGCTAGACTTCAAACAATCCAGAAAATCGGTGTCATTGAGGAATTCCTGAAGTTGTGAGGTGACCACCTGCTCCAGAACCTTGCCCAAGAAGGGGAAGTTGGAAATTGGCCTGTAATTGTTACATATGGTCGGGTCAAGGGAGATATTCTTTAATAGAGGTTTTACCACCACCAGCTTAAGGCAGGATGGCAATTTCCCCTGGCCCAATGAAGCATTTATTATTGCAACAAACCATTCCAACAACCCCTCTCTGGGCAGTTTAACTAGCCAGGAAGGACTAGGATCCAGAGCGCAAGTGGTCGCCCTCACAGTCCCAAGGATCCCCTCCACGTCATCAGGAAGAACAAGATGGAAATAATCTTAAACAAGATATCAAGAAAAAAATGTTGTCGTACTGTGTTATTCTTAGGCTTGATTAAAAATGTTATCTCTAGGAACCTCTATGCCCCTAGTTCCCAACGTGGGCACACACCCCACAGGGAGACAAATTGATTGGGGGATTCGAATGGGTTATTAGAAGTGATTTCTTCCATTTCTTATGGTTCTATACTAAATAAATATACTTTATATGATAAATAAATGTACCACGTTTGTGGCCCCTAGACACATCATTAACCATTAAGAAATGAGACCTCAACCAATGTCAGAAACCCCAAAAGCTGACGTTTTGAACCTTGCTTCATTCCTATGTCTATTTACGACCAAAAGAATACCAAATGTGCCATCGAATTACTAATAAAAAAGATACAAAAATTATGGGAACATAATTTTTAGTGAAGTTGAAGAATGGTAGCATTAACTATCACTGAACTGTAATCAAAGTTTATTTTATTTTATTTATTTATTTAAAACTTTTATATCCTGATCTTCTCAACCTCCGTTGAGGGACTCAGACCGGCTTTAAATACACTTACCATTTGTACTTATGTTATCGAACGACCAGGCGAGTCCCAGAGACCGACTACGGAACGGGGCCTGCGAGGGTTCAGTTAACCTGGCGAGCCCGGGGTGCCTAGGTCCTCGAAGCCTGCCCACCTCCCTTAGGTCCAATTATGCTCACCAGAACGTCAAGGTAGATGCCACGAAATTGTTTATTCTGCTCAGCTGAGTAGGATGCGACCGCAAATTCCCTGATCCCGCAAAGACGCATGCATGTACATTCAAAACATTGGTTTTTAAAGGTTACAGAACTGTCAAAACAATTGAAATTCCCGCCTGCCCCCTCCTGGGCCGGCTCCGTCGGTGATTGGTCGGAACGTTGAGATCAGCTGATGGGCGGGATGTTGACCGGCTCTGGGGAGCCAATCGGTGCTCCCATTCGCCATCCCAGCCATCAGGAGTCTGTGGCCATATATGGAATGTCCGGGAAGGGAAGCTTTGACGGAAATCGCTGTCAATATTTGCATATGGATAAACAAAAGAGTCCCAGCCAGGTAAACGACCTGGAATGACACCTGGGAGTGATAGGATTAGTGGACTTGAGGATGAATGGGAAAGGAGGAAGAGACTTGACGACAGAAACTCACTCAAGCCTTTGTGTGACCGAGGGTCTATTTTGGGACACAATCTGGGTTCCGAGGCCAGCTGTGGCTCCCGCTGTGTGAGTAAATATTTCATGTCCGGGTCCCGAAGGTAGTATTAACTGGACTAAACTCCGACGATTAATACTTCCCTCAGGCTGATGGAACGTGGGCCCAAGACAAGAGCCTGGGTAATCCAAAACAAGATTTCCATTAGAAAAGCTCATGCAATGAGAACAATGATGATCCATAAAAAGGTTTAGGATGGGAATCCGGTTACTTCCTCTCAGCTGACACAATAGCGAAAATACAGGCAATCTTTCTTTACATGGGAAAGAGGGGGGAGGGAAAGGTTACAGGGAATCAATGGGAACAGGGGACAATACTGTACATACATAAAGACACAGAGTACAAACATGTGATTATGATTTCGGGTTTTCCACTGTGAGTCCAACATAGGCAGACCCCTCTTGCTTCAGGCCAATTCCATTCTCTGTGCTTACCCTGCTGGGCCCAGGGGTTCCCCAAGACGAGGGGAAAGAAGGAAAAGGGAAAAATGGAAAGGATAAAACAAAAATGAGCTCTCTTCCCTCCTCCCTTAGGGGGCCTCAAGACCCTCCGTTCAGCGCCTTAGCTCTACGGGGTGAGCCACCGCACCTTTCCCTCCGGTGCAGCCTCTCCTCGCAGTCTTAAGGCGCCCGGGGAGTGGGAATGGAGAAAAAAAAATTCAGGAAAAATACAAGGAAGGTCAGAGAGGGCAGGAACCTGGTGGCAGGGTCCTACAG